>CM033281.1:0-650000 GCA_019343175.1 Oedothorax gibbosus
ATACCGAGTTTAAAATTATGACACACATTAGAAAAAAATTGGTTTTCAACATAAACAATTGTTTTTAAATAGTATTATGAATAATACCTACTCTAATCTTTATTTAAATTTATGAGATTTATATTGTTAAAGTGATCTGAATTTCTTTATACAAAAACAAAAATTAAAAAAAGTATTTTAATTATAATATCATACTATAATAATGCCCTGACTTAAAAGAGAGACAAGATTTTTGCACAAAGCTAATTTTTTAAATATACAGTGCTTTATATTTAAATTCGAATTAAAGTAACACAGATGAAATTACTTTTTAAGGTTAAAAATATGTTACTTCCTTTAACATGGAATTCCCATTAATGTCTAGAAAAGTACTTTAATAGAATTTTTAATGTTTATAAACAAATTCTCTTAGTGTAGCATTAAAATAAGAAATTTTCAATGTAAGATAAAATAATGGATATATTTTGGGTAAGAGTAAGATTTGTTTTATTTGTAATGATGAATTATAATATCCATCCAATGTCGCATATTTTTAATTAAAGGTATTTTAAATATATGCTTTACTCTCTGTCTTATATATAAAAAGACATATGGTAGGGTAAGATAGTGGGATAGAATGAACTTAAGCTTTTTTATTTTGATTATAAAACTTATATAGTTTTGTCACTATAAATCACTTTATACATATTTAAAAAGAGCTTTGTAATAAATATAAATACACAGTCGGCCAATACCCATTAAACTCCATAACACACTAACAAAAAACATAAAAAAAAACTTTCATTCAACTAATAAATTCCAACTTTTTTTTTCATCTCAAAACATCCTATTTAAATCAAGTCCTTTTTATGTCCAAGCCATTTATCGGTAATGTAGACAAATAGCAGCTCCTCTCGTCTACAACAGGTTGTCTATTCTGCGGCGACTTGTTGCTTAGCTTCGATCCTCAGTCTTCCGAGATCTGAGCTGGCGACTTTCAGGCGCCTCTTACAAAAGTCTCCGTACAAGGCGACTCTTAAAGCGGTTACTCATTTCAAAAACAGTTCCCCCCTCGTAAACCTTTTGAGGAGGAAGACACTTAAGATGAAAGCGGATGTTTTAAACAATTTTCAAAAGGTTTCGGTGAGGCATGGGAAAATGGCCTTTGAGGATGGTTAATGATATGTGTTTTGTTGGGTTTTGGGGTAGGTTTATTGTGTTTGTAGTAAAGTTTTAGTCTCTATATAGTTTTTTGAAATTAGAGAAGGTTTAATAAAAAGCTTGAAACTCGTTTAAGTAATGGTTTAACGTAATCATTGCGAGTTATATAACCGACTATTTTCAAAATAAAAATAATTGTGTAAAATAAATTATTTTATGTAGCAATTTTGGGACTAAAAAAATTAAACTTCCCTGGCAAAGCATTATTTTATTACAAATGTACATTTATCTGCTTGCATGTAAACTTTGCATACTTAAAATAGCTGAAATTTATAGCAAGAAAAAAACATTTAGTTGATATAATTTTGGAAATCGAATTAATTTGTCGATATAATAAAACAAGTCTATATTTTAAAATATTTTAGAAAGAAACTAAGAGCAAAAGAGTTCAAGTATTGCTTTTATATAAACAAGTACAGATATAACCTATTTTAGTTCTTCTATAAAGTTTTATGGAACATTCTTATGATAGAGTTAATCTACAAATGCAGCTGTGAAACTTTGTGTTACACACTGTACGCGCTGAAGCGAATTAGTTAAATTAACAAAAATAGGATTTTTCCAGAAGAAAGTTTTACGTGTCTATTGCATTTCATTGTGGAAAGATTACAAATCCGCTTATTGCAGCTCTATTTTTTTACCGTTGAATTTAAAACTTGTAATAATTATAAGATATTAAATTTTTGAATATTTCACTAATTCAATTCGAAAAGTCAGATTTGTCAAATATTTCCTCGCATTGCGATAAGTTATCGGATGATTGAAGTTAGTATCTATGAAACCAAATTTATTTCAGAATCAAGACAACTTCTCGTAGTAACCGAAATATAAAAATATCGGTGAATTTTTTAAGTTCACTATAGAAAAACACATCATCCCACCATATTTTGATGTCCCGATTAGAGTTTTCCATTTTAGAACTACAGTCCCAGGACAAATTATTCGACGCACTGTATTTTTTTAGTAATTTTATGTTTCTTAAGAGGTTTTATGCAATAATGGTATATTTAAACTACAATATTATTGATTTTTATTTAAAAGAATTGTTGTAGACTACATATTTGTATTTATTTTAAGATAATTATGATTAAGATTAATTTATATTAATTATTTAGTATAAGATTATTTATGTGTGGAATCATCATCCTCAAATGCAGGAGACAGTACATTCTTGCATTGATAGCATGCCGCGCAGAATTAAAGCTTTGATAGCGGCTAAAGTTAGCTCAACTAAATATTGACTTTTACTAACATTAATTTCACTTTTCTTTAAAACTTAATAAACTTATGCTTTTCTAAATTAATGCAGTTTTTTATGTCAAATAGATGGGTATTTGATTAGATAATATAAAAATAAAAAACAAATCAATTTAAAATAATAAAACGGTACAATATCACCCTTTAATTAATATTTTACAAGAAATCTTGCAGTGCGTCTAATAATTTGTCCAGGGACTGTAATATTGAGTTGTTGGTTTAAAGTAGATTAAGATTTTTTAAACCAAAATAAATACACGTAATCTTTGAAAAAACACAATTTTCCTAAAATTAACCTGTACCCACCGTGACCAACATAGAACTATTTGAGTTGTTTTCCCACCATTATTTAAAGTTCCTTTTCTCTTTCCAGGTGGAAAATTTATAACCACAGAGGAACTTTTTACCAGTCACAAAAAGAAAACTTTTGTTTCGTAAGTATCCAGGATCCCGATGCACATACTGGGCCTGTGTGCTTAAGAGCTTAGATTAAAGAAGCGTCGGGAATGCTAAAGGAAGTACAAGCAGTGAATTACGAGATCGTAAATGAACAACAGTGAGAGGTTTCCAGGGGGTACGGAAGATTTACAACTAGGTACACTCTGTTTTACCCTTTCATTTCGATGAAAAACATGTCACCTAAGGAGTAGATTAGAGTGACGGTGCTGTAGCGATTAAATAGGTTACACTCTTGAGGTAGAAATGGGCAAACAAATTAAGTTAGTTTTTTATGCAGATTTTTTGGAGTAGATTAGAGTGACGGTGCTGTAGCGATTAAATAGGTTACACTCTTGAAGTAGAAATGGGCAAACAAATTAAATTAGTTTTTTATGCAAATTTTTTGGAGTAGATTAGAGTGACGGTGCTGTAGCGATTAAATAGGTTACACTCTTGAAGTAGAAATGGGCAAACAAATTAAATTATTTTTTTATGCAGATTTTTTAAAAACATTAATGATATAATGGTGAATGTAATATCAATGGGAGATGCAGAGTAACTTTTTGCTACTTATATTTCGATTTTGAATAGATTTCTACTTCAAACGTATTATTATTCAGTAATATTGTAGTTTGTTTCAAACATAATGACTTGATTATATTTTAAGAAAAATAAGATAAAAATAAGTTTACATTTTGTATTTTATTTTATAATACATTTTATTTTGTTTTTTATTTCATATTAAATTTCAGCAAATACATAAAGGACAATTTATTAATGAAATTTACTGTTAAATTAAAATTACTATCATTAAAATTAAAACTTGGTTTTAATCTGTCTTTTTTTAATAAAATTCGTGGAAATTATTTAGCGTGATTTGTTTGTAGTTTAAATTTAGATAAATTTTTCTAAATTATTTCAATGATTAGGGCTTCGGCTTTCAGTGGCATATGCTGATTTGTAATGTCTAATGTAGGCCTCTGAGGCTAAATATTCAATCTTAATACCAATAAATAATTTCTGTACAAGTCTACTTGCATATATATATTTAAAAATCGATTTTGATACGCATTTGTTTATCGCTTACTTCAAAAATCAAAGGTCATCAGCCAAATCTCAGGAAGCAACATATCCCCAATCAATCCCAAACCCAATTGCTGTCTCTCAAATCCAGTAAAAAGTTCTTGGCTCCTCTTCCCCAGCACACCTTTTGTAGTTTTGCAGCTCCACCCTCGCCAATAATTGATGCCCGGAGCGAAGGGGATGTTGAACATTAATGACCAAAAGCTTAATAGGCAATAATCGCCGAACCGTGAAACGCCACGCCTCTCGCACCTTGCTTCTCTTCTTGCAAGTTTATGCCCAATACTCTTGAATAAAGAATAAGGTCTTTGACCAAACCTCTGCTTTAGAAACTGGATGGTCATAAAGAAGGATTTGAGTTACACATGCTGAGGATTAGAGACGCCTTTTTTACATGCGCGTTTTGTTGTGGAGAAATATTGCTCAAGAATTGTTAAGTTGGTTACTATGTCGATGCATATGCCCATAAAACGGTCGTGATTTTCAAATATTTGTGTGTTAATTTATTCATATTTTGCAATGGTGATGCATAATTATGTAGTTGGCATGCACAATTTGCTTAAATTGTAGAAAACAGAAGAAATTGTTAAATAAAAATAACAAACCTCGTCTGTTTCGGACAGTAAGTGCACAGGAAAGCCACAATTGGAAGAAGAATGAAAAAATAATGCCAGATTTTAAACAAAGGGACAGTAATCCCAAAGAATAAAAAATATAGTTTCCGTTTATCAACACCTCTAAAATAAAAAAAGTTTTACTACAGTAATCAATCAAATAAATAAAAAATGTTTTCTATTAACAGTCATACAACCATAGTCACAAAGTTTACGAATGTTGCCTTAAAAAATTACTCATTACATATTAAATAAATAGTTTAATTAAATTACTTAAATTATTTATATTGTTAAAGTAAATAGCTTATTGGTAGAGGAATGTAAAAAATAAAACATAGTCATGTAATGTCCCTTCACTGCGCGATTTTGTTTTTCAGCATAAAACCTAGAATTTAAAATCTTCAATTGGCCAGATTGTGCTTGGAAAATTATTTTAAAAAAAATCTTCGTTTATTCTTTGCTGCCCAAATCACTGATTTATCTGAAAAGAGTTAAACTAAAAATGCCGAAAAATAATAAAAAAATAGGTTTAAGGGGATTACAAAGTTATACTAATCATTTTTTTTTTTTACAAAAATCACTCAATGCATATAAAATAGGCTAATTAGACTAACTTAACCAGTCAATCAACAAATCAAAAAGAGGTTAAAAGTTAACTAGCCTATTTTGTGAGTAGGTTGGTTATATTAATAGAATTTTAAATTAATTCGTTACTTGTAGAAACGTTTTGACATTTCGAAATAGTATGAAATATTGTAAGAAAGGTAAACCTATTGCTCTCTATATATAAATGTACGTCTGTGCCACATATGGCAAAAGGTGCATTGAAGGGTTAACTACTGAAAATCTGTTGAAGCTTTTCAAATAGTTGAAATGTATACTGTCCTAGATGGCAAATTCTTACTTAACGTATAGAGAAAAATAGCTAGACTTGCTAATACTTTAAAATATATTCAACGTTTATAAACTAAAATCAAAAGATTAAAGTTAAAAACCCCGTCTGCATCGGACCGTTATCGCGCGTGACAGAAGGGCCTCAATTGGAAGAAGAACAAGCATTCGATAACTATGGTAGTTCCCCAAACCCACAGAATCATTTGCCTGCGATGGATCATCACCGATAACGAACCTAGAATTTCTTTAGTGACAGTAAGTGAAGCGTTCTACAATAATTGGATGTGGGGTCTGTTAGTATTTTTGCTCTTTTTACTTCTATCAGCCGCGCAGCCTAATAAAAGACTGGTTTTCTGTATTAATTATGTCTCGCATTCATCGAGAATGATTGTACATAAATTGTCGATGCATTAAAATATCGATGTTTTGTAGGATAGGAATGCGTTTTTATTAATACCAATGACTGGTTTAATTTTAAGTGAGTTTTGGGAACCTTGGTATGAGTAAGTGTATTAATATTCTATTTATTTGTCACAATTGAGTGGCATGGTTTTGTTATATAATAATTGTTAGTTGTTTACGAATATGTCCTGTATGTGAACCATAAGCAGTTTTAAGGAAATCGAGGTTTATAAAATGTATAAAATTGTTTTGTATATAATTTGTTTGTATAGAATTTTTTTTCGAATTTTTCATTTAATAGCTCTACAAAAAGATTAAAAATTAAAATAGTATTTTTTAAAATACGTTATTCAAAAAGGTTTAAATTTAACGATATAAGATTTTAATGTATCAGATTAATCCTGATTAAGATTGTTTAAATATAAATATTTAATTAGGTGCGCTTTCTTTTCTTAGGTCTTTAAGATTAGTTAAAATATTAAAAAAAACAATTTTAGACCAGCTTAAAACTAAAATATGCACATGAATAATGAAAAGAACATATTTTATCACCAGACTATATTTTTAATTTATAGACGTTTAAAATTAATCCAGGTGATCTCAAAAATTAATTATAACAAACTGTAAATCAGAAAAAAATGCATGTAATAAGTAATAAATATGCCGATTACTTTAGATATTTTAATTTTTATTTCCTTAGTAAAACCAAAGAAAATATGCTTTTGTGCCTTTTAAATATAAAGATTGAAATTGAAAAGGAAGCTTTGTATAACCAAATCACATAAATTAATAAAGAACAATACAATATTAATTGCTTACTAAAAGGCATTTGATTGAGCTACGAATATAAAAGCATAGAAAATTAAACTTGTTTTTAAAAAATAAATAAAAATGGCTTCGCTTTATTTAAAAGGGTTAATTATGAATACATTTTTGAGCAAAATAATTAAAATTGGTCTCCTATGCTATCACTTAAGCGATTTTTTTAATAATAAATCTTATGAAATTACAGTCATTAGTTTAAAGTTATTTTAAATCAGAACTTCATAAACTCTGTGAATCTAACAAAAAATATCTTAAACATACAACTGTCTACCATTGAAATCTTATACAAGTGTTTTTCTAGTAGATCGTATTAGAGCTACAAATTCATTAGCACTTTTACCATGTCATCGGTAGTTCTCAGGGTTAATTAAGTGCTTCGTGTTTTTCCACACTCCCGCTGTAGATGTCAAAAGAAGAAAAAAGTACGGTTAATCTATCTGAGAATTTACCACTAAAGAAAAAAGTTTAGCAAAACAAAGATTTTTTTTTGTCTTTACTTGAAAGAAAAGAGGGATGTGGCTGGTGCGATAGAAATGAATTAGTATAAAGGCATGTAAATTTTTATAAAAACATATTTATTGTTTTTTTTCATTCGGGGTTTACTCAACCAGCTATGAGTAATTACTGAAACATTAATTTTAATAGTTACGATTAATTACTTATGGGGAAATCAAAATTTATTATTTTTAGAATTTTTGCCATCTATATCAACACTAATTTTTCTCCCAATTCCTAGATTTGCTTTTAAAGGACTTTAAGAGTTAAACTTTTTAAGAGTTACTTCTTATCTTATGAATTTGAAAATGTTTGACCGACCCGATTTTGATCCTGGAACCTCTTGAATGCTAGAATAATACTGAACCGTCTGTGTGTGCCACAAAAGTAATTACTCAGTCGTTAGGGCTAGTATTGGGTATTTGTGTTGACCGCCACACATTCTTAACTATTAAAAGTCATTTTAAATAAGCAAAGTGTAAGTATGTTAAGTAATATTTATTTAAAATTACAAATGATGTGTTATCTCATATATATAAATAAAATTAATAAAAATATTATATTAAAACTATTTTTCTTTTGAATTGTAGGTTTCAGTATGATATTGGGATTCCAAAACTCAAAATGTTTCAAATTTTTTTTACAGCATTATATGTATTTTTATCTCTAAAATTATCCTACAAAGTCTACACCTAATTAATTACCATGTCATTTATCTTTGCCTTTCATGTTTTCTTTAAGAAATCGTTTGTATCATCTGAATGAATTGGAACGAATTAGCCGAAGAATATATTCTGGAAAAAAACGGAAGTACTTGTGATGAGAAAGCACACTTACCGGAAGTTGGTCTGTTTAAGAATATCCCTCCCCGGAAACAGACGATTTCTCAACTGCAAGAAATGTCTTCCGGTGTACTCAACTTCAAAAGATTTACCAAGAACCTGAATTCTCGAAAATTCATTACTTCTCCTTTTAAATAACCAAACCTTTTTTGTTCTTCTCGAAGACTCTGACACACCATTAATAATTTGTCGCCTTTAATTAATATTTGACGCGTTACAAACTGCACACGTTTGAGGAAATTAGTAAGGAAGCGATATTATAGGGTTTTTCTTATTAAAAATAAGGCCGAAAATTACTTCTAATTTTTTTTTACCTAAAATATATAGCCTTAACAGTTTAAATATTAGGTGTTGAAATATATTATAACGTGCTCAACGGAAGTGAACGAAATTAAGGTCAATTTCTTAAACTCTAAAATTAAATTCTTGTACCTTTGAAATAAATTGTAAAACTTATTTTAAATGAATTGAAGAATGGAAGCAGTTATTAATTATTTTAAGTTTGGAATTTTGTAAAATATATTTCCAACTATTTTATTAATTGGTTTGGTAATGAAACCTACTCAGAAATAGCTGCAAAATTCCAAATTTTTAGATGTAGAATAGCAACGATTTTTGAAAAATAAAAATACATTTTGTACTTTAATTTTCTTTCAAGTGCAGCTGATATTTCATCCTTTCTGAGTTATTTTGATAACATACGCGATACATTAGTGGCAGCTGTTTCTGTTTGGTTTGCATTTTAGTTTCTGTATTTTAAGATGCTTTTTTAAAGCATTTATGTGCATGAATTATTATGAATCATTTTATCAGCATTATTAGTTATTATCAGCTTTTTTTCTTGTATTATCTTAAACATTTCTTTAGTAGAGCATTGGTGATTATTGGTAAACTTTTGTGCATTTTAGATAAACATATTTTTACAATTCCTGGTTTCTTTTATAAACGATTTTTATTACTTTTAGTAATATTTAAGTGCCTCATTTGGGATAAATAGTTTTAGAAACCAAAAATAGTGGGAAAGGCCATTTCATCAGGAGGTAAAAACCTTAAGCCACTATTAAAACAATGCACTTTTCTGTATTGGGATGGACGAGAGTCAAATCAAAAAATCCCAATTTTACCCCGAAGTGTACTGTGGAATTTCCAGAGGAGAATTAAAAACAAAATCAAAATTAAAAAACAAAATCAAAATTAAAAACATAGATAAAGACAAACTTACATAAAGCAGATGAAGCGAATAAAAAACAACACGAAACTTTGAAGCCAACCGCTTCTCACAAAATCCGAACAAAAAACTTAGGTGAAATTATTGACAGTTACAGTGTAGAAATTGAGTGCGGTGAAGGAAAAAAAATAGACTATGAGTAAAGATTTAGTGCCGTCACAAAGAAAATTATTGCAGATACTTCTTTATAAATTTTGGAGGGAAATTGTTGTTGATAAGTGTACGATGGAGGTGAAGTTTTTGGGAATTTTAAAAGTTATTGACGTTGCAGATGATATTAATGCGATGTAGGTGATTTATAATGCAATTTCTATAGACTTTAACAGAAAGATTAGAATTCCAAGGAATGAGTCGAATAACATCAAAATTAAAGTCATTACGTTTATCATAAATGTTGGTATTGACAGAGTTATCTGAGATCTGAATTTGTATGTCTAAGAATTGTAATGAAGAAATAGAGCTATTGGTTTTCTTAAGAAGAAGTTCAGATGGGTAAATTTTGTGCCAAAGGTGAATAAAATCAGGATAATCAAAGACAATCAGGTCATCAACAAATCGGAAGGCAGTGAAGTTTAAAAGAGTGTAGTTTTTCTCAAACCAGTGTAAAAATAAATTTGCAAGGATAGTTGAAAAGGAACTACCTTGTGGTATTCCATTAACTTGTTGGTAGATTTGTTCACTATTGTAAATAAAATTATTAAAAATGCAAAAATTAATTAGTTTATTTCAATATTCCTGACTAATATTTAATATACTATTGTAATCATTATAATAAGCAGTGAGGACGTCTTTTAGGTGAAATAAAGGTAGGCTAGAAAATAAATCTTTGAGCCTTTCCCACTATTTTTGGTTCCTTTCCATATCTTATTTTATATTTTTTCATTTTTATATATATATTACGTTATATATATATATATATATATATATATATATATATATATATATATATATATATATATATATATATATATATATATATATAATATATATATATATATATATATATATATATATATATATATATATATATATATATATATATATATATATATATATATATATATATATATATATATATATATATATATATATATATATATATATATATATATATATATATATATATATATATATATATATATATATATATATATATATATATATATATATATATATATATATATATATATATATATATATATATATATACCTTTCCTAATATTTTATTACCTATATATTAAAATCTTAAAACTTAAGCTCAGAAATTATTATTCTACCAATTAAAGTTACGTAATTTCTATTGTACTTAATAAGGGAAATTGCGGAAAGGCTTATTTAAAACTCTTTGACGTCAGAAAAGTCAATATAGTAATCCCGCAAAAGATGAAAGGAAGAACTTTGTCGTCATAGAACTAATTAATCGAAGTAAAGATTATGACACTTCTGTAATACGACATAGTACTGGTCCGCCAGAATGGTATTACAATAATCCTTATTGGGGCTAGCTGGAAATGCTTTCAGATAAAAATAGAAATACTTTTCATTCAAAATGTATTCATAATTATAATCCACAAAGCTTAATTTAATATGTTGTATTATGTTACTTAAATGAAGATGTGAAATGAACTCTATGTTATGATGAAATGGTAAAGTTTTTTTATACCACTCTAGATCATATAGAAATGTTTAAAATTCTTAACTTAATTTGAAAAATAGTGAAGAAGAAGGAACATATTTCCGAAATAAATTTACCAATAAATTAAAAAAAAATGAATCAGTCAGTAGAACTCAAGATTTTAGAACCAGTAAAAATTAACAAAAATCTTATGAAAATATAATTCCTTTATTATGCTTTGGCATACAATTTAAAAAAAAAAAAAATCAACATGTCCAATCTTCTGTTTTTGCGAAGTAAAAATCCATTGACTTTACTTCAGCAGAATATTTCACCAAAAATCCTTCCTTATTTGCCATTCATTTTATAATATTACATCTTCCGATGTAAGACTCCATAATATCCATTATTTGGATAAGCTACAAATGACACAACAGTCCCACACAAAAAAAACGTCATAACAACAAACTACTCCGATCCATCATGTTTTTATTCTTCAGTGGCCCATAGGAAATGTCATTTCAAAAGTTGATGAGATTTATGAAAGATCGTTTCCTTTAATAGGCGATTCGTCAATACCAGAATCCCTGCGCTGTTGGTAGCAGAAACTTGTTGAACGTAATCAATGCCCGTGATTCATTTTACGACCTGAATCAAATATACCCACGATTCGGGATAGGGAATATGATATCTGTTATTCATTCTGAGATAGAAACAAAGCTAAATTTTGAATGTGAACGTATATATTTTAGGAAAGCGTTGGTTTGAGAAAATCGTAAGTGGTATTTGATAGGAGAAATGGATGTGAAAATAGGAATTATAATTGCGGTCATAAAAATAATTCTTTCACCCGTTCAAGTTATTATTTATACTAATTCCTACACTCTTAAAACAAAAGAGTGAAATCCAACTCCTATAGGGGAAGTGCATTTTCGGCACCGGAAAGGAGTGGAAATTAACTCAGGCTGAGTTAAAACCGCTCGTATTAAGAGTGTAGGACGTAGATTGTTTTCTTTTATTTCTTTTACCCACTCCTCAAAAAGAGTGAAATCCACTCCTATAGGGGAAGTGCATTTTCGGCGCGGAAAGGAGTGGAAATTAACTCAGACTGAGTTAAAACCGCTCGTTTGTTTTAAGATTGTACTAATTACATCTCTTGTATCACCATGTAAATTCAACCATAAACCTAACTACTATTACATTAGTATGCTTATAATAGACAATTAAAATACGAATTAAATTAACTTTTTATAATTTAATAAAAAATAGATACTATTAAAAAAACTTGTGGAATACTTTCTGACTAAATTAAATAGTTCTTCGTTTATATTATTCTGGAAAACAGTACTTTAAATACGCTACTGAGTTTCAGATCAAGTTTATGAATTAATCGTTGAGAATTACTTGAAAACTTTTTATGATTTTAGTAAAAAATACCTATTTAAAAGACACGTGAAATACTTTCTGACTACAATAAATAGTTATTTGTTCAAACTATTTAGGGAGACAAACTTCTTCATAAACTAATAGTGAGTTTTGGATGGAAATGAAATATTTTAATAAACATATTTCTTACTTTTATCAAATTTGGCATTCTAAGAAAAATTTTAACCTAAGAAGATTATAACCCAAAGTAAGAGGTCTTGACATTTCAGAAAACTAAAAGGAGCATTATAAGAATTTACATTCTTTTAAAGCATTCTTGTTTAATTAAAGTAGGTGCGATTGCCATTTACTTCTAACTATATTTTATTTTGTCTCGCTTAGATATATAGAAGGACGAACACAAGAATGCTTAGAAGAAAACAACCAAGAAATACCTGGAAACACTGTTTCCTCATTTGTTCTTATTTATGTCTTTCTACGGAAAGGTGTTTTCTTAGCATCGGTGTAATTAAAGTTTGTTTAAGAGTTTTTTGGGAGAAATTCTTAAATTTTTTAAAGGTTGTTAGTTTCGACTGTTATATTAAACTTTTAACAATGTTTCATCTTAAAATAACATACTATTTGCATTAGAAAAAATGTAAATATTCAACCTTCCATGGAGTGAAAAACGTTGCTGTTTTTTCATCCAGGATTATCATCTTAAAATCAAAAGAAAATTCTTATCATAGTAATTTTAATTAAGAGTATAAAGCCTCAAACAAAAAATTTTCAAAATTATATTACAGCATCAACTGAAGACATATTTACATTTTTAACACTTATAATTTAAGAATTCCAACATCTTAGTTTACATTAAAAAATGAACTTTACGCTATTTATTTTACTTTAGGTGATATTTTAGTCGAAGGACTTACCGGTATAATTTATTCATTTAATCCTCCATTGAAACAAGTTTAAATTTAAATGGCGGGCTTGTATTAGTTGATTATTTGGATATCAAATCTAAGTTCTCAAAGGTTGATTTGCAATTTGAAAAAGTGATACGTTTACAAGGAAAAGAACTATCATCATAATCATGCAAATAATAATAAATAGCTGAGGGATCAGAGATGAAAAATAAATAATTTGAAAAAAAAGTTTTAAAAAAACTAATCTTTTGAAAAAAAATTTATAAAACCTACTAAGCACTTTTTATAAGGAAATCTAATATTCTGACTCAAAATATCACAAAAAACATTCGACATTAAAAACATGAAAAATTCATCTTCCCTCCCTTAATAAAATTCCCACAGTTAAAGCTATTTTCCTAACCTTTTATTTAATTGTCACCATCTCTATTCACACATACATATCGACTGTTGAATTTAGTGACAAAAGGGTATGAAAAATTCAGAGCCCCCCCGGCGGAAATTCCGCCATCTTCATTAATAACGCATCAGTGTCGCAAACAAAATGCCGCTCACATATGTCGCGCTAACTTGACGACAGCTGGGCTCAACAACCCTGGGATCTGTGACATTTTTTTCTTAGTATTATTCTTTGTAAGTCTATTAAAGTGATTAGGAGACAGGAGGCCGATATCTTTTAACGGGACATAAATACGATTATATATATATATATATATTAATATAATATATTATATATATATATAATATATATATAATATATATATATATATATATATATATATATATATAATATATATATATATATATATATATATATATATATATATATATATATATATATATATAATATATAATATATTATATATATATATAATATATATATAATATATATATATAATATATATATATATATATATTATATATATATAATAATATAATATATTATAGATATATATATAATATATATATATATAGTATATAATATAATAATAACGTTAAGGGATAATAAAGGTTAAGGGATAGACACGTACGCCTCGTAAATTTTGAAACGTAAGGAAGTGACGAGGTACACACATGGGACAGCACTAAACGAAACTTCGAGAGTCAACGTAAGCTATCGATGACAGGACTCCACAGAATTAGGTAGAGGAGTTTTTACGAGACACGTACGTCTCGTAAATTTTGAAACGTAAGGAAGTGACGAGGTACACACATGAGACGGCACTAAACGAAACTTCGAGAGTCAACGTAAGCTATCGATGACAGGACTCCACAGAATTAGGTAGAGGAGTTTTTACGAGACACGTACGTCTCGTAAATTTTGAAACGTAAGGAAGTGACGAGGTACACACATGAGACGGCACTAAACGAAACTTCGAGAGTCAACGTAAGCTATCGATGACAGGACTCCACAGAATTAGGTAGAGGAGTTTTTACGAGACACGTATGTCTCGTAAGTTTTGAAACGTAAGGAAGTGACGAGGTACACACATGAGACGGCTCTAAACGAAACTTCGGGAGTCAACGTAAGCTATCGATGACAGGACTCCACAGAATTAGGTAGAGGAGTTTTTACGAGACACGTATGTCTCGTAAATTTTGAAACGTAAGGAAGTGACGAGGTACACACATGAGACGGTTTAAACGAAACTTCGAGAGTCAACGTAAGCTATCGATGACAGGACTCCACAGAATTAGGTAGAGGAGTTTTTACGTGACACGTATGTCTCGTAAATTTTGAAACGTAAGGAAGTGACGAGGTACACACATGAGACGGCACTAAACGAAACTTCGAGAGTCAACGTAAGCTATCGATGACAGGACTCCACAGAATTAGGTAGATCGAATATTTAAATGTACAAAGGAACACCCTTGAATTAGATGTAGACTCATTTTTGTTACCAGCACAAATGCGTTATAGGATAATGGTGCTTAGGCTCAAAAAGTCTTAGCTACTTTAAACTACAAAAGTCAGAACGATTTTAACCTTTTGGCTACAGAAGCCACTCTTTAAAACGTAATTAGTAATGACATATATTTTTGTAGAGTATGCATGATGAAGTGTGTTCTTTATGAATTCAAAATTTGAATTTTAAGTAAATTTTATTAAAAAGCGTTACACTTTAGAAGACTAAATAATGCAAAAGCTTTAAATGCATCTTTCTTTGGATTTTTCAGACCATGCGAAGCACGGGTATCAAATGCTAGTAAAATAACAAAAATCTGAACAAATTATTGCAAGTTGTGATAACGTAACTTTTAGAAACTTGTGCAGGTTTGTAGTTAAACATGAGTTAGAAATTAATTAATACATTCCAACACTTGAATCTGAAGGAAAAATAAAACATGCACTAAACTATCCCCTTTATCGAAGACCTTAAAACGTATAATTTTTGTACAATAAACGTTTCAGAGAAAACAACTGTCGCTATAACCACCATTGACAAGACAGGGCCTGTTCTTAGTCATAAACAAAATAATCCCCTAAAATACTCCTGACACATCAGAGTGTTTTGAAAAGGGATCAAAACCACCTTTTAGTCTTTATTTCTATCTAAAACATACCTGTATTTTGGCGTCAGGAAAAGTTACCTGAAGAATCTAGTAACCCGTACAAGAGATAAGACAGCGAATGGATCCCAGACAGGTTACTGGAAAGTCTTGGCATTGATGGATGCGTGCTGGTGACGCTCAGGAATTAAGTGAAATTAGTGTATAATTGAATTGAGATTGTTTGAAGGCAGATCAAAAGTTATTTCAAGTGTTAGGAAAAAGTTGTAGGAGCGTCATTGGACTTATTGTTATTGTGTCGAATCTTTTTTTGTTTGCTTATGAGTATAGGCTTACCAGTTAGTTGTTTTGATATTAAGAAGTTTTCAAACTAAAAAAATAGCTAATAAATGAGATTGTTTCAAATGATGTACGATCTTGTTTTCATTTTCCACTTCCTGCGTTTTCATTGGTTGTTTTGATTTCACTTTCAAAATGACCGTCATAGATGAAAAAAAATTATGTTTCTTGCAAGATTTCTTTAAAAAAGAATTTGAACAACCAACAGAACAGCAAGGCATTTATAAATAATAATGTATCAGTCCTTTGAGTTATACAAACAGCGTCGGAGTTTTAAATACATTTAATTAATTACATCAACTGTTAATTTCTGAGTTATCCGAAAAGCATATTTTATTTAATAAAACACATTGACATTTTAAAAATTTAATAAGTTAAATATTCTTAGAAAACTCATTTTTGAATACCAAAACAAAAGTAATTTCAGACAAAAAATGTAAACAAGACCGCTTTAGCTGTTAACATTCACGACGTGAAACAACCACATTCAATATAAATCAATTTGATTTGATAGAATTAACGTCATGCTAGAGTTAATGAATGGAATATTTACATGAATGAATTGGCTGCGGGACTAACCGTTATAACAGCGGTCAAGTGACGAGGTCGAAACCTGAGCTGAGCTTTAACGAGCGGGTTCAATTTCCGCTTTCTCCCTGGGTGTACTTTCTTTCTCTGTGTCAGTAAAAATTCTTTCTGTGTCTATCTAACTTAACGAAGGCTTATAAGCGGGTCTCTGATCAAGCACACAAGCCGGAATATATACAGTCCCTGGACAAATTATTAGACGCACTGTATTTTTTTAGTAATGATGAAAACATACCAAAGAATGCCATATCATTAAAAAAGATCTAGATATATGTATTAAGTATAGCAGATAGTATTTTCTATTCAATAGCTAAAGTTTAGGAACACAAATGTCTTTCTAAAGGTATTTTGTTCATCATTGATTGATACATGAAATCTTGCAACATGAAAATATCATCATTGATACATGAAAATTTGTCCAGGGACTGTATGTACCTACCCTACCCTACCCGACTTAACGCAACCTTACAGCGACGTCGTCGTACTCGGCGCCAGGAATTTGGTACACGACAGATTTAGCATGCTTCAGTTCCCATATACACGGCGTCATTTATTGGAGGGACTTTATTGTACGGCACAATTTTTATAGGATGATTAAGACAATGACAAAACATCGAATGTTAAGGTATCATTTGGTATCATGACGTCTTAACCAACTACCATATAAACCAGTAAACGAATATATTACACAAATTACGCCAAAAAGTTGTGTTAATCACTACAACAAACTTTACCTCCATAAGTCCTCATGTTTCGACACAATAAATTTATTGGCGTTTAAATGAAATTTTTGATCACTCATTAAAATTCTTTCAATGCATTAAACTTGATGTTACTATTTCATAATTACATGATATAAGCCTTAATATTTAATTAGGACTAAATTAAATACAATAGCGATCAGTTATAATGTTTTTCAGAAATTATTAAAAAAAATAACACTATTAAATTTTTTTAAGGAAGAAGCTATTATATATTTCAAGTATCTTTGAAATAAAGACATTTAATTTTAATTAATACCCTATTTAATGCATCCTATGTTTTATTAAATGTTCTGTTAAGAGCATTAAATTAAAAAAAAAATACCACTAGGACTGCTTTTTTAGATACATTGGGAGTTACTTGGAAGTAAATTGGTACTTTATCCTCATAAAAAGAAAAAAAAATACGCAGAATTTTTTAAGAAATGAAATATTAATTCATTAGCTTACGCTAATTGCATTTGAGATAAAATTTCATCATAAAAGTGAAGTATTTGCTATTTATGTATTTCCTCTGACCAGCTTCTGCATTCCGCCCATCAAATAAGAAATTAAATATTTTGGAAAAGAATGTGGTAATTAAATAAGATATGCTTTTCGGATAACTCAGAAATTAACAGTTGATACAATTAATTAAATGTATTTAAAACTCCGACGCTGTTTGTATGAATCAAAGGACTGATATATTATAATTTATTATTTTATTAATTTTTTGTGGAAAATGGTTTGAATTCGTAGTCTGACAAGTTGAAATTAGCAAATAACAGTATGAAAGGAATTCTAACGATGAATTTAATTAATGCACTCTAAAATAAGTAGAATTATTTGTATTAACTCAATTTAATGTCAGTCATTGTAAAAAATATGTTTATTGAATTTCAGAAAATACAATTTCACTTTATTTTTCAGCATATAATCACGTTACAGCTCTGCTGTGCACAGATTTCATTATATTTGAACTTTTATTAAGAGCGAATAAAATATTTTTACTTCTTTGACTTTCATTTTTTATAATGAAATGTGCAATTTACTTCTTTTTTTATGAAATGTGTCTGCCAAATACTCTTATATTTTGAGGAATAGGTAGGCTCAACATCAATTCTGCACCAAGTTTGACTGGTCAAAATAATTTATTTGCCAGAATTGCACATTGGTGAATATACATGGCTTACACAAAATTAATCTTACACAAAATTATGTGGGTGGGATTGTTTTATAAAAGGTGTATGTTGCGTAGAGCGCTACTTAGATATCGTACTCAACACTTGAAGGGGCTCAAAAATTACGCAGCCGATATCCGATGTGTTTACTCCTTGAAAAGAAGCCATAATTGGCTAAGCTATTTTCCATCGGAGGAGGGTGTGTATCCTAGAAAATAAATACAGTAACGAAATTATAATATACAAAGTTTTTAAAGTCATTAATAATGAAAATCATAAAAACGTAACAATAAAAAAAATATTTACTAATTGAATTCAAAGCTTTGTATTTGTTTTAACCGTGAAAGAGTGTTGAACATATTCAAAATAATGATAATATTTATCTAGATGGTAACTCTATGTTTTGATCATTTATGTTTTATATTGTTTATTATATGGTTCCTTTGTCTATATCATTAAGGTTGTGTTTTAGAGATATTATTTTTTGATTGATTTTATATAAAAGAAGTGATGGTGGTTGATAAATAGCAAAGAAAAGATGAATATTAAAACTATTCAACCCGATACTTTTAAAAATTCATGCAATATATCTGGGTAATAATAAACGTAGCATAACGTTTTGAATATATTAAACCTTGTGTAGATTGATATTTTATAGGAGGTTTAAATAACATGTAAATTTATAGTTTTTTTTAAAGAAATACCCTAAAATCAATAAAATTACTTGTTACGAACACAATCGTAAAACTTTTATGTTTCTTTGAAGTATCATTTGAAATTCTACAACAATATCCTATCAAAACAACTCTATAATTGAGATTGAGATAACTTCTTATTCAAATTGAACTTTACTAAAGTCATACCCTCGTATTTGAAATTTAAATTGGCTAAGTTTAAGAATAGCTAATAACGTACAACCTTTCACTAATTGCTTCACATATAACCATCCAATTTCTCATTAATTATTCATTCCTCATTCATCAAGTTGTGCAATCTCATTTAAATTTTCTAACACACCTTTAACTCGCATTTAAATTTGTGTCTGACCAAGACAAATGAAGATTAACTCATCTGTATTGTGATCACTTCTTTCGATGCGCGGATATAAGCTGGAAATAAGATTTAGTTTGAATGGGAAAAGCCATTTAATAAATAAATGAATAGTTATATGTGTGAGGCAATTGTAGAATACACAACAACGCCTTGCATTTCTACTTCTTTTTGAATGTTGGTTTTTAAAAGCTTCATTTTAGGTTTAAGTAGTTTAGAGTTTCGCATGTCAATATATTAATATTATATTTGCGCCAGTGATTTTAAGTTTTCGAGCAATATACGAGTAGCATCTCGATAGGAAACGCGAATTAATAAATTCATGACTTATATTTATAAATGAAATGTAGAAACGCAGAACTTATGAAATTTAAATTTTATAAATAGAATATTTCAGGAAAGTTAGACGGGATAATATCTTAGTAACGTATTTTATTATCTACTGTGTAAAACAGCAAAATCTAACGTCCGTCGAATAAATTATAATTACAATGCAGCATGCAATATCTTTTAAATAAATAAATGACCCTGACGTAAATTAACTGTAAGTTCTGATTGTGGAATTGAATAGATATAGTATTTAACAATTAATAGTCAAACCATAAGTGAGAGTGAATTATTATCGGATACTGGTTAAAAGTTTAAAATTATAATTAACTACAAGTGGTATAGAATGTATTCTTTTCACCATAAAAATATCATTTATTATTAATTTAAATATATATTATTCAATGGTTTATTTTATTGCTACAAGCCTAGTCCCCTATATTAAGGCATTTGCATTATAATAATTTTTTTAAATTATATACAGTTTAAGTAACATTAATACGGTAACATTACGCGTTTTTTCTTCTTCCAAAATAAAGTTTTCCACTTGTTGAGAAGGGCAACAGGTTCAAATATATCAAAAAGTAAATAAGAATGAAAGCGATTTTGTGACAGAGTGATTTACAGTAAGACATCGATTGCTCAATCAATTTTATATTTGGCGACATCTCTCCCTTTTTGTGATTCTTGAAAATTAATTATTTTAATTTAACGAAAAGTATTGTCAATTTAAACCTTATTTAAAGGGGCTGGGGAGCCCTTGTCGGTTAGGCATTCGCCTAGCATGCGGAAGGTCCCAGGTTCGGGTCCGGGCATCGAAAATAACTGCCGACCTATAAACGGCCCGTGCAGCCAAATGTCCGTGCATGTCCGACGAATAATACCCCGTGTGGAGGGAGTGCACGTTAAATATCCTTCAAAGTCCTAACGCTGCGTACAATGTCGCCCTTAACGGTTGCGTTGGGTGCCTATTCAGGTGTCGGCTCGTCACTTGACTGTGGTTCCAAAATACGACGCCCGTCGCCAATAGCCCTCGTGTAGCTCTAGTGCGACGGTAATTCAAACTAAACTACACTCTTAAAACAAACGAGCGGTTTTAACTCAGTCTGAGTTAATTTCCACTCCTTTCCGGTGCCGAAAATGCACTTCTCCTATAGGAGTGAATTTCACTCTTTTGTTTTAAGAGTGTAAACCTTATTTAAACAGTGCTATTTATAATTTAATGTAAAAAGGCCAAAACAAAGTGCATTGTTATATTGTTTTTTGAAAGTTAAGTGTATAAAAACTGAGATGATAGGCTTGTATTTAAAAATAGTTATGAGTTAAATCAATTGACTTTATTAAAAAGTTGCATAACATATTATAAACGAATGTTTGTAGATTACATTTATTTTCTTGTTCGCATAAAAGGCACCGTATCAACATAAAATTAATCTTTTGCCTGGTTAAATCACTGTTAAAAGCCTTACTTTAGCATACATACTAAAATATAACCTTGTCATAAATCATTATAATATCGAGAGGGATGGAAAAAGAATATAAAGGGTATAGTTGCGCACATTCTCCAGCGTATAACTAAGATATAGGGCCCGGTCTGTTCCTTGGCGAATTATGATAATGATAAATTCGATGGGACGAAATCGCCAATGGAAAAACTGGATCCTATGTCTCAGTTATACTTTAAATAATATGAATTTTGTAACTAGACCCTACATATTGCACCTTTTGTGGAAAAGGGGCTTTTAATTTCTATATTATTACTTTTATATATATTCTAATATTTCGTAAATAAATTTTTGCATTGCTTTCTTTTAAAACACGTGTTTTCATATTTAAATGTGATGAACCTAAGGAACTATTTAACTAGTATAAGAATATAATAAGACTTATAATTGTATTTGAATAACTCCTGTTCAGAGTATATTACATTTTTAGTGATTTTTTAATCCACATAATTTGAATTCAATAATAAATATATCTTTATAAACAAAAAAAACCTAATTAGTAATTAACTTTACCATTGGTTAAGATTCCTAACTTTTTCAAACACATTAATACCTTAACAAAATTAATATTTTAATACCGCCATAAAATGAAATTTAAACTCTAAGAGTTTTAGCTACTCCATCATAAATGCAAATCTCCATATTTTCAATTCCATTACGATAAAGATTTATAGCTTTTCCGATTCACGTTGCTTATCTAAGAATCCTATTTTTACAGCGAAGGCAGAACACCAAACGAAATCTTATAATACACTCATCAAAAGGGGTATCGCATTGGCGATTTTATTGGCGCCAAACGAAATCGCGACGCGGTGGCACCTGAAACTTCGATTTCTATTTCTGACAAAAACAACTCTTTTGGGTCCCCATTGCTTCCATTAAAATTGCACTGGTTTTCATTTTTTATTCCAGTTTGTATCTAATTCATCAAACTCAAAAACGCTACTCAAGAGAAAAAAATTCTGATAAAGTCCCTACAATTTTTATTATCTAAATTGAAACACAATTCAAAATTATTTTTGCCAAAAAATATGCATTTTTGGATGATTGTAATCAGAATTTGAACTTTATTGGAAAGAAGTTACTTTTATAAGTTTTTTTTCTTTTCTATTGTTTATAATTCTATTTCTTAAAAGAAATAGAACTTTTGTTCTCTTGGTGTTGTTTTAATCATAATGTGACTGACGGTAAATTTCAGTTTAAGACATTTTGATTGTCATTTAAAACTGTTGCTGACTGATTATGAAGACATGTTTCTTTATATTTTATAGTTCATTCACCTGTAACTTTGCAGATAAAAAAATAATATCGTACAAAAAAAAACTATTTGCATTTTATGCCGAATAAGAAGATTTTTCCATAATACAAATTAGAATTATGCAATATTTATAACTGACTAGGATAATTAAATAACAATTGTTAAGATCAAAATTTAAAATGAGAAAAAAGTTATTTTCTTAAAAATAAAATGTTTATTCTTTTTGCATTTATGTTTACATTGGTTGTTTTGCAAATGAAACTTATAAAATAAAAGTTAAAGTGCTTAATGTACTATTTTATATATTTTATATTTTGATAGAATGATAAAGAGAGAAACAAAAATATTACATTTTCCTCTTTTACTCTCTCTCTCTCTCTCTCTCGTAGATAATTGTTTGTATATACATTAAGTGCACGCATATTATAATCTGCATAGGAACTAAAAAGTGCGTACTCTTAGCATTAAAAATTTATAGTAACAGATATAATCAAATATTTTTTTTAATATATTTTCCAATATATTTTTATACGTTCTATCATCAAACAAAATGATTAAAACTACTATATATTCCCAATACCAAATAAAACTCACAAAAACATCTTGAAGAAGTAAACTTTTCTTTTTCACCAACTTACTTAAAACAGTATTACCCCGAACAAGTCATGTACATTAAGGTACACAACTTTTTAACACCATTCGCCAATACTGTACTAATCTTCTACACCCAATACAAGTATATGTACAGTAAAAACTTCAGAAATAGTAGATCCATGTACCCACCCAACATGTTAGGATCTGATCAAGGGAGGGTGACAAAAATCTTTGAGGGGTGGAGAGGGACAAAAAAATGAAAAAAATGATGGATGGTTGGAAGATCTAAAGATCTCTTCAAACCAACGACATAGGTAAAATAGACTTAGCCTTCTAATATAATAGTAAAACAGACGAATGAGAAGGGGACCAGATAAATAGTTTATTTGGCAAGAAAGATTGCTACATTTGGCATTTTATCGCTTTGAGTAAGTGGCCAAAACAACTAAGAAAAAAAATGCAGTTAAAAGTCTTATTTTAAACACCGTAAAAAGCCTGCTAATTTTACAGAAAAACATATGTTTGCACAGAACAGTTCTGTTATTTTCTTTTAACAGATTTTTTCTGTAAAAATATACTGGTAAAATTTAGTCCTTTTGCGTTAAAATTACTAATTGTTCATATAAAATAAACACATTATCTCTGTAAAACTTACGGTATTTTTTTGGCACACCTGCTGACATTTTTTTCTTTGAAAACAATACTTTTTTTACAGTGTATAGTTTCGCTATGTATAGGTGTGAGACATATGTTTTGTTATCAAAAAATAATGTTACGTATATTTGAGAACATATAACAAGAGAAAGCATCGTGATTGTTTAGAATTGCATGAGTTTTCTCTGAAAAAAATCACGTGACTTTCGCATTGATGACCAGCTTTTAGGTTTGCCAACGCACAGTCCATTATATCTCAAGTCTCTGATTCAAACTGATTCGCACACACATAAAGTGAAGAAGAGTGTTCCATGATATCCCCAAGGATTCGTGGACTTCGTTTCGTACTTCAAAAGTGGACTTTGAGGTCAAATCATGAAACTTTGACTAAAGTTGAGGGAAAATTCTTTTTACTAGAAATGACGAAAGTGTTTGAAAGACGTCTGGGAAGATAAAACAGCTATTAACTGAGGAAAAAAGTAAATCGACAAAATTATCATGTTACATTTTATGTGCCATTTAATTAGTTTTAGTAGTGTAAATGTTTCCCCCGGCTAATAATATATTCTGATACGACAAACATGTTTTCTGAAAGTTTATATTTTCACTTAACTAGTACTTGCATTAGTTCAAATAGTTTAAATTTCATTCTAAAGCATTAAAGAATATTACATCATTGCAATTTTATTTAATTAATTTTGACAAAAAATAAATATTTATGTAACCACTTTTTTCTATCTAGTGGAAAATCCTTACGCTTTGAAACAGTTCTCTATTCTATTTTAAAACATTAAAAAAAGTTTAATTAATAACTTTATAAAATACATTATTAGAGTTTAGTTATTTGTTGAAAGTAAAATTTAATCAATATATTTATATGTTTCATTAAACTTTAAATAATATTACTGTCACTTCTCAAGTCAATTAAAAGTAATGTTTTGGATAGAAAAATTGATCCTGTTTACAGAGATTAAATAACAGTTTATTTACTATTTTGATTTCTTAGGGTTTCGATTTCTTTGTAGAATGCGTACCTGACTTTTATTAAAACTTTCTTGTTTGGATAACTTACAAAGGGAATTTTGAGAAACTCACAAAAGCTTTGTGAGTATGTTTATGCTATAACGAAAGTTTTCTAAAACCAATTTATTTTACTTTTCTATACTAAAATAACACTTTGAAAATCCATCTTGGGTATTCAATAAAAGAATTAAATAGCATCAATACTTCAATTTATGAAATGCGTTTTATTTTTTTAATTCTTTTCTTAACATGTATTATTACTCTGCGCTATAGTTAAAGTAAAAAATAAATGGAGAAGCACTTTTTATTCAAATATTTTCACAAATATTTATATTCACTATTTATCACTAATATGTAAGATTTCCTTTTTAATACTCTAAAGAATAGAATGCGAAAACCATATAAGTTTCAAATAAATATCGCAAAATGCGTGTTTAGAACACTATTTGGAATGTGGTGTGAGAAACCCTTATTTTTCAAAACACCTTATCTGCCAACAATACCTCCGTAAACACAAGTTATTTTGAATAAGTTATTATTTTTAGATATTTCACTGATTTTACTAGGTGTTGGTTTCTATTCTATTTTATTGAATTTAATTCATTTAATAATTATATTCTCAAAAACTATTTGTCGCAATAGGAGTTGATTTATCGATCAAAAGCATAAATATCGAAGCAAATATTCATTTTTTAAAAATAAATCATTTAATTAAAAAAGCCGAGTTAGAAATATTAATTAACTAAATGAAAGATAAAATTAATTATAAATTAAAAACAGTTATGAATAGTTTCTTTGTAGAAAATGTCTGTAGTGGTTATAGTAAATTCTGTTACTTTGATTCACAAATTTTCCAATTCGAATTTCCAAAAAATAGTTTCCATAGAAAGTAAAATAAAGAACTCTGAAGTATTTACGCATTTATAGCTTTTAATTAAAAAAAATGTGTTTAAGAAATTTAAGATTACCAAAAATGTTTGGAAACATCACCAATTTTAGCAGATCCACCTCTTTTAAATAACTTAAAATTGTTCAAATAAATATGCATTACTACGTCGCATTGTTTTGCTGCCTGTAGAGAATATCAAAGGAGAAAACTGTGTTACAGAACCACTTGTTTGCAATAAAGCGAAAAAGGTCAAATAATTGTTATTTATTTTGCTTTGGTTTTGAGAAGAACAATGACACAAACCCACTTATTCCTTAGCTTGTAATTTTTCTCTAATATTTAAACTTTAAAACTATATGAAACTTATGACAATATAAGCTATAAATGAAAAAACAAGCTTCGTTCATATTAATTAAAAAAGATAGTAAGCAGCTATAATAAAAACAATATATTAATTTTTGCCTCAAAATGACTAGTTCATCATAATATTTCTTGGATTGATAGATATTTTTAACACTGGATAAACTTGATCATGCTCTGACAAATAATTTTGAAAAAAAATTATATACTAAAATATTAAGTTTAAATTTTTAAAAGAATAAAAAAGTTTGTATCTTATAAAATAATTTCATCGCAATTTATCCTTTTCTTTCCTTCTTTTTTCTGTTCACAATATGCCAATAAAACAGTCTTGATTGTATGCATGGATTTCAGTACTAAACCATTTTTTCCTCACTCATTGCATACAATATAAAAAGTATCACACGCCACATAAAAAACCCGTTACCGTCTTTTTTATACACCAATCTGTTTGCCGTAGAAATTACGCTTTTCAACTCATTGATGGATAGCGAGTCGATAGGAAACAAAAACTGTTTCCCCCTGTAGTATACAACGATTGGGACAAGACCTTTCATTACTATCGCGTATTGACATTTCGTGAGAAGCACAATACAGGTTTCCTAGTCAGCTGTCTTCCCACCCTTTTCAGCACAGACTACAGATTTCTGGAAAACCAATCGCCGCAGCGGTTTGATAGCGTTGTAACTAAAGGGGGTCACACATGAAAGAGACCAGAACTGTAATCGGGGGTGTGATTGGCAGATTTCCGTTTGTGACCGGGAAAATTGCCAATTATGGCTGATGTTATTGTTTTGGTCTCATTTAAAACCACTCGGTATCGACTTGTACCATTGCGTATAGAAGAGTCATCATGACAAGTCGTAGTTTAGTCGAGTTGGTGAATGTTCTATTTATAACCCGGGGAAATTTAGTGACAAATCAGTGCCTTCTAGACCAATAGCGATCTGCAATTTCCAATCTAAAATATTACCTGGGTGAACGCTGGTAGCCATTTCTGCAATATTGTCATGACTCTGTCTACGTTAGAAGAGCCAATCTCTATTTACTCTACAGTCCCTGGACACATTATTAGACTCACTGTATTTTTTTAGTAATTTTATGTTTCTTAAGAGTTTTTATGCAATAATGGTATATTTAAACTACAACATTATTGATTTTTATTTAAAAGAATTGTTGTAAACTACATATTTGTATTTATAAAAATATGTAGGTACAATATCACCCAGTAATTAATATTTTACATGAAATCTTGCAGTGCGTCTAATAATTTGTCCAGGGACTATAATTGTAACTAAAGGGGGCCCACATGAAAGCGACCAGTTGGCTGTTTTCATCTTGTGACATAATAAATTGTCAATTATAGATAATATAATTATTTTGGTCTCGAATATGTACGAGTTTCTTTATTCTCAAGTGATTATCAGTAAAATACGAAAGTTTTAAAACTCTGTTTTGACAAATATCTTAGTTACATCTTTATTTAACTGTTATCATTTAATGCCAGCATTTCGAGCCAGTCGCAAAAGCGGCGATCGACTATGGGTTATATGAATTTTTCCCATTGTCAATTGACTGGCATGCTACTAGCAATTAGACGATGTTTGGACGGAGTCTGAATCATAATCACAGGGGAGGAGTTTTAACAGATAGAAACTCGAATGGCAAAGTCGTGTTTGTAAATAGAAATGCCGAGATTCGGTGGGATGTTGTTCAAGGTAAGGGAATAGGAGCCTTTAGTGGGACATATATGATTGATTTATTCTGAAGGAGACTCTTCGAGATCTTAATACAGGGGGGCAATTTCAAAAGAAGCATCAAACCGCAAATAGAAATATTTATTTGGTATTATTAAAATATTGTTCTTTTCCTCACATGGTATTTAGTGTAGGAATTTGTATATATTTGAGCTTGTTTATTTTTTAAAATAATACATTCACATAATACGAAAAAGTTATGTACTTTCGTTTTAGTTAACGGTTACTAATGCACCTCTTTTCAACGTACCGTGCGAAATAATAATACACGGTTTGTTAATTTTTTATATATTACTCGAAAAATAAAGTTTCAATAGGATATTGCACACATGGCATAACAATCATAAAATTTTATAAGTATCAGTCGATTAAAACTTTGTTAATTATAAAAAGTAGAAAACTCACATTAGAGGACAGTAACCTTTTTGATCATTATCACAGTTACAATTGTTGCACGATGTAAGATCGTATTAGTTGAAATCTGATAACAAAAATATTTGAAGCATGCTGGCACAAAAAATGCAATAAAATAGAAATCTCAACCGAATAAAATGTAGCATAGTGTAATAATTATTTAAAAAAAATATTCTGAATGAAATATTAAATTTTTTTTATATCTGACCTAAAGTATTAATTTAAAAAAACTGAAATATTTAATCAATTCCGTATCACTAGTAATCCCTAACTATTTTCTATTTTTAAGGCAATACGTAATACATGTATAACATTTTAACTCTAACAATGAACTAGTGCCAAAACCGTTTAATCCCCAAATCCCCATTGTCCCTAAACTAACACTGGAAAATAGTGTGAAGATTTATAATGCATGCATGAAACGAACCATGCAGTGACTTAACACATTATTAACGACACCCAGTCAACTACTACTTTTATAGCCGTTAAACGGTGTACCATTTATAGCGCAGTCGCGTGACGAAATGATCCTTAAATAATCCATGGTTCATCTACTACTACGTCTTGTAAAAAATGATCCGAAGATGACCGGTTTTCTTTACAATCAAACCTATTCCCTGGTGGCCATTTCTGCTTTGAACCAACGACAGAAATATAATGGACTGCTATTTTAACAGTAAAAAGGCCGTTGAGTAGGGGGGCCGAGAATAATTTCGCCAATTCACTAATTTGGCGAGAATTTGGAATCACTAATTTGGTTGCTACGTTTGGCAACTTATAGCTACCGTTTGAGTTAAGTGTAAAAAGTACTAAGAGAATTATATTCGAAATATATATTTGTTGTAATTTTGATAAGTATATACCATTGATACATTATTGTTTATGTTTAACGAATCATGTTACGTTCATTTTAGAACATTTAAAAAGCGAAAACTTCGTGATTGTGGTAACCTACACATTTTTTCTGGCGATCGATTCGAAAGTCACTTGACTTTGAAAAAGTGATGATATCATTTTTTAGGTTTGCCAATGCCAAGTCAATTCCATCTAAAGTCGCTGGGCAGTTCTGCTTTGAACCGTTTCGTCTCTCGTTAGCAGTGGCGTCCGTCTTTTTGTCCCTTTTCATCAATGATTAATTAAGACCACTAGGGGAAGTTAGTCTCGCCCAGAGCATACCACGCCCAATCTGGCTCATAATTCACTTGAGGCTTGAGTGGGTATCAACGTGGTGGGCTGCCATGGACGTGTTTGGTTTAAACAGGACAGTTTATTCTTTATGGTATAGGCAACAGATCGTTATAGTGGTTTGAGGAAATAGTAACTGATTAAAATCACCTGCACAAGGTAATTATAATTAACGGTATGGTACTAATATTACTGTAACATGATATCAGGACCAGCCATAGAGGTGCACAAAAGCGTTGTTGCACTTGAAATCAATATTTTCATTTAAAAATGTGATTAATTCAGATAAAAAATTTAAACTAAAAAAGTAAACTTTATATGAGAAAATTCGTAGATTATTGATAAGACCATTTTGTGTCAAGCAGTTTTGCCATAGGCATTATTTACAAAGAGTCCAGTCAAATTCGACAAATGCATAAAATAAATTGCAAAAGAGGCAAAATAAGGTTTTCCGGCTCAAAATAATGTCCCGAGTAACATATTAAAAATCAAAATGTTAGGGGTTGAGGGGGAACCGCTATTTTAGCCACAATCTTTCATTTACCATAAAAATCTAAAAAGTGTAATATTGCTCGAATCATTTCGAAACAGTCTCAAATTGAATTGATTTGCCTGACCATATTAGTTAAAATATTCAGATTTTTTTTAAGGTGAGCGATGAAAAGCCACAATAGTGACCGCAATCTTAGATTAACCATCAACGTCTAAACAATGCTAAAATTGCTGGAATTTTTTTTTAATTTATCATAAAAATGATATTAACTAACAGAAAATAATATTTTTAACAACTTTACTATTTAGTGCATGATGCTAAACCAAATATTGGCCGCCATTTTGGATTTATTGTCAATATCTATTCTAAGAACATAGAATAGTTGTTCGATTAGCTCCTACTAGATTAAAAAAAAAACTTTACTACCAGATTACAAATAAACTTTGATAAGTATTTCTTTCGACCAACAATAATATATTGAGCAACGTACATTAAATCTATAGCTCTGGAAGTGAAAAAAACTAATGACTTCCATCCTAGTTTGACCATAAACGTCTAAGGAGTGCTAAAATTGTTTAAATAACATCAAATCAATCCCAAAATGATATCATTGCTATGAAAATTGAACTAAAACGTCATTTTCATGAGCCATCTCAAATAAACCATCAATGTCTAATGTATGCTAAATTCACTCGAACTTCTTAAAATAAATTTCAAAAAGAATATAATGAATATAATATTTAACAATCATGAAGTTTTTTTTCTATATTCAGGAAAATAAATAATTAGTTCACAGTTAGAAATATATATGCTTATATATATATACAAGTCAGATGAAATCAAGGTACTTGAAAGTCGAACTTTTAATAACTAATACTTGATGCAACTACTGAGTAAGCGGTAGTACACAAATCGGTTTTCAATGTTATTTTTGTATATTTGTTACGTTTACTTTCATTAACCTTTAAAATTAATCAAGACATCAAATCTGTTGGAGGCAGTATGAATAAATTTATTGAAAATGTATAATAGTTTTGCAAATATTTATTAATAAATATTTCTGAGAGCTTCATAATAAATAAGATATTTATTCGAAACAAAGTATGGAAACATAAGAAGGAACGTAAAAAGGTCATTTTGACACATTCTAGCCGCGTCTTATCGAAACGTGAGAAAGCAATCCCGCATTGATGTAAAACACGAATCTCTTGAATAATGAGATAGAATACACGATAACGTGACAAAAACAAATAAGACTATATTATGTTTCTTGATCCCAAGTACTCGACGCGGAGGCCTAACCAGAATGTAAAAACCCTTCAACTTCTTGATGATTTTTTACGCCCCAGAAATGCTTTACATATTCCTGATACATCGAACCCTTAAATCTTCATTTCTTAAGATAAAGAAAGAGCGTTAACACGATCAAGAAAAATACAACAAACAAAGAAAGACAGAATGAAAGTTGCCTTCTTTCTTGGCATCTTTAATTCAAATCAGCCCAGATGTCAGCACCATGATTTGCATCGCTCTTTACTTCGGTTGGGCCTTGCTTCAAGACTATCTTTTTCTTATTAGGGGATGTGGTATTCTCCTCTGCATGGGGAATTTTTGTTTCTATCGTTTGCATATGTTTCTTCGCTTCACAGGTCTTCTCTGACAGACAGGAATATTTGAACTGCTTTCATCATCAGAAAAAATGGGAACATATCCTAATATCGGGGTTTTCTTAGCGCATTCGCCTCTACGTGTAAATTTAATAGGAATGTATAATAAGTGTAAACATAAGTGTAAGATAATAATATAACGATACAAATTATGAATGAAAATTATGTCTACTAGCAAATGCATTGTTTTTTTATTTAAAATCATTCCATATTTCATGCTATTGCTAATAACAGCTTTATATTTTTAATATAATACCTTATATACATTATTTCTATACTTAATGATTTAAAATGTATAAAAATGACCAATTTTTCAATATAACCAAGTTTTCGCTTAAAATAGCTATATTTTTGTATTATTAGAATTGGTGACATCTTATTTTATCCACCATAAAAAATGAGTAAAATAATGAGAATTTTTTATTTTTGTAACTTTACATCAGCTTTTACACTGCACTTAAAAATTGTAAACTTATAAAACTATCATATTCCGTTCTTTGCTTATGAACACTTAATTACACATTCTAATTTAATAAATGGTATATTTGTGCTACTAATGTCAATACGTCAAAACTAATATAAAAGTTAACTTCTTAAACTCTAACGTAAAACGTTTGTTGCGTACCTTTATTTTATTGCTTTATTTTCTCTGCGTCTTTAATTCAAATCAGGCCAGATGCCAGCTCCCCAAAATTTGCATCGCTCTTAACGTCACCTGTTTTGAGGGCCCTGTATCAAACCTATCTTTTTCCTATTAGGGGAAGAGATATCCTCCCACACTCGAAATTTTTATTTTGATCTTTTGCGAATCTTTTTTCACTTCACATGCCTTCTCTATCAGCTAAGGAAATATTTTTGATACTTTATGTTCATGGAATCGGAATATTTTTTTAATCTTGTTTTTTTTTTGAGTTTGAAAGATAGAAGGAAACCATAGAACGTTAAGACAAACATATAAAAAATAAAGAGAGAAATCAGTATATATTTGTTTAAGTAATATTTGTATATAATAATATACAGTTGCATAGGCATAAGTTTTCCTTCATTGATAATTAAGTTAGCGCTCGTGAGCCATAAATCAACCAAACCACAAATCATTTTTAAATACTTTTACCTTGTTAGCTGTAATGTTATATCAACATAATATATCAACTTAATATTGGTTTGCATTAAATAGTTGCAACTGTAAGAAACTGATTTCATTAATGCGAGTTCATTTACAATGTAATTATGGTACAATTGTTGTATAAATTCTAATGAATGGCATGTTATACAAGTATTTCCGTACATAAAATCGCCTTAAATTGTCACAGTTTATTTAAATAATTTGTATACTTCATTAACTTTTAATTATAAAATTCAAAGCACTATACTTCTTTTTATCCTACGAAAGCTATACGTTAGTATCCTGTCTAGACTATCTAGCGAAACGAAATTTGTCTTTATTAGTGTTTAGCGCAGACTAGAAGCAATGCAGTTATATCTAAGTAAAATAATGATTTTTTGATTATATAAAATACATGAAAGCTACATGAAGCAAAGTATTCAGATATACATTTTTAAAGTTTATGGCATCCTTAGAACGTTTGTATGCATGAATCCTTAGAAGATCTTTATTGCGTATGAATCCTTAGAACTTTTCCTATGCAAATTAAATTCAGTTTACATAAACTTAATTAATTTTTCATAATTACAAAATTACCGTGAAAAGTGATAACCTCGCTTGATAATATGTTTAAAGAAAGTGGCAGCCCAATGTTTTTCTTTATTTTTGAGTTTATTAAATCAGAAAATTAGAAATAACACGATTTTTTTAAATGGGTTGCAGGGTTATAGCTATTTTTTAATCTAAAATATACTTATTTAAAAAAAACACTAAAAATCACAAAATATAAAAAAAACTCGGTGTCTTACATTACAGCTCAATTACAAACTTTATTTTAAACTATCCTTTGATTCATGGGCGTCATAAAAATACTCTTGGTATTAATTGTCAGTTTATTGATAAGTAAATCAGACAAATAATATTTGTACTAATGTTAGGTGTTTATAAAATTACTTTTCATGCGTAATTATATTTCATTTAAATACATTTTCTCTTTATAACCAAAGTCTCCATTCTCATTTTACAAATAAAAAATTATAGACAAATCATCAAAGCGAAGCTTATATAATATATTCGGAAACAATTATCATAGTTTACCATTAAATGTAAAATTAGATAAATGAGTAGGAAAATCTGAGAGTTATAACTAATTGAAAAGTGGTGGTTCTTACAAAATAATAGAAATAAAGTTAGTTTTTAAGCCGCAATTCTCTTTATTAATAAGAGCAGCTTGAGCTTGAAGTTACAGTATTAACAAACATAAAAACAGATAACTTTTGGAATCAGTAGTAGAATAAATCCATTTTTTAAAAGCTAAAAATATTTCTTAAACTAAATTTATGCGTTAGAAAAATCAATGAACCAATCAAAGGCTAATTTTGACTAAAACCATTTTTACTCCAAAAACATCCCTTAACTTCTACGTTTCATATTTAGTGCTTCAGAACCAAAATGAGCCAAATGAATGTTTGACTAAGATCGTTATAGCAATGACACAAACAACTATGTCTTTGTTAAAATACATTCAGTTAATAAAACTACAATGTTCAAGTTAATATTAGAGCTATCCAATCACCTGAAAAATTTTCCAGCTGTTGTTGGGTCTGAAGAACATGTCAATTCCTTGCATTTCAGCTTCAGTCATATTACCTGACGTGGACATAAACTTTGAAAAACATTGTCCTGTATTTTTTGCCATTTAATTCAATCGCATGATTTATTTTTCCACTCCATAGTACTTTGCAGTAATCGGTATAAAGAGAAGAATGTAGAAATAAAATATATCTTGAGTTTATTTATAAAAGATTGTATCTAAGATTCTATTAAAAAACAATACATTTTGACAGGTGTTGGAATTTTAGAAATATTTATGATATATTTAAAAAATATATACCGAAAAATGTTGATTTTTCTATAAAAGGGGTGTTTTAATTCAATTTTTTTTTCGTCGTATATAAATGAAATAAACTTGCATAAAACATAAGTTTTGGCCATTTTTATGAAATATACACATGTGATTAGTTTATTTTACGGTTAAATGATGTAGACACTTTTGAAACTTTTTCAGAAACAGAAAACTTTTAAGGATATTTTCTTTAGATATAGTTTATATTATTTATATTTTCTTTAGATAGAGTTTTTTTTAGAAATATTTTAAAAAGTAGCTTTTATTGATTTTATTTACTATGCATATTTAATTTATTAAAAAGAATGATAACTTTTAAGTAAGCTTTAAATTTTAGTTTGGTAGTAGGTTATACTTAAACTTTTACTGAAAATCGAATTTAACATTTTTAAACGATATATTTTAAAATAGCATTGTTGCTTCTAAACACTAACATAAAATAGTTATAAATTTAAAATGTAAATAAAAATTGATAATAAAAAATATAAATTAATAAAAACAGCACTTGTAGATATAATCCATTATACTTTAACAAAAATTGTTTCACATTACATTATTCTCAAAGTTTTATGCCGTAACAAAAATTAAATCGAACAACAAAGCTATTCTTAGACAAAAAATGTTTTTATCAATTTATATAATAGAATTTAAATAATATAAATGAACAACACAAAAATAAATACTATAAAACATAAAATTTATTTTGAAAAAATTAAATAAAAATATTACCTTAAATATAAGCTGAAACTTGTCTTGATACATTGACACATATAACATATAAAAAAGTTGAAATGTTTTTCCCATATTTATCTCAAACCAATTAACTATTAAATCATTGAATAATTAATTTATCTTTATTTAGCAACAACCATAACTATTTTAAGTTACTTTTGGATTAAATTGACACTCTAAGTAAAAGTAATCAAAGGTAAAAATATTCCTGGACATTTTAGAGAAATTTAAATCAAATAGAATAATGATTAATTGGTTAGAACTATGCCACTGGGCCTCTTTCACAAATCTGAAGCAGATGAAACTTGACAAACTCTCCCCATGAATAGACGGTCTCATGGAATTAAATGAAGGTTTATCTCAACAATTTGTTAAAGCTCGGGGAAACATCAGGGAAATCGGACTGATTTCTTTGCACGTAACATCAATCGAACCTTCGTTATAACTTGCAGTTGCCCATGCTAGTCGTACTTCGAAGAATTACTTAGACAATGCGGTAACTGAAAATTGACTCGTTTTAGGAAAAATACATTCAAAAATATTAACTACTGGCTTAAATGTATTGGAAAATATTTGGTTTACATAATGAAATGTGTGTAAATTTGTGAGACACTATGTTCCAAAATGGAAATTTTTAAGGCGAAGGTTAACTTTTGCACAGAAATTAGAGTAAAAACGTATCCATGGCAAATTATACCCCAAATCAGAATTTGAAACCACACACTGATTGAAAATATGATAAGACTTCATTACTAGCATATTATATTGCGCGATCACATTTCGACGTCAATTCGATATCATGATACCAGAATGATATTGGTTGGACATTGGAAGGATACTGTACGAGATTGTGTCCTACAGTGAAAAAGTTGCAGTACACTGTAAATAAAGTATGGGTTTCTACAGAAAAATACTGTCAGCTGGTGTGCTAGAAAAATACTATAAAATTTACAAAGATATTATGATAATATGAATTATTTTATCTGAATAATTTGTAATTTTAACGCAAAAGCTGTTTTTTAACAAACAAATTGTAAAGAAAATACGAAACTTCACTTCCCCTCGATCACTCCGATGACAAGGGGACGCTGACCACACTCTTACCGAGGATTAATAAACAGCCGAATGTATTATCGAACCACGAACCTTTAGATCACCAGTTCACGCTTTCCCAACTAACATTTTTGGCACATAGAGTTTCCACAAATAGGTGATTTGCTTGATCGGTTGTAGTACAGTAACTCCAAGTGGTTAAAAACAGAAAAAAAAATGATTTTTACTTAAACCAGTTTTTTTACAGAAAAAAACCCTGTTAAAAGAAAAAAAAAAATTCGGTAAAATATATGGGTTTTCTGTAAAATTATCATATTTTTTCCGTGTATGCGTCTCAAATTTAAAATGGTGAAGTGGTGAATGGACAGAAGAAAAATAATTAAACCTAAACAAAAATAATTAATTTCACCAAAACTAGTATAAAACATCAAATAAATAAATTAAATAAACGAAATATTTGAGCGGGTTTTGCATTTTACTTTGTTTTTTATAAAACTTATTTAGTGTCATTAAGTAACCACAAGACATTTAGTTATTTTTTTATAAGATAATGTTTCATATATGTCACTATATTAACATATAATATACATTAATATCCTAATAACTTTATGCTATTACCACCTAAGTTTAGCCAAACATTTAAGTTAAAACTTTGTCAAAACCAAATTTTGGTAACAGGCTTTCGAACTCCCACGTGGTGATAGGTAGGTTCGGGGCCTTTAGAAAACTGTCCTTATTCTATGACAGATGGAAGATAACTTTGGATTTCTCTTAGCCTGAATATTGAATTGGAGCTGGCCAAGATATGCAGTGATTTTGTTTGAAGTGGAGATTGCCTGGAATATCTAATTTTGTTTTACAGCAAATTCATTTCGTTATGCAAAAGTTTCAATAGCTTACGTTTGTTTTTGATGAATTTTTAGTTTTTCCTTATTCAAAATAACGGCGAATAGGTGAAAGTAAAACTTGTATGGGACTGTATTACAATTCGATAATTAAAATAAAAAATTTCAATGTCTTATTCCAATGTGATATAAACAACAATGGAGATATAAAAAATACTATATTAAAACCGATAAAGCCTGTTTTAGCTTCCACACTACGTTTATAACGTAAACAAGTAGATTTTTGTAACATTAACTGTTACTTAGAACTGCTTCCTCACACACTATTTATACACCTTAGAAAGAAAATCACAAACCACGACCTTTAGCTAGTTCATATAAAATCTTCGAAAGAAAATAGATGAAAACGGTTAATTTTAGCGTTTAAAAATTTAAATTTGAACTAGCTAAAGGCCTTGTTTGGCGATTGTTTTTCTAAGGTGCAGAAATAGTGTGTGTGGAACTAGTTCTAAGTAACAGTTACTGCTATAAAAACTAACTAATTTTGTATTAATAAACTTCATTTTAAAAAATATGTTAGTACATAATTTAGCTTTATTTATATTCATTCACTTTTATTGTAACAGAAGAAATAAAAAGGTTTGGTTAGCCATACAAATTATATTTGAGAAAATTTAACTTAAAATTATTATTTCACTCTGTTTACATTACAATATTTTACTTAAGTGCAGTTAAATATTAACTTTAAGTAACAGTCGAGGAAAAGTTTCAAACATTGATTTTAAGCTTGACTTATCAGCCTAAAGTAATTAAAAAAAGTCCAAGTATTTTTTCTTTCTACAAATTTTTTTATAAAATAAGCTTATCATATAACTTTTTGAAAATGACGAATTTTAAGACAAATTCAAATAAACTTAATTTCATAGTTAATTTGTAACCAAAATATTTTCATTCAATTTGACGATACATTTATTGAATTTTAAATATAGCTATAATTCATTAATACTGTCACTAAAATTTCTCCAACATGAACTCATAAAACGAGCATACATTAAATTTGTTAGAAACACATAATTTTATTGCCTCGACTTAGGTACGTACTGGCCCCCCAAATTAAAATCCCGAACTGTGACGTATGTAAACGAGAGGAAAAGTACCCTGCTGACGAATTTCAGTTTTGGTTTATCAAAACTGTAACATACATATTTGTGAGTAAATTGTAATTGGTAATAAAATTTATAATAGAGACATATATAGATAGAAAATGATTTCTTCTTGTTTTCATTTTAATTTAATCATGTTAGCTAAGTTAACTATTAAAAAAAACTATTAAAAAATATCTGTTTAAAGATAGTTCTTTTGTCAGCATAAATGTATATGGAAATTAAAATTATAGTGATTTAAAAGGGCTGAAAATGATAATTAATGGTCTGTATGACGTTACATTTGGCAGACGCTTTTGTGGAGTCATTTTTAAAATAATTAAATGTGGACCGACAAAATAGAGGGATAATGAATTGAGGGAAAAAAAAGTCAAAAATAAATTGCCCCAGAATCTGACCAGAATAGTTTTACGTACCGTGTCTATATAATTGAAACATTTTTCTTGACCTGACCTATAAAACATCATTCCTCTCGTTGAATAGTTGACCTTATCCCATTCTCCATTGGACTTCTGCTAAAAGAATCCATACGAAGCTTTCTTAAAATTCTGTACCACTCTGTATGAAAGTTCTTATTTTATTGCTCTATTAATAATAATCGAGGCCCAGTGGCCTAGTGGTAGTGCTCCGCATTGCCACGCCACAGGTCCGGGGATCGAGTCCCGGACTGGGCGAGGTTGACTCAGCCTTTATTCTCTTAAGTGGGTCGATAAAATGAGTACCAAGCATACTGAGGAACTAAACACTGGGGGTCCCGCGTGAGGCTGACCACCTTACCGGGACATATGCCCAGCACCCCAGTGCCCTTAGTCACGAAAGCTGGAATGGGCACGTCAGGCCTTGGCCCTCTAACGGGCTGTTGCGCCGAGGAGTTTTATTAATAATAATCAACAGATAATAAATTATAAGGTTTCCAGACACCGCTTTGTCAACCCACCATCATCAGAATATATGCGAAAGGTGATAAAATAGTTTCCTTCGTGTTTTGCCGTATCGAAAATTATGCAGCCGTAATGCCAAGGCCGTCTAGATAACACTTTGGGGGTGGGAAAGTGTGGTAACGACACTGAAATGTTACGTGCAATCCATTCATCAGGGCTCTCACTGCACTCGGAATGGGAGGAAAGTGCTGTAAAAGTGCGCATGTAAATGTCCCAGGGAATGGAAGTTATGGACAATCTGATTTCCCGCACTTGAATACTTAGAAACGTGAGAGATTGGAAAGTAGCGAGAGTTTTTTTAGAGACTTTAAAAAAACTATAGAAACTCTTCTTCTTGTACGACAGGTTCCGAGAAACGAAATACCTCCGATCGCTTTGGTTGGATTTTTAGGCGGTATTGCTTTTCATGTGTTTTAGTTTGGGATGTGTTAAAGTACGTTTCGAGGATATTGTTTCTTGTTGGTATAATATCTTGAATTTTAACAGTGAGGAAATAATATCATGTAAGATGTAGGGTTTTATTTTGTAAAAATTTTACTATTTGGTCTTTATTTTTACAATAAGGACATTGGATGATCCTTCATATAAACTTATTTCGGATTCCCGTATAGTTTTAATCAAACCATTAGTTAATACTTAATTTCAATTAAATTCTCATGCCGTATTATTTATTAGCTTCCACACTACGTTTATAACGTAAAAATTGGAAGGTATTATTATCGTTCAGTCCGTCTGTCCGTCCGTCTGTCCGTCACCCACTTTCATGTCCCAAACTACAAATGCTACGGACAAGTATGATACGTCAATAAATTCAGCGCATTAAAATTAGAATACATTGAAAATTTCAGAAAAGAATTCGAATTCGAAGTACTTCCATTATTTAAAAAACTGCAAAATTTAATGCTCATTTAAAAAGCATAGGAAGCCATATTTATTAAAATTAAATCACCATTGCCATTCGCAACAACCGCTCGAGAAACTTTCATTCTTTTAGACAATAAATTAAAATAAATTTACTTTTGCGACATCGATCAGTTTGTGAAATGACGATAATCAAATATATTTCACTACGAGATTCTTTGTATGTTGATATGAAATATTTTCATTCTATTTAAAAGCGAGGAATATTACATATTTATTCTTTGAAATATAAATTAATGTTTGCAAACGATAAGTAATAATTATTGAATTTTCGAAATAAAATAAATGAAACCAGCCAAATTTAGCATGTAAATGTTTATTATAGAATTAATGCTGTGTTTGGCGCCTTTTTACCTGTTAAACGCAACTGTTGTGTGGAAGCGGGTTAAGTGACAGATTCTGTTACAAACTTACTTGTTTTATTATTATTTTATCTAAAAAGAAGTATTTAAGCTTCGGGCAGGCAACCGAAGGTTAATCTATTTAATGGCTGTAATAGTTGATTTGTTTCACTGCCTTAACTAAGCCACAATTAAGTGAGTTTTGCTGCTTTAGTTTCATACTTATACATCAATGACATTTTTTGGCAAATAAAACCATATTGTCCATAAAACCGAACTGTCAAATAAAACCATGACTCATAAATACCCCGTATTTTTTAATAAAATTGTTTTCGTGAAAATTTCTTTTGTATGAATAAGTTAAAAAGAACTGTTTCTGTTTGTTAAACTTGAATTACATGTTAATAACGTTTTTAGAAATATTTTTTAACCTCTTCTCGAAGTACATTTACATTAAGTACAAGCTGTATTTTTCAGGTAATAGTTCAAGATATAATTGATCAAGTTGAGTTACGTATTATTATATGAAAAGAATGTATATAAAATAAATAACACCAACTGGTGTCTCAAAATGATCTCAAACTACTATTCCAGCATTTAGTATTTAGATTTCAAAAGCCCTTGCTAAAATGCCTTCAAGAAAAAAACATTTACTTTTAAAAGTATGCTTCCCATTTGTAATTCAACCCGCTAGGCCATGAAACCTAAAAAAAAGTCCCAAGTCACGCGTTGTAGGTATTAGTAAGCGCATTGAAGTATTGATAATATCCTCCCGCGGCCTGCAAAGAAAGTAGCATTTATTTTTGCCTCAACAGACGTATTTGTCAGCGGATGACTTCTCCAATAGAGTTAGCGGCCTTGCCTTATTACCAAGTATACAGAATCTTAATTAAAGTGCAATTCAGCAATAAGTTGTCTTGTCGGAGTAACTCCAACTTAATTATGAGTTATTCGGGGCACTCTTTTCAAAACGCTGTTGGAGGGTACTCAGCGATGTGGAAGTGGGTTCGAACCCGCAGGAGTCAGGCATGATTAGCGAAGACGTTCTTTTTTCGTTTCCTTTCATTCCATTTTTGAACATTTATTGTAGTCGCCGGAGTTGCGTTCAGGTAAGTCACTCTTTTCAAGTGCAATTAATTTGCATTTTTCGTCTGAGTAGAAATTAATTGCGAATATTAATAGCGAGTCGGGTCAAGGAAGAGTGTCGAGTGCATTTCTTGACTGTTAGCAGTTGTTTATTCGTTGTTGAAACGTGACGAAGTGATGTTTGCACGACTTTGTGTCGCGACACTTTATTTTACTTTTAAAAGGGACGACCGCTTTGGATATCGGAAGGCCTGGCAAATTAATTATTATTCGCCAGCATTTGAATGTATTTCAGACAGTTGGAATTTATTATATTTGGAGTGAATTGGTTTTTCACAATAAAATAGCTTATTTAACTATAAAAGAAAGATATAAAAAGAAAAATATGAAATGTGGAAACCATTTCCATTGCCGAATGTATCCCTCTTTTTATAATTCATATATACTTTTATTATTATTTTTTTTAAATTTCGAAAATATGCATTTCAAGTTTATTTGGGAGTTGCAATGCTGAAGTGTTTATCGCTATTTTTAACATTTGTTTTACCATTAAAGCAGTTGAAAACACCTTTTTATATGATAAAACATTTTTTATACAAAAATAATGTATCAGCTTCTAAATTCATCAATAAAAAAAACTGTAATTATTTCATTAAGTTTCATATAATAAATATTTCTCGTTCATAACAATACTGCACTCAATAAAAAGATCTAAGAAAAATTGTCATCAGATTAAATTATAAAATTCCTATTGCCTTTTCGTACCCTTCAAATGCATATAAACACCTGGGAATATTCATGAAAAGAATTTGAATTTTCGCACCTAATTTATTATGGTCTTTCAAAAATTTATTTGATCGAAATTGATCACCTAAATGAATAGACTCACCAGACTGACAATGCATTCTATCGGTGTTTAGACGAGGATAAAATTGACTTGTATACATTTCTGCCAATAGTTCAGTCATATGGAGAAAAAAAGGTAACAGTTTTGGAGTATTTTTTTTATTGTTCAAATCTATATTTTAGAGGTTACCGATTACGAAAGTTTTCCGCCTCGTATTTTTCCTGGAAAATGAGTTGCAAGCAAAAAACGGGGAAAAATCCGTTTTTTTTAGTTTTTTTAAATAACGTAAAAACTTTCAAATTTGGAGAAAAATTCTAGTAAAAAATTAAGGATAATAAATTTTTAAATAGCCATTGTATTTCCAGGTTTTTTTTATGATGAATAGTTAATCAAATAGCGCCTATCAAAAACTGGAGAAAATGCACCCCAGCGCAACACCGACCCACGCCAAAGGGCAGATGTTTTTCGATTATTTTCCCTCTATTTGTACCACGGGTTTTTCGATTAAGTTACAATTTTTCCTATTATAATATGGTTCCATTTTAAAACATAAATTGACAAACTAATTAAAAATTATAATTTGTACAGAAACATGTATTAATTAAAAGTGAATATTAGAAGTTTAGGTTAATTCCACGTAAATACATACCACAAGTGAATTTTAAAATATTTTTTATTCCAGTTGAAACTTTTATATGGGATTTAGAAAAACTTGAACTATAAAAATATTACATCAAAAACTATTATTGTTTTTATCTGTGGCAACACTGAAGTTTCAAAGTTGCTGCTTTTTTTTAAAGCATGTGTTATGGTTTTTCGTCATTTTGAATTCTTGAATTTTAAGTTAAGTAATATTTTTTATCAGATTTTTTGGTAAAATTATTAAAATACACTATAATGACTATCTTGAAAACACATTTTTAATCGGCATTTATAAATAAAAGTTACTTAATTAGAAAGATAAACATCCCCTGTTTTGACTGTAGTGTAAGTCACGAAAATATATAAAAGTTTCTTTAACTTTTTAAAGTAAGGCTTTGCTTCAAAATTTTTAAGATATTTTCTTTCTATATTAACCTTTGTGTAATTCCAAACCTTTAAATTTTAAAATAAAAAGCATTTTCTCTATTTATAAAACATTTTATCTTTGTAGTGTAAGTCATAACGTAGTGTCAGTCACAGCTTCTGTTTGATCTATTGTAGATTAGCTATAATATTTGTAGATTTCTTATATTTTGATAATTTTAATTTAAGATGGCTAAATCAACAGCTAAAAGAAAAAAGAGAGCAATTATTTAAGCATGTGGAAAATTTCAAACCTTCAAAGAAAACGAAAGCAAAAACCACTTTACGGACAACGCTTTAACTAAAAATACACTATCTCTATTGCATTGTTCCAACCGTTAGACAACATTGAATGGCATTTCTCTGCCACCAGAGTTGGTCATCTTTACCTTTTGTCATGAAAAAGAACCATTTGATGGACATGGTGATACAGTGAGGAGGGGAAAAAAGCAGCCACACATTCCAGGAAAATTGACCCACATTCTGCTAAAGGTTTTTTTCACTTTGCATAAGAAATCTGCCTAAACATATCACTATTATACATTTCTAACTACTGTGTAAAGGGCGAAATAGGTAGATTAAATGATATTTTCTCATCAAAGGAAAATAAATATTCCTGACACTCAAAAATTGCTCTGCTTTTTAAAATTAAACAAATACTTACTTAAAACTGCCAATGTTTCATTAAATCCCCAAAAATACTACACGGCTGATTAAACAAATGGAAATGTTGTAAAAGAAAATACCTCTCAACAAAATTTTGAAAATGAATTTGATGCTGGAAGAAGAGCTTTAGTTCCTTTTGTAGTTTATCGTTAAATATTTTGTGGGGCAAATGTTAAGTAAAGATGCTTATTCAATAAAACTGAAACATCTGCAATAGTCAGGAAGTCTTTTTGCGTGGCCTGAGAAGGAAGGTTTTTCAGACAATTCTATTGAAGAAATAATTAAGAAATTACCAGAAACAAACTTTAGGGGACGTTGTGTAACTTTTTCTAACTATAATTTTACCATGTATGAAATTCTTAACTTACCATGTTTAAAATTATTTACATATGTTATTATTGCCTAAATTTCCATATCTGTGATACAATTCACATGATGTAGTGTAAGTCACAAATTGAATGTAGTGTAAGTCACGCACAAAAATGTTAATAAATTATTTCCTATGATATTTCAACACTTTTTTGCAATTAAATTATTTAGCTTTAAACCTTATGCTTAAATTAAAGACTGGTAGAATGTTGATTTACTGCACTATAAAGAAGAAATGAGAGTTTTAAATGATAACCAAAACTAGACTTCCTTTCATGTACACTGTTAAAAAAAACCTGAAATTTCAGGAGAAAAATTACTGATTTTAACGGAACTTTCCCGTAACGACTGAAAACGGGTTTTTTTCCTTCTGAAAACGGGTTTTTCCAATCCTTCTAAAAACGGAAAATGCCCGTAAACCTCGAGCGAAGTTATGAAAACCGTTTTTAGAGCTGCCATACTTTTAATACCCTATCGTAGAATTGACGATAATGCACTAAGAATACACACATCGAAACTCTAACATCAAATACCTGTAATACCAGACACGTCCGTGGCCGAGTGGTTAGGGCATCAGCCTAGAAAGTCAACCCTCTCAGGAGTGCGGGGGTTCGAATCCCACCCACTGCCAGTCATCCTTTAAATCGGATCTGTGCTGGAAATAGTAGAAAAATCCTCAATTCACGGATGGACCCGAGTACACTGGTACAGACGTGCTCGTTAAATCTGTGGAGTCCAAAGTCCCGACGGCGTTAGCGTACGATGTCGCTCGAAGTTCCGTTGGGTGCCCGCTCAGGTGTCGACCTCGTGACTTGACCAGGGTTCTAAATTACGAGGCGTTATAGCCTGTGTTAAAGCTCCTAAGGGAGGCTACAAATAGGCAGCCGGAAACGATTACCTTACCTGTACGGTGAAATGCAAAATGGAATTTTTTTTTAATAACGGAGAAATAAGAAACGGAACTTAAGTAGAAACCATAGAGATAGTAAAACTGCACGGTTTTACTATCTCTATGGTAGAAACACGGGAAAATGCAAAATTGAAAATTTTAACAACGGAGAAATAAGAAACGGAACTTCTGTAAATACACGGGAAAATACTTAACGAAACGGGAAAGTCCCGGCAACTCTGCTGCCGGTACTTTTCCCGTTAATTTCAGTAAATTTTTTTTACATTGCAGTGTAAGTCACATTATGACATTTTTATTATTTTTTAGTGAAATACTAAATGAAAATGTTTTTTTTTATGATTTCTAAAAATAGTATATGTTCAGGGGTAAACTGGCATACAATTTTTTTTGAATAAGTAGAAAATAATTATGAACTATGCAAACGAAGTTTGTTAAATCGTCCGATGTAGTGTAAGTCACGCGTGGAAATGCCCTTTATAGTTACATATTTGTTAAAATGTTATTGGAAAGTTATTAAGTTGAGTAATTAGAAATTGATTGCTTGCACAAGGATCTAAGGTACTTATTATTGTTATTTAAACTTTCTATAAGAAAAAATCTATATTTTTTCACCACTATGATAACATTTTTGATATAAAAAAATATTTGAAACTAGTTTTCAACAGACAAAATAAAATTATTCTCCTGTCACTATTAACTAAATGAACAAAACTTTAACTACCTATTTATGATCTTAAAAAAATATGATATCTGATACATTTCATAAAAAAAATCTGAAATAGTTTCACAGGCAAATAAATTATCTCTGTCACTATTACAATGACAAACTTTAACACCTTTGATTTAAAAAAAATATTGATTATCTGAAACATTTTCGAAAATATCTGAAACTAGTTAACAGAAAAATTATTCTCCTGTCACTATTAACTAAATGAACAAAACTTTAACAACCTATTTATGATCTTTAAAGAAAGATATTGGATTATCTGATAATCAGATCTATGTGTATTTCCCCAGTATCTGAATACACCCTCCAGACGGGGGCTGCATGCAATCGATGGTTAAAGGGAAGCACGATTTGAATGCTTCTTTCCGGCCCAGAATCCATTATGTTCTCAACACAACGAAGACGGACATTATGCAAACGAAGCTTTCCAAATGCGTATTTCATCGTTCACAGCCGTGTTGCGGGCCGATAATCGTATCAGCGAGCATTAGCCGCCCAACGATATTTTTTCTGGGCCGGGGAAATATGCCTTTTTGAAGGCTTAAAGTTAAATCAAATATTTTCGCCGCACGAATCTATTAAGAAATTTTTCCGCGTAACTGCAGAGTAAAAGGTTGGTGCGGAGGGTTGCCTAGAGATTTATGAGTTGCTAAGAAGTCAAAAATTAGCTTTAGGGTTGAGTGAAAATATTTGGTTTTGTTTGTTTATTTGTTTACACTAAATCTTTGCCAATGTACTGAGGCAGTCAAAAGTATTCTTACACCTGGGAAACAGAAGTATTCTTTAAATGTCGTCAAAGCTACTTTATTTTAGTTCCAGAAAATTATTGCATGTATTTACGCTTGGCGGGCTATAAATTTTAATCACTGTGCTTATGGTCACTAATAAGTGCCCATAAGTAAAAAAGAAATGTTTTGTTTTTATCAAGATGTTTACACTGAGAGCCTAGCCATATACTGTAGTAAACATTAATGGTATAAAAAGATGTATGAATTTTTTTATATTATTAAAAAAATTTTAGTTGCGATGAAAAATTAGCTGACATGTAATTTTAAAAATATAATTCAGCTTCAAGAATGTGATATGTTTTGAGTAATTATGTTATTAAAGTTTCCAACCAGTTATTAATCACTGTAAATATGAGGTGTAGTCGTTACTTCATAAAAATGAAGCAGCTTAGCTTCTTAATAATTTATGGAGTGAATCTACACCAAATTTATACAGTGACGTTACACAAATAGGAAGTTTACTCCTATTTTGAGGTGCATCGTTACTCCATAAATTTGGTGTAATTTTATTCCATAAAACTTATTTGTGCAACGTTAATCCACAAATTTGGTGTAACATTACTCCACAAATCTGGAGTAACGTTATAGCAAATTTATACAATGTACTCAAGATCAACCAGCTGACATGTGAATCATATAAACAGTTTGCAATGAGAGAAAGTACAGTTGTCACAACGTCAGCAAATGACCGCAGAAGAAATATTATTACTTACATGAGAGGTCCAGGGGCTTGAAGCCCTTATTATTGACAAGACGCAGGTTTGGGCAAGGTTCACATAGCCTTTCATCCCTTAATTGATGGGTCGATAAAATGAAGACCAAACATGCATGAGAACTAAACACTGGAGGTTGTTTCACGTGAGGATGACCACCTGATCAGGACACACTTCAGAGAGAAGAGCTGAAATGCGCAGAGCAGGCTTGCTTAGCCCATTTAGTTTAGTTACTTACATAGATGGGTTACACTCTTAAAACAAACGAGCGGTTTTAACTCAGTCTGAGTTAATTTCCACTCCTTTCCGTGCCGAAAATGCACTTCTCCTATAGGAGTGAATTTCACTCTTTTTCGGAGTGGGTAAAAGAAATAAAAGAAAACAATCTGCGTCCTACACTCTTAAAACGAGCGGTTTTAACTCAGTCTGAGTTAATTTTCACTCCTTTCCGGTGCCGAAAATGCACTTCTCCTATAGGAGTGAATTTCACTCTTTTGTTTTAAGAGTGTAGGTTATGAAGTACTTTTTTTTTAAAGAATTACTGTAAAAATGTGTTGTGTAACGTTACTCCATAAAACTGGTGGTTGTCTAGCTGCCTCCAGCTTTGTGGTGTAACGTTATACCAAATTTGAATAAATTTTTTCAGGTACCCCATAAGTCACAATCTTAACAAAATTGAGCTTTTAATGTTAATCAATTCATTTTATGAAAACACACATTTTGTGAAGAAATCATATTAATCCAGTGGCTTGCACAGCCATGGGGAAGCAACCAAAAATATCGTTTCGGGGAGAAACCGTATAAGTCACATACCGTGTCTAATTGCCGTAAGAGGGCGCGAGATACAGATAATTGTTGTTGTTTCAGAAACTCCATAAGTCCAATATTGTATACAATTGTTCTGATAAATTTCTTTTCTTTGTTTTGGCCAAAAATTGTTTTGAGATCAATTTTCGAAATTTTAGCTACGAAATATGAGAAAAAAATAATGTTCTTCTCTGTTAAAAATTATATTGCTCTGTAATTGCAAGCACATTAGCCTTTACATTTTAATTGATCACTCAAATTTCAGCATTTATAATCACTTTTCAAGTAAATACATGAAATAATTGTCAACAGTGTTTTTGAAAAAGCCTTAATGTCTGGGGCCGCCGTGGGAGTGGGAGAATTCCCCAAGGATAAACCTTTAAACTACAAGTCTTATTAAGAAGAAATATACCGTAATGCATTTATGTTTCATATTTCAACGCGTAGATGGCACCACTAATTTTAAAGGGTGTTCAGTTACGGTTCGAAATGCGAAGATTCAGATTCAAATATAATATAAATAAGCGATTATTGTAATCAATATAAAACGATATTAATCTTTAATATTTTAAGAATTTAAAAATATTTTTAAAATAAATTACTTTTTAAATAACGAGCTTTAATTAACGCTCCAGTGCGAAATAAACACAACCAAACACCTTTTTACTTTCCACCAATAGATGCTCTACTTTTTGACTTCAAATGGAAGAGCGACACGTCTTTTGTATATGTTTATGAAAAGTTGTCAGTTCTGTGGTTCTGTTCACCTGCCATGCCGGTATATTGACAGGTGACCAGGATTCGTAGAAAATAATTTCTTTTATTCCAAATCCTTAATTTTTACCTATAAAACTTTAATTTTTACCTTTATAAAGATTGAAGATTTTATTCTATATCTGCTCTAAGAAAATTCAGTTTTATCATTTAATTAAACAACAGTACAAGTAATAAAATTGTAAATATGAACCGAACTGTGCATTTTTGGATTTTTGCTTTCATCTTTTTAACCTTTTTTCAATCAGCCTTTCAACAATCAATTGTAAAGTGCCTAGGTAAAGTATATAAATAGTAGCTGCTTTTGATGTGTTACCAATAAAGTTGTAAACATTTAAACAGACGATTAGATAGATTTTATTACTATTTTTTTAAAAGATCTCTCAAGTATGTGAATTACTCACCCTTTTTATTTAAAAGTAGTTCTTTTTAAATGCTAAATGTATAGTTATAAATTTAAAATAACTTTTTAATAATTTTTAAAATAATACTTTAAATTAAAATACTTTTAATTTTTACATTTTTTCTATCTATTAACAGCAAACAAATGACACCTTCAGGAAAAAATGTTTTTTAATTTTGGTTGTTTTACTTGCTTTGCTTTCACGTCTTAAGAAACACAATCACAAATAATAGAATTATTCACTTATGACTGTTCATAACAATATAAGGAATATTAAAAAAAGTTTCATGTCATACTCTACAGTCATGGTATCAGTGCATATTATAAAACCCTTTGCCAACTTATAGTTAGTAAGAAAATAGCTATCATATAGCTCTAGTGCAAAGTTAATTCAACCAATCAAAATGATAGGGCAATCCAAAACACCAAAAATGTGCCATAAAATAATACAAAGCATTAATAATGATCATTCAAACATTCATGGCTTTCTAGTTTCCTTTTTATAAACTTTCTTTTTGCCTCGAGTTTCAATAAAACTTTCTGAAATTGAATGAATTTTTAAAAACTTTTTATAAGGCTAAGTTAAAAAAAAAACAATAACCTAGTTAAATTAACACAATGCCTGACTTCGCACCTATTTAGGAAAACATCTCAGCACAGAAATCTATTCTTTATAAGAACATATTTTACTTCTTGTTATGTGCTAAGATAGCATGGATCAATCTTTGTTATTAATTTATTTACCAATTATGTCTTGTCGAAGACGGATCTCAACTCCATCCAAAACATTCCTTATGGAAATGTCACTTAGCTCCATGTTTACATTTTTCTTCAAAATATTTATGGAATAGTTAGATATTTATTTAATATAAAATATAACATAATGCTGTTTTATATGAATTGTCTTTAATTGGTTTCTAAGCATATTGAACTTGAACATCTGACCCATAATGTTAATTTTAGTTTTTGCTATTCTTTAGCCTTCACATTTCTTTTATAGATAATATAGCTACAGATTTTGTAGTTAGTTGCAAATACATATATATTCAATCTCCACCCTATTATTCTACCATTACTTAAAGTATTTTTTTTAAAGCTGAAATGCATTAACTAGTAATAAAATAGGATTATGATTTTGTGAAGTATACATAATTTTTTCAGTTTGCAAGCAAGTTGTAAATGAAATTAACAATGCTGTCACAAATGAAGATCCTAAGAAAAAAATACAAGTTGGCAGTTTTAGAATTCAACCTGATGGTTCGCAAAAACAAACTCAAGTAAATATAATTTTTATAATTATTAACACGAATTATTTAATTTAATTGCATCTGTGCCGCTATATTTTCATGCAAACATATGATTAAATTAACTGAAGCCCATCAAAGTAAATAGGTATACAATACAATAGCTTTAAAGGATTAAAATATTCAATAACCACAATTTTTCATAAAAAAAATTATATAAATTTAGGGGTGTGTTACACTACACGACTTTCAATTACCTCTCTATAAATCAATGCACATATTTAAAGGTAATTTTGTATCTTAAATTTCCATAACTTTAAAACCCAAAAAGTTCTCTATGGCAGCTACCCCTTGCAACTGCACAATTTTCTTAAACCTTATGATAGGCACTAAGAACTTGTAATACCAAATTTGAAGTCCGTAGCTCTTTTAGTTCAAGTGGTTTCAGACAGACGGACTAATGTCTGAAAACCACTATTTTAAAATCGGCTCCCTCTAAAATGCATATAGAAAACACAAAAACTCCATGTCGAATTTTCAACCGCAATACTTTCATTACCTTATATTTCATGTTAGGTAAAAAGTGAAAATTAGGTTAAAGTAAAAATTATCAATTGTAGGTCAATATAAAAATGTAGTCAAGTTTTATTAAAATCTAAATAAATTACAATCTGGCAAACCAATTTAAACGCAAAGTATGCAACAAAATTCATACAAGATTATTCAAAAATAGCAGGGGATTTCCATTTTAAAAATTGATTCTTTCTAAATACCATGATGTAACTAAATGTACGATCCACATTAAACGGTGCTTACCGTTGTTCAGTACTGTGGAAAATTAATCGGAACAACAGCGATAGTCTCTTGTCCTTAAGCACTTTTAACAAACTAAGGGATAAAGGTTAATAATAAATTTCTATGTATCCTAGCATTATTTTCTGTATATATAAATGGCTTAAGATTCTTTAGATTACTACTCTGAAATTATTAAAATTGCACAATTTATTTATTCATTATTAAACTATGTGTTGGAAAACTGACTATTCGTTCTCTGTGTAAACTTTTTACTTTATATTGCATGACATTAAAATAAACCATGATTTGGTATTTTATCCTTTTAACCAAAATGTAAAACATGTCCACATTTAATTAAAACATTTCAGTTTTATGTAATAAGTTTTTTTTTATTTATATGAGTGATTAAAAAAATGGCTTTATCAGCAAATACATCTGACCCAGTTTCTTTTTTTAGGAAAGGGGTATGTTTTCACTTAAACTATATTTTATTTCTATAAATTTTTACTAGATTTCATGATGTGAATTCTATAAAAATTTAATTGAGGCAATCAAGCATTGAATTTGGACACTCCCCCCCCCCCCCTTTATATCCGCTATGCTTTTATATTGAAATAAACAATAGTTTTGTTATCCCATTTTATTTTGGCACTTAAACTAACTAATATTTGGTTAGTTGTAAAATGTTTTGTAGTTTCCAATTTTTATTAAAGATATTGCAGACTACATGGGACTAAAGGAAAATTTCTTGTATGACATCCAGAAAAGAGGTATAATTTTGCGATTGAAAAAAGTTTACAGGAATACACGGCACATAAGTAAAACCTAACTGTGTTTTGGTGTATCTTCATTAAGAATGTGCCATAAATAAGCTTTGCCATGATGACGATGGGTCATGTTTCTGTAAAAAAAAATTAAGGTTTCACTTTTGGGAAAAAATGTGCCTGAATTGAACAGGGTAGTTAAAACGACACTTCAGTCTTTTGATCTACTGACATTTGTAGCTGGCAACTTAGTTACATTGGAATTAACTGACACCTTGCCAACTACTGCCCCATATTAATATGTGTATTATATCAGTTTTTTTGCAAATATACACAGTTCAGTTATTAAAAGTTAAAAGAAAAATTTAATATTTTAAATCTGCCCTGTCTTCCCGGTTCCCTTAACATTTTTTTGTTAAATATTCTTAGACTTTTGTTTTGTTCAACACTTTTTTTGTTTTAATTTTGTATCATTTATTTTTCAAAATTGTTTATAAAAGAAAGTACAATTTTTTCTTGAAACTTTTTTAAAGCATTTTCAGTTTGCTTACCTGTCAGCCTACACTATTTTCTTTATTACAGATCAAATATGCTGGATCTGAACTTCATTTAAATGAAATTTTAGAGAATGTTTGCAATCAAATGGATGATTATGCTCAGGCAAAAAGCAAGGATAGTGGAGAATTAACTTTATTAAACTTATCCAAAGATGTTGAAAAGCTAAGTACTCATGAATTAGTGCAGGATCCTGACCTTAATCGTGGCCTTAAATATTATGTGAGTATATCTGTTAAAATATGTATTTGTTTGCTTTATTGTAATTATAATATTGCTATGTATTTTCCTAGATATGCAGGGCATGTTATTTAATAATCATAATTTATCATTGCTCTTTGTTATTTTTAAGTTATTGTTTTTGTTTTTATATTGAATCTGTTTTTGTGTGTTAAAAGGCTGTGTGTCACAATTTTTGATTTGTTGAGTTAAGCCTTTTAACATAAAGTGATTTGTTTTGAAAGAAGTGTGAATATAATTTTAAAACACTGATCCAACTGGGATGATTTGATGGCAAACATAAATTTCTTAAACAAATTCAAATATTGTCCACCAACAACAGGCCAGAGGCAGAGCAAGGTTGGCCTAAAAAATTTCTATTTTTTTTTTACCCATTCTCCATTAACAGTCGAGATTCTTCAATTAGTCTACTCTTTTCGAATAAACAAAATCTGGTAAAGCATTTCACTCATTGACAACTCTATTATAAAAATGTTTTCTTTCTTTTTGAAGCAGGATTTATTTTTTAATTTCTTACTAAGTCTGGTATGTCTATTTAAGTTAAAACCTAACCCCTCCATGTCTCCCTGCTTGATGAATTTGAACATTGAAAACAAGACCAAAGTATCCAAATGCAACACACCAATCTATGGTTACTATCTCTATTAACTGATATTATACAAGTTTGACTGTAATCTAAAAAACTCCATCTTTAGTTCTATAAAGCTTCAAATATGATGCAATGCAATCCTTGAAGTAAATGTCAAAATTTACAGTGACCAAATCTCTTTTCACATTTGAAAACATTCTTTAAATATTAAGAATTTTATCAAAATAAAAATTCAACAATTTATCAAATCAAATTAACATTTTTCTGTTTCCTTTTCTAAGAATATTTTTATTTGATAAACTTATTTGATAGGTTGAAATTGTTCATTTCATTTTTCTGCACTTATTTTATAATTGAAACTTTTCTTTTATCACTAATGACTTTTTTTTATTTGATAATTATTTTCGTTACATCAGAAAGTAAATAAGATCCATTTTTTTTCCTTGCCTAAAAACTCAATAGCCCAATAATACCCAGTTATTTATTGACATTGACTATTTCCATATTTTTATTTTTTGAGACGTTACAATAATAGTGACATGTACATTGTAGCTAAGCACTGATAACTTCATATACACACTTATATTTACTTAAAAAATGTATAAAAATTACCCTTCACTGGTTGCTAATATATAACTTAATGCAAGAAATTTTACATTGCCTATTTTTTTATGTTATGTATATGAGATTTTCTCAATGTTAACTTTAATCTCTCAGATCAATGTCTTTCATTAAAAAAATATTTATTTTTATTATTAAAGGATTTTTTTAAATTTAAAATACACAAGGATTAAAAATATATCCAGAACTGTCACATAACACAACTGTACCTAATGAAATTATATGTAGCTGAAATATTGGTACTGTCCTGTTCCCAACAATTTCTCAACTTCACTACAAATTTACTATAAAGGGAATGAATGTGTTGCAGAGTTCCACGGATTTGCATCAGAATATAATTTGACCATCTACTTTAACATTTATAATGAACAACCATGAAATGTTTTATAGATTTTAGTTTTTATACTGTTTTGTGTCCCCAACTTTTACATAATTAACACTTACAACTACTTAGACACCCTATAGGCACCACAGCATAATAAAAAAGACTGATATTTTTTCTTGGTTTCCGAAACTAAAAAAGGAATGGACAGTTCATGGTTTGGTTGCTTGGAAAAACTCATTCTTGTCGAAACCGAGAAGAAAATGCTTTGCACAAACCTATGTGACAAGGGGAGTGTTGATGGTTTCCTTTTATGTTTATGAATGCACAGTATATTCTTATTTTTAAAGTCTTTTAGTTGAACTGTACTTTCTGTTTTTAACTACAAATGATGGGGTTTGTTTCTTTTGTTCAATGAAAATCACAGTGCTATGGTATTTATAAGTATATATTTTCTAATTGAACAGATTAATTTTTTTTATCTAAACCTTAATTTATACTTTGTATTGTAAAAAAGTTTAAAAATTCATTTTTAATACAGTCGAGCCCTGTTAACACGAACTCTAAGGGAGCACCAAAATATTTCGTGTTAACCAAATTTCATGTTAACTGTCAAGAATTTTTTACATTGTACCAGTGAGTAGTTTAAAAAGTAACCTCTAAAAATTATCCTAATTTTATAATGAAATGCACTAATAATAGATGCATACAATTTGTAATTCAATTAAAGGAGTTCATTTGTACATACTATAGAAAAACTGAGGAAATTTTTAAGGAACCGCAATTAAGAACAATGCATAGTTACAAAATGCAAATGAAATAAAATAGAACATTCCAACAAATGTCAATGAAGTAGGTATCCTTAAAAATGCAGCATTTAACTTATGTGTAGATTTCTTCTCTTTTGAAAAAAAGTGTTATGAATTTTTTTACTATGGATTAAATTACTAATGTAACACTTTTAGATTGCTGCTTTCGATTCAATTTAAATGAAAATCAATAAGTTTAAATGCGAACTACAACAAATTTCATATCATCTGTAGCTTTAACACGTGACCTCTGCAGAGGAGCACATTCGCTTTTCATGACGTAATGAATCATCCTACACTTTTTGCCTCATTCATTGGATTAATACTGGTGAAACATGGGAGATCTCGTGATTTTCTCAAAATAGAAGACATTTTTTTATAATGTTCGTCGCCGCTTTTTTTAAATGTTTGTTTCATTTGTTCTCTAAACTTTGAATTACTAAGGGAAAAATGTCAAATTCTGAACTTTTTGTTCGGGTTAAGCGGGATTTTGATTACAGCATTTCGCTTCAAGAGATGTTTTAGCATTAGCTCAAATCTTTATGGGCCGGGGAAATGCTTTGAGTTCATCTTAAGCAAGTTCACATTAACGAGGTTCGACTGTAGTAATATTTTTCAAAATTCCTTAGTTTTGTTCCAAATGTAATTTTCAACCACTTTTTAGTTTCGGCAAAACAGTAAAATATTTGGTTGCTAGGCTCTAAACCTGTCCATGATCCAATGTCCCACCATTGTGAGTCAACATCACTTATTTCTAAATTTATGAACTTAATTTTATTAGTTATTAAATCTCAATCGAGGATCATATTATGAATTCCACACAGCACACTTTCGAATGCAATCTGTGTACACTTTCGCTACCTAAGAATTTTGTTTATGCATAACATGTCATAGGAATAGTATTTTGTAATTGCTAGTTCTTGATTAAGGCATTATAAAATATGAATAAGAAAAATAATGAAATTTTATAGTTTTTCATATGTTTGATCTAATTTGTTGATTTGTCATTTCCCTTCCCACATTATTTTGTTCAGTGGGGAATTAGTTATTAAATCAATTTACTTACTCCTTGACGCTACAGTCCATGAATTACATTGGCATCCTTTTATACACAGCGCCACTACTTCCTATCCTTAGCTTTAACTCTCCAGTTGTTTTCTTTCATCCTTCTTAGGTCTTCCTCTGCCTCATCCAGCATCTCTTCCTGGGACGTCCAACTCTCCTTCTTCATTCTGGTTTTTCCTTTATAGATTTTCTTTGTGGCTCTCTCCTCACTTATTTGCTCGATGTCCGAGCCATTGGAGCCTTTTGATTTTTTATCATGTCTACTATGTCTTTTTCTTTGTATAACTTTCTCAACTCTAGATTACTTCGGATTCTCCACACCTCTCCATCTGACTGGTCCAAATATTTTTCTTAGAATTTTTCTTTCAAATGTAACAAGCATGTTTTTCTCCTGAGTAGTAGTCCATGTCCTGATCACCTAGTAGCATGTTCTCGAATTTGCCGCGATCACGACGTTCATCGATTCAGCGAAACTACCGTGATCGCATCGTAAACGAATGCACGGGATTGCATCGGTGACGAATTCTATCGAAAGTCATTGATTCATAGTCAAAGATGAAATTCATCAATTAGTTTCAATCGAATTATGACGAACGATATCGTAACGATAAAACCGAATGTGGCTTTTTTATTTTGTCATACAATTGCGTTAAATATTCGAAACTCATAGCCGAATTATATTAAACTGTAATAGTTATTTTATTATTACCACAATTTAATTACTGCAGGAAATATTTTTACGTGATAACATCTTATTTACTGGAATTAATTTAACTTTGTCATGATTATTTGAAACTTAACTAAGAATATTTAAATTTTGACAAAAATTTCATACGTAAGCTACCAAAGTATTTAATTTAAGATATTTCTATAGTACTGTACTAATAATTTAAGAAATAATGTCTTAATCATAACATAATCTTTAGTCAACCTTTTGACTCTTATTAACTCAATATAGTGCAAGTGTCATACGTGAGTCTACCACAGTTCGTTCAAGCCAATGGGTTCGTCCACCTCTGAATTCGAATTACTGACTCAGAAAATAGTGCCATCTCGTTAAATTTGTCTAACATGCGTAACTGTTCGATTTATCGAAAGTTCGCATCATCGACGATGAGATTTATTATACTCATCGGATTCTTATGATCTTCTTGCACTGATCGAATCTCACGAAATCACGAGTCTTGACGTGAGGACATAACGAGCAGTACGACAATCTGGCATTTCACGAAAATCGATGTTGAATTTCATCGCTCACCGTGAACGATGAAAATTCGATTATCGCGATGAAAATGTACTAGGGTTGACGCGTCTGATTAATGCTTTAGATTTGGCTTTAAGAGTCTGACAGTAAAGAGATTTAAACAGAAAGTAGCTTGTTCTGCAGCAGCTAGCCTTACTCTTATATTTTTTCCATGTACTGATACAAGATACGTAAATTCTGTCCTTTCAAATTGGCTCTATAAGTATTCGCTGTTGTCCATCTTACCATTACTATATATTCGTTTTGTCCTGTATACTAACAGTCTTTCCTCTCTTTTAATCTTTATTCTCATAGCATTTTTATCTCGACATAGATCCACATCATCGCAAAAGCGAAATTTGCATGATAGTTAGTTATTTACTCCTCGTTAGCTGAATTTTCTTATCTGCCAAACAAGTTAAACATGTTGTAGACAGCATATCTCCTGTTAATCCTGTTCAATTAAGTCTTGACATTCCCTGCACTTTACTTAGTTCAGGGTGAAAGCGTCATCTAACAGTCTATTAATTTCGGCACTGAAATCAATTATGCTGACGATATTAATATATTGCAGACGTAATAGCAATTATGTTTCATCTAAATTAATTGTCATTAATTGTTTTTTTGCTTAGTTTTTTTGATGATTATCAAAGTTTGAATTTTAGTATAGTAGCTATAGTAGTATATAATTGTGATTTGTAAACATGTTAGCTATATAATTGTGATTTGTAAACATGTTTAACTATATAATTGTGATTTGTAAACATGTTAGCTATATAATTGTGAATTGTAAACATGTTAGCTATATAATTGTGATTTGTAAACATATGTAGCTAATATAATTGTGATTAGTAAAGTTTTGACTTCAATGTTGGTTAAGGGAAACGCTTCAAAATTAGCAAATAAAGCGTTTGAAAAAGCATGTTTAATGGTATATATACTACAACCCGCAAAGATATTCTTTTAGAGAAGGGAAAATACATTGCCAATTCTTTGTTAGCAGAAATAAGCTGTTATTATTTTAAGTATACCCATTTATATGTGTTTTATAAATTTTATAAACATGAGTAGGAAAATAATATACATATATCGATAATTGGCACTTTTTAATCCCAATAAATTCATGAATTTTGAAATGTGTAACAAAATTAGTTAAGTTTTAGTGTTGTTGTATATTACTTGAGTTGAAAATGCTGAATTAGAATTTTGGCATTCTGTATAGTAATTACCTAATGGTTTAGCTTTATATTAATTTAAATTAAATTATAATTCTACCTAAAACACTAAAATACCTTTTTGCAGAAAAGATACAAATGATCAACTACCAATATTTCGAAACTAGAAACAGTATTATCCTGGGCATTTTAAAAAAAAATCTTGCATGTATTGTATCCAAAAAGATTCAATAGAATTATTCATGAACTTAGCTACTTTTTCCTAATCTAATGATACTTTAAAAATTCTCTTTAGGGAGCTATATACTTTTATTTAAGTTAAGGGAATTCAATTGGTTTTAGAAGACTTCAATTTAATGGAAATTTATAATATCTCAAAGTTATGTTGGTTTTTTTTCAAAAATCTTTCCTAAGCAGGTTTGTGTTCCTGTGTATCTCAGATAGTTAAGAAATATATGTTTCAGTTAATTAATTGATATAAATTGGTTACTTGATTACCCTCGCCTTGATATGCAAAAATATTAATTTTAATAAATAAAAGTTGTTGTAAAATATTGTTTTAGTAAAATTAATACGTAGGAAAATACTTCTTCCAAAACTCTCCTACTAATGAAAATTGAATAAAAAAATCTGAAAAGGAAAAATACAACCAAAGTAGAAAAGTTTTCCACAATCATTGTTTTATTAAAATTTCTTTCGCCAAACATTTAGAAATATTGCATTTTATGTGGAGAGCTTTCAATTGTTCCATGACTGATGGAATTCAGTTAAAATGCAATGGTGTATTTTTTTTAAAAAAAATCATGACTAAATGTTTAACAGTATTAGCGCAAGACCAGAAATATACTTTAAAAGTTTATAGCAACAATCAACATTGCTGCTTTGAATTTTCATGAAAATAAAACTTTTTCTGATGTTAAGCCTCTGAGAAAGAAAAAAAAATCGTAACTTTTGAATGATAGATGGCAGAAGCTGGTCTTGTTTATTATGCGAGTTTAAGAACAATTTTTGCAAATAATTTTTAACATTTATAATGACAATATATAACACATATAACATATAAACATAACATTTTTTTTTAACAAAGCTCTATGTCTGTTAAAGAACCTTTCTGGGACAGGCATACAAACTAGTGTATTATAAATTAGATTTAGATTCAAAGCAATATACCTACTTGTATCTGTGAAAATTTGCATTTTTTTAGCTTATTCAATTTGTTGTTATGAATATGTTGATAGCTTTTGTTAATGTACTTGTTGTCAATATATAAAAGAATATTCATTTTTGATTTAAGATTTTTTTTTCAATGATGCTTTTATTTTGAAATTCTTTAAGATCCCAACATTATTAGTTTTGGCTCTGTTAATTGTTTCACATTTGTTTATAATCTAACCAGTTATTTTCTTTATTTATAGTGTGAAAATTTTATTGAGGAGTATGAAGATGAAATTATAAGTATATTTAAAAAAGATTCTCTGGATTATGATCTTGAAAGAAAGTTATGCAGTGAAGCAGCAGGTAATTAAATACATAAATGTAATTAAGTAATTTATTGGTGTTAACTACTTTCAACATTCACTATAACAACCCGTTAGAAACTGGCATAACCAAAAGTTCACTGCACCCAAATATATGAACAAAATTTTCGAAGCATAACTTCCCCATCTAATAAATGTATTTTAATCTTCAATTTGATATTTAACAAGAATTTTCATAAGCATATAAAGTAAAATAAAATCATATTTTTCAAATATGATTTATCTAGTTAAATTGCATAATATTAGGAAAGCTGTGTTTTGTAAAATGGTTAGGGATGTGGTGAGGACTAGAGGATATTGTGGAAATGGGAAATTAAAGATTTGTCATTAAAACTGGTTTCTTTAAGGAATCTATTTTCTTGTAGTGAAAAATCTGTGATTAAAATTTTAGTCACTCTACCCAAATTATATAGCTTTCAAATTGTTCCAAATGTTTGAAAATCCATTAAAAGTATTTGGTTTTAGTAAGACTATAAGATTCTTTATGTCCCCAATTCGACTGCATCTCTTACTGAATACTGATAAACTCAATTATATAAGTTATTTAATCTCAATTGAAATTTATTGCTGAAAATTATTTGAAGTTTTATTCATATTAAGACAGCTCAACAGATTTAAATATTTTTAAAAAAGTCTGAATTTGTGAAGATCTGTTTCCGCCCTAACCACCCATCCAATTAAATTCACGATTGAATTAAAATAGCGTAGATGAATTATATTAACTGGATCAAAAGTATTTACAATCGAAGGTCAATAAAATTAGAACCGGTTATGAAATCAAGATACAAGTATATGACATCACTTTCTTGGTGGGGGGCAAGTTCGCCAATCACTGCGACCTCAAGTCTATTGTACTCAACCCCAGAAATGACACAGGCACAAGAGACACACATAGAAAGAGACGACACAAACACATAGACAAATAACAACATTTATTGACGGACACACACAAACATCCATGCCTTACTACCGGGATTCGAACCTGAACCCTTAAGCTCCAAGGCTAGCTCCCTAACTGTTGTGCTACCGGGTCGGCCGGTTATGAAATCAAGATACAAGTATATGGTAATATTGGTTATGTTAAAGATCTGTTTGTCAGGGGCTAGAATTGGGTAGTCGAAGTAATCATCAAACTAGTCATAATTATTTTCAACATCATTAAGTATGATCATATTATTTGCGTCGTAAATTATGTAACATGCAGAAATTGAAAAGGTCAAATTGCTTTTTGGTTTGTATCACAATGTGTATCTTTGTCAGTCCAGAATTTGTCACGTTAATTATCTTCAACTCTCCAAACAAACCACATTTTTTTTACATAAATAATTCAACTTTATGGAGCTATCTTAATGTTTCAATTTTATAAATGTTTTGATAGGCTAATTTGATGGTCACAATATATCAAGGTGTAGTAAAATTCAATAACTATTTTTATTTTAACAGATCTTTGGAACAGTCTTAGTGTTTATCTTGACATTATTGAAAGTTAGAAACTTTTTCAAAATACTAATTATGAAAATCTTTTCAGGCTATTGTGTAGCAGCTCGTAATGAACTGTAAAAGAGGAATGGAAGATTAAGAAATGCATTTTATTGTGTGATATTTTCTTACCAATCTCCTATTTACTTAATAAATCCATACTTGTATTAAACTCATGTAAAATAAAATTATTTATTAAACATTAACATGGTTTTTAAGTTATTGATCATTTGTGTTGTGTATGAAAAACTGACTATTTTTACTAAATTTTTTTTATTTAACTTATAAAATCAATAATAATAGGTGATTAATATAATCCCTTCAGTTAATACGATTTTATGAAAATTAGTAAAAGAAATTAATTGAATACATAAAAAAGATTTAAACAATATTGTAGGTATAAAATAAACGCATATATTTTTTTTAATGTTTTCTGAATATTTCATTTATATTGACTTTGATTACAACGTTGTAGATTATAGTAAATTTAAGTGTATTGTATACTTTTATACATAAGATTTACATATGCTATTCAAAGTGAATATAACAATGTGACTTTTTCTTGCACTAATTGCTTGAAAACTATATTGTCGTAAAAGAAATTCTCTGAATTTACTTTTAATTCTTGGAGACTTTACTTTTATCCCGTAGAGGGAACTATTTGTAAGAAAGAAAAATGACCTTACATCTATTGATATAATAAATGTATGTTGGTTTGAATGTTTTTTTATGTTGGGAACTCTGGTGTTGGCCCCCCTCACTTAACTGGTTCAAAATTACTGAAACCAAAAATTCTAGTTTAGCGCAAGTGCAAATGATTAATTGAAGCGAACCTTCTCTTTGGAATTTAATATCAGCATAGTTCAAGTTTTATTTCTACTTTTGTCTGGCACCAAAGAAAGAGGCATTTGATTTTTTTTAAAAATACAAAATTGAGTATTGTTTTAAGACACAAAAAATTAATAGTTTTGAATTCTATTCCGTTTTTTGCAGTCATCCTGTTAGAGTAAATTGATACGTGCAACTGAAATATTTTTAGGCAAATTTCGTTGATTTTTTAGAATAAATGTTTAAAAAGGAATCTGGTACTATCGCTTACTTACAAGTACGATCAAAGCAAGAAAATTATTTCTCTTTTGTAAATGAGTTGGAAAATGTAAATAATTGAGTCTAAAGGTTTGTTCTTTAAATAAGCATATAGAAATTGTATATTTCAATTTCTCGATTCCAATGATGTATGGTGATAACCTCATATACTGTTATCAATTCGAGGTAATTCAGATGTAATTCAGTTTTTGGAGATTATATCTTTTATTTTAAGATTGGACTCACAAACATAGAAAAAATATTGTGCAAAGTATTTACATTTCAAAGTGCCCATGTCCCAGGAAATGAAAGTGTAGCTCTAGTGCGACGATAGTTCAAACTAACCTAACCTAAGCCAGGAAATGAAAGATTATAAAAGTTAAATCTTGCTCCAATCTTTAGATAACTTTCATATCAAATCTGATCCTCCCCAAAACTGAATTATATTTTAGATTGGGCTCATTTGCAAAGTACAAAGGTGTTTGGATTTAGTCTATGCTATTCTCGTGTGACAAGCATATTTTTCACCAAATATCATTTGAAATATAAGCTTAAAATTTTGATGTTAATTTGAATGCTTTTTAATTCAAACAAAAATTGGGAGAAGCAATATGTTGAACAATATAAAAATTAAACTGATAGCTTGATATGGTTTAATTCTATTGATTTATAATCTTCATATTTAGTTTTAAAGTTATAAATCTGTAAGTTATCATCTATTGTTAATTAAAATATTTTAAAGCATAATTATTCGGAATTTAATATATAATTTTACTCTAAATAAGTTTGGGATCATGCAAACTAAGAAAAAAATAATAACTTTTTAATGTGCTGTGTTAATGTACCAGTATAAGTACAACTTGAATTTTGTTGGTTTTAAATAATTTATCCCCTAAGTCAAATCTAAAATTATTTAAAGTAGTCATCTTTTAAAAAAAAACCTATAACTATCTATATTTGCTCAAACATCAAATTAAACCGATAAACCAACTTACATGAGAGCGTGTCAGTCCCCTCTTACCTAATACGTATGATTTATTTGATTATATTTTAAAATAATTTTTCTTTTTATGTTGTTTCATAAATGCTTATGTTCTCCGATCATAGATGGCACCACCAACACTTTTCAACGGAGCTTAAATTTGGATTTGGTTGAAAAATCAGAGCACTATTTGTGTTATCTGTATAAAAACGTGTTATAAAAAAAGTTTTTACGGATTGAATCTATAATTACCTTTAAAAAAAAAAAAACTGCTGACAAGTTTTTTAACGAGTCAATATCAAACCACGGAATTCGCATGTTTCTATGCATTTTAGTTTAAAAATCCGAATTTGAACGTAGTCTGCAAGACTTTTTAGAATAGTTTAGTTTAGTTTGAATTATCGTCGCATCGCACTAGAGCTACACGAGGGCTATTGGCGACGGGCGCGATATTTTCTTTTTAGAATAGTAAATAGGCTGAAAAGTGAGGGTTAAACTGGGCGAACAACACATCTTGGTACTTAAAATCTCTTGAATAGACTTTGGCCTCTGAGCCGGCCTGAAGACATGCGATTACTCCACTAAGCACGGGGATACTCTTATCTTTAACCCTTTCTCTCTGTACGTTTGGATAGCCTCAGTGTAGCTCTAGTGTGACCTCATTCAACTTCACCTTTATTTTACGATTTTGCTTTTTCAGAACAACACTTTCAATGACAATTTCTCCTTTTTGCTACAAAAATTAATGAAAAACTAATCAAATGAAATAATCAAAAAGTAAATAAAATTAAATTCTTTTTGTACTTCAAATAGGTTTTCAATGAGGTAATGTAGTGTTGTCATTTTAATGCTTCATTCGTCACCTTTGCAGGATATCATGTGATCAAAAAAATCTTATTTCTGACTCTAAGAGGTTTATTAAATGTAGGGAAAGGAACTTATAATCTGCTCACAAATATGCAAACGCAAATTCTACCCCTTGTTAACTTTAATGTGTTTTCTGATGTATAAGCTTGTGTTGTATTTAAAATATTGTACGTTTTACTTTTTTCTTTGGTGTGGTATATGAATATTCTCATGAATATCTTTGTTAGTATATATTTCTTTCAAAAATTATACAATTTTCCCATATTAAAATTTCAGTTTATTATTGTTTTTATTTAAATGGCGGTCAGTAGTGTTATACAACCTTGCGCGATGTCATCCTACGATGCTGTATAAATTGAATAAAATGTAAAATTAGTAACTATAAATAGAACAAAGTTATAAAAATAGTAAGTTTTATGTTTAGACGTTTTAATGTCACAATTTTATTCTGTTACATAGCCCAAATGCGGTAAAACTTATGTTTCTTAAGTATTTCATGCTTGGGCCAAAGTTATCCCAACAGACTCTAACTTTGTCCTAAATTTTTTAACTAACGCCATTTTTTTTAAAATTTTTGAACTTTAACGCATTCTTTCAAGTTCTTTCTAAAAGTACAATTCTTTAAATGCATAGTATTTTTAAAAGTGATTACATCATTTTTGTTATGTAATTTTTTCTCCTTTTTAAAAGAAAAACTGATTTTGCACCTCAGTTACCGCAATTGAGGGTACTCCTATTTTGAGTTATAACGCTAAAACTGAAAACAGCTATTCTGCTACCAGTTTCATAGAGAAACGTTATACAGAATTTTAACAGTGAATAAAAGTAAGTTTCGTAGACAACTTAGCTCATTATTAAAAAAATTGATTTAATATTGATTCCTTATTTTTTTATAATGTTTGATGCAGTCAATGGATGCGGCTTAAGATAGTTGCACTTCTTCTAAAAAAATATCAATGTGCACTAAACTGCATTTTGCAAAATGATTTTTTTAAAAAACAAATTGTAATGGAAGGTTTTGAAAATTAAAAAGTGGTATTGGTACTTACTATTTTTTTTCCTACAATCAACTATCAAAATTCGCATGTTTAAAAATGTATGTTTTTAGCCAATTTACAGCTTTTTTTACTTTTTTCATCAATCAACGAAAATGTAACGAATGTAGGAAAGCTAATATTTAAGTTTGGCAGATTCCTTAAATCCCAAATAAAAAAGATAATTTCGATATTATAAGTGGAAGATTCGGAAACGCGTTTATACGTGGCTAAGAGTAATAAAAAGATTTAGTTGGGTGGGAAATGCCACTTACAATTGTTTAAACCCAAGTGCACGTCATTTCAGATCCCTGACATTGACATTAAAGACCGTCCAAAACACAATGTCTTAGGCCATCCAACTCTTGTTAACCGGATGAACAGGTCCTAGAAGTTAATACACTCTTCGCATAAACTTTCGATTTCCATGGCCGCTGTTGTGTTTGGATCCAGTTCTTTATCTTTTCGATTTGTCTGATCTTTGGCTCTTGACAAGATTCCCTTTCTTCTCGTGAAGAAATGACACCTTGGGGCGAAGACGATTGACTGTGAAAGTTCATTGTGCGCACCGGCTTCTATAACTAGAAAGAGCTCAGCATACCGGCGCGTGTAAAAAGTACAAATTTTGGAGTCCTTTGGTAACTTATTTAAAATATTGTTTCATCGGTATTTGATATTAGTTTTTTGTGAAAATTGTGCTTGTGTAACAGACAATGAAAACAACACATCAAATTTGTTATTGTAGATAGTTTAAGACTGTTTTTCTCTGAGAAACTTTTATACCGGTATTTTGAAACTATTTTAAATTCATTCTTTAAATTCGGTTGTTTTTCATGAAGACATAGAGGATATTTTAAATATTCATTAGCAAGTTGTCAAGGGTAAGAATATAAGTTAAGGACTAAATGATTCGATTTTTACCCATTCGTCTTTACAAATCCATCTTCCTTTTGAGATTGAATACAATCAGTTATTCGAATACATTTTTGTTTATTTGCGAAAACTTTTATCAGTGCATTGTTTTTTGCATGTCTACTATGTGCATAAGGACCATTAGAAATTTCCTTAACACCAAAGTATTTTCGAAGAAGATTTGAAGCTAACTTATTCCCAATCAAACTCTGCATTGCCCGAACATGAGCCGTGTTAAGATCCAGAAAGAAATTATTGAACCAGACAAGAAAGTGATGAGAAAAAGTACTCTTTGCCGGGTCTTAAATGCTTTTCAAATCGGTATTCTGATCATCGGAATATTTGTGTTTTTTTCTTGGTGTGGAGCGTATTTGAGCCAAGACTATGAAATTGAAAGTAACTCGTATGATGTGGCTGAAGCTTTGACAGAGCTGAAGGCTGAGCATAAGGAAGACGCGGATAGGGGTATGTTACCTAAAAGTATCATTCCTCATCAATATAACCTGACATTGCAACTGTTCATGCCACCGAATAACTTCACAACAAATGGAAACGTTCAAATGCTTATTGAATGCGTAAAAGAAACTAAGGTGAGAATTATTTTATTATTATTAAATTATGGATTTCTATTCTTGAAAAAATTTTCATACCTGGTGACATGATTTAGATTTTTAAAGCAAATAAAATGTATTATTACAGTCCCTGGACAAATTATTAGACGCACTGCAAGATTTCATGTATCAATCAATGATGAACAAAATACCTTTAGAAGGACATTTGTGTTCCTAAACTTAAGCTATTGAATGGAAAATACTATCTGCTATACTTAATACATATATCGACATCTTTTTTAATGATATGACATTCTTTGGTATGTTTTCATCATTACTAAAAAAAATACAGTGCATCTAATAATTTGTCCAGGGACTGTATAAACGCATCTGATTGTAAAATAACAACCAAAAAGTATTTATTAAAAAATTCTAATAAATAAAAACTTAACATTTAAAAAAAAATTGAGACGATGTAAACATGACTGAAAGCATCTATAGTGATTTAGAAACTTATTACCTTTCTACAGCACAATATCATTGCAATTTTCTAATGAATTTTTCCGATGAAATCAGTGAGGGCTCTAAATTCAAAAAAATCAGTGTCTCCCACTTTTTAAAATTTAAGGAAAGCCACAAAAAACTGCCAGGTACATTAAAAATAAATTACCCTAAAAATATTAACTTTCCTTTTAAATTCAATTAAATCATATTTACATCTAGTATTATACGTTAAATTAGTAGAACAAGTATAAAATTTATTATAAATTAAAAAATTTAATTGAACAATATGGAATTTTTTTGTAAAAACCAAATTTTTACATTTAAAATACGGGAAGTATTGTTAGTTTTTCTCCATAACTTATCAACACGTGCACTGAAATGTAGAAAACCAGAATTTATCGTCTTAACTCAATTTTGTAGAAAGTTGAAAATGTGACATTTACAGTTAGAGCCCTCAAGTGAACAATAACAGAATTTGGGACTTCGCGACGAGACAGTAAACATTTGTGATAGTTTTCAAAGGATTTTCGTGCAGTCAAACTTAAAATATATAAAAATTATTCACATCTCTTGAATTTTCTAATTCAGTATATTCTTTAAATGTATAATTTTATAGAAAATACTTTAAAATTTAAAAGTTCTTATTGAATTCATTTTAAAAAAGCAATAAAATTACAAAATATTTCTGGGAAATTAAAGAAAACCTAAACCACGTTTTTAAAACATATTAAAAATAAAATTGTACGTTAATGTGATAAAAAACTATGCAATAAAAAGATTGAAAAATAAATGTGCATAAAAAATGTGATTCTGAATGGTAATAGGGAAACCGGGGGCAAAACGAAGTACCAAGTTGAAAATACATTTTAAAAATACAAAAGGATTAATTAAAGATCTAACACTTTTTTCTATTGGCACCTTATAATTTAATAACCGCAACAATACAATGATATTGTAAGAAAACAAAAAAAATTTGCTAAAACAGAAAATCATATCATTTGCCCAGTTTCGCAGAACGTTAGGCAGAACGTTGTGGTAAGGTTTTCTCTTCTTATTTAGTCTTATAAGTTTATAAAGGCGGATCCTCATCTGTTTATGCTAAAGGGGTACCCCAATGTGGATGGGGCAGAATGGGGTACTCTATTCTATATCTTGGGGTACCCATTTCGCACTAGGAATTTGATTCAGGTTAAGGAGGGAAAAAACCTCAAGAAAACATATGTAACAAATTGTTTAACTACATGAAACTAAAGATACAATTATTCGTACTTCAAGCATGTACTAACTATAGTTTTAACTTAAACATCATGTTTGCCTTACCTTGCTTACAAAATCATGGGAAGTAATATTACCAGAGCAAAAAATCATACAAGGAAACCCGCCTTCACCAACTCTCAAGTAAGACTTACATGGCTGCCGTAGTTGAGCAGTTACAAGTTGGTCTAGTTCTACTTATTGCCATTCGCTGACCGCCTTGACACTGAAAACCGTCGATATCCATTCCGCCAAGTACCCGTTGTGCTCGGGTTTCCCTATTTATAAAACAGTAATATCTTAACTGTTTTAACGGCCTCTTGCCTTGTACTATTTTGATACATCTACCCCTCTTAAAACAATGAGCGGTTTTAACCAGTCTGAATTAATTTCCATCCTTTCCGTGCCGAAAATGCACTTCCTATAGGAGTGAATTCACTTTTTTTGGAGTGGTAAAAGAAATAAAGAAAACAATCTGCGTCTACACTCTTAAAACGAGCGGTTTTAACTCAGTCTGATTAATTTCCACCCTTTCCGGTGCCGAAAATGCACTTCTTCTATAGAGTGAATTTCACTCTTTTGTTAAGAGTGCAGATTCAACTCGTATAAAGGTATCCAAAATATGGAATTAAAAGTTACAGATTGTTTCTGGGAAATAAAAGATAACCTAGACCATGATTTTACAACATATTTTTTAAGAAATTGAAGTTGTTCATGAATGTGATAGAAAAAAAACTATACAATGAAATAGATTGCTAATTAAATTTGTACAGAAAATTTGATTATCAATGCTAATATTTATAAAAACAATAATAAATAAACTGTTTTACTATGTTTCAAGTCTTTTATTTGTAAGCATTTTATTATCATACGTAAACTTATCTCAAATATACTTTCAAAATGTTAAAAAATATATATTTGAAGTTTTATTTTCAAGAGCCTTTAAATTTAGGTTTCCAATTTACCTTAAGTACCTTTTTTATAGTTTAAACTATTGTATATCCTTAAACTATTAACTCATATATATTTTAAATTTTTAGGTTATAATTTTACACGCACGAACTTTAACAATCGATGCAGCAAATCTTACTTGGTTTAATGAAAGCTCTAGCAATAATAAAACATATACAACGGAAATCAAGCACGAGCGACATCAACAGATGGTTTTCATTAGTTTAAATGAACCCCTAGAACCACAATCTCGATATATTTTGGACGTTTCCTTTCGTGGTCTCATCAACAATTTATCTGTTGGTTTATACCGGAGCAGTTATTTGTCTGAAAATGGTAACATCAGGTAAGGTAACTGTATTATAACTTTTATAATTGTAATGCAGTTGTTGTAATATGCAATTATGTATTGTGCAACATATAAGTAATCGAAATACTAATTTAATATTATACAATTATGAATGGTGTAATATATAAATATTCATAATACAATTTGTATTATTTTGAATACTATACAATTGTGTATAATGTTACAGATAATTAGTTTTTGTACAATTTCGAATACTACAAAAACACGTGGTTTTATAAGATTAACAATTTTTCAAAACAATTTTATTTAAGGCTATTTTCATGTAACTGTAGTGTAAGTCACAATTTAAAAAAAGCTTTTTAAATTTGAAAAATGAATACCAAATAAATCAAGTTATATTATTTAGTTGCAATAAGTGTAGATAAATTACTCCGTTAGTTTTTTTCATTTAATATTTAAATTTGCAGTTATAATTACTTTTTACACATGTGACTTACACTACAGAAAGGATAATTTTGCATGAAATTAGCCTTAAATACATCGTACAATTAAAAATATGTTACATGTAATTAATAATTTTACGATTTTCATTTTATTTAATATATCATACATTTATTCGTTGCTGTTACCGATAATTGTAATTACTATATAAATATATTATTATTAAGAATAGTATGCATTCATTTGCTATGTTATTTAAAATTGTACTATTTTTTAGAGAATATTGTTTAAAACATTACACTATTATGCTAATAATAGTAGAATATTATACATTTATAGCTTTACATAGAGTAACATACAATTATATATTTTATATTTGTTGTGTCATTTAGTTGGATTGCTTCGACTCAATTTCAACCAAGTGATGCCAGACGTGTTTTCCCTTGTTTAGATGAACCAAGCTTTAAGGCAACTTTCCGACTCAATCTCATAGTAGCAAAAGATTCCCCTGCATTGTCAAACATGCCTGAGATAAGCAGAGAATCTTTGTAAGATATATGTTTTTACTTTCCAAAAGAAAAAAAACACCGATAGAATTAAGTTTGAAATTTTGGAATTAAACAAAATGCTTTAATGATATTGTTTATTATTTTCTTTTGTAAAAATGTTTAAAGCGTGCAAGAAATGGTTAGATATTGAGTATTTAAAAAATGTTTTTGTTAAGTGTTTTAAAGACATACAAATACTAAAACTCTTCCTTTAATTTTGTACGACATACTTTACTATTAAATCAAATATCAAAGACATAGTTGTTTCATGTTTTAAATTATTTGTATTTTAAACGATATTTTTTGTATCAGGGATGACGAATGGGACATAGTGTCCTTCGACGAAACACCAAGAATGTCAACGTACATATTGTCCTTTGTTGTGGGTGAAATAAAATCTTACTCTTTACAAAGAGAAGAAGGTGTAAGTATATTTTGTTTAACTAACTGATTAAGATTTTCCTAATATTTTCTAAATGTCAAGAGGTTCTTAATTCGAATTCTAGTATTATTATATTTAAATAAAGTTTAACAATATGGCATTAGATTTCCTTGCAAAATATTGCCAATAATTTCCATTGTCGCCATTTAAAGTGCCAAAAATAGGAAATTTTAATATTTTTTTTATTTAATTTAATATTTTTTAAATAATTTTTAATTAATTAATTTGTAATAAATTTAATATTTTAACTAATCGAATAATTTGTAATACTTTTTAATTTATTTAATATTTTTTTATTTATTTAATAATTTGTAGTTAATTCAATAAGTTTAATTAATTTAATAATGAAGTAATAATTCATGATTTAATTAATGAAGTAATTTTTAATAATTTAATAGCTTTTTAATAATTTAATAGCTTTTTAATAATTTAATAGCTTTTTAATAATTTAATAGCTTTTTAATAATTTAATAGCTTTTTAATAATTTAATAGCTTTTCATAAGTTTAAATAACTTTTATTTTTTCAATCAAATTTTTGTTTATAATCCTAATTGTGAATTTTTTAAAGTACAAAAATGCCCAATAAATTGCAAATGATTGTATACTATATAAAACATAATCGTTTACTAATCGTGTTCTTTAAACACACTTAACACAGTATAAGCTACTTAAACACAGTATGAGCTAAAAAAAATATTTAAGTTGATAATGTGTTGTTAGAAATTTAAAACACAGCATTTATTTAAATTAACATAACAAAATATTGTAAACTATTATGATTTTACCTAGGTTCAAATATGGAGCCGTAATGACATGGCTGAATACGGCGAGCGTGCTCAATTGGTAACTCCAATAATGCTGAAATTTCTAGAAGAATATATTGAAGTGCCCTTTACTTTGCCCAAATTAGGTACATTGTCAAGTTTTAAAATATTATTATATCTATACATTAAAGATTTGTAAAAGGAAATCAATGTTGTTGATTAAATTCTATTGTCAATTTATTTAACTCTTTTTAGCTTCCACACTACGTTTATAACGTAAAAAGTGGAAAGTTTTATAATCGTTCAGTCCGTCCGTCTGTCTGTCCGTGTGTCTGTCACCCACTTTCATAACCCAACTACAAATGCTACAGGAAAGTGTTATACGCCAAAAAAATTCAGCGCAACGAAATTAGAAGACATTGAAAATCTCAGAAAAAAAATTGAGTTCGAAGTACTTTAATTATTTAAAAAACTGCAAAATTTGATGCTCATTTAAAAAGCATAAGAAGTCATTTTATTAGAATTAAATTAAATCACCATTGCCGATAGCAACAATCACTTGAGAAACTTTAATTCTTTTAAATAATAAATTAAAAGAAATTTATTTTTGCGACATCGATCAGTTTAAATTGGCGTCAAATATATTTCACTACGAGATTCTTTGTATGTTGATGTGGAATATTTTCGTTCTATTTAAAAGCGAGGAATATTACATATTTATTCTTTGAAATATAAATTAATTTTTGCAAACTATAAGTATTAATTATTGAATTTTCAAAATAAAATAAATGAAACCAGCCAAATTTTTGCATGTAAATGTTTAATATAGAATTAATGCTGTGTTTGGCGCCTTTTTACCTGTTAAACATAACTGTTGTGTGGAAGCGGAATAAGTGACAGATTCTGTTACAAACCTACTTGTTTTTTTTTTTTTTAGCTAGAGTTTACTGTTTACTCTACTTGCTTTGTTAATCTTTTTGGAAATTTTGAAGTTTAAAATTATAAAATTCCATAATAAATCTTTTGAAGAAGTTAATTGTAATAATATTGCTTAATATTTTTTGAAATTTATTTAATATGAATTATGTATTTGAATTGTAATTTAGTTTTTAATTAATTAAAATTTCAGACCTTGTTTCCGTGCCCAGTTTTCTTCATGCTGCGATGGAAAACTGGGGTCTTATAATATTTGACGAAGCTGCCTTGCTGTATAACCCAGAACAATCGTCCACTGAAAACAAAGTATTTGTAACAGTGGTAATAGCCCACGAGTTAGGGCATCAGGTATGACATTTAAGTCCTTTTAAACAATTAAAATTATTTAAATAACTTTATTTAAAAAAAATTTAAAGCTTGGTTTAAAGGTTTTTAAGGTTTTTCTTGGTTTAAAAAGTTTTTAAGTAAAAACTACTTTTATATTAATAAACGTGTATTTAGTGAAAGAAAGATAAATGTGTAATCTCTTAAAAAATAGGACATTTGTCTTTTTATATGAATGTGATAAAGTGAAGTGCTTAGTGGAAGAACGCGCTGACATTTTCGAAAGAATTAAAGATTTTTGTATAAATGAACATGTTATTTCTTCTTTAAAGATAATAAGATATCCAGTTTTTCTTAAACTTTAAGTTTAAGTATATTTTTTACCTTTTGTAAGTGCCGTTTTTAACGTATCTAAGTGCAAACGATAAACTTTAAAGCTCATTTTCTAGTATTGACCTTTTTGTCACTTAGCACGTTCTTCCACTAAGCTCTTCAAATATATTTTTGCTACTCTCAATGCTCGATATTCAACTGTATTATAGTGGTTTGGAAACCTTGTAACCCCAGCGTGGTGGGATAATATATGGTTGAACGAAGGATTTGCTACTTACTATGAATACTTAGCAGTCGATAACCTTGAACCTGAATGGGGAATCGTAAGTACTGACTTTGTTGTTAATTTTTTTTTAAATCACTATTTATTACATGAACTACTTCGTTATGTATAATTAATGGTTTTTAAGCTTTATTTTGCATTAAAAAATTTTATAATAAAAACACGTAACTCACTACGGCCATCATTATGCCGTTTTCGCCGCTAGAAAATAATGGTGTCATGGTGTAACTTGGTGTACCGCTCTTCCATTGAACAGTTGGAAACTATTTTTATGGAGGTAGCCAAAAATTATTATTTATGAAAAAAGAATCGATTAGAATACCTGTTCACAAATTCCCACTTACAACATTAACTACTTAGAATATCGTGTTGTTCAAAGAATTTTTATTGCACACTGTAAAAATTCGGAATTGTGAATATTGTCCAATAAAATTATTTATATCATTTTTTTTCTATTTAGATGCATGTGTTTATTGCTACAGTATATGAAGTGATGGAAACTGACAGTTTACTGACAACCAGAGCAATGGGATCTCCCGTTAGACCTGAAGCTGTATTGGACTCATTTGATGAGATTTCTTATTTAAAGGTTATCCTACTTTTATTGACTTTTCAGTTATTAATTACAGTCCCTGGACAAATTATTAGAAGCACTGCAAGATTTCATGTATCAATCAATGATGAACAAAATACCTTTAGAAGGACATTTGTGTTCCTAAACTTAAGCTATTGAATAGAAAATACTATCTGCTATACTTAATACATATATCGACATCTTTTTTAATGATACGCATTCTTTGGTATGTTTTCATCATTACTAAAAAAATACAGTGCGTCTAATAATTTGTCCAGGGACTGTATATAAGATAAAATAGCATGAGGACAAAAATACGATAAAATAGCATGAGGACAAAAATACGATAAAATAAAGTTTGGATTACGGATTTTTTTAATATGTATTTTAGGGAGGAGCAATTGTGAGAATGCTTCAACATTTCATTGGTGAACAAGGATTTCGAAAAGGTTTAAAGGTATCTGATATGTGTGATATTAATTCACTTCTTTATTTGCTTTTATGTTTATTTTCTTTTTATTAAAGTTAAGCTTTAACAATACACAGTGTTGTAAAATTATTGTAGTATATTTCATTTTGAGTTTGTTAACCCATTAACGACCCATTTGTGAATACTATTAACACCTTCCTTACTAAAAAAGTTAGTTTTAGGTTTTTAAAATTCGTTTTTCGTGTAACTTAATTTGTCCTACATAAATTGTTCAGTATTATGGCCTACTTTTTTGCATATATATTTTGTTTATTTAGATAAAATTAATCGAATCAGAAAGCTTATTTTTGCATGAAAAATTTTCATGCTAATCGTTGCTAATGGGACTTTATAGATGGTTTGTATATTTGTTGAAATAAAGTACCATTACAGATGGCAGACAGTGGTTTATTTGAGATGTTTCAGCGTAAATCTTGAGTCAAAGACATCTGTTTCGTCTACAATCCGTAAAAATACATAAGAATGAAAAGTTTTTTGATATTGAATGCTTGAGTTGCTTTTTGTTCTAGTATTTCTTGGATTTCTATTAGCTCTCTCTTTGCATGGGGAATTGAAGTTTGTCACATTTTTTTATGTGGCAGAGGCTACGCGCACGGGCACCGTTCACTCATTACGTGTACGGGTATTTACTGCGCATGCTCAAGATTGGGCTTACTGGAACCGTGTATACATTGCGTGCACAATCATGAATTATACTTGAAAGTTGAAATTACTCTTTTTTGGGCCCCATGCAATTTTATTCTCTAAAAAAACATCAGTATCCAACATGGGGCAGTATTGTAGGGCGCATTGAAAGCCTAAACACTTGTTTGGGGCCCCGGGAATTTTGTTTTCTCTAAAAAAAAACATCAGTTCTAGCCATTTGTAATTAAAGTTCAAAAAATAAGAAATTTAAATAATTTATGGAAATTTTAAAAATGCAAGTAACTTTTTCAGGACAACTTTAAAACGATGATCTCCTAGGGTGAAATAAAAAAAGCTTATAAAATTTTTTTGAAATTCACCCGAGAGCGGGTATTTGAACCCGAAACCTTTTGATTAGAACCGCTTACGCTACCACTATGCTACAACGGTCCGAGAAAATAGAACTAAAACTGGTAATAAACCTCGCTCCTGCGCAGTTATTACCCGTACGCGCAATGCTTATACGGTGCCCGTATGCGTATACAGGCTAAAAAAAATTGTATATATTTTATGATTTTTTTTATCGTGTTACTATTTATTTTATATATTATATTTATTTTATATATTACATTTATTTTATATATTATATTTATTTTATATTTTCAATTTCTGATTTTGATCCTAAGTTAATTTTATATACCAAATATCTGCATTTATATGAAAATATTTGGTTTAACGATTTTTTCTGTATCGTAGAACTACTTGTGGCGTTTTTCATACAAGAGCGCAACGGAAAATAATCTGTGGCAGAATTTAAATTTGGTAAATCTTTAAACATTATACTTTAATTTTTATGTGATTGTATAATTTTTAATTTATTCTATTTTATGTGTTATTTTATCTTTTGTAAATGTTTTGTCTCCTGCTTATTTTTTTGTATCATAGTGGAATAAGAATAAAATAGGAGTCAAGCAAGCAATGAACACTTGGACCAGTCAATCCGGATATCCAGTCGTAAAATTTGACCGTGATTATGACAATAATACAGCTCTTATAACGCAAAAACCTTTTATCCTAGATCTTGATGATAATGAAATAGTAAAGTTCAATGATAGGTAATTACTAATTTTCATTTATAAAACTAATGTCTATTATTGCTCAAGCTATTAGTAAGATTATTTTATGTTTTCGTGTAGCGATAAACAGATCTTAGCATTCAAAAATAAGAAAACAAAAATAAATCTGATCATAATACAATCATAAATGTTACGAAAACGTTATTGACTAAAGAATAGATTATCCGCCCTAAATAAATCTATATATTTATAATTTACAATTTTTTTTAATTAAAAAAAAATTATAAAAACTTGAAGTCTTATTGTCATTTTTTTACCCTTTGTATGTTTGACAACTTTTCAAAATTTTCAAGACATTTGGTGAAATAAAAATTAAGCTGTCATGCGCTCAAGTTCTAAAAACATGAAATTGAGGAACAAGCAATTATAAAAGCCGAGTATTATTCAAGTATAATTTTAATACCATGATGTTTTTGTCAATGACTCATCAAAAGCTAGATAGAATTTATAAACGCGTTATACTTAATGTTAAGCAGAAATGAGAGTGCTTCAATACAAATGTATTTAAATAAATCCAAATTTTAAAGGCCCTAAAAAACATTCCTTAAATATAAATCGTCAACTTTTGAGATTACTGTATTTGTTAATTGACTAATCTTAAGATAATATTTTTTTTATTATATAGGCTTTGGCATATACCTATAACTTACACTCATGGTGAAGAGCTGGATTGGTCTACAAAACCAGATTTCTGGTTAACTACAAAATCAGGTGATTTACAAAAGAAATTTTCAATTTTAAATAACTCGTCTTAAAAGTAAAATATTTAAAACATTATTGAGTGTTATTAATTTAGTATTGGTTCGTTAATCTTTTTTTTTTCAGGAATTATATATATATACTAATACTTAACTACTACTACTAATATTGTTATAATATAAGTTAGGTAAAAAACTTAAATTTTAAAATTTCCATACACAAAGAAATTCCGTTTAACAAATTTCCAGATAGTTTTACTATGAATTAAAATTATTTCGAAAGACGTAAGTACATGTAGATAGTAAAATAGAATTTAATATGTTTCACATGATGATGTATTACTGCTATCTTTCATTAATTTTCAAAGTCAACCTACACTCTTAAAACAAAAGAGTGAAATCCACTCCTATAGGGGAAATGCATTTTCGGCACCAAAAAGGAGTGGAAATTAACTCAGACTGAGTTAAAATCGCTCGTTTTAAGAGTGTAGTACGTAGATTGTTTTCTTTTATTTCTTTTACCCACTCCGCAATAATAGTGAAATCCACTCCTATAGGAGAAGTGCATTTTCGGCACGGAAAGGAGTGGAAATTAACTCAGACTGAGTTAAAACCGCTCGTTTGTTTTAAGAGTGTAGGTGCTTCAGTTCAAAGTAAAAAGAAACTTTTGAAATTCATGCGAAACTTAAGGTAACATGGAACAAAACGATAACTCAAAATATCGAATCTTCATTTAAACTTTAGTAACTGAATCGTGTCTTTACGAAAAAACTTCTATGATGTACATTTGAATATAGGGCTGGAGTTTGCAAATTTGGTAGTTAATTTCAATATACCAAATTAATAAGTAGTTAATTTCATTATTCCAAAACACCAATTTTCAGCCTTAAGGTACACTTTTATCTTTTTCTATTTTACTAGAAGGGTTGAAATTTTCTGTGGTGTCGTATACATGTCTATTTAACACAGTGAACAAATAATATTCCGAAAAAATATTAAGCGAGTAAAAATAAGATGATTTTTCTAATTTAAGAAATGCGCAAAATTTCTATTTAGGTTAATAACTTGAAATGATGTCTGAATGATGATGTTGAATGAATGTTTTATCGTCAAACTTGAGGTTCATTGCGTTGAATGGACTTTTTATTATTTCTATAAAAAATTATTTTTAGATACACGCAATAGTTCTTCTGGAAAGTGTACCTAAAAGCTAAAAATCAGTGTTTTAAAATAATGACATATGAAGCTGGAAACAAAGTTATATTGAAATTAACTACCAAATTTGCAATTCCAACCCCATATTCAGATGCTTATTATATAAAAAATTTCATAAATATTCATTTTAGTGATTGAAATTTAAAATTAAAATTTGATATTTTGAAGCGTCGTTGTGTTCCCTATCCCCTTAAAGGTTTAAATAATTAAAAGTAGAAGGAATTCAATTTATATTTTATCTGACTTAACTTTTGAGTTTTATTGACAATTATAGACCTTAATTTAACTGAAACTGGATATCTTATTTATTTTTCCAGATACCTTAAAGAACTTACCCAATGAGAGCACTTGGATTATAGCCAATGCACAGCAAGTTGGATATTACCGAGTCAATTACGATACTAGAAACTGGGAGTTATTACTTGAGCAATTATTGACAAACCATACAGTACAGTATATTTCATAACTATGCAAATTAGTTTTTGCTTAATGAACATTGAAACTTTGTTACAATTTTCGGAATTTTTTTTACAGGAAATTGAAGTTATTAACAGAGCACAAATTTTGAATGATATACTTAATTTGGCAAGGTAAGATAACTTAGAGAACCCCATTCACTTAAAAGATATTTATTAAGTTTTTAATAAGGATACACCAATTTAAAGCACTGATTGAAATATATATTTTTTTACTTCGGTTTAGTTCCTGCGTTATTCCTGCATTACAGTCCCTGGACAAATTATTAGACGCACTGTATTTTTTTTAGTAATGATGAGAAACATACCAAAGAATGCCATATCATTAAAAAAAAGTCGATATATGTATTAAGTATAGAAGATAGTATTTTCTATTCAATAGCTTAAGTTTAGGAACACAAATGTCCTTCTAAAGGTATTTTGTTCATCATTGATTGATACATGAAATCTTGCAGTACGTCTAATAATTTGTCCAGGGACTAGTGCTATCGAAAAGTCACATAGCCAGTGAACAAATATTTAGAAAATACATGCATTATATCAATTACAAAACTGGATAGACTAAAAAATAACTATTATAATAAACATATTTGAAATAAAACTTAACATAGTTACCAAAAGATGTTAATGTGTGACCCATGTTCTCACATACATATTATAACGTGTTTAATCATATCCAGATTAATTCTTATTTATTTTCGAACGCTTATTAGGTGAATATCTTATGTTTAATGTTTGCTCTATTTATGTCTAATGTTTGATCAACTATAAATAACAAGATTTTTTTCTAAATTATGTGCTTTTAGATAATCCAATATTCTGTTCCCTGTATTGGAACTGCCAACTTATGCATTGCATAGTGTAGTGGGCAGGGCAATACCATTTTATTTATTTTTCTAAGTAGTGAACAACATAAAGATCTTACTAGATAAAAATTAGGCTTTTTTCACCTTATAATTAAGTTTAAAAAATTTAACTAATTTTTCTATACTTAGATCCGATGAAACGGAATATGCTATGGCTCTTAATATCACAAAATATCTTTTCCTGGAAGAAGAATATTTGCCATGGCAAGCGGCGTTTTCTGCCTTTAAGCACCTTGACGTTATGCTAGCAAAACAACCTGGTCATGACGAATTTAAGGTACTGGAATATTTATTTTATTATTTATTATATTAGATTCAAGAATAAAAATAATATGGTTAATCAACCTTTTACTCAAAAGCTTGGTTGTGCATTTGTGTGAAACTAATTTTTTTTAATATTTTTGAGGCTTTAGTTTTAGAACAGACTCAATCCAAAATTCCAATGAACACTTAAGATGAATACAGCTTTTAGTTTTTATGATTTGTCCATAGAGGAGAAGGGTTATAATTGCTAAGCAAAAATTTTCTTATTTAAAAATTACAAATACAAATCAAGAAATTGATAATCCTTAAATTTTAGATAAAAATAAAGCATGTAAAAATATTGTCGGAAAATTTTGGGTGATTGTGAGTTGAGAAAAAAATTGCATTCTCTCACAATCCTTTAAATTTTAATTTGCCTTTGAACTTAAGCATTGAATTTGAATATCTGTCATACTCTTACTACTTCCATTTTATTTCTTTATGTCTTAAAATTTCGTCACAATATAACATGATTGTATTATATTCATAAATTATATTTAATTATTGAATCGCAATTTTATCTTAAAATTATTATTATTTTGTAGCATTACATACTAGCTATCATGTCTCCTCTTTACAATCGCATTGGATGGTCCACAGAACTAGAAGAAGATAACATTCAGTTAGCGTATGTAACCTTTATATGAAGGATCTAGTTGTAAAACTCACATTCTCCAGACTCTATCTAAGATATAGGGTCCAGCCCGTACATTGGCGACATCTTCCAATTGTGTTTACGATCATTGATAGCCGCCAATGAAGGCGATGGCCTCTATATCTTAGTCATACTTTGTAGAATCTAAGTTTTGCAACTCGATCTTTCAATATTTGCTTTGTTTTAGTAAATGATAGATAAGTAAGTAGGCAACTAAGAAGTGATGAATAATGACTTTTTAAAAAGAAAAATATGCGTGAAAAAAACACAGACAGATTGATATATGCACGTAAAAAAGTACATACTCCTAAATCAGTAACAAGTAGTCATTTAATTTTAGGAACAATTTCCTTCAAATGATATAGTAGCATATTCATTTAAAAAAAATACGAGTTCTCTTTGTTGCTCAAAACATTTCACGTTCAATCTTTCGAGTTAAAAATTCATTAGTCTTATGAGTAATCGTTTAAGATTACAACTAACATTTCTTTAAAAAAATGTATTCCAATTTTAAGCAAAAATTAGCACCATATGCATAACAAAAAAAACAGCTAATTTAAAACTTGATACACTATATTAAATAAATTAGATTGGTTAGATCACCTAGTGGAATAGAATACACTGAAACCATTATCTACTCTGAAATAAGAAACGTTTCCGCAATCAATTATATTTAATACTTACTATTTATAATCTGCAAATGACGTCTATCGATGGGTAATTTTGAGCTCTCAATCGAAGTCAGGAAACTAAAAATCAGAGGGGCCGCCGTGTGGCCGAGTGGTTTGGACCATTACGCTAGCAGTCTGCGTGATGTAACGGGTGCGGGTTCGATTCCCGTCTTCGCCCTGAGTGTAAATTCCTTTCTCTGTGACAGTAAAAAATTCTTTCTGTGTTTGTGTCTTACTTGACGAAGGCTTTATAAGCGGGTCTCTGATCAAGCACAAAAGCCGGAATATATATGTACCTACCCCTACCCCCTAGAAATCCGAGTTTCTGAGGTGTTTGATTTCAGACCAAAATATCCTAGAATTTCCTTTTACTCCAGCAGTGTCAGAAACACTCATCTTTTACACACAATTATCCAATATTTCGCATTTTTTCCGGAATTATTTTTGATCCAAAATTATTTTTTTTCTCCAAAACGGAAAAAAATTTAACGGGAATGGTGTCAATTTACGTAAATAGTCAAGCCGCAAAACTGCCAGTAATATTTCCGTTAAGTAAAGGCTTCAAATTTTGAGAGTAAGCAACCAAATACTCTTGTTGTGGCATGCACAATTATAATACTGATGTAACGTTATAAAAAAAGGTTTTTTTACACTTTGAAAAACGCTTCTTAGATGCAGGTTCGAAACCTGCCGTTTAATGAAAATGTACCATTTAAAAAATGGCAATAAAATGCTTTCATAAAATTGCGTTCCTATCGAGAATGCGCATACTAAGCATTGAAAACGTGATAAGTATCCCCCCCAAAAATAATATGTAGTCTACATACTATTATACTCAAATTTGAGAGAATGACAAAAGTCTTCATAAAAAAATTAATATATGTCTCCTAAAATTTTGACATTTTTACTTGGAGACATTTTTAAATCGTCAAGTAAAAAAATTTTTGAACCTATACACGTTTGGAGATCCTTTTTAGTATGTATATATATACCTCAAGGTACCATTAAAAAATGGAATGCAATGCTTTCATAAATTGCGTTCCTATCGAGAATGCGCTACTAAGCATGGAAACGTGATAAGTATCCCAAAAAAAATATGTAGTCTACGTAATATTATACTCAAATTTGAGAGAATGACAAAAGTCTTCATAAAAAAATTAATATATGTCTCCTAAAATTTTGTACATTTTTACTTGGAGACATTTTTAAATCGTCAAGTAAAAAAATTTGTGAACCTATACACGTTTGGAGATCCATTTTTAGTAGTGTATATTAATATACCTCAAGGGGTTGAGTATTTTAATTTTTAGTTTGATTTTCAATACGCGTGAAATTTTCGTTATCCTAAATATTTTTGTTATATTTATAATAATATCAATAAAAATTGTTTAAATAAATAAGTATAGGATAACATATCAGGACTAATTTCGAATTGATGGACTTTTTAATCGAGTAAAAATAATCTTAATTTGTAATTTTTTAATTCAAATTTTATTATAGGTTTCTTCGAAAAAATATATTGAAATGGAACTGCAATTACGATAATCCAGATTGCGTTAAAACAGCTCAAAACCTGTTTAACGAATGGAAAGAAGGAGATAATGAAAATAAAACGTAAGTACACAATTTTTAATCTTAATTGAGAACAATATTTTTTTCACTCTCTTAAGAAATCAATAACTATGATATTTTTGATTGAATACATACATAAGTAAAACGCATTAAGCTTTAATGTTGAAGGCATAATTATCGTATAATTATTTTGGTAATCGTTGAAATTTATCCAATTTTTTATAACCCAATTAAATATTAAAATAAAGATAATGATACATTATTTGCAAAGTTTAATATGCTTAGCGTATTATTTATTTTACACCTAGTTTTCTTTATAAAGTTTTATGCAATTTTGTCTATAATCTGTTTATTTAACATCCAATTAATGTTTTTTTTCTGAAGAAATAATTTCTTTTTAACGAGGCTAATATTAAAATATATATATACATTGTATAGTTCCGAGAAAATAATTTGAGACAATTTTAAAATAATATTTGAATTAGTAAAAGCAGCTAAGAGAATACCGAAGTTTGTATAAAGGAGGATTTTATTTAAATGAATCGTATAAAAATTAATTTTGATCTTAATTAAATTTTTAGTTTAATAATTTTAGGTTTTTGAATTTTTTTGGTATTCTTTATATTGGTAGTGTATTTTGTGAAGTGTAACTGAACTTTCCTTGTTTTAAAGATTATCTGCTGATGACAAAGAAATAGTACTGTGTACTGGAATAGCTAGAGGGCCAACAGAGGACTGGGAAATCATGTGGAAGAGGTACCTTGTGACTAACTTTAAACCAGAAAAGAACATCCTACTTAAATCCTTAGCGTGTACAAGGGAAACAAGATTATTAAGGAGGTAAGATTATCGATTAATAAAAAAAGTAGTTTTAAAACAGTAACTGTCACCTAGGACCGCTTCCTTCACGATATATAAACCGTAGAAACAAAATATATAAGCTCAGCATTGTTTTAAATTTAAATTTTTAGTCACCGCAATTGCCGATTTTCATTTACTTTCATTCGCAAATTCAATAATTATTCTTTATTGTTTGGCAAATTAATTTGCAGGTCAGTGAATAAAAATTTAGTAAAAATATCATATAACAGGGTTCTTTATATTTTTGCGAAAAAAATTACAATTTTCGAACAAACAATCTGTAATTTGTATATTGACTGGAATTTACTTTTATTGAATATTTATTTCATTTTCTATGAATGGAAATTTTATAAGATAAGTAAAACTGATGAGGGCTTAAAGTGCAAAAAAATTTTCAAAGTAAAAAGAAAATAGCCAATATTTTCATTGAACTAACAGACATTCTATGTACGCCTTTAATTTCTCCAAGAAATTAGTTTATATTCTTAAAATATCAAAAAATAGTTTGTATTTTTGAAATTTCAAAATGTTAGTTTGTGTTTATGAACATTTAATGAACAACCTCGTAAAACCATGAATTTTTTTCCAGATTGTTAAAGAGAGCAATGGATTCGTATTCTGGAATCCCCTTACAAGATGGAAGCGACGTGTTTAGCTATGTAGCTGAGAATTTTTATGGTCGTGATATAGTATACGATTTCTTCAAGAATCATATGGATGAAATTTCATTCAGGTAATCTTTTAACCAAATTAATTTGACTATGTAAACAAATTAACCTATTAACTAATCTCCAGTTCATACATTGCTAGAATACTTAGGGCATATTTTGTTTCTATTTTGAAGGTTTGGCTCTTTTCCATTCACTGGTGGAAAAAATATTGTCGATAGTGTGACGGCTTCTTTAAATCGAGAGAATGAAATTGAAGAGGTAAGAACTTAGTTTCCAATATTATATATTTCTTGTTTGTATCTTAAAAAAATAATATTTCGAAAATGCTTTTCCAATTTAGATTTACCTTACTAGATGATTTAATTTTGGCTATTTGCAACAGTTATTTTAGAAGTTCTTAAAGTTCAGTGATTTGACTGTTTTAGATCACGGCCTACTCAACTACTAAGGCCGGAGAAGCTTTCCCAAACAAGCTCGGGGACGGATATTTTGACGTCATAGTTCCGAGTGACGTTGTTCCGAAGATGAAGACAACCTGTCTCGAAACCTGTTCGGAACCACTCGTTCACGGCTGACCACAATTTTAGGGTTCCGAATGCGTCCGAACTGGTTTCTCGATCTTCGACACTGGGAACAGTGACGTCAAAATTTCCGTCTACGCTCATGTTTGGGAGAGCTTGTCTGACCTTGTTATTGAAGTTGGCTGTGCTTAGATTTGAATTTTGACGCGACAACTGAAACGGTATAGGAAATAAAATAAGTTATTTTCCCTTAACGTCGCTTATGACATTAAAAGTACAATAAAAAAAGCTACTGTAGTCTTAAAAAACATTCATTCTTTTAAAAAAAAACTTTGGGTCACTTCTGTAAAATTCATGTCAAGAAAATTTGCCCAAAAATGATCTTTCTGCTGAAATTTATCTAAATAAACTAAATATAAGGCTAATGTAGACCTTAGTCCTAAACAATTTATGCATGACAAATTAAGTTCCACGAAAAACGAATTTCATAAAATTTCAAGCTTTATTTCGTAATGAAGTTGTTAATGTTATTTACAAAGTTCTTGTTAATGTGTTAATGCATATTTACAAGGAGTTTGAGATTGGGTCATTGAAAACTATTTGATACTAAATAAATTAAAAAAAATTTAAACAGTTATTTTTAACTTGTATTTAATTTCTTTTCTTTTAGTTACAAAGCTTGTTGAAAGGAAGAAAGACAGCCGGAGAAGGTATTCACAAAGCTCTTAGAATTGCCGTTGATAGAACGAAGAGTAACCTAAGATGGATGAATACAAAATATTCTGAGGTTTATGACTGGTTGAAAGAAATCAAGTTATATCTACAATAGTACTCTTAAGATTTATTGAACATTTTATTTAAAAATATGTGTTAACTTAAAAGTATGAAAAATTGTTTGCCAACGAATCATTATCATTATAAACATATCAATTTACATAAAATAATAAAAATGTCTGTGTTTCGCTTCTTTTCAAGTTTTTGTATGAGTTGTTATTTATTAGTTTTTGTAGTTTTTTTTTTTACTTTAATTCTCTAATTTTTGATAATCGATAAATACTACGCTTAACTAACAAGGATAATGGAAAATAAATGCTAAAAATTGCAGATTTTTTACGCAAGTATAATTAAATATTAAAACTTGTGGAAATGATTTAAAAAGCTGTGGGGTTTTTTTTGTACACACTTTAACTATAAACTTGATTTTAAAGTGTGCTGGGCTCGAAAACTTAAATTTTCTTAACATTTTTTTCAAATTTTATATTTTATAGGGCGTTGCATAAAACAGTTTAATGACTAATTCAAATCTACTTATTTTATTTTAACAGCAGGTTTTTAAATTAATTCTAATATAATAATTTTCAGCGTTTTAAAATCATATTTAGAGGTGTCAGAATTTTGAAGTAAACAGAAGGTAACTGTTGGAAAAAGATTCGAAACATGTGAAAAAATAAGTATGATGAGATGTTTAATTAAAATTAGTGTCACGTGGACATTTCCATTTTATCAGGCTATTAAACGCTTTCACTGAAACTGGTTCTCTAAAAAACAACAGAAATTTTGCGCATTGCCAGTCGTGCATTGACCCTGTTTTTCAATTCATTGACAACTGTGGTTATTTTATTAGGTAACATTACGAATATTAATTCAAGCAAGTGAATGAACGTCTTTGGCATGTGCGTGTTTAAGAACTGGAGCTCGCCGGGCATATATACATGTTTTCAAACTTTTTAATTGATTTCATATATTTCTGCTATTTTATTGTAATTTAAATTCGTTAGAACTAAGGCGTACGATTTAAAATTGCATCTTCTTTAAACTATATTTTGTTACAAAAACTTAGTTTTGTATTAAATTGCAATGAAATTTGTATTATTTTTTGTGAAATTTCACCGACCGGAGTTTGCCAACGTATTACTTTGAGTACGTTTATACCTGACTTAAGAGTATGAAACATAAATTAAAATGTTGATGAAGTGAAGCAAATTTATATTTAAACCAAGTCCAGTTTAAAAAAAAAAAGATATTTGCATATATTTTTATGTAAGTTAATACTATTTGAAAACACATAAAATATTGAAAAACAATTTCATATTTACTCTCACAATTATAAATCTCAGAGTCAGATGATTCTTGTAATTTTTAAATCTTATAAAAGATAATTAAAAAATTTAAACCATCCTCAAACTTCGCTCCATGCAATTCTCAACTTTTAATAAGCAGATAGTTTTGAATTTTTACAAAAGAGCATTTTCTAAGCAAATCATAGTTATACAAGCAAAACGGGGCCGGATGGCCGAGTGGTTGGACCATTACGCTAGCAGTCTGCGCGCTGTAACGGGTGCTGGTTCGATTCCCGCCTTCGCCCTGGGTGCACTTTCCTTTCTCTATGACAGTAAAAAATTCTATCTGTGCCTGTCTTGGTTGGTTGGTTGGTAGACATATATATTCAGGTTTGTGTGCTTGGTCAGCGACCCGCTTATAAACCTTCGTCAAGTAAGACAGACACAACAGACAACACACACACATAAGTTGATCCATCTCATTTTTAGAGACAGAGGCCAACTAGAGGATCCCCAGAATTCGCTTGTCACCCCCAGAGGTATATGTGCCTCTCTTACTTGAAGAAGGCTTACGTAAGCGGGTCTCTGATAAAGCACACAAGCCCGAATATATAATATATGTACCTATCCCTACAAGCAAAACTGTTTAAAACTAAAAAAAATCATTTTGGAATGTGCATCACTCTGAAGTACACATTTTTTGAACTAACAATTTCCTGTCATTTGTGATTATACATTGTTCATCAGTCAAAGTATATTACATTGGGTTTACTGTCACATTTTCCCCCAATTTTCGAGTCAACGTAGCGTTTCAAATAATTTGTAACACATTGAGATTCATGACTGATTGAAAAATATTTTTATTTTCTTAATGTGTGAAACTTTTGTATCGGTTTCCAACTTTTTTTTATAAGTATTTGAAAATGCCTTCATTTCTGTATAATTTTTTTTTCAACCCAAGTTTTCGCTTTTGTTTTTTTTGGTTATTGATTAACGTTACTGTTCATCATTCATTAAAAAATCCAATATTCAAAATTTACTTTTTAGTTAAGAATTAAAATTATAAATTTGCTCATTTAATGTTAGAGTTAAGGGCCTTATTCAAAATAAAACTATTATTTAGAAAAAATCGAACTTGTCAATTAGTTACTTTCCCCCGTCAGTGCAAGATAACAATCGAAACAATCATTACCTGCAATTAAAACAATCAATAAAATAATTACATAATAATGCGATCCAAAAACAATCTTACCTCTTATATTTTCTTCATAAACCATATGGTTTTAAAATCCTTTACATTGTAAATTAACAACTAACCTTATTTTTTAACAGAAAACAAAACAATCTCCTTAACAAAATCATATTAAAACATTACTGAACACTCATATCGCTTAAATGTGATTTATTTCTACAAACTGTCGTATTATTTTCGTGACTTATTCACTAAGCCTTCTAAGAATTCGTGAAATATATCATCTTACTCGACGGTCTCGGCATCCCCGACGAATCTGTTTTAATAGAACAATTAATTCAGAGCTGAAATGCCTGTTACAAATTGGGCGTCTGTTTTAATGACGTATAAGCTATGGATTTGCTTGAAAGCCAGCTAAAGGGAGCTGTTAATTACTTTGTGTGCATTTTTGGGGGGTGATTAATTACCAATGTGGTAGCCATTTTTACAGAAATGGGCCTACGGTACGCGCGACACGATTTAATCAATCTTTTTAAGCTGTTGTTTGAGTTGAAAATGCTTTTGGAACTAGTTTTAACACTAGGTGGCGATGATTTGTTTGAAGCCACCGACCGGAGTTTGTCAACGTATTACTTTGAGTACGTTTGTACCTGACTAAAGAGTATGAAACATAAATTAAAATGTTGATGAAGTGAAGCAAATTTATTTAAACCAAGTCCAGTTTTAAAAAAAGATACTTGCATATTTTTATGTAAGTTAATACTATTTGAAAACACATAAAATATTGAAAAACAATTTCATATTTACTCTCACAATTATAAATCTCAGAGTCAGATGAAATGCCTGTTACAAATGGGGCGTCTGTTTTAATGACGTATAAGCTATGGATTTGCTTGAAAGCCAGCTAAAGGGAGCTGTTAATTACTTTGTGTGCATTTTTGGGGGGTGATTAATTACCAATGTGGTAGCCATTTTTACAGAAATGGGCCTACGGTACGCGCGACACGATTTAATCAATCTTTTTAAGCTGTTGTTTGAGTTGAAAATGCTTTTGGAACTAGTTTTAACACTAGGTGGCGATGATTTGTTTGAAGCCTGGAAATAAAGTTAGTAAGGCTGAGGAGTTAATCAAAGTTGTTGGAAACTAGCCATTCGCTGACATTAAGTTTGATTTTTAAAAATGCTTTATAAGATAATAATGAGTATACTTAGAATGAAACATAAATTATTCGCTTTTCAGTATAAATAAAGATTAACACTTTGTTTGTAAACAGATTTTTATATTTCCTAAATAAGGGAGCCTGGGAAGCCTTGGCCATAGTTTCAGAATTTTATTTTTAAAAAAAATATTTTTACACTAAACAATTCATATGATAGCTCTATTAAAGGCAATTTTATTGGCTACAAGGATATAATGTTATAATATAAATAATATATTTTTTCTTTTATAAATTTATGTTTTTTTTAAACATAGACACCTGGGCCATGGTAAGGAAGGCTTGGCCCATACAAAAATGCTTAACTTTAAAGTGAACAATAATAAATTTTTCAAATTAATTTTGTAAGCATAAAATAAAAAAAAAATTATCTTATAATTCGAAACTCTGGAATCATTAAAAAATTATGTTTACCATAATTAATATTTTGAGTAATACATTTTTATAGTATTATCTGTATTAAAAATTATAAAATTGGCAAAATCAGGTATTTTTTTTAGTTATGTTAAATATATTTTATTCAGTTTGTACACACATTAAAATGCACAAGATATAACTGTCTTAGTTTGAATTCTCTTTTAATTGTAACGGCACAAACTGGAAACAGTCAAAATCAAAGCGTACCTTCAAAGCTACTCGTTCAGTGCCCCCCCCCCCAAGAAAGAGTCAGATAATATCTTTATATTAATCTGGAGTATTATTATACTTTAATTAATAATTTAGTTTTCACCGAAAAAGTTTGATATTTGGTCATAACTTACACGTTTAGTTGAGGTTTTGGTTTCATTCTAAACAAGTGCAAATATTGATAATCAATCTAGTTCCTAAATAAAGTTATTATCATACGTTACTATAAACTGTGCATTTGATTAAAATTATTTATAGATTTTCATAACCAGTTAACTTAGGGGGCCTTGGTCCAGAGTGTGCCAACCCTCCCTTACGAGCCTTACGTAGAATGGGCCAAGACTCCCCACCTAGCCATTTTGTAAAGAATGGCACGGAAGAATGGTGATTTGAAGCCTACTTCATTGCACAAACTTTATAACTTAAATAAAATCTTAATGTAACAGTATTCATAAAATACCACATACTTAAGCTGAACTCAATTGGTTCGTCTGAAAAAATCTTAAAAATTATGTCTAAAATGTTTATATACTTTTTGAGATGAGAAACTTTAATTTTTTATTTTCTCCTCACTGCTAATAAGTAGATCAATGAAACTTTGGTGGCTGTCTGCTGACAACAATAGATTTAAGTTATACCATCTATTATGAAAATGCTAAAATATTTTTAAATACTAAAATTTAAAGGTGGACCAATCCCCCCTTATGGCCAAGGGTCCCCAGGGTCCGTTACATATTCCGAAATAAATTTCATAATTTTATTTTGAGCAGTGTGGTTCCACTGTCGTTTTCATTTTTTGGAGATTATTGATTCTGATTCAAAATGGCTATCGATTAAGGCCACTTTGGTTCTCAAGGGTTAAAGGGTTAAAATAACTTTGAACCAAGTGTTGCCCCATAATATAACTTTATTCTAACAATTAACCTATTTAATTTTTTTCACTTTAATCAATGGCAAAACTGCTTTGAATTGTAAGTGAAAAAATTATCTAGAGTGCAAAGTTAGTAGCAATAATTTATGCTTTAGACAAAGTTCTAATTAACAGCAAAGGTTTATAGAGAGCAAAATAAATGGAATATATGAAAATCAACGATGAATTTTTCAATTTTTATTAAAAGTTCCATTTCGTGAATTGGTCAATAATTATAATCTTAAAAATACAAAATTAAAGTCCAATTTGCATTTTTTGAATTGGATATCATATATATTTTTTTAAAAATAACAATACCATTTATTTAGAAACAAAATACTTCAAACATTAAAAATGAATCATTATTAATTGTAAAAAGAAGTTGCGTTGCCAGACATGTTAATTTCAATTACCAAATTGCCCAAATAGAAATAAATATTGTTAATAAATACTCTTTGTAAAAAAAGAGGAGAAATGTTCAAAAAGGTTTATTTCAAATTAATCCGCAAAAACGATGATTGAAATAGATAAGTTTCTGATAAAAGTCATGGCGTTTGACAACAGAAATAAGTAATTGGATTTAAAGAACAGTGTTCCAAATAAGTGTCAAGTACAATTAAAAGAAAATTGTACAGCTGTCGTTTTTTCGACTCGTTCAAACTATTATATTTAAAGGGTTTTGCTGATTTTTGTCAAGAAATAAGAAATATCATGAAGATACTTATGATTGTATTTCATTACTTTTTTATAACAATATAATGCACATAATAACCGAGAAATTTTTAACGTTTTTGTAAAGATACATTTCATTGCATCTTGAAGAAAATTTACTGCGTGATATTTAGTTGAAATTCAATCTTAAAATTATTAAATATTCTAGCAAATATTTATCTAAATAATTTATTAATTCATTTATATTTAATAACGTTTATTATTTTGTTGTGCTTTTACATTTACTTAAGAAGCTCAGAAGGATTTTACTTCATTGGGGATTTTAAAATATATGTTAGATAATATGTAAGATTTTGTTATATAAATTTCATATGTAATATGTTAGATATAATGCAGATGAATGTAATGAGAATGTAGACTCGACATTAGGAAAATGCAACTTCATAATAATTTTATAACTAGAGCATAAAAAATGCTTTGAAACAATTAGTTAATTCGATTATCTCCGATATGTTTCCAAATTCCCAATGCATTCATAGTCAAATAAAATACCAAAAAGTTTCATAATTTGAAATGATATATTTTCGGAAGGTGTTCAACAGCGTAAATAAACTTTGTACTTTTTTTTAATTCGCCATAAATGATATAAAAATTATTTAGAGATACAGTATTTTTTTTTTAACTAAAGTTATTTTTAGAGAATTTATATAACCATCCAAAATTATGCAATTATTTGGATTATCAATATCGTATTACATAAATGGAAAAATTTAATTATTTATTCAAAATCTTTCTACTGTTTAATTTCCCATGGAAATATTTTCAAACAAGCACTATTAATCAAAAATAAATTGTATATATTTTCAAATATGCTCAAAGCATATTTATAGAACTAATTTCTAAGATCCCAGGAATGTTTGTGAAATTGCATACATTTCATCTACATTTCCTAGAAATTATAACGTAATAGTTAAGAATAAATAACTAATAAGACGCCTAAAATTACTTGCAACTCTGGTTTCGATAGGGTAGTTAGCAACGCACTGTCACAAAGCCAACTAGATTAGTCATGATTTCGCTGGGCTATTTAGCAGAGCTCAGAACTACAGGGCGTTAACTCAATAGGAAGTGTACTTTAAAAATTGTAATTAAGGGGGAATGGTCGCGCTGGATCGCGGATGATCTCCAAACTCAAGTGCCTCAGAGTTAATCCAATGGGAAAAAAAACATTTTCTCTGCCACATTTCTCCTGCTGTATTGAATATTTTTACAAACGTTTTTTTTTTTAAATAATAAATGTAGATAACTTACAGGTCTCTATCTTCCGGTCTCTATCTCTTTTTGAAATTGCTTCGAATATTTTGTGTAAAATTATTTATTGAAAATTAAAAAAAATATTTGAACCAATTTCAAAAAGTGGGAAGGTCGGGACCTGAAAGTCAGCTACATTTATCACACAAAAAAATTCGCTTGCAAAAATATTCAATACAGCCGGAGAAATGTGGCAGAGAAAATATTTTTTTCGCCATAGGATTAACACTGATGCACTTTGCTTTGGAGACCCCCGGTCCAGCGCGCCCATTCCCCCTTAAGGCAAATGTAATGTGTTATTATATTCCAATTTTTCTTTATAAATTATTAACATTTCTAGTATTGACCGTTTAAATTAGCACGATGAACCCGAGAAAACTTTATTTAATATGCTTTACCGTGAAATAAACTGTGACAATGAAAGAACATATTAGAAGTGCTTGTAATTCCTTTATATTTCAGCACATAGCGTTGTTTCAATGATTAAACTTTTTTAAATTTAAATCTATAAAAATAAACTAAAAGTTCTGTTGGCTGTTTCTTAACGTTAGAAATCAGTAGTTTTTACGAAGATAGCCATAAAACCCTCAAAAGATAACAATAAAAATGACTTTTTTTTGTAAAAATTACTTAAGCCAACACTAAAAAATACTTTAAAATAAATGTATCAATGTACTTTAGAACACTTACTTTTTTTAAGTGGGAATATTTTACATTTCTTTTATTTAAAATCCTAATTCATGAAGCAAAAAATGTTATTAGAAACATTAAATGAATGTTTTATTTCTAGTAGAAAAATTTGCCAATCTCCAATGAAATTAAATAGCACATAAGCTCTTTCAGTATAGGTTGAAAAGACATAATGAAATGCAAGCTGTGAAAAAAAATCCTTACGTAAAAAAATTAAATAACTGCCATTGAATATAATAAAAAGCTAACGTTAAATAAAGCTTTTAATGACTAACATTAAATAGTCACTGATAGTCTTTGTAAAAGTCACACCTTTGTTGTGATAGCTAATTAGGTGAGGCTTAAGCCTAATTAAATGAAGCGCTATTTGGTATATTAATTTCGCTATTTAGCACTCAAAGGAATTGGGAGACGAATAGCTATTTTTACAGGCCTAATTTCATTGTTAGAATTGTCATTCTCAACAGGCTTAAAATTATGCTTCAATTAATGTTTTTCTTAAATTAGGGCCCTGTAATTTCACGTGCTCTTTACTCTGTTATTATATGGATCAGACTGCGATTTCCTTACGTTTTAATTAAGGATGCATATGAGGCATGTTCAAATTAAAAAAAAAAGCAATTGAATGAAAATGTCAAGTAAATTTCTATTTCTTGCAATGATGTGTAAAATCATAATGAGCAGAACATGTGATATTACAAAATATTTAAATTTTAAAGATAAAGGGCCTGAAATAAATGATTGTTTTATAGATGAATTAAAAGGTTTCTATGATTGTGATATTTTAATTAAATTTAGTAAATTATTAATAACTTATTTTCATAGGTCTAGTACTTTTCAAAATAAATAAAATTTCGACTAAATTAGAAAAAAATTCTCTCGAAACGCATAAAGTGGCACACATGGTCTCATTATATAAGGCCAAAAATTGACTGTTGAAATTTGAATTAAATAAAAAGTTTTTTTCGGCCATTTGTACCTTTTAAAAAAAAAACTTGGAAAGGCATTTATTCAAGTGACAATTGTTTAAGTGCCACGTATCGTTGAAGGTTTTGACTACTTAAGGTATTAAGGTATCAAGACTGTAGAAATTTTTGTGTTATAATATATTTATTAAATATTTTTAGACATCATATTAAGTTGTGTTTCATAAAACTTTATTAACTTTCATACCCCCCTTGTTATTCAATATTATATTTAAGTAGTTTTTTTAAATTTAATTGAGTAATTAATTATATTACGCGAAGTTAAAGTTAAGTAATTATATTTTCAGGGAACAATGCGTAGGGAAGTAGTTACTTTTTGGGAACTATGTGTATTCAACCAACCTAAATATTTAAACTATATAAAGATAACCAATTTAAAGCAGAACAATATATGTGGTATAGTTAGAGTGTACATCATCTTTTTGCATCAAAATTCTATAATGCAACAATATAACCCGAGTCAGATTTTTAGACAATACAATTACCAAAAACTTCCATTGTAAAAAAATTATTGTCTCAAAATAATTTCCTTTCCATTCAACTCACGAAACAAAACATAACATTTTTGACCCTATGTCCGTTTATTTAAAATGCAATGGGAAAAATGCTCTGCATAACAATGCTTCACAACTTGGGCGATAAATTTAACCCTATATAGATCATCATTAAAGAATGAGCTTGGGGCAGTTTAATTTTATCTAGGCGTATAAATCGATAAAAGTCCATTCAAAGCGCAACTTCTAAGTGAAACTTGTACAGGGCTGAAAGCTAATTTTGTTAAGTAAATACTTTCATGTAACTTTAACTAGTTTTATAGGAGGGGTTTGATTAACAATGGGAAAAGGGAAAAGTATTACCGTAAAGGGTTTCTGAAAAGTTTAGGTATTTAAGTATCTACGGTTGAAGAACTTTATCCCTTCAAAGGAATACTTTTTGTGCCATGTTTAACTTAACCAACTCACTTAAACTCTGGTTAAACTTTTAAGACTGTTTTAATAATTAAGAAATTAACTCAAATTAAAAATTTAATAAAATAAAATATAAAGTTTTTCTTTTGATGATACATTGCATTAATTTTAAAATATACTTATATACATTGGTTCAACTGTGTGTTTACAAAAAATAGATAAAGTTACATTATTTTTACATTTAACAAAGAAATAAATTCTCAAAATTGAAATTTCAAGTCAATATTCAAGATCGGCTAAGTGATAAAAAGTTTGATTTCTCAATAACCACTACCGCAAATGCAATGGAAATACGAAACTTTTTATGAAGTTCTTCTTACGATTCTTTTGCAAATCGAATTTTTGTTGCGTGCGTGCACTACAATATATTAAAAAAGCATTTACGTCTCTCTACTCAATTCATTAGTATGTCAAACAATAAAAAATGCCGACACATAGAAAATTAAAAACTATCTCGTTACTTAGAATATTGTGTAAATTGACATTAATAAAACAATATCGATAAATACTCTTTTTTATTTGTGAATAAATACTGTATTGAGAAAAATGCAATTCTTCTAAGTGAAATGGTAATTAGTAATGAAAAATGCATTTATTTATTGTTTATTCACTTAATTTTTCAAAAACATACCAAATGCTTTAAATGAACCATGATAATAAATCGCACAATGTGCGGAAAAATGGACGATATCCCATGTTAGTTCATAGGGAGATGAATCATTTTTCACGAAATATGCTTCAACAAAGATACTTTTTTTAGTTAAAACACATAAGTGCAAATCTTTGTTTTTGGTTCTAGACGAGAAGAAAAATTATACAATTTGAATGCATGAGTTATCTTTAACGTGAAACTGTCTAAGCATAAACTAGTAACAATGTATGTATTTTTATTCATATACCTTAATCGTCTTTTATAAATAAATCATATCCATTTCAAGTACATAGCGAATGACATTTGAAAGAATTATGTTACAATGGTTTAATAGTTTTAATTGATATGGTTGATTGGCTTACCTTTTCAAGCAAAAAATTATAATTTGTAAGTAGAAAAAATGTAATTAAATGTGAAATCTATATTTTTTTATTTAACCATTAAGGAAATAAACGAAATTATTGTGTGAAGTTTTGAGTATATTAGTAATTTAGTCTCTTTACCTCGTTGTAATCCTCTCTTTTGTCTCATTTAATATCATAATTTTATATAAATATTTTCCTTCGAATTCAGGTAAGTGGCAAAAAATCTTACTTTTTGTACAACTTATATCTTTAGAAAATTGGTAAAAATATGTTCTAAGTGTGTAAATGTTGAACTAGAAACAAATTCGAGAATATTCTTCTAAGAAACTAGTACATATTTTTTGTACATGTTATAGCACGAGTCCGAAAAAAAAAAGATCTGGAACAAAATCAAATATATGTCATTTTTCATATCCAAACAAAATACTTTTTAACAATGTATTTTAACCCTATGATTCCTTGATAACACGAACGTGTATATAAATTTTCATATCGTATAATTTATTTAATTTGTAATTTGTAGGCGATTTGTACTTTAAAATAGATCAACTATGAAAATTATCATTAAGTATTGTTTTTTTTTTGCTAGGCAAATTAATTTATGAATTTTTGTTGAGCATTTATTAAATTGATTTTTTAAAATTACCATTTTTTTTGCTTCAAATAGACAGACAATGATTAGTATCGCTATTTTTTTGCAAGACCATTTCATGTGGGATTTATTGGTTTGTCACAAAAGTGCATGTGTCTAATTGAATAGATAGGAAAATTTCACTAGACACTTCACCGTGCAAGGTTCATGACAAAAAGTTATAAACGTGGCAATGTTATACGAAACTTAGCCTTGAAAAATTGATCATGTAAAAAAAAGTTGATAATTAGGCTTTCATTGACACTCCACACAGTACACAAATACATGGATGGATAAGTAACAAAGAAAACCCAGCTTATAAAATCCTTATCAATGGGTTAGGAAGATTTTCTTCGACACTTCTCTGCACAAGACGTATGATCCTAAGAAATACACGCATAGGTGTCAAAGGACATCTATTTTACAAAAAAACTCTTGTCTAATGGAGTAGACAGGAAAGTTTCCCTGTGCACTTCTCCACACAAGACACTTAGGACAAAGAGACAACCTGAAAAGTTTCAATCGAAACCTTCTAGTCCACACGCATAAGAAAGATCATAAGAAATACACGCATAAGTGTCAAAGGAAATCTATTTTACAAAATATCTCTTGTCTAATGAAGTAGACAGGAAAGTTTCCCTGTGCACTTCTCCACACAACACACTTAGAACAAAGAGACACCCCGAAAAGTTTCCATCGAAACCTTCTAGTCCACTCAATTTGACATGGGTCCATTTACTACTAAAGTATTGAACTTTGCCCCTGCCAATTGAAATAGATCCGATAAACGTGACTCCATTTTTCTTTCAAATTAGTCGAACATCCTTCCCCATTTAATCCTACCACACCCAGTGAAATGGCAGTCTTCTGGGGAAACCTTTCAAAATGCTAAAAAATAACTATCCAATATCCACGCCGTTTAAGGCCCTTTCCCGTGCTATTCCTAATTACAGAGATAATTCAGCAGCGACCGAGTGAGTAACGTGGATTTGGAAGTGATTGAATATTTTCTCGAAAAACTAATTATTTTAATCGGTTTTTATGCCAATAACTGGGATTACTTGATAAAATTGGAAGGGGCATTACTAATGGGAGCTGATTACGCTACTAGTTATTTTTGTTTGTGGGAATCATGTTTCAATTTTAGGAATTAACGTTTGGCCAATACTTTAATTTTTGTTTTGAGCATATTTCGTTTCATAGAGTTAGATAAGCATAAATCTGAAAATGAAGGTAGTTTAAATCCCTATTATTTTAGATTTAAAGCTTGACGTGCTAAAATTAACCTTTTTTTAATGTTATGCGCCAAATTTAGATAGGTTGTTTTAGAAATTTACTTCGTACATAAATATAAGTAAAGCGATTATTGGGTTATTTTTAACTCTTACACTGCAAAATACTCTCTTCAAATTTACGGTTTTAAACTGGCATCTGAGTTGCCAGAAAAAATCCGAAAATCAAAACCGATAAATTAAAGTAGTAGGTTTTTTAAAAACTTTTTTGTATTTTTTAAAATTATGAAAATGTTGTAATCATGCGCGACAATTGCAATCATTAAGTTACGAGCGAAGCGTCATACCAAACCGGCCACCGAATCTCATGACGGATTAAAGGCAAAATAACAAATGGTGTTAACGTTAATTTGTTCCCAAATTGACGACATTGAGTACACATTTAGGAGAAAACGGTTTTAAACTGTACACAAGTATAAAGAGAAGGTTTAATAGCGAAAAAATAAGCAAATCGGTTTTAAACCTTCGAAAGTACGGAAAAATTATCCGTTCTTGTTACAGTAATATAAATAAATTACAAAAAATATATATTTGTTACGTCTTAGTGAGTTACAAAATCATCATAGTCGAAAATTTATCATAATGTTTAGTATTATTTTTAATTTAAACTATTTTTATGTATAAATAAATCAACAGACAATAACATTCGAAAATGGAATCAAATGTTTATTCACAATAACAAAATTACATAAAGCTTACAAAATATGGGATCCAGTTTTTCATTCTTATATAATGCTTAATTGTTAACAAATACACAGTACAAATAAATTAAAATTTAAGCTGTATGTTAAAAAAATTATTTTGCTTTTATCAACAATAATTATTTTAAACTAGTTTTTAAGAAAATGAAAATATTTTCTTGCAATATACATTTAAGTTCAGTCAAATATTCATCTTTCGATAGTTTCTATTCAGTTCATCAATTATATAAGTATTGGTAATATATTTGATTGTTATATTTTAGATACTACTATTAGAAAACAATTTATCTATTTTCCAAAAATATAGTTGGTAACTTCTATAATCATAGTCGTTTACATCATTGTGTTTTATAAATAGGGGAAAGTAGGGGCTAATGGGACAAGGGGCTAAAAGCGGATAAAAATATTCTTTTTTTACAAATATTTCTACACTACAACATTGTAACAGTTAGATCTCACATTTTAAAAACCAAAGATCAGACTTTAAAAGCATGTGTTGAAGTGGAGAGAAGAATTTTGGTTTTGGAGAATCCAAAGTAAGTTATAAGTGTATCTTTTATTGCACTTTTAAAGTATTAAATAAAAACTTTTCAGGAATTAAACTATAGTTTTAGGTAGAAGGCCTATCATAGATTAAGATATTATGTGTCAAATACTGTCGTGAATTAACCGTGGTTCTGTGTTGGATTATTTATAAATAATAACACGGTGTGGGGTCTAATGGGACAGAAACTGTAGGGTAAAATGGGACACGAATAAACCTAGCTTTGTATGCTTTTCTTGAACAATCTTAATAAACTTCTAACAACTTATTCATTCAAGTTGTCAAAAACTTTAAAAAACTTTTAATTTTAAACTTTTTGAACTTTTTTGCCGCATATTAAGTGAAAGTTCAAGTAGCTTTATTCGCGCGTTATATATTTTGCCACCAGTAAATTCATAAATTCTATATGAAAAGGCTGGGTGATATAAATAAAAGTGAGCTTGGTGAAGGTAAATGATTTAGTGCTGGTAAAATTTACTAGAAAGCAAACTATTCTTTATTACATTGGATTGATTTCTGAAACAGGAAGCGATGAAAAACTCCGGGTAAGCTATTTAAAGATAGAGACGCTCTTTTTAAATTCACGTACCCTGAAAAAGTGGACAAGTTCGGAATAAATTTTAGAAGATTTAGTTACAAAACTATCATTTCAAGTGATTGAACAAAAATTATGGGAGCATCTTCGATTTTGAGTTTTAACTTTGATATTTCACCTTTTAATGTGGAATAATTGTCTTAAAAAATAAAATTTCATTATATGGTGTCGTTAAATGTCGTAAAATTTCATTATGTAAATGGTGTTTGCTTTGAAGTTTTATTTTCTGGTCATTTTCAGATTCCTTTTCTATTTTTTGAAATGTTAATTAAGGCAACATTTACTATGTCTCATTAGCCCTGCACTATGTCCCATTAGACCCCACATATGGGGGCTAATGGCACATTTACATGTTTGTTTAAAATTCCCAGCAACTAAAATATGGTACTGTTTTAACATCTGTCGAATGACTTTTTAAGTAAACGAATGTTCAGTTTATGAGCTTGTAAAAAAAGAAATTAAAATTCTGGTATTTTGCTGAAATACAGAGGTTGATAAAAATTTGTTCCATTAGCCCCCACTCTCCTCTAATAAAATCAGAGAATTTTTCAACATTAATTATTACTTGTTAGTTAAAATATTACCATCTTAACTAAAAAACTTTCTGTATAATTTCGCCATGAATTTAATAGTTAAAAATGATATTGTCACACTATTGCAGTGAAAATCTGTCATATTTTTAAATTAATCAAACGAATGCGCTATTGAAATTTACTTCAATGACATTCAAAACATTCAAAAAATTATTTAGTATATTACATAAATACAATTATAATTTACTCATTAAGTAGAGGTAATATTAGAAAATAAAAATATTAAATTATTTTATAAAATTAACGCATTTATGTTAACATTTTCATATACATATTTTTTATTCAGAAAACAGATAATATACATTTTTAATAGCAACAGCTGATAATATGCCTAATAAATATATTTATTTATAAATAGGTATATAATATATGCTTAACCTGTTTTATTTAACATTTCGAATTGATTATTTTCGAAAATAATAACAAAATAATAGAAACACAATTTAAGCAACTTAGATAATACATATTGGTCACGTAAGATGAATTGTTACGGCAGGCCTTGGCCCACGCTATCGGGCTGTTGCGCCGAAGAGTTTAGTTTAGTTAGATTAGATATATCCAATTTTTTTTTTAAATGATATTTCGAGGATTGGTACAAGCGATTTCGTGCAATTACCATGGCTTTTTCCTTACATTGTTCAAGCATATTACTGCATTGTTGCTCTAAATACCAAACCAGCGATGAAGAAAAACATTACCAACATTGATATCGTGGATACACTTGAAGTCGAAGTGCAAGTGCCAGGGCCGTAAGTGTAGTGCGCGCAGTGTTCATGCAGCAAAGGGCTGGTTATACGATCCAGATACTGCTGAAGAAACATAGCAGCGTCGTGCCCGCAGTCTTTGGCGACAAAGATGTATTTGCAAAGAACGAATTCGCGGAAGGCGCTAAAGAGAAGAAAATACTTGTAAATATTTAATATTTACATTGACAGATTGGATAATTTTAAGTGAGTCATTGCTAGAATTAAAAATTAATCAATTAAAAAAATTGTACAATTTGGAGATATAAGTTCGTGTAATGTATACATAATGTTAAACTGTATATTGTAAATTAACTAAATGTTAACAATGTACTAAATGTTAAACTAATGTATACTAAATGTTAAACTAATGTATACTAAATGTTAAACATTAATGTATACTAAATGTTAAACTAATGTATACTAAATGTTAAACTATGTATGCTAAATGTTAACTAATGTTATAAATGTTAAATAAGTATATAAATTTACTTAATTGTTGTTATATTATTTTGTTCAAACGATAATAATATGCATTTAATTTTTTTATTTGTCAAATTTTTGTTATAACCCTTTTACTCCTTATGTTATTTTTTGTAAAGCGAAAAATTAAACGAAAACGTGAAAAATTAATTTGAATTTTGCCAAATGTAATAATCATAAATTAAAAATTTAAGCTGTTATTTTAGTCTCTTAAGAGACAGATAATATTTTTGCAACAGTAATAGTAAATAAATACATAAACACTTAAATACATGCTACTTATGAATGGGAATAATATTTATAAATTTAAAATCTATCAAATTATTATTTTAATTCTTAATTATCTTTATAATTTTTAATTGTTATTTATTTAATTAATTATATATATAGCATCATTTAAATAATAATCATCTCCCTGAAAAAATAGGCCTTCTCTCAAATTGTATGTAACCAAGTCCGATGTTATCAATTAAGTAAATGATACAGTAAAAGCAGATTCAAGCGAACGAAAACCTATATTTTGTCTTGCAAATACCCGTAAAAATTTCTCAAGGAAACTAATTTCTTAGTCAATTGTTCATTTACAATTGTGAGTCCCATTCTGTACCTTCATTGAAATGCGATCGATAAAACCTTGAATCACATCCAAATGCTAACAAACTTTAAAGACCGTCGCGTTCAACAATATGAAACGCATTTCAACCTGTCACTATGAAATAGTGACATCTTCATAAAAGACACTCGAATTCTTTTACACTACATTCCCATTTCAAGTACTTTTTTCTGTAAAAATTATTCGTATTAAATAAAAATAAACTCAAATGTTATTTCACCAACGAACAAGGTATTAAAAATTGTATGATTCTTGACGTTAATGGTAATTTGATTTGTTTTTGACGTCCCCTTAAATTATTGATTTGTATTTATACAGCAATTTTGTCTGCATTATACTCAAAATTCTGTCACTAAACTTTATTATCATTATACAAGGACTACAACTATAGAAGTTATATCAAAATAGTTCTTTGATCTTATACTTTTGAAGTTGTACGTTTAAAAATGTAACTTGTTGAAAAGTATATTTCTCAACAAATGTATTTTTAAACTCATAAAGTATTTAGATTCTACTGAAGCATTTAACTTGCATGTGCGTTAGTAAATTAAGGTACAGCAAGCAAATACACATTTCTTTTTTCCCTTGTTAGTCATAAAAAAAGTCTAAAACTTTTCTCTCCATTATTTGCCCACAAATCTCACGAAAGTTTTTCACACTTAATTAACTTTGTTTCCATAATTAATGATTAAATTCTAATTTGTCACGAAAAGAACTCATCATTTTAATATTCGCTAGAAGAAAAACTTTTGGGTCGCAAAAGTTATGCTTGGTTAAGATGAGTTGTGAATTCTAATTGAAAGAGGCACCCACTCGACAGCTCGATGTTCTTACGTTGGAATGAGCAAATAAAAAAGAATTCGGGAGACATTTATGGCTTGAAGTGATATTCAGTAGAACAGCTAAGAAGGTAACTATACATATTGTGTAAGAGTTGCCCAAAGTTACAGGAAACTTCGTACTAGAATAAAAACTTATACTGAAGGGATTATAAATATATTTAATTTTAAATTCAAAATAAGGCACTTTCGTTATAACAGTAGGACAATTTTTAAATGTATTTAAATACGTGTATACACTCTTAAAACGAGCGGTTTTAACTCAGTCTGAGTTAATTTCTACTCCTTTCCGTGCCGAAAATGCACTTCCCCTATAGGAGTGGATTTCACTCTTTTTGCGGAGTGGGTAAAAGAAATAAAAGAAAACAATCTACGTCCTACACTCTTAAAACGAGCGGTTTTAACTCAGTCTGAGTTAATTTCCACTCCTTTTAGGTGCCGAAAATGCACTTCCCCTATAGGAGTGGATTTCACTCTTTTTTTTTAAGAGTGTAGAGGTTTATTGTCGACTGTCTAGACAATTTGCAGTCTGAAACGTTTTAACACATTTTTTTTTATTTATCATAGTAAATTAAGGTACTAACTGCATTTAGCACAAGGCTGTTTCAAAATCGTGTAGAAAAATCCTGTTTTTAGTTCAATAATATTTATTTACGTGCAAATGAAACTTTTAAAATTTGATGCAAAGACCTCATTCATGACGCAAAATAGTTGACAGGCTAAAACAAACTATGTAACACTGATAACCATTCCATAATTAAAAAAGCATAATAAAACGATTATGATTTAAAAGTAGCCCATAATTTCTTTCCCATTAACTTTCAAACTAAATTATTCACCTGAAATAAATTGTATTTACTTGGTTCACTACTCTAACGATCCTTATTTGTCCTTCACGGCTCTGAATAATGGTGCCATTTCAAGCCTTTCGAAAATATATTTAAAAGGCAAGTTGCTGGGATTTGAGTAATATGCAAGGGAACATGGCACCGATCCAAAACTCATGCATATCCTAGTAGCACAGGATATCGAGCAAACATCTTATGATATCACAATGCCAGGATGATATCAGATAAATACAGAATGATATCGTACGATGTTATATGTTGCTAGGTAATGGTATGGTCTCTTCAAAGTGAATTCCTTACCAAAACTCATGCGTACTCTAGTAGTGTAGATCACGTTTCTATAGTAATGTCAGAAAGATTACTTCAGATTTACCAAATATGCTACTCTAGAGTGACGATCACGTTTCTATAGTCAGAAGATATCAGATAATGTAGGACGTATCATGCGATTTGTGTATTAGGAAGCGTATAAGCCAATTACGAAGTACATTTCTTACCAAAACTTATGCGTACTCTAGTAGTACGCATAAGTCGATCACGTTTCTATATAATGTCAGAAGGATATCAGATAAATGTAGGGACGGTATCATGCGATATTGTGGTACTTAGGAAAGGTATAAGCCAATTACGAACTGCATTTCTTACCAAAACTTATGCGTACTCTAGTAGTGTAGATCACGTTTCTATATAATGTCAGAAGGATATCAGATAAATATAGGGACGATATCATGCGATATTGTGGTACTTAGGAAGGGTGTAAGCCAATTACGAAGTGCATTTTTTACCAGCAAGCCTCACGAAGACCGTCATCCACATTTTTCTCTTCGTTTACATTCTCTGATAATTCGATTAGACGTCGGTATTTCGGGGCGCATTTGTCTTCGCTCATCGTGATGTTTTTGAAGCAAGGGGCATAGGCCAGGTATGCTGCAAAAGAAAAGAATATATCTATAGCACAGTAGAAAAAGGATATATGTCCATGTAATGGCATAGTACAAAGGCCATTTTTCTAGTGGGTTATTGATCTACATCGCAGTGGTAGGATAATTTCCCCTAAGTATTATTTCTTAGCTCATTTTTATTATATATCGAATTGTGCGTGGAAATTTTGCTCTTTTTCTCATTCAGTTATCATATCAAAAGCGTCTCTACTAGCAGTGTGATATTATCGCGGAAAACTCTCCTATGAACTCCATTATACATTTATTTTTGTCTTCTAGTTTCTTATTTTAATCAAGGTTTAGAATCTTTATTACTATTTGATGTAAAGAAAAATCGGTTTTCCCCAACATTGTTTTATTGTTCGCCTTTTAAACTTTGTATATAGACCTTTTTTTTTCTATTTAAGGTATAGATATTTGCATTATTTTTCTAATGAAAACTAATATAAAAATATCACATTCTTCATTACAATTTGCATTGCTATTCATTAACTATCTGCTATTCTCGTTAAAATTATCTAATGATTATTTTTCACCTAAAAGGGATCTAAAATTTATCCCAGTGGAGAAATATTAATTTCTTGCACTTTTCAAAAAATTATTTCGTTTGATAATGAAGATTATTATTTACTGATAACATAAATTTCATTTTATAACGATCGCAAAAATGCCCACGGAAGCCTTTAGAAATACACATAATTTTACCCTTTAATAACTATTACCATTATTAAAATGTAATAGCGATCGTTCGTATTTTAATGAATAGATTTCTTTAAAAAAATATGTGGGATAAACGAAAGCACTCGCTACAAAGCTTAAATGTAATTAGAGTTATAGTTTGCACTAGTTTCCTTCGATAGTTAAAATGATAGCATAATAAACGCAATAAATATGTATAGTTATCTGTAAACAAACTGTTCGTGTATTTTCCAAATAATACTTTTTTAGATACAATTTTGATAAAACTGAAATTTTAATTTGCTGCGAATATGCATCTATACATTCAAATTAGTATTTTCTTCAAAAATTTAAAAAACAGTTTTGTTATATCATAATTATTTGGAAGATGATCTTTATTCCCTAATGAAAATCGTTTTTAACATTGTATAATATATTCTATTTATTATTAAGATACATAACACAAGGTACAGAAATTTTTGATATTAAGATAAAAATATATGTAACTTTTTTTTAACACAAATAATAAATTATTAATTGGTTCCGTATTGAAAGTAATTTATAAAATAAGGTTATAATAGTTTATTTTGACAGTTATTTTACGTAACTTTTATTACAATTTAAATACGAAATATGTAAAATATTATTTCTATTTATGTATTCAGCGTAGGGTTTGTGAACATTAGATATACACAAAACAACCCGTTTCGTTTGTTCATTACAATTAAATTTCTTTCCTTTGGGTTCCTACCTACGCTTTTAAATATAGTGTATCATTCTTATTCTAGTATAATGAAACTACTAGAAACTGAATAGGATTTTGAATTTGAAACCTTAAAAACCATTTCTCACTTTGCTTGAAAACATTTCGCTTCTCCCACGCAGTTAACATGATAGAAACATCACCTTTCCTCGTACGGTAAGTGATATATGGGTCATTCTCAAAAAATGTTACAATTGTGTCCCACAGCTTTCATTGTTTATAGTATTTTTAATTTTATTGTTACGGAATTTTCACTTGGACTGCATAAAAGAACGAGCTTAACTTATTGTACTAATATTTTAAAAATACAAAAATACTAAAACAAAAGTTGGAGACTTCATGTAAAAGAGCATAGTCGGTAAAATTCACGTATTTCATGACGAAAAATTAAAGAACAAGAGAAGATAATTGTAATTTAAAATAAATATTTCGTAATTATTGATGCTTATATTGATTAACATGTATCTTGGCTATCAAATAAGCTTTTAACCACCACTTAATTTAAAAAAAGTTTTCTTTTGTAGCTTAATATATTGTGTACTCTGTTACCAAAATTTCACGACAAAAAATTAAAAAAAAAAGTTTTTTTGCTGAAATAAGTACCACCATAGACTTTTATTTCTGAAATGCCTGACAATTTTCTCAAAAATTTTAGTTTATGGAGGGAAAAGACAAAAGTTTGAAAAATTAAGGTGAGTGTAATTATTCAATGACTACTATGTTACCGTGTTTTTGTTAAACTGGAGCTTATTTAAGAATAAAGTCATAGTGCTGTTTAAAGCCCTTAAGTATCTGATTACGATAAGCTAAAAATAAATTTTAAGTTAACTAAACTTCATAGCAAAAAGCGATGATAAAGTATATTTTGTCCACTCTGTTACCATGACCATAGAAAAAGAAGCTAACTTTTTGATGAGCCCAGCGCCCCCAATTCTTAACTACGAACTAATTAGACATAAAAGTTTTGATTGTTGCCTGGCTATGTGGAATTTCAGATGACATGGCAACTTATTTGTAACTATAATTAATTGCGAGTCACATATTATTAAATATTTGATTAAACAGAAGAATTTTAATCATATCGCATTTTTTTTAACCTTATCGGAGTCTACAATTACGATCACTGCTCTTAATCATAACCTTTAAGAAGACATATAATCACGTTGATGAAAAGGTATTCTCCGGTATGCACTAGAGACGTAATTTAAAGGCCCACATCCTTCGAAAATACAAAATATATTTTGTAGCTAAAACTTCGGATTAGGAGGCATGGATTGTATTTTTCGTATACAGTGGATTTGTATAGCTTATTTTTTTTTGTAGTATGAAACTAATTAAATCTTGTTTTAAGCTGATCATATTTGCTGTTTGCTTTAACTCTTTCGCTGCATCGGCTTTTGTTACCGCATTACACGTCATAGACATAGTATTATTAGATCTTAAGTTATTGATGCTATTAGGGACCATCCACAGCGAAAGTATTAATATGCAAGGCATTGATCCTTGGTATTTCCTTTGATAGATGGGAACATTTTACTTTCAGACGAAATAGTGTAACAGTGACGAAACAGTAGAAGATCTCACAAATAGAACAAATTAGTCATTCAAACAAATCCATTTATTCTAAAATGAGGAAAAAATCGTCTGCCCATTTAGAACTTTTAAAAAAATGAGCGAACATATTTATTACTATTAAAAAAAGAAATAATTAATTTTTAAAAAGTATTAAGCTACAAAATTATTTTTTTGAAACGTTAAAAATAAAAATTATATAATTAAGTTTATATTATTAATTATATAAAAAATAATTATTAACACACGATTCAATGGAGCAATTCATTTTGCTATAAAAAAGAGGAAAAAATCGTTTGCCTTTTCTCGTTGTCGCTGCCGTATTTTCTTTTTTATAGAATGAAAAACACAAATATAAAATTTACGTTAATATTACGGATGTAAAATTACACCACAACCTAAACTGCTCCAACTACATTCGTTTAAAAAAACTAAACCAATTAGTTCCACCCTGCAAAAGATCCCGTTGCAAAGAACCATCCAATAAGAAGCGTTGTCGTTAACCATAGTTCAAACTAAGAATTCAGGAGCACTATGCTATCAAAATACTTATACTGTAGAAAATTTGTAGTTGAAAGCAATTCGAGTGTGGTGTCTGTACGTATATTTTATCACGTCCCCTTCCTTACACTCGGTATAACAGCTTTGCGGTAAGTGAAAAATTTGAATTAAGGCATAAATTTTTTTAAAAAATTGCAGATTTTGTGGAGTTTCATTAGAGAGGTGAATTCTTAATGTAATAGTAACAAATATTTTAAATAAAACGCAACTTTATTTTTTTAACATTGGAAGTTGGAATTGTAACATTTTTTGAGAATGACCCATATACACATTCACACCTTTATTTAAGTAAAAAATTCACAAAAACTGATACTACATAAATTGTACTAAAGTAGCTATATCATGAAAAATACGAAGTACACGTGAAAAAATCCAATAACGAGAAATATATCTTAATATTTATTGCCACACCAGTTAAATTTAGCTACTTTAAAAAGATGATCGAAAAAAGTCGGTAATGCGTTTTCCTACTTCTCTTTTTATCTTGTAACGAAGTCTATCTTTTAATCCACCAACCATTTGCCACGTATGTTTTTTTGTACTATAAAGCAGCGATATCTAGAAAGTGTGCGACAATCAAACACACGTAAAAATTTTATGGGAAATAAAGCTTATTTCCCATTCAATGTCCTTCGCTACGTAATTGGGTGTCTTTAAAAAGTACATATGTTGTTCTACTTATTCTAGAAAAATGCTTATGGTGTAATTAGATGGGAAACTAAACTCAGAAAAAGCTTGTGCTGACTTTCAATACAAAATATTGTGTTTTTCCAAGTTAGTACAAGTTGTGGTAAAACAATACAAAAATTGTATATTGCGACAGTGAAATTTAACAGTGAATAGCACAAGTGGAACACAAGTATTTTGTTAAAATGCCCTCGCACATTATTGTTCTTTTTCAATACAAGAATTGAGTTGATGAACATACAAACATATTACATTCATTTTAAAAATTGTATAAAAATAATGAATGTTCAGGACAAAAATCGTTTTGAAGTCATAGCACATGTATTCTTCCGAGATGCAGTTCAGCATTGGTTCTTCGATTTTTCGGATAAATAGCAATAATAAAGCTAAAAATATATATTGGTAATTTAAAATGAATGCTATATTTTTCGATTTTTGTCAATCACGCATGGGTTTAATGATTGTCTCTTCTTGCGATCATCAGTGGTGTTGGAACAACACAAATTTGTGTTTGTATGTTCATCAGCTCAATTCTTGTATTGAAAAAGAACAATAATATGCGATGGCATTTTAACACAATACTTGTGTTCCACTTGTGCTATTTGAATACAAGTTTTTCTGAGTGTATACGTAACTTATTTTGTTTTTAAGCATGTTGAACAATAATAATAATTGTTTTACGGCAAAAAGCTAGACAATAAAAAATACAGAAATTAGTTATTTAAAAAAAAATATATCAACTTAAAATAACGAACACTTAGTACCAAATTTTTGTGTAGCAAATTTAAATTTGCCCCTGAAAACAATGCTAACGCAAGACCTCCACCCCATTTTTATCCTATCAGCTTTTACCGAGTAACAAGTCCAGGACCTGTTACTGCGTCAACTCGTACTAAAGAAGCGATACCCGCAGAAAGAGTGCGAGACAAATAAAGAAATAAAGCAAAAAAGGAAGAGCCTCTCAATTTATTTATCCCAGCTTACCGGATGAAACGCAGGAGAACTTCGGGAACTAAAATAAATGAAAGAAATAGGCCGCAAAGGAGAGCCACGGCGAAGGTATAGAAAATCACAATTGATGATTCCACAAAAGCACTGAGCCGTGGGTAGAAAAAAAGTGTTTGTTTGTTCGGTAGAGTAAAATACTTGGTTGATCCTTTCGTGGATGTTGTTTTTATTGGGGCTAAAAGTTAGTTTGTGAAATTGAAGGTTATTAATTTCTATTTTGTCAAAGTACAAGATTGTATCTCGATCTATTAATGAAAGAGAAATGTCAGTCTAGAATTAGAATGTTATGCAATAAAAACGTGTAAGAATTTTTTCGAAAATAAAGTCAGTTTGCAAAAAAATTTATCTTAAAGTTTTACGCTTTAAAATTGCAATTAATTAAAAGTGGAAGTGATTGATAGTGTTATCCCATTTTTTCCCTTAAAATTATCTTAATCATTTTGATAGGTGATACTTAATTTAATTAAAATGTCACAATTTCATCAGTTTTACTAAATTCTTAGCAAAAACTTTATATTTTTAAGAACTTTATTTTTATTTAATTCTAGGTTTTTGTTCTGACAAACTTTTAAAAAAAAATTTGTTATATTTAATAATGCTAATAAAATCAATTTAATTGTAACTTTTATCGCTTTTAAAATATTCATAAAAGAAAACACAAAATACTAATGTATTTTGTTAAGTATTATTATAATTATTACTGAAGTACCTATTCCGGTAAAATCTTAATTTAGAGTTCAATACTTTTCTGAATATGAAAGCTTCTCCTCAAAACATCTAGTAAAATACCGTAACTAAATTATTAACGTGTGCACTTCTATTAATTTAATTACCAACGTATTTAAAATCAAAACCAAAAAATAATTATTAGTCGTACCTTAATTAAAAATTAACTAATATTTTTAAAAATACATACTTCGTTTCCTTTTTCTTACGCCTTATGGATATTTGAGAAAACCTTTAATAAGCAATCATTGGCTAATTTATTAAAAGTCAGCTGGATACAAATGAAGAAAATCGAGAATAATAGTTTTTGTTTCATAAGCATTTTTGTCGATGGCAACAATCGATTACTCATCCGATTGCTTTCCGTTTCAAATTTAATTAACATTTGATCGAGTACAGTACTTTCAATGATTTTTCAAACGAATCGTAAAACGTACATATTTCACATGCGAAGAAAAATGTACTGTAAAACCAAACAGTTGGGGCCGTAGTGAGCCTAGTGGTCAGCGTCTCGGTCTCGGGATCGGAAGGTCCTGCGATCGAGTCCCGGTACCACTGAAGACCTACCGAGTATATGCGGAGTACGTGCTCGTTAAATCTGTTGGGTCCGAAAGTCCTCTAAGTTCCCATACCAAATCAATACCTCTGGGGTGACAAGCCAATTCTGGGGATCCTCTAGTTGGCCTCTGTCTCTAAAAATTAGATGGATCCACTTATGTGTGTGTGTTGTCTGTTGTGTCTGTCTTACTTGACGAAGGTTTATAAGCGGGTCGCTGACCAAGCACTCAAACCTGAATATATATGTCTACCAACCAACCAACCAACCAACCAAACCAAACAGTTTTTTCTTTCCATAAAAACGCAGGAAAAAATGTTTTTGTTTGTATCTTCTGTAAATGTTACGCGTAACGAATCTAAACAAATATATTAAAGCAAAATTCAAATAACGTTTAGGAGAAAATCTCCAAGTTGTTTAATTATTTTTTAATGTAACGGTATAATAAAATGGTACTTATTTAGCAATAAAAATATAAAACACAATATAAGTTTTCGGTGCATAATAGTTAGTAAAATTTCATATAAAAGGTAAAAATTTTTGATAATTTTTTACTTTGTAATAAAAAAAATTATGATAGCTAATTTAAATAAAAAAGCTTTTGCGAACATTTTTTTAAATAAAAGTTATTTGTAAAAATTTAACGTCTTTAAAATTCCATCTTAATATACCTTTACTAAAAACTATAGAAATAACATTCACAATGTACATAATGCTTTTAACAGATAACAAACATTTTCATGGAAACGTTCATAAGAATAAAATTTTTACCTTCTTGAATCGCTCCTGGAACACATAGGGCTTTCAAAACTTGCCTGGCACCAGCTACAACATGATTGAATACTTTCCGTTGCGTAGGATTAAAACATAAATTCATGTGTTCATCGACGCAAATGACGCTGTCTTTCATTGAACTGAAAAATAAATCAAAGCCATAAAATTTAAAATTTCCAAGTTATCAAAATAGGGTTTTATACTCGAGTTGTAAGGTAAGTTTAAAATAAAATGCTCTATTTTTGTTTAATGATACCACAATATTTATTAAACAGCATATCAAAATAATAAAAAATTGATTTAATTAAGAATTATTGTGAATTCCAATTAAATTCATTTTCGAGTTTCAATATCAAATTATTTTAATCGTGAACTATTTAAAGGTTTTTTTTTACAAAATGCTAATTTACCGTTTAAGTAACTATTTACTGATTGAGCCATCAAAGGAACATAAGTCAATTAATTTTTTACTCCTTTGAACTCTTTTTTAATCCATTTATCTCACTATCGACGGCCAACTTTAATTTGATGGAATTTATTCTTACTTCATATAAGAAGACAAATAAAGCCACGGTTATTTCAATAAAGCTAAAAATACATCCAAATAACTTCATTAAAATAAACAATAACTTCTAAACGTTGGTTCTTGTTTTTTTAACCAACGAAGCATTTTCTATAATTGCTCTAAACTAAGCCTGCCAAACTCTTCTAGAATCTATTCAATATTAAAAGAGGTTTATCAGAGTTATTGTATTTTGTGTAACTGTTTCGCAAAAATAGATTGGTCTTAGAGTTTTGTCATGCAAATTTGTAACATAATATTTGTCACGGTTTAATTTCTGTATTTGTTGCATTGAAAAACGAAGCATTAAAATTTTCAAAACATTTCATCATGCAACAGTTGTAAAAAAACTCCTGTTCTTACAGTTACTGCAAGAACTTTTCCCCCAAAATAAATCCATATTATCAGTTTATAACTATAAAAATTTGTAACGTTAAAAATATTTTTTTTTGCATTTGATAATTTAAAAAAAAAGAGGCAACTCTATCTATATGGCTTACAGAAAGAAAAAGGAATTGATGAAGAAAGTTTATTTACTATACTTTAAAGTCTGTGTCCCTGACTAAATATAACATTGTTACATTTAATTAATTATTATATTATAATTTTTATTGAACAAATATTTAATATAGCCAATTTCAATACTTGTATGACGCCTCTTTTTATTAAACTACTTTAACCTTAACAGGAGCACTCCTGTTTAACAAATTACTCCTCAAATTTTTATTTCTCCTTTTGATTCTTCTTTCCTCGCAACTGAAGAACCAATCTACTTGTTCTTCGTAATTAAGATTTATTTCCCAAAATGTTTAAAGTAATAAATATTTAGTATGATAGACCTACAATATTCAACCGTAGCGTTGCCTCCTGTTTTCTTAACCTACTAAAACCTCTAAAATATATTTTAACAAAGAAGCGCCCCTGTTTCATTATTATCACAAATGCGAAAAATAAACTACTTCTTAAAGTTTCATAACTAAGCTTTAAGTAGTAGTATACTTTTGGTAGGTTAAACTTTGCTTAACCTACCAAAATCTCTACGTTCTCTATCATCCAAATAAGGCTCTTGTCCAGTGATCGCCACAAATAAAAAAAAGAATTACTCCTCAACGTTTCATTACTCCTTCGAAATTCGCTACCCCAGATGACCAACTACTAAATGTATTTTTACGGTTATAAGCCATTACTCAATGTTTACACGATAAAACTATATGAATGTAAAATATACCTTCTCTTTTTCCGTAACCTATCAAAACCTCTACGTTTTCTTTAATTCAAATAACGCTCATGTTCAATGATCATCCCAAATGAGAAAAAATGAATTACTTTCAACGTTACGTTACTCCTTCAAAATAAGCTTTTCTCGCCTCTGGTGATTATCTAACAAATGTATTTCTACGATTATAAACCACAACTCAACGTGTTTAACACTCTACTAAAATAGCAAATATTTTACACGATAAAACTACAATTTATAAATGATACCGTCTATTATCTTAACCTACCCAAAACCTCTGTATTCTTTTTCATCCAAAGAGCGCTTCTGTTCTGTGATCGCCACAAACAAGAAAAAATGAATTACTCCTCAACGTTTCATTACTCCTTCGAAATACGCTTCCCTCGCCACTGATGACCAACTGTAATTTGATGCAATTTCTTCCGGCCCCATGTCAAGAAACAAACCCTCTTAGATCAGAATCAAAGTTTTGGCTGCAGTCCAGATCTTCCCCGGCTTCTTGCATGGATTATGCTAGATCCCAAGAAAGGAGGACCAAAGTTTTTGTGTATTTTTTACGTAATCTTCCCAGGACATGTATTGATCATGTCCTAGGACTACAGGACACCTGCTACTGAAACCTCTTGTGATCGTGTAATTGAATCGGTACTATGATTTCATTTCGCCCATATATCAAAGACTCGGAGGCTAAGTACATTACTGAATAAGGATACCTGTTGATTGGCAAGTGTTTGATGCTTCGAAAATATTATTTTGCCTTTGTGCTTATTAATTTAGTTGTAGGTTCGGTTAATATTTGCCATCGATAAAGACACCGAAGCAAATGTATATATATATTTATAGATTGGAGTAAATTAAGAAAATTGACTATAATTTATTTGGTTTGTGTGATTAAATTATGGCTCGTTGAAGGGACTGGGGAGTAGAATTTAATTACCTTTGTACATACAATTGGTTTATATTTAAAGTTAACTGAAATATAAATCAATTAAATAAAGGCTAAACTTCAAATCTAGTGTATTGAGTTTACAATTATTTTTCATATAGGCCAGTAATATATGAAGCGTTTAATTGCAAAACTCACATTCTCTAATGTATAATTAAGATATAGGATCCGGTCCGTTCGTTGGCGACTTCGCCCAATTGTAATTACGATTGTCAATAGCCAATGAATGAACCAAACTCTATACATTATTCATACTTTACAGAATATGAGCTTTGCAATCTACGCGCATATATACTATACTTCCAGGTAGTCCTTATAGTATATATAAGTACTTCCAGTTACTCATGTATACTATAATTTCAAGAATATATTTTCACGAGCGAAACCGTAATTATTTTGCGAAGCTATAGGCATTGCTTACATAATTATAGATCTACATTTTTAAATAATTACCCTGTAAAGTATTTTTTATTATTCAAACTAAATAGAGTAGAGTGCTTAAACAGAATCGAAATACTAGATAATTATTTTTAATTAGAAAGTACGAAAATCCTTATATTAGGGCCTTTATTAAAATTTTACACTCACAATCATTAGAGTTTTGATTAAAAGATCATAAAAAGAAATTTAATTAGAATGTTAGTATTTTACAAAAAGGAACATGTGTTCGTTTAGATATATTTCAAAACGCTTTGATTCAGAATGTTTATTTAATAAATTGGTTCCTTTGTTTACGATTTTTGCGATATTTAACTTTTAAAGTTTCTACTAGTATGGCTTTGTCTAAGAAACAAATTTTCTATGGATTTTTTTTCTAATTTTTAATCCACTCAAAGGTAGGTAGTTTTAATATATCTAAGTGTACCTTTAAATTTTTCATTTTAGTATTCGCAGACAAATATGTGCCGTTCATAAAGAAACGCTTTAGGAGTGTTTTATCTGAGTTTATGTAAGATTAAGTCGCTTTTATTTCAGTTATTGATGCATGTAAATTTCATTCTAAAATAAACACATCCTTACATTATTGTATTCAGCATATATATTATTTTTTAATATTACTTCTATTATTTTAAAAGCTGTAAAATGTATGAAAACCATTGTGTTTTGTAATATTTATTAGATTAATGTTATGGTAGTGATAAAACTTAAGTTTATTGATAATATAATAAAAATAATTGCGATTTTAATAGCATAATAAAGTAGATGATTTGATATTCAACACGAAAGTTGTGAATAAAGTAGAAAAATCATAGTGATAATAAGTCATACACAAGTAGTTCGTAAAAACAGATGACGTAGACGAATGTACGCCGGGAAAACATCCACTTTACAGGAAAATGATTTCACCATTTTAGTAGATTTTACTTGACATTCACAATTAGTCATACATACATTATATTTTCATACATATTATCGTAATAATATTTATTTATTCATAACTAATAGAGACCTTTAGTTTGATAACTTAAAAGCAAATTTCACATCCTTCTCAACTTTACCTTTAACGTTTGACAGAGTGATGAATGCTATGGGAGTTTCGAACACCTTTTACTTTTGACAAAATGAAATATTATTCTTTGTTGGACAACCATTTAGTTGCGACGCAACTGAGTTAAAGGTATTTGTCAATTACAGTACTGCAACTGAACAGTGAAATATTGTGTGGTTCCTTTTAGAAATTTCTTTTCATACGACAGTAAGAATAAATTGTTGCAAAAAGTTGCAACTGACAATGTCTGTGAAAAATTATCTTATATTTGAGGCGTGGAGTTGCAAAACTCGCATTCTAAAAAGTATATTTAAGATATTGGGTCCGGTACGTTCAATGGCGACTTCGTCCAAATGAATTAAAAATTGTCAAAGGTCGCCCATAAATACACTCCTAAATCCAAAGAGTGAAATCCACTCCTATAGGGGAAGTGCATTTTCGGCACAGGAAAGGAGTGGAAATTAACTCAGACTGAGTTTAAAATCGCTCGTTTAAGAGTGTAGTACTAGGTTGTTTTCTTTTAATTTCTTTTACCACTCCGCAAAAAGAGTGAAATCCCACTCCTATAGTTGGTAAGTTGCATTTTCGGCACGGAAAGGAGTGAATTACTCAGATGCTCGTTTGTTTAAGAGTGTAGGCCGATCTCCATATCTGAGTTATACTTTGCGAAATGTGAGTTTTGCAACAACACCCTTCATTTGTAACGTTACTTCACTGCGCTGTACTCATCATCAACTGTCATAATTTGTTTTTTGAAATGAAATACTAAAGTGTACAAATTGTGTGATCAATCTACTGACATAACCCTAAAAGCGGTAACTACGAAAAGTAGAAAAGTTAATTTTTAGCCAAATAAATGCACAGAAAAGTTAAAACTCATGAAAAATCATTTATTTTTTAATATTTAACCTACAATTTTACGCCCGCGTAACAACTTTGATATATCGGCTGTCATATTTCAGCATTTGGTTTGACGTGGCATCATAGAAAGTCAGTATATAATATTTATTTGGCGGAATTTTTTAAAACTAAAACGCGCAATAATTTAATCTATCTCAACGAACTATCATCACAATTTTTATTTTTAAACCCATTTTACTCAAAACCACTTTACTGGCGGTTACAATTTTCTCAAATCCACCCAACGCAGTGATTCGTCAAAAAGAAGTTTTGATGGATGGTGGGAAGGTTTCGTTATAAAGTGATCCTCTGGAATTTTCAAGTAAGCGTAAGGTAAATGCTGCTATTAAAATCTTACATCTCTTTTATTAAAAAGAACAATTTTGTTAATTCTACAACGTGAAGTAATTTATGAGTGTTTCTTTTTTGATCGAAAGTTTAGAAATTGGTTCAATAACTTTTACGTAGGATATAGCTATTAACTTGACATATTTATTTATAGCTCAGATATTTTTTAGGAAAATTTCTTTTATTTTATTTTATTATGTGATATTTTATTGCTATTTATATAAGTTTCAGTAGCGAAGCTGGAGAAAAATGAACGTGTTCAAATTTGGCTAAGCACTCTTCATCCCGAAACTCTAACTCGCAGAGGGATGTAACTTTTTCGATCAATAGATAAAGGTCGTTTAATTCAATTCGTAATTGTCGATGATTTATCTCCTTTGAACAGTACATTAAAAAATTACACTGAAATCATTTGAAGTGAGCCTTGTCATTAATAACCCGGGGCTTAAAATGTAATAGTTAAGTTTCTAGTAACTTCTATTAATAAAAAAAATCCATTTTCGTCATCTTACCTTACAGTCCCTGGACAAATTATTAGAAGACTGCAAGATTTCATGTAAAATATTAATTACCGGGTGATATTGTACCGTTTTATTATTTGAAATTGATTTGTTTTTTTATTTTTATATTATCCAATCAATTACCGATTTATTTGACATCAATAAAACAGCATTGATTTAGAAAAGCACAAGCTTATTAAGTTTTAAAGAAAAGTGAAATTAATGTTAGTAAAAGTCAATATTTAGTTGAGCCACCTTTAGCCGCTATCAAAGCTTTAATTCTGCGCGGCATGCTATCAATGCAAGACTGTACTGTCTCCAGCATTTGAGGATGATGATTCCACACATAAATAATCTTTTCTAGGAGCTGGACTGGATTTTTAACATATGGCACAGTGTTGCCATATGTTAAAAATAAATACAAATATGTAGTCTACAACAATTCTTTTAAATAAAAATAAATAATATTGTAGTTTAAAAATACCATTATTGCATAAAAACTCTTAAGAAACATAAAATTACTTTTAAAAAATTCAGTGCGTCTAATAATTTGTCCAGGGACTGTATCTTCTCCTACTTTTAATGTATTACTTTTGACTATATTACTTTTTGGTTTAAATAGTTTAAGATTAAATTTAAAAGGGGTAATCTCATTACTATAGAGCTAATGCATTAGTTTTTAAATCACCACTTCTGCGAAAGCATTCTTTTGCTATTTAAGAATTTTCTCACCTGGTACAAGAATCGCCATAACATCAAAATAAAACAAACTTGAAAGGAAAATATCATCCGGTTATTTGATTATTAATTGATAAATTTTAAAAACAGCGTCACCATCTGCAGAATATTTTGAGATATTTTAAATTCAAAAACTAATAATTAAATAGCCAAATGATATACTTCCTTCTAATGTTTTTATTTTTATTTGGCTGTTATAACGACTCTCATATCGGGTGAAAAGGGTTAACATAGCAAAGCGATACTTTAACAGAAGTTGAGATTTAAAACAGAATGCATTATAACCATGGATCTACCCATCAATCTTAAAAAAGTGTGTTGTTATTACCTGCAAACCGCTTGCAACTGATGCCGAGTAGCCGCAAACGTAAAGTCGTTCCCTTTGGTAACTGACATCAGAGATCGGAGGCATCCATTAAGCTCTTCTAACGTACATTCAGGTCCAACTGTGCTGAAACGATTTGCTGGAAAAGAATAAATATGTATTTTGTAATTTGTGTGGTTGACAATTTATAACTTCTACACGTGAGGCTTTTTGAACCACTGTCAAGTTATGAGATCTAACCCGTTTATGGGGTTTGGGATACATTTGCCATTCAGTTTTTTCAAAGTTTCAAGCAAAGTTTCATTCAAAGTTTTGTTAAAGATTTATGGCTTGAAGGTCATTATATTCCAAATTTTATGTTTGGAATTATTTGAACTAGCAGTTCCAATTTTTAAAAAATTCTCCAAGCACTTGTTAAAACGATAAAAAAAATTTGATTTGCACAAGTTTAAAATTTAAGTAATATTACTTTATTTATATCCGCTTTAAATTTTACTCATGCAAATTTTGGAACGCACTAAGAAAAATTAAATCACCGGACCATGCAGGCCCAGTAGTTTTATAGGAAAACAGAAAAATGCATACATGATACAGTAGATACAATCAGCAACATTTCCATAATAAATTATATAAGAAAATCGTAAGAAATTGTATAAAAGATTGAAACGCTATGAACAACATGTAACATAATAGAACTGGGAGGACTCGATAAATGAGTAATATGAGAAGTGTGGAAGCTAAACCTAATTGAGCGGTATCAAATCACGAAAGTTTCATATTGAAACTCGTCCTTTTGTTATGCTGTAAGTTAGAACATGATATATACTACTAGTTATCAGAATCGCGTTGTTGAGTTTGGTATATTTTGTGTTGTTCGTATACACTTATGAAATCCAAAAAGAATTATAAGGATTCTTTTATGTAAATTGAAATGGTTTTAATATTTTATTCCGTTAATTGTAGGAAAATAATTAGCATAACAAAAACATTAAGTTATAATAAACAAATTAACGGTTAGTGAAAATAAAAAGCAGCAAATAAGAACATTAATTAAAGAATTGTAATGTGAATTGCAACAAAAAAAGTGTTTGTATCGAGGGAAAATTACGTATACATATTTTGTAATTTTTATTTTAAAAGTTTAATTGCAAAACTCGTGTTCTCCAAAGTATAACTAAGGTAAAGATCCGGTCCGTTTATTAGTGACTTTTGATAATGGTAAATACAATTTGACGAAATCGCCAATGAAAATCCCGGACTCTATATTTTCGTTATGCTTCGAAGAATATGAGTTTTTCAACTGGACCCTTCATTTGATGCAAATAAAAGCCTATATTAAAACGCAGTTTGCTGTAATTGAATTGCTTTTTGTTGAATCAATATGTAATTTCTTTTTTAAATATATAACGTACTGTGCCGTATTTCCCATGTTAAGGCAGTTGGCGATACGTTAATTTCCCGTGTACATGGGTAATATATTTCTGGTAATCGTAAGAAAGATTTTTCCATAATCACAATTCTATTAATTAAGATGAAAACCAAACAATCTAACTTCGGAATCAGTGAAAGTTCTGAGGTTAAAAAAATTCTAATAATTGATTGGTTAGATCAAAGAGATAAAAGGAAAGTTTATTTTAGTCTATAGGTTATCCCAATCCATTCATAATTTAATTTTAACAACAGCAAAATACATTTATTAAAAAGTAATTGTCAAATTTCATTTTATTAGTGTTGTTCGATTAAATAATTTCGCTATAAAAATCGGAGTTAAAAATTATATTTAAAATCTACAACATGTTACTAATAACTGCACAAAGAATTTAATGAATTTAAATAGAATAAATGAGTTTAAGTAAATGAGTATACTTTCAAGCCATTAAAATAACATTTTCTAATTAGCTTTAAAGATTATAAACTCTTACCCATAAATAGTAAATTGAATTATAAGTGTTTATATAATTTATTACCCATTGCTATGATCTTGGATATTTAGTCGAAAATTATTATGATTTGATGTCAACAACAATTAAAAGCATCATTGTTACTTTTATTACTATTATTATCAAAATAGGCACTATACCTACAATTTAACCAAGCTTTTTCTTTAAAAAATACATTTTACTCACTTCATGTTTAACTTATCTTGTCAAAATAAGGCCAGTAATTTGTTTAAAAATTCCCTTTATATAATTAAAAAGTAAATATATTATTAGTATCTACCAAATTTATTTTACATTTCCTATTTATTTTAAGCTGTCCACTATTGTCCCATACTGTGTACGATCTGCAGATATGATCCTACTCAATGCATTAAGATAAAAGCCAAGATTTTTAAAACTCACACAAAGAAATAATTTATGAAAAATATGGAACTGTATTTTAGAATACTTTCAAGCCATTAAAATAAACTAAATGAATAAATACAAATCACAGAATGCTAGATACAAGCATATGCCCACATGTGCCTATGACAATGCCTACAATTTATAATCGATAATTAATCGATTGATAATTCAATAAATGTTCAATAGAATTTGTATAAAAACCAATTGTACAATCGATAGAAAGAGTTACAGATAATAAAATTAGACTTAAATATTTTTCTCTCAATCAGGAAAGTGCGAGTTATGTTATTTTAATCTGAAGTATACTCCGCTGGACCTCAGATATAAGACTATGTAATCATGATATAATTAATGAATTTTCGGTATTGAAATTTTACTTAAAATCTAAGAACCGGGCGTGCCATTGCAAAAATGAAACTAATGAAGCGAAAATTCCCTAAGTTACTGAATTGGCAAAACTTTTCTCCTTATAACCATTTTCCAATTAAAATTTACACCAACTCGTTTGGTGCCACACTGTATGTGGAAAATTCACATAACTGCCAAAATTAACTTTTTGAGATTAAAGCACTAAATATTAAAAGAATTTCAAATATCGATAAGTTGGCGGAATTCTTTAAGCGATCTCGTTTATCGTCAAATCACAGAAAGCCCATCCGTAGTTTTTCCGCAGAGGAAATCCAACGGAAAGGTTTAACTTTATACGAGTCTTCTGAAAAATTGCACTTTTGATGATATAAACATTATTCTATTTGTATACTATTAATTCGAATTTAGAGAAACAATATTTGAAATAAAATCCTTGTCAAATAATAAAATTTTACAGGATTTAAAAAACATGATCAATAGGCTTGTTTAAAAACATTTTTATCGGGGCTGTCAATAAACCTAGGCGTACTAAGTGAACTAAGGAACTATCTCGAAATAGGGACAAGATTGAGATGCAAAAAGAAATTTCAAACTACTCTTATTGAAAAAAAAATTGCTGCAATTCTCGATATACCACGAGTTCTTCGAAATAAAATGAACCTCATACTAAAATTTATAAACAATTAAAATTAGTTTTATTGGTAATTACTCCTGGAATTGTCGATAATTGCGTGAATTTAGTTAGATAATATTGAATTTACTCAGTAAAATACTTACCTTACAATATGGATAGCATAATTTTTATGCATTTTTACTCAATACATAATTATATTATATATATTTTTTAAAGTAAATATAGACTAAATCCCTCACATTAAAATAGAATTAAAATGGTAATAAAAAAATATACATTTTTCATGCTACATTCCATATGACATCGATAAAACATTTCAAAGGGAAACTTTTTAATACAACATCAAAAAACAATTTTTTCAACTTTTCTATAAAAAAAACTAATTTACCAATATATTTTTGATTAAATTATATCCTTAAAATTTAAGTAATTCCTTAGATGAGTTATGCAAATCGCAAAAATATCCAACATATGCTTAAATTTGGCTCGTGTACGTTAAATCTATTCATGGTAAGATGTTCAGAAACTTTAGGGGTTGCATTTAGTATGCATCTTACTAGTCATCCTGCTATGGTGCCAAAATACAAGGATAAGTTTTCGCGTAATTCCCTTCGGGTGTTGGTGAATAAAATGTTTAATGAGGGCTGAAGTGGTTATTAACTGTATCATATCAATGAACCCGTTTATGAATTCGTGAAAACAAATTCCAATTTTTAGAGTAAAGTAGAACTCCAGTAATAAGAAACAGCTGGGATCTAATCACATTCGGATATTTCGAGTGTTTCGTAGAAAAAGAGTATATTTTAATCAATTACTTAATGTATTGTTTGGTTGTGAGATCATGCATTTCTAGTTTCATAGCATTTTGTAATAGATTTTTTTTAATTAACTCAAGTTGTAATCAGAATTATGAACTCTATAAAATATATATCATTATAAGCCTGGTGACATCCAACTAAGACGAACAATAACAGATAGCCCCGTTTTAATTTTCTTCTGAAATTCGGAAAATCAGCAACGCTTCGGATGATTGGAGTTTGAATAATTGAAGCCCTACCCTATGAAATTTCTGAAAATTGAAACCTGCCCCTATAAGGTGGTTCATCCCTTTTCCTCAACTTTTAGATATATTTTCTTACAAATTCAAATAAAGCTATCGAAACTTACCTGACACAGGTTTAATGAATACTTCCAACCCAACTGCCACAATCAGCACTTCAATCAAAGCAGCGTGTACTCCGAACATGTTTCCTATGGCCGAATGCATCTACAGAACGGGAAAAATTCCGTAAGTTCCGGAGAGCGCTTGTCCGCTTCTCCGAACTTCCGGAGAATCCCGAAAGTATTTAGGATCAAGGGGGCGCTAAGGTAGCCGGCACCACGTGGGGGATTTGCCACGTGCTGTTTGGAACAGTAAAACTTTTTATTTTCCGCTAGCTAATTTGTTATGTTTTGTTTCGTAATGTTCAAAATAATGAATGTGATAATATGGTAGAATAAGGGAGCACGTGGCGTTTTGAACGCGTGAAACTTTTACTTTTCGCTAGCTAGTTTGTGCTTTTTTGTTCCATAAGGTTCAAACAAATGAATCTGATGAGATGAATGAATGAGGGTGATTTGTAGACTTTTTTTTAACGAGTACGAGATACAGTAAAACTTTGGTTTGTTTTTCTTTAGTTATTTTGTATTTTTTTACTTCTTTGTTTTATAATATGTTCAAGCAAATGCATTTGAAGATATGGCTAAATAGGGATTATTTGAAAGTCGTCTTATAACAAGATCCAGTATTTTTTTTTCACAAGTTAGTACAATTTACTCTCGTTTCTTGAGGTTCAAACAAATGAATATATGACAATGTTCTGTTTTTTTTTATCGATGTATTGTTATCTTATCCTTGTCATTGTGTGCAATAAATATTTAATCATAACTAAATTTTGGAAAAGAACATTTTAAAAAGTAATCACAAAGTCTCATAATATCTACTGTATTAATTTACAACAAACGAGCGGGTTTTTTTTGTATGTAGGCGGTTATTTTTTTTTGTTTAGTTTGAAAAAAGTAGTACTAGAACTACTCCATACACTGTTAAAAATTTTGTGCTTGGTTTCGCCATGATATTGGTTCCTAGTAGCTGCAACGGCTGTGTGGTGAAATGTTTCACCTTTTTTTCGGTGTTTGGTTGAACCATTTTTCTGGATTTGGAAACGAAAACCTGAGAAATGATTCAACCGAATACCAAAAATATGGTTTAACGTTTCACCACACAGCCGTTGCAGCTACTAGGAACCATATTTTTGATGAAACAAAGTGCCTAATTTTTAACAATGTAGGCTACTGGTGACTGCTTCGTTATTTCGTAATGTTATCAAATGACAGGGCTGATAGTTAAGAATCACACATTAATTCACCTGAGAGCAAGCGGTGTCAGGGCATTGTCTATGAAGAATTTAAAAAAGACATAATAAGCAAAAATTTCAAGTTATTTTCGATCGGATGTCAGCAAAACTAGTCTAGTCTTTTGTTCATCCGCATTACCATTGGTTTTTTTATAACATTTTTAGCATGCAATCAAAAAATGTGTAATTTTCATCAATGTGCCCCAGCTAGGGGTAGATTGATATACCTCATGGGGCACTTTGATAAATTACGAGAAAGTGAGTAAATATAGGAGTTACTCTGTTTTTGATATAAAGTGATAAAAAATGAATCAACAAACCGTTTATATACACTCTTAAAACCAAAGAGTGAAATTCACTCCTAAAGGAGAAGTGCATTTTCGGCACCGGAAAGGAGTGGAAATTAACTCAGACTGAGTTAAAAGCGCTCGTTTTAAGAGTGAAGGACGCAGATTGTTTTCTTTTATTTCTTTTACCCACTCCGAAAAAGAGTGAAATTCACTCCTATAGGAGAAGTGCATTTTCGGCACGGAAAGGAATGGAAATTAACTCAGACTGAGTTAAAATCGCTCGTTTGTTTTAAGAGTGTACACGTAAAGAAAATCTAATTATCTAAATTTTATATTAAAGAAAATTAAAGTGATTAAAATCTAAATTAAATGTATGACGTCTTAAAGTTCTTGCTGTTCCTCTTCCTATTGTTGGAGTATCTCCTTATAAAGTCATCACCAACAATATTTTAGTCAAAATTATCTTCGTTTTTATCTAGCAAATCGTATATATTCTAATAACCTTACATACCTGTCCCAGTCGGGGCCCGGATGGCCGAGTGGTTTGGACCATTACGCTAGCAGTCTGCGCTCTGTAACGGGTGTGGGTTCGATTCCCGCCTTCGCCCTGGGTGTACTTTCTTTCTCTGTGTCAGTAAAAATTCTTTCTGTGTCTGTCTTACTTGACGAAGGCTGCATAAGCGGGTCTCTGATCAAGCACACAAGCCGGAATATATATGTAATAATAGTAGTAGTAGTAGAAATAATTCGATAATATCTGGAATTAACATCAATAAAGGTCAATTCATGTTTTACAAATATGATATAAAATATTAAAGTGTTTTTTAAAGTACTACAAGCCGGAATATATATGTACCTACCCTACCAGTCCCACAACTGTCCTAAGGATGTCTCAGATTCATCTGACGAATATAATTAATTATTCTATTGATTTCAATAGATCTTAGATTTGTATTATGTATGCTCATTTTATTCCAGCGTAAATTATTAGAATTATTTTTTGTAAGTGCGAAACAGAGTGGAAAACATGGTAAACAAAATCACTGTTTATAGAAATTATATTAGTTTTCTGGTGTATAATTATGGAGTTATTTTACTTCGATAAAAACTAATGATGGGAATTCTTGGTTAGGAACGGTAGGGTTAAAGAGATAATAAAAGGTTAAAAATTAACTAAAAAATGATACAGCTTGTTTAATGCTATTGTGGCGGTTCACCACACACGCAACCTCAATATGCCATCAACAACTAGGTGGCGCTGATTTACCATCTCGTTCCTACCACTATTCTTAATTACAAAGTTAATAGTAGTATATAAGCCGAGGTAACTCATCTCCACCTTGAGGATCCTTTTGGTAGACTGTGGGTTACTGAGGCAGCTACACTATCATTGATGATTATCAATGTGCCCAAGCTGCCATTTTGCATAATTTTATCTCTAATATAACTGTTCTTAAATTACCTAAAAACACGAGGAACTGAAAAAGAGTAGTTTTACTGTTACCAGAAAGCGTATTCTTTTCTGTTAAAAGGTCTGGAACAGTTGTACAATTCAACTGCAATTGTACAACTCAAATTTAATTTTGAAAATCTCAAAACTTATTTCACCAAACTACTGTACCACGCCGAAATTGTTTGTAGATATGCTGTTTACTCTCTGTTCATAATTTGAAGCTGTTGTGAAACTTTCAGTAATAATCTAGCGTGGAGTAGATGTTTCTATCACCGATGCCCCGAGTATCAATGTGTCAACTTGCCCTATGACAAAATAAAAACTTATAGGAAAATATTTTTTTTGCCTAATTTCTTTGTCTCATATCTATTCTATTTCTTGAAAAACAAGTAGGTGTGTAACAGAATCTGTCACTTAACCCGCTTCCACACAACAGTTGTATTTAACAGGTAAAAAGGCGCCATCAAACACAGCATTAATTCTATATTAAACATTTACATGCTAAATTTGGCTAGTTTCTTTTATTTTATTTCGAAAATTCAATAATTATTACTTATCGTTTGCAAACATTAATTTATATTTCAAAGAATAAATATGTAATATTCCTCGCTTTTAAATAGAATTAAAATATTTCATATCAACGTACAAAGAAGCTCGTAGTGAAATATATTTGACGTCATTTCAAACTGATCGATGTCGCAAAAATAAATTTATTTTAATATATTGGTCTAAAAGAATTAAAGTATATCGAGCGATTGTTGCGAATGGCAATGGTGATTTAATTCCAATAAAAATGGCTTCCTATGCATTTTAAATAAGCATAGTCAAATTTTGCAGTTTTTTAAATAATTAAAGTACTTCAAATTCGAATTATTTTCTTAAATTTTCAAAATTTCGATCCGCTGATTTTTTGACATATCAGACTTGTCTGTAGCATTTTTTGTTTGGGCTTTAAAAGTGGTTGACGGACAGACAGACGGACTGAACGATTATAATACCTTCCACTTTTTACGTTATAAATGTAGTGTGGAAGCAACTTAAAGTCTTTCGTGATACACTTATCTCACTTAACGTGGAAAGTGACGCTTATCCCATTCAGTTAATACAGCAACAACCTCACGCTATCACGTACAGTGTGGTATGTAATTCATTCAAAGTAAGACTTTTTTGAAACAAATAAATCCCTCTTCTCCTTTTCTCAAAATATTTCCTTTTTTAAGATATTTTCCAGTTTATAAGCATGAAATTTTTGAGAACGTGTCTAACTTAGCTTTGTTAATATGAACATAAAACATTCATAATATAAACATTGTAACAAAACACAAATATTTATTAAATTGAAAAAATAAAAAAAACACTGTAACCATAGAATAAAAATACAGTTTTCAATATTAAATGTGTTTTCTTAAAAATAAAAACAGAAAACGCTGTTTCTTACATAAAAATCTTAATCTTCCAATTTCATTTTTCTTAGAAAAAGCTGTGGGTCTAATAAAACATCTTAGTCATACCACCATGTTTAAGACATTAAGAAAATGACTCTTTACAAAGCCGGTAATTTAAATAATAAAAAAATGCTAAAATAAATCTGTGTTTATATGATATGCAATGAGAACTAAAACATTCCAACGCTAATGACTCAATGTGCTCTCATAAAATAAAAATCTGCCTCCAAACGACTGCCCTTAAGCAACTGCTGTTTGCTATTTTTTTCAAGAAAATTAAAAACTCTTTTTAGCCTTTAGCTTAAATATCTCAGAAATGCTACCCCCATCATGAATGTAATAAGTAAGACATAAATATAAATGATGTTTTAAAATGAGAAAAATACAAAACACAAATCATCAAATATGTCGCTATTCGAAGAAGTTTCTTGTTTTGGAGCAGCAAGATTAACCATCCCAATTAGTTTATTCAACGTTGAAACAATGTTGTGCAGTTCTAAAAATCGTAGGTACTGAATTCATGTTGACATACTTTTTTTTATTTAAAAGACATTTAAACAAAAGAAGACTTGAATAAAAAATGATATTTCATTTTATTAGATTATTGAGCTTTCAAGACTAAGAAATAGAATCGTTTTTTTATTTAAAAAGATTTTAAGTCATGCAACAAGTATTTTATCTCCCATTCTAAGCTATACCAACTAATCGAAACAATTAAATTGATAATATAAAAGGACATCTTCTAATTAGCTTTAAAGATTATATACTTTTACCCATAAATAGTAAATTGAATTATAAGTGTTTATATAATTTATTACCCATTGCTATGATCTTGGATATTTTGTCGAAAATTATTATGATTTGATGTCAACAATAATTAAAAGTATCATTGTTACTTTTATTACTATTATTATCAAAATGGCACTATACCTACAATTTAATCGAGCTTTTTCTTTAAAAAATACATTTTACTCGCTTTATGTTTAACTTATCTTATCAAAATAAGGTCAGTAATTGATTTAAAAGTTCTCTTTATATAATAATAAAGTAAATATATTATTAGTATCTACTAAATTTATTTTACATTTCCTATTTATTTTATGTTGTCCACTATTGTCCCATACTGTGTACGATATGCACATATGATCCTAGTCAATGCATTAAGATAAAAGCCAAGATTTTTAAAACTCACGCAAAGAAATAATTTATGAAAAATATGGAACTGTATTTTATAATACTTTCGAGCCATTAAAATAAACTAAATGAATAAATACAAATCCCAGAATGTTAGATATAATGAACTAAACGGAATGAAATGAAAGTAAAAATATATTCTACAACCCTCTAATAAGACTACCGCAAATTTATTTCTATCACCAAGTCACGTTAAAATAAAGCTATAAATCATTCCTTAAAACGGGTGATTGAATCATGCATGTTAGCAGTAATAAGAAAACTTGAAGTGCTAAAACCTTTCGTTTGAAAAATGAAGCTTAATGTGAGTAAGAGTTATACTTACTTTCAATATGATACTTTATGTGATAAGAAAATGATGTGGTAAGTTTTCAATTTTATATGCAATTTTCGTGCAAATCATCCAATCATATTGAATAACTCATTTTGTACATGGGATTTTTAAAATGCTTATTTTAAAATCTAGCTGTTAATATTCAAATTTTAATTAACTAAACATCACGCAATAAACGCAATATTTTAAACTTTTATAATTTTTAAAAATAAAAGATTTTTCTCTTTCTATTTAATAACTTATTTTTGACCGATTAAAAAATTTAAATAATCATAAGTAAATGGAAAAACGAAATTAAATGAAAATAATTAATTTACACAGCAACCTTTCACAAATATTTATATTACACCAACAACATTTTGAACATATTTATTGTATACATGCGACAAACACTTATTTTATACCTAAAACTTTGGCACAACAGCTTAATGTTGGCAAAGACCTTCTCAAGAACTCGCTTCCACTCCACTCCATTTTTAGCGAAGGTTTACCATTTCCTTACCTTCAATATTTGAAAGTCATTGCCATTGCAATCTGTCCATCTTTGTTTGTGTTCTCTTGGTCTTGTTCTTAGAACTTGGTAACTAAAGTTTCTATGAAGGCTGCTTTCTGTATATATATTTTTGGCAAAAATTTCGATCGTGTAATTTTTAAAAGCTAATAAGTATCTATTGCTTTATGTAATTTATAAAATTCCAGAACCATAGCTATAGCCTTTTACCTAATCGATTTATAGAGTTGTTAGCATTGCGTTGCGTTTAATTATTTTTTTTTAGCATGAATACTTACAAATCATTAATACAGTGGAATGCCAAGCTTTTCAGTTTCAAGCTAATAACATCAAATAGTAAATACTTTTTTTTAATTTTATCGATTTTTTCAATTAGTTAAATATTCAAAAAGAAAGTCAGCACTAGAGTTTTATGCTTGGGCGAAAGTTACCTCATTCCACGTTAACTTCTGATTTTGTTTAAGTCGAAATTTGTTTGAGCGTTGATATTTTATCTATGGTAAGTAAAATTTTCAACGTCCCTAAACTTGCAATTCTCAACTTCCACACTATATAACTTTGGTGGAACGTTACTCCGTAAAAACGGTGGCAACATAGGCTGTCTCCAGTTTTACGGATGAGTTTTTTTGGTTCACAATCATCCGATTATCTGTTCGCCGTTTTTGTATATTTCCATAAAAACAATTTCTACCAGTTTTATGGAGTAACGTTACACCAATTTACACCAAAGTTTACAGTGCATGTCTACAACTCTTTCACAAAACTTATGTAAAAAGTAACCAAACATATAAAGGTCGGTTCAAACTATCAATAATTTTAGCCCGAACAGCTTTGAGATTTATTCGTGTAGAAATACTAAATTTAGTACTAAACGCCTAACTCTCAAAAAGAATAGAAAAAGTGAGGGAATTGTTATAGACTGACTTGAGACAAAAAGGAGAAAAGCATTACATTGCATAGCAAACTACCATCGTAATTTACTTGGTACCAATAATACAAATGGCTGCAAATCGACTTGACATTTAGAAATCGCTGTGGTATTTCTTAAACCACTTCCTTTGAGCTCAGTAATTGAATTTTAAATGAATCGTTTACCGATGCAGCTCTGAAAGTTTTTCAGAACGACTTTACGAACCAAAAACAAACGGAAAGAAGATAAATGCTTCGACTTGCATTCGTTGCTGGAATATTTATTAGTCTTAAAGACTTGAAGATTGTATAAACGAGCACTTTAAGGAATGAAACTGTTGGATACTTACTTCTTTAAAAGGGTTATTCCATGCAAATTGTAAAAGGTATGAAGAATCAAAAGAAAGACACATTATATGAGAATGTTTACAGAATATATATCAGGTAAAAAATGTATTAACCTATGTTTATTCGGTTATAATATACCCAGCCTTAGCCTAATCATGAAGGATTATACAAACATTTATCAGTTTCACGTCATAAATATTCTTATTTAGATATGTCATGTTATTTTCTCCGTAGAGATTTACTCCTAGAGACGAATAAACACAAACATTTGACATTAGATGATTTATTTGCTCCTATTTTATCCCAGAAGGGAAAAGCTGCTCTTGATGTGAATACTGAATAATGCTTTTATATTTACAAAAAAAAAACGTAGTTTGTTTAACCATGTTAATGCATAGTTAAAATTAAACTAACAAAATTAAACTTTTTATTTTATGAAGCATTTTAAGTCGGATTTTTACCTAAACTAAACAATTATAAACATAATGTAATAAATTAAGATTGATTAGAGATCTAATTATTTGGGACAGACATGACTTAAGAGAACTTGATATGCAATTTCATAATTTCGTTATTATGAAAAATAGAGTTATACTTACTCGTAAACGTTAAAGCATAATTAATATTAGTTATTATTTTAATAAATCATTAAAATTCGTTTGCTTGCTTGTGTAACTATATGAAATAATTAGATAATATCTGGAATTGACACCAATAAAGGTCAATTCAGGGTTTACAAATATGATATAAAATATTGAAGTGTTTTTTAAAGTACTAAATACTATTTACTTCTATAGACGTGTCTTCCATTTATTCATTATCACTAAAGGAATAAACGTAACAAACATTATTTATTCAATTAGGTAAAAAGCGTAATATGACTCACATTACAAAAAATTAATACGATTTTTAGTGATCTTCTATTATTACGTTATATTAAAAAACGTTACATTATATTCAAAATGCACTTTATAAACTGCTCACACATCCAAGTAGGTTTTACAGTGAGCGTCATTTAGAAACGCTTCCACACACGATTTATATACAACCCAGTAAAAATCACTAAAAACATTAATTAGCTTCAATTTTACCTTTGATACTTTAAAATCGGCTATTTTAAGGGGTAATGGGCGCGCTGGACCGGGGGGTCTCCAAAGCAAAGTGCATCAGTGTTCATCCTATGGCGAAAAAAATATTTTCTCTGCCACATTTCTCCTTCTGTATTGAATATTTTTACAAGCGGATTTTTTAGGGGATAAATGTAGCTAACTTACAGGTCCCGATCTTCCCACTTTTTGAAATTGGTTCTAATATTTTTTTAATTTTCAATAAATAATTTTACACAAAATATTCGATGCAATTTCAAAAAGTGGGAAGATAGAGACCTGTAAGTTATCTACATTTATTATTTAAAAAAGACCGTTTATAAAAATATTCAATACAGCCGGAGAAATGTGGCAGAGAAAATAGTTTTTTCGCCATTGGATTAACACTGAGGCACTTGAGTTTGGAGACCTGCGGTCCAGCGCGCCCATTACCCCTTAATTCATTTTCTTTCACAAACTCGATTGACATAACCCATTGTTTGATAGATTTATTTGCAGTGTGTTCTCTAATATTATACATAATATTAGAGAACATAATATTACTACCTCGAAATAATGGGAAAACACTTTCTGATACTCTGTCCTTTTTTACTTTATACTTTTTTTTTTAATTTTAATTTCATTTTTTAATTTTTTACTTTCAAATTTAATACAACTTAAAATTACTTACTCTAAAACTCATATTATCACTCTTTTACTTAACATTTCCAATTTTTGAGTAATGATATAAAGTACTCTAACAAACAACAAATACAACAATAATCTAACAAAACAATAAAATCAGCAAATAATCAAGCAATCGATCATCTTGAAATATTTTTTGTAGTATTAGTTCGGGCTATGGAAGTGGGTGGTAGGCGGACATAACACTCATAATACGTTCCAATGTTTGCGTTTATGAGCGTAATTAAAAAATAAGCTGGGTCGTCTCTTGTGTAGTGAAAAAAATAAGTAATTACAGTTAGTACCGTTAATTTAATATTTGTATATCATATTCATTTTAAGGATTAAGTAAAGTTTCATTGATACAGTACAATTACGTATTTTATTTACATAACGAACAGTTGCCAAAAACTTCAAAATAAATTTTTAAATAGATTATATTTTAGAGTTCTAATATTTCTTTTAATGTCACCACATTCGGACTATCGAATATAAAAAAATTCTTAGAACTAAATGAACGATTTTTTAAATCCAAGGTTTGTTGTGTTAGTCTTAAGGGATTTGGAAGGTTTTATATAAGTTCAAAATAAGGTTAATACTTTAAATTTTAGAGGGCTTCGGCCTTCGTGGATAAGCTATGACAACTAAAAGTTTAGCATCAACAACTTTTTTTTAAAAAAAGAACTGTTATTTTCCAAAATAAACACTGAAATGTCAATTTAAATGTTAGATATTCTTTAGAAATATAGTCACATTTTGTGGTCATAAGGAATTTTTCTTTTTAGGAGTTAAAACTTTTAGATCTAGCTATTTCGATTAAATATCACCCATAAAATATAACGATTTTTTCATAGTACTGTCAAATGAGACAACTTTGTCTCTTAAGAGTAACTTTGTCCAAGGTTTTACCTATAATAACTTTTCATTAATAAGTACCAAATTTGTCAAATAGAAAATTGGTAATAGGGTTGTATGCTTTATAAGACAGATAGGTTACACCTAAAGATCAAAGTTGCCCCATTTAACGGGAATGCGTATTTTATTATATTTTTCATAATGCGATTTTGGATAATACGTATTTTAATATATTTTTCAGACATTTTCAATTCAGAACTATCCAGAGATCTGAGATTGAATCGCATTTTATTGCCCCACATACTTTTTGAGAACTGGAATCCAGATATGACGGGATAGACTATATAATTTAATTCGTCTTTAATAACCTCTACATCAATGTCAGCAGTGACTTAAATAGTTATTTCGCCCTTAACGTATTGACCATCAGGGACGAGATATCTCGTCCCGATTTCCAATTCGCAGATAAATGCACATTATAATAAAATTCATGCGTCAATCATTCCGCCATTTCGCCAATCGTTCTTATGAGTTCAAGTTCTCTTGAAAACTCTTTGAAAAAGTTGTCTTGAAAAAACATTAATAAACATGATGGTTTTAGTGGTTAGACAAACTAGACTCTAACTAGTTCATTCACCATTTTGTATGATATTTAATTTACACCTAGTAATCCCAAATGTAAGTGAGGAACTTCCATACATAGATTATAAAGTTTATGAAGTTATTGTGTGTTATTTTATTGCGAAGAATATATTTCGCCTATTGACGACAAATATTATCCCTCCATAATTTTCAAGGGACTCCGAATAGTTAACTCCGCAAACAAATTTACGTTCTTTTTTTGTGATCAAGGCGATTGCAGAATAATGCGCATCATTTAATTCAATTTGAGAATATAAAACATAGAAAATTAGGTTTAACCCTTTTGTAACGGATCCTACTGTGATTGAAACAATACTTAACATGATTTGAAAGAGTATTTTTTTTTTCAAATTACAAGGTAAGTAAATCTTTTGTCTCAAGTGAAGAATGGCCTGACAGCTTAGTTTGTTATTCCAGGATCTCGCTATAAAAATTTTGCAACAAGTCTCCGTTTTATTTTTTTTATAGTTTTTCAAACAAAAAACGTAAATAAAATATGAATTATGAAAATTTAATGATAATTCCATAGTTGAAAAGTTAATCACTGAAACAAATCTGTTCAGGCTACTCAAGTGCTGCAAAAAGTTCCACAAGAAAATGTTACTCACCACAAAGGTACTCGTATTAATAACATAAAATTAGAAAATCACTTACTGAAATAAATTTAACAAAATGTTAGCAAAACTGTTTGTTTTGGTTAATCAACGTGCACTATTATTAGCTAATTGCTAAAGTCGTTTGGAGATATTTTGATACAGTTATTTAAACAAGCATTTGATATAAATGGATTTATATCAAATGGACGCAATATTCATCAGAATAACTTGATATTAAAAGATATTGAGAGTATTATGATTGTTCTTGGCTTTATCCGATTGGAAAAAGCCAGGAACAATTCCTCGTATTTTAACGGCCTCTAAGATATTTACTTTTTCAAAAATGAGGAAGGGTTCCCGTCCTTTTCATTGTAACGATTTGTAAAAATATATATGTTCTGCTTCACACACTGTTAAAACTGAAGCACTTGGCACCTCCAGGGGTCAATGCGATTCGCAAGCCAAAGATTCATCGACCCAAGGCGATTCAAAGCCGCGATTCATTACCTTGTCACCCCGGGGGTGAAAAATTGCCTCCATTTGTCACCTTCGGTTTTAACAGTGCGTCATCCTCTATCGATGACAATTTTCTATCGCTATCCTGGCAGTGAATGCGTTAAACTTATATGAGTTATAAAGTGGATTTTCTTTTCATTTAGAACTGTGTTTACATTTCTGTAGTCAATTTTAGTCTGGATTCTTATATTTCCGAGTTTTGAGTTTCCGGTTTTGTCTTCCTCGTAAAATTATTAACGAAAAACGAGGAACTCGCGTAGTAGACTTGAACGAGAGAAGAGTTGTAGTGGTGCTGCCTTCTTCCGTGCCGCGTGAGGAAGCAATGGATTTTTCGGCTCGGTGTCGAGGGTGGCTAGTACCGTCACATCACTTCAGGGATTTGGGGCTGGTACAAAGTGACTCAAAAGCAAAGGTGCTTAGCCCCCAAAATACCAACTTAAAAGACAAAAAAATTACTTTACATGAGAACCGAAAACATGATGACCGAACCTGGAAGTGTTTTATATAAAAAAATTCTATTCGATTATTTGTTTTTATTTATTCGAAATTTCAATATTTTTAGAAAAAATATTAAGTTTAGTATTTTTTCTTTAACTTCAATATTTTTTATTCATAAAGATGAAACTATTTAAGTGTACCAATAGTTCATAACTAATGAGAAATTATTAAATTTCACTTTACCGAAGAAGGGCCCTTGAGTGAAGCTCAGTATAAGACCTCACAAAGTGTTAAGCCTAATTCTACCCATTTTACAACCTTGCACTTAATCCTTTGAGAAAAAAAATTATTAAAATCATCTTTATATAAATCTCATTCTTTCTAATCGTTATATAAATATTAAAGCTTGAATAGCCTTATTATTTTAACCTTAAATTTCTGCAAAACCCACAGTTATCCTTAAGTACTTCAAACAAGAAGGGTTCTTCATTTTCCCAGAATAAAAGGTTTTGAAACTTAAGCCTATTTTCATTTGAAATTAATACTAGGCAAATACTAGAAAAGTATTAGAGGAAATTAAGATTATATGAAAATCCCATAATCCCCACAAACCAGAAAAATTCACAGCGATTTGATATTAAAAGAACATCCGTTTTCAAACTCCTTACCATCGGATTACGTTTTCCTTTTAACATTTAATTGAAAGTGGTTCGATCAAATGCGACAAGAAACATGGCAATGCACCAGTTCCACCTGAAAGCTTTACAGACATCAAAACTAAAACTAAACCATATGTTTTACGAGAAGTTTGATAAATTTCTGTTATATATCCCCATAATTGTTTCATTCTTATCGCGGACGCGCTTTAATAAATATTATTTCATCGAAATTTAGATTATGATGGAATTATATGCTAACATTTAAATAATATTTTAAAATGCTTAAGACAGGCGATTCCTTTTTTTTTTTACTTTTTGAGTATAATAATAATTTATGTATGATTGTGAACTTTAAAAATACGTAAACAAAGAGAATATTCTAAGAAACGTTAAAAAGAAGGTTTCTCATTGCCGGCAGCTATTTATTGAAGGACAAAAACAATCATAAGATTATGGAAATCCTTCTTTTGTTTTTTCAGTGACTTAATGAAACATGACTAAAATGTACACTTTTTGGGTTGTCTGCAGTGGCTATGTATCCTTTTAACCATGCTTTCTACTTTTATATACTATGCTACAACTTTAAATTTTTAACTAAACATTTTCTTCAAACTTCAATACATCTCTCAACATTTGAAAAAAAATTACTTGTTTTGCATAAAAACGAAAACTGAAACTCAGAACTGCTTTTTCTGCAATAACCAAACCTTGTTTTAATGGAAGTGGACTGTTTTCCTGTTTACTCTAAGATAATACTTATTTAATTTATGAGGGGGGAAAAATGTGTTTAAATCTGAGTTTATAACAACTAATGAGTAATTACAAAAAATATACAGTCTCCAGAGGTATTCACTTAAAAGGCTCATAATGTACCGAATATAAAGAGTACAAATGTACACCAAAAAACTCGAAACCACACCAGTTTGTCGATGCAACCGACAGATTTACCCATTTGGATATCAATTATTTAAAATATGTCATCAAAAATAATGTTTTTTTTTAATTATGACAAATGTTGTTTGTTTACAAAACAAATCAGGTTGAAACAAAAAGTAGACAGACCCAAAAAATTCATTAAGGATGAAGTAAATGAGTTTTAGTTTAAAAAAAGGGGGGAGGGATAAGAACTTTTTTAATTTTGAATTCAGAATGCGTTGTGAACTTTCTAGTTTTTGCACAAACATTTTGTAACTTTTCTTAACAGTTAAACAGCATAATTATCTGGAAATTGTTGGGAAATGATTATAGCCCTTTTTCTTCGGTAAAAATAAGTTTTTCTTCAGTGCCTTTTTTTAAGAGTTAAGTACCTTTATTTTGAAACATTTCTGCTTTTTTTAATACTTTTCTACAATCAACATTAAAAACATATAAAGGCGAATGTATTTATGTGTGTATACACACATAATAACTAAATAAGATTATGCACATATGTATTATCTTATTTTGTTTTATACTTTTGTATTCAATAAAAAAATAATTAACGCTACTAGCTGAAGTTCTTTAAGTAAATTCTTATAGTTTATTGATAAAAAATGTTTTGCTAAATTATACTCCTTAATTACAACTGACCAAATCAGTTATAATATAGTATTTTAAAAATACTACATATAATATATGCAAGTACCTTGTTTCGCAATGAACTTACCAAGAGAAAAGTGTTGTGCTGCCCTCTATGATAGATTCTTTGAACTTCATTTAGCAAGAATATAATAAGATTTAAGAGTTGTTATAGTTCTCCCCGCGAATTCTCTTGTCACTTCTTAGAATCTCAAATATTTTGATTGTGGGACAGTCCACTTTTAAATCGGTATAGAACCTAAAGGAGGCAGGGTTGTCAATCCCATGACGTAGATGGGTTCGTTGGTTAAGTAATAAGTATGGTTTTGGCCTTTCCTCTTTTGGTACATATGTCAGAGGTGCCGATCCCCCCCAGAACTAACGACGCACCCCCCCCCCCCTAAACGTGAGGTAAAAAAAAAGGTGAGGATTTTTTAGGTATATGGGCTAATGGAGTACCTAACCAAAGTAGCCTCTAACTACGCATCTTTACGGTATATATAGAAAACCTTATAGTAAAATGATATTTTAAGTACCATCGAATGGGGTATAACTAGGTAATTTTGTCACAAGAAATAAAACCCTAGTACCGACTCTTCTTAAAAATTTTCAACTGATAGGTCAAAGCAGAGTTGCCCCTAATCGAAAAAAGGAAGCACCTTTTGGAATATCTTTTATAATACGGAATTACAAGCTATTTTTAATTTTCCTTTAAAAAGGTTTTCTTTACAGCAAAAGCTATCGGAATCTAAATAATTGGTAAAAATTCCGCTTAAAATTTATGTAATTATATTATTTTTTAAATCAATAAAAATAGCCGGACACGTGATCCAATCAAAAACGGCTTCCAAATCATTCCCTCAATTCTTAATACATAAAAAAATTTATCTTGGTATAGCTTTTCATCTAATACAACACATTTGACAAATCAGAAACAAAACAAAACATTATCAAACAAATCAGAATTATTTTATAATGTTTACAGAGATAGTTTCACTTAAAAAAACCTAAAATTTAAAAAATTAGTTAAATATGAACAAAATTCTTACCGTGAAACTCGGAATTGAACTATTTAATTATATTCAATCACCCAGACCCAGGGGTGCCTACAAGGGGGGTCAACGACGCAGACTGCGTCGTTGAAATTTTAGGGGGGGGGGGTGAATTTTTTTATAAAATTATTAAGAAACTGCCAATCTTGATTGAAAAAAAACCTCAGCTAACTCTTATTCTTACTAATTATCTGCCCCCCCCCCCCCCCCGACGCAACACCGGGGGGGGGGGGCTCAGGACTTGTACTCTGGCGAATTTTTATTTGGTTGAAAATAAAACACAAAGTGGTAAGAAAATCTAAAGTGGCTCCAATTTTTGTATATTTTTTTTGCCTTCAAAGAATAGGAATGGGTAACCATAATTCGAAGCAACACCAGGAAAAAAAGGAGTTATAAATTATGTTCGATGGCGTCTACCATACCATACCAGACGAAGATTTCTGACAATTATTTCCAATAAACAATCCGATCACTGTAACTATAAGTTTAAAGACTCATAAATCTCACGCAGTTTATAAAACATTTCGGTGAATTGATGACGTTAGCCAATGGTATCAATGAGATATTCCCGCCATATTTTGCATCTGGCTCATAAATCTTTCGAACTTTGTTTAACAGTTTTACGAATTAATGACCTTCAGATAATATTTCTGACTTTTTCCCGCCAAATTAGACTCGAAGCCAAAATAACTAAATGATTGCTTTAGAATCAGTAGGAAAATACTTGTCGTCTTGTGTCAAATGTGTGGGTCTGGGGTGATTGAATATAATTAAATAGTTCAATTCCGAGTTTCACGGTAAGAATTTTGTTATATTTAACTTTAATTTTTTAAATTTTAGGGTTTTTTTTAAGTGAAACTACCTCTGTAAACATTATAAAATAATTCTGATTTGTTTGATAATGTCAAATGTGTTGTATTAGATAAAAAGCTATACTAAGATAAACTTTTGTATGCATTAAGAATCGAGGGAATGAATTGGAAGCCGTTTTTGATTGGATCACGTGTCCGGCTATTTTTATTGATTTAAAAAATAATATAATTACAATTTACATAAATTTTGAGCGGAATTTTTACCAATTTATTAGATTCCGATAGCTTTTGCTGTAAAAAAAAACCTTTTTAAAGGAAAATTAAAAATAGCTTGTAATTCCGTATTATAAAAGATATTCCAACAAAAGTTGCTTCCCCTTTTCGATTAGGGGCAACTCTGCTTTGACCTATCAGTAGAAAAATATTTAAAAAGAAAGTCAGTACTAGGGTTTTATTTCTTGGGACAAAGTTATGGTCCGGATTTAAAGATTTGCCGCTTGTAGTCTATACGATTGATTTGCCGCCCCTGTCACAATATTCTCCCCCTTCGGGGGAAGGTAGCTGGTTAGCTGCTAAATAGGGTGCTATGTGTTGTTTAAAATAGATACACATATTAGAATCATCTATGTACCTTTACACGCTAAATCGAAAGCGAAATAGGCGATTTTTTTAAAAACTGTAGGACTATTTTTCTTTCAACTTCGAAATCCGGGAGGAGATGTGCAATTGCCCTCGCAGCTACCATGTTTGCTACGAAATATTAGTATTATATATACATTTACGGTTTACGCATTAATGTAAATTATTTGTTTTCTTTCTTAAAAATATTCGTATATTTTCTTTATGATAATTTTTATTTGCCGAATTGCTGTTTTAATTGGTCGTGAAATTTGCCGCCCAAAAAAATTCGCCGCTCTAGGCTACAGCCTTATGACTTATGATTTTCTTGGTGGGGGGCAAGTTCGCCGAGCACTGCGACCTCAGGTCTATTGTACTCAACCCCAGAAATGACACAGGCACAAGAGACACACAATGAATGAGACGACACAAACACCATAGACAAATAACAACATTTATTTACAAACACAAACATCCATGCCTTACCGGGATTCGAACCCGAACCCAGAAGCTCCAAAGGCTAGCTCCCTAACCGTTGCGCCACCGGGTCGGCTAGGCTACAGCCTACTTAGACTATTTAGAAATCCGGCCCTGAGTTATACCATATTCGATGGTACTTAAAATATTTTACTATAAGGTTTTCTATATACACCATAAAGATGTAGTTAAAGGCTACTTTGGTTAGGTACTCCATTAGCCCATATAAATTAAAAAGTCCTCACCGTTTTTTTTTTTTTGGGGGGGGGGGGTAATAATTTTCTAGGGGGGGTGCGTCGTTAGCTCTGGGGGGGACGGCACCTCTGCCCAGACCCACACATTTGACACAAGACGGCAAGTATTTTCCTGACTGATTCGAAACTAGTACTGATTCTAAAGCAATCATTTAGTTAATTTGGATTCGGGTCTAATTTGGCGGGAAAAAGTCAGACATATTATCCAAAGGTCATTAATTCGTAAAAATGTTATACAAAGTTCGAAAGATTTATGAGCCAGCTGCAAAATATAGTGGGAATATCTCATTATGATACCATTGGCAAACTATGCGAACGTCATCAATTCACCGAAATGTTTTATAAACTGCGTGAGTGAGATTTATGAGTGTTTAAAACTTTGCTACAGTGATCGGATTGTTTATTGGAAATAATTGTCAGAATTCTTCCTCTGGTAGACGCCATCGAACATAATTTATAACTCTTTTTTTTCCTGGTGTTGCTTTGAATTATGGTTACCCATTCATATTCTTTGAAGGCAAAAAAATATACAAAAATTGGAGCCACTTTTGATTTTGTTGCCACTTTTTGTGTTATTTTAAACCAAATAAAAATTCGACAGAATACAAGTTCTGAGCCCCCCCCCCCCCCCCAGTGTTGTGTCGGAGGGGGGGCAGATAATTAGTAATAATAAGAGTTAGCTGAGGTTTTTTTTATCAAGATTGGCAGTTTATTAATCATTTTTATAAAAATTCAACCCCCCCCCCCTTGTAGGCACCCCTGCATATGTTGTACCAGCAGCCAGCAGTAGTTAGAAGGCTAGGCCGTGGAAGGGCTATAGTGGAGTCTTCTTCCCCATCGTGTTGACAGGGGATGGCATGGGATCATTTGTACATGCGCCAGAGGCATTAATCTTAATAACATTGAAAATAAAAGAAACGCTTCTCAGCTTACCGGAAACATGCCATTATGTCTTATATAATTTCTGAAACAAAAAAGGTTGTTGGGACGAAAAAGGTTTCTGAAATTGTTTTTAATGTAAAATTTTGTCAACCAGGTTTTTATCAACTAAATAATTTTCATTAGAAAGTAGATGATATGTCTCGTTCTAACGATAACTTTTAGGGGGGGAAAGCATTAATAGCTGGCTAAAAATTCGCGAATGTGTTTTGTATTTAGAAATTTACAATGCGGCATCATTTAAAATTAGTGATTACGAAATGGCTTAATCACATGATAAATATTTTAATCATTGATTTGTTTTGTTGCACTAGTTAGTAGTTATATAAGGGCTTTGGTCGACGGCTATTTGGAACCGCAATGAAGAAACGAAGCGGGAAACTTAGCTGGTATCCAAAGAAAAGAGAAAAGAACCCCGGAACGTATAATCAGTGGCAAATGATGTCTTAGCACACCGCTCCTCGCCGGCGCTATTTTAATTATTTAACAATTTATAATTAAAAATATTACCAATTTACGTGGTCATAAAATTGCAGATTGACTGAAAACCTTAAATATTTTTTGTTGCAAAATGTATAAGGATAATATCGAATTTACATCAGGTACAGTATTTTCATGAAATTCGATGTATTTCTGATATTACAATATCAAGTCGACATCTATAAACATCACTATTACTATTAGGTATCGGTGTGCTACCAGGGTATGCTACTTAAAACGCAATGCAAGTATGAAAGTAATCCTGATATACATTGTTAGTAATATCTTTGGTAGTTTCATTGGAGATATATTATCAACTTAAAGAATAAGATATTAAAATGTAGCAGATATTTATCAATTATGCAGAATCCGCAAAATCTATTATTCAAATAAAATTGAAAAATAACATTGAAAAGACAATAGAGCTTGCTGTTTTTCTACACTCAACCTCAGAAAATAGATTTTAGTCATAAAAAATTAAATTTTTGGTTCAAATATGTTCCAAAAATAATAATTAAACTATTATTTGTTTAATAATAGAATTAGAAAATAAAACATTGTTTAGCATGACTTCTATAGTATGTATAACGGCCGTGCTCAGGTAAACTGCAATAACCAAACTAACGAATTGGACCATTGTTTCTATGAAATACCGTCGAAGCGGGTATCTTTGGCCACGGAGGGTAACTTTGGTCAATGCGTCGGAAAAAGATTTGTTTCTCTTCATAAAATGATCCCATCTTAAATTGTTTTACATTTTTGGAAAGGTGGAAACATTTCCTTTCATTTCATGAAAAAAAAGTTATCAATCTAATTTTGGCAATACTACAAATGACGTTTGTATTCTTACGAGCATTTAACGACAAAAATCTATTTCTTCCAACTTTTGTCTGGAACACCTAAAAAAATATTGAAAATAGCTAAATAAAACACTATACTAATCTCTTATTTATGGGGATGAATATTACATCATTTGTTTTAGTCTAAGTTGAATACTTTTTATGCTATATTTAATTATTGGTCACTGGGAAACTTTTGTCGATGAATGCGGGTAACATTGGTCCAAGGTGTAAGGATTTCTTTATGGAACTTAGCACTTTCAAAAATGTATGTAACAGTGTATTCTGTTTTTTTTAGAAGTCTCACATTTATGATAACCCATTTTTGAGATGATTTTTTAATAAAAATTAAACATTAAAAAGATAAAGATAAAATGCAAGAAACGTACAACAATCCAAATCGCTAATAATGTCAAAATGTAAACATTTTCAAATTCCTAATTACGAATATATTATTTCTTTTCGTTTTAGAATAAAATCGTTTGCTTTTTATAAAGATATTTGTTCTTAAATCTTGCTTCTAAAATTAAGTTATTTTCCCTTATTAAAATTGAAGTTTACTTTTCCTATAAGCGACAATCAATACTGGTATTCATAGTATAATATCATTCTACGATGTACTGTAATGTAAATGTTAAGTTATATACCATTTTAATAACTACGTATCTTATATCTTTGTTATTTTAATGTTTAAACATTTTAATATTACTATTTAATTCGATAACACAGCCTTTAAGGATGTTAAAAAGTATGTTTTTTTATATATTTCATGCTTGGACCAAAGTTACCCGCCCGAATCCTAACTGTGACCTAATGTTTTAAACTAACACCCATTTTATGTAATTTATAAAATTTAACAAAAATGCTTGGAAATTATTTTTAAAAGTACAATACTTAAAAAGCATAATGATTTTTAAGTGTTTAAATCGTTTTTGTAGTTTAATTTTTCTTCTTTTGTAAAAAAAACTATGATTTTGGACCAAGTTACCCGCACTGACAGTAATGAGTCTTTTAGTATACTTTGCCACAATGGTCCACAGCATGTGTCTAGATACTGCAGTTTACCTATCCACAGCAGATAAACTGTCTTAACTAAGAAATTTTTCAAGAGACCATCTTCAATGACACATGCTAGAATCAAAAAGTGTTGAAAGATAAAATTTTTGTCAACTTGAAATATAAGTTTTTTAATACGACATTGTGTATTAAAAATGTGTACAAACATAATATACACATTCTTTGTACACAGAAAAGTGACATAACATTGTTTTAAGTTACAAAAACAAATGTTAAAATGTGCAAAACCTTGATAACACTTTTGAAAATATTAGTTCAAGGTTATGCAATAATTAGGAAATCTGTTATTTTTTCACAGATGAAATTCAATGGGAACCCTACTTCAGATAGGTTGTTCACTCATCAGTTTTTATGCATTGAAGAAAGGACTTCATTTAAGTCATGAAACGGCTGTATGTTTTTTTAAGTTCTATTAACTTTTCATTTGAGTTTGAATATGTTTTTTTATCCACTAGGGCTAATATGAATTTTTTTAAGTTTTCTATTTCATCACATTTAGTATTTAGGTAGGAAGCAATGAGTTGATTGATATGTCAAAAAATTAAAAACTTTACATCAGATCAGTTGTAGTTTTATGGAGTTTTGAAAAAATCCAGCCCTAGGCATGCATCTCCCCTAAATAAGAAACATCGATATAAAATTACCATTTATAGCTCCCATCAAGGTGCTTTTTATTTAAATATTTTAAAAGTGTTTTCAGTCTGACCTAAAATGGACTTTGAAGTAGAGACTCTACTTAAAATGTAAAAAAAAAAAATCTTTATAACACATCTTGATTTTGAAGACCTCAAGGATAACCATGTACTTATGTGAAATATTCCTCTTATAAAAATGTGATTAATGATTTATATAAAAAAAGTGCAACTTTTATAAAAGAAAACCTAGAAATCTACAAAAATTTTGGATTCAAATAAATGTTTAGAGCTCTTTGTTATCTATGGAAATGACAAATTATAAAGATAATAAGTAGAAAAGTTGGGACATTTACCATTGAATAACTCTTTTATATAAACATATAAGTTTTTTATAATGTTGAGCAAATTATTTTTAAAAAAAACACTCTTCTCTGTATAAAGCTGGATATATAATTTAAAAACGATGATAAACACTTTCTCATGTGTTTTATTTTAAAACTTGACATAAACAAATTTTGTAAGGAAAATTTCAATATTTCTCGAAGGGATTTAGTGAAATATAAAGTCTCATTGTTTTTTAGTTGGATTAACTTCACTCAAGTGCTACGCATGGGCCCTAGTTTTGCTTCAAAGGAACATGATGGAGTGATTTTGATAAACATTTATTAGTTATAAATAATATTAAGCTTCAAAATTTTATTTCCAAAAATTATATGATTTTTAAAAAAAAATCCTTTATGCATGGCAATTGACCATATTTTGAATAAAAGTTTCATAAAATCTCTTTAATAAATATCAGATATCCTACAGACTTTAATTTGTCTTTTAATTAAAAAAGATGGGGAAGTGTAGGATAAATGATTTTCATTAACTTAAAATTTAAAAGGAATATAAATGGATTCTAAGACCCTGATTAGTTCAATGGGCAAACAATTAAAGTGAACATTTTAGTGTTTCTACAAAAACCACACCCATTAAATAGATCAAATAACATTAAACTTAAAAAAAAAGAGTTGTAACCAAAAAGATGCAAAAATAAAAAATTAATATTTTATAACACATGAAAATACTTAATATGTATTATAAATATTAGTATTATTTATTAAAATATAAGTCTAGTCTTAAATATAAAAATGTGTATACACTTTATTCAACATAAATACTTTTTTATATACATCTAAATATTGAAAGGGATCTATAATATGTTGACACTAACTATATGCATATAACTTCACCTCTTGTACTTATCATCTTCAAGCATTTTTTTCAATTTCTGTAAAAAATAAATGAAAAACATTTACATATAAAAATTTACAGAAGTTCTTTACAAATAAAATATTGGTACCTTTATTAAGACTGATTTAATGAAAAAATGCAGAGTTCTAAAAATTTTAATAAATAACAAAAATAAACAAAGCCTATTAATTACCACAGAGGAGTTAAAATTTGCATACACACAGCTTTTAAATTTTAAAGAGCCATATCATATTGTACACAGAAAAGTGCCGCAATTGACAAACTGTATTTTTTTTAGTTATAAATGTTAAAATATGCAAAACCTTGATATAACTTTTGAAAATATCAGTTCAATGTTAGGCTATAATTAGTAAATTTATTTCAGATGAAATTGAATGCGAAGGCTACTTCAGAAAAATCGTAAAAAAATCTATCTAAAATAATCTAAATAAAATACCAATATGTATCTCTTATTTAACTGTGTTAAAAAACGTGAAAAATACTTAATGTGTTATTGGATTTAAATTTTTATCATGGTGTTCACAATGTGGGTTTTAATTCTCTAATTTCTTTTGCATGATATTTGTAGTGTGCAATTCCATGGGGAAAAAGGGAAATTTTATAAATTCAACTAAAAGAAAGGCTTTTAACTATCAATCAATATTTTGCATATATAACAATTGTGGTACACAAAAACAGTTACATTATTTTCATTCAGTGTGAAAAGAGGGCATGGATAACTGAATTACAGTAAATTTTTCATGGAGTTACACCATATGAATTGAAAAACCGAATATTGCAAATATATTATAAAGGCTCTTTTAAAAATTTGAAAAATTTGGCTTTTTTAAAGTTAACTGAAAAGTAAAATCAAACAATTACGTGAAATAGCTTGCAATATTTGTATATTGGTAAAACTTAAGACATATCAAGTATATTTTAATCTACTATATTCTGGATAAATGTTTCAAAATTGAAAATAGCAGTTTTGTTCCACACAGTTTAACCTCTTCGCTCCAGAGGTACACAAGTGAACCTTTGTAGAATTAACTTCACAACATCATTTTACAACATTTCTTAATAGTTACTTTTTAATTATAAAGTAAAATGTTCAAGTTTTTTAAAAATATCAATACCAAAGTAGCCAATTTATTATATTAAATAAATATTTTAATGATTAATTGTTTTTAAAAAAACATAGAAAGATAGTTAAGCAGATTTTGCAGGTGTTGCAAAACGTTTTTCCAGCAATACATTTTTATCAGATATTTTGCTTTAAAACAAATGTTAGAATGAACTATTAATTACAAAAAACTGACAGAGCTTGATTGTTGATACAAAAAAAAAATATTTTTATCTATCAAAACCTCACATTCTACTAAATTGACATGCCCCTCAACAAATGCAAAACATTGATTTTTCAAAATAACTTGAAAAAAAATACTTTCAAATATATAATTGTCAGAAAAATATATTTATATGATAAATATATGAGTAGGATTTTTTCAGGGAGTGAAGAGGCTATGGTAGTGACTTTCAAAGGGTAAAACAAGGTCATAAACAAACTCATTCATAGAAAACTATCAATTCAAAAAGACAGTTAATGAAACAAAATGAAATTTATATGGAATAGAATATACAATTTTTATGAAAAAGGGTGATGAGGGGTTTCACAGATTGACAAACAGACCAATTATGATCAAAAACCATTATTGGAATCAGCACCCTCCAAAACGTGTAGAAACACAAAATCTCCATTTTAGATATTGGACTCCCTCATCACAATAATTTCATTACCTTAAATGGTACAATCTCTTTACCAAAAGTATTTAACTGCATATTTCTTGACCATCTACAAGTTTTAGAGTGCAAAATAGTTATATTTGAAGTAGTTTATAGTGTTTATATTTTGAAGGGAAAATAGTAAAAATAGATTTATTAAATTTAATTGAAATAAAATTATTTTTAAAATAGGCAAATACTGATTAATATTTATTTTTTATGAAATAATTGTCTTCAAAGTAAAATATGCATTGTTTTCAAACTTAGGAAGTAAAGCTGTACTTTGTTATGTTACTTTGAAAAAAATCCTGATGATTAACATACGTAAGCTGTTTAATTAGACAAGAAATTCTAAAAGTCAATCATACTTCTTTTTAAAAAGATATTTTGTTGATAGATATCTTAAGAGTTAAAAGAGAGAAAAAAATACTTTTATGTTTCTTTTTTTAGTAAAAGTGACTCATTAACAACCCAGTATATATTTCACAACTTCGGAAGAAATACTATAAAATCAAAAGCCACTTGAAAATAAAATAACTTTATCGTACATAACTTAAACTTGCCATAAGAATTTTTTTTACCAATGTAAGAACTTTAATAATTATATTTGTTGTCAAATAAAAAAAATTATTAAAATTTTAAATTCAACTTTAATAGAACTTTGCTTCTATCTCTCTCCACCCCCCCCCCCCTTTCTCCAACCCAAGATAAAACGTTGAGTGCATCCATGGCCAGCTACTTAAATATTATTCTAACACAAATCAGCAGATTGGGAGTAAGACATGCATAAAGCCCTACATACCAAAACCTTAACAGAGAATCAAAGAAGTAGCTAAAAACCATATAGAAATCACAACCATTTATTATTCCTTACGTTTGCCAATGCAAAAGTACCACATTCTTGACTATTGATTCATTTTCCTAAAGCAAAATCCTAGTCTAAACTGAGTTCTGACTATGAAATCGAATCAGGTGTGTAGCCAGTCAATCTGATAAGCAAAATGAATAAAATAAGGGGAAATCTGGGGAAGAAATCCAAAATACAACCACTTTTCTTTAATTAAAAAATAATTATACAAAATAATTTTTGATTATGATTGCCACATATTCTAGAAACAAAACAAATGATTTAAAAAGTTTCAAGTATCTCAATATTCATAGAATTTGGATGATTTCAAAAATCACTTCTTTCCATGCAAACTCTATGGGTTTAAAAATTATGTGAGGCGGGTGGTTTTTCTACTATAATATGCTCAGACATTAATAACAATTTGCCGATCTCTTTCATTAATATATAGCGCTCTAGACAAAACAGCTTACTATGACAATACTGCAGCAACCCCCCTAAAGTGTAGTTATACAAACACATGCAATATTATCCAAATATTAATCCACAATATTATAAAAATTATCAAAAAATTATAAAGTTCTGTAGCCATGAAACTAATCCTCAAAGACTGAGAGGATACTAAAATATTTTGTTTTTACTAGCACAAACAAATTATATCCAAACAAATCAGAACCATTACAAATTTGGTAAACTAAAATGCATAATTTGATTGGGCTATGCTAGAATTATCACTCTTCAAATTTCACGCTACTTTTTTTAAGATGTGTTTAATATTTGAATTCACAAAAAAAAATTAGAAACTGCACCATAAATATTGAATGTGTAATGCACATAAAATTATATACTTTCAATGTGATTGCTAATATTTTTTGTTAACCATTTACACTTAAATTGAATTTAAAAGGTAAAATTTCATTGATAATTTTTTTTAATGCACACATCCTGATTTACTGTAATTCTATAAAGTTAATAGTAAGGTAAAAAAAATTGTAAAGCAAAATATATGAATCAAACACGAAGTTAGTGAAAATTTTTCATGATTGTCCGATATTTTTTTTGGTATTCTATATAAAACTACCTAATTTGATAAAATGCAATAAAATAATTTTGAAATTGAAAATATTACTTCTATCCTATTCTTCATAAATTGTGTAAAATTTTGAGATACTTCAGATTTATCTGCTTCTGTTAAACCTTGAGGGTTAGCTTTTCTTAATTCTTCTAAAGTTCTTTCTTCTGAAAATATTTAATTTTTTATTAAAAATGAAACTAAAGCAAAAAATATAGAGAGAAAAATTGTATAAGGAATATTCTTTACATAATTATTAAGAAAGCAAATATTATATTCAGTATATACTTATATAAAGTATTCACAATTTTAAATTATTTTACAATATATTATTTTATTTATTCCAAAATGAATCATAAAGTGGAATAAAAGATATTTATCGTTATTTTGAGAATACTTAAAAACGAATGTAATGTTAAAATATTTTATTAATTACAAACATATTCTGCATTACTCAGATAAAATGCGCCAATGTAATTCTTGTAAGAATTGATTTGTTCATATCCTCAGTCAAATGACAAAACCATGAATGTGCAAAGGCACAGTGATGGAAAACTAGACACTGCCTACCATTAGTGAATGCCTATTATTATTGATTAATGCCTACCATTTTCAAAAACCGCCAATCCCTAGAAATTGCACATTTGTGGTTTTGTCATTTGATCGACAACATAAAATTTTTCATTTTTTTAATCTTTCTTTAAGAGCTTCACCACATGGTTAGGTGAAGACAGAAAATGAAGAGGTAACCTCAGCCCCATGATGCCTCAACCTATCAAACTATATATTTACAGTACAATATGTAAGAAGTTCATTCACTTATTGACTCTGCAATCTTCTAGGAAGTGAATACAATTAACAATTTCATCATCTACTAGAGCCCTACATCCCTACTGTGTGAAAGAGATGCAACATATTGCCAGCCGCTCCTGATTGGACGAGGACCAAAATTGTTCCCCTGAGGCGGAATAGTTTTGTCCCTCATAGAGTTAGCATAGGAAAAGTAGCCTTTGCAATCGTCAACAATCCATAAAATTTAGGGAAAATACAACTTTTTTATGTTTATTTATGGTTCCTAAATGTGTAAAAAATATTTAAAATCATAATTTTCTTCAAAAATACTTTAGTAATTAAAAAAGACAGTTTCCTTTAACAGTACGCTTTCTGAATGTATTTATGATGGCTATTAAAACATATTATGCATAAAATATTGCTTCATTTCGTTTTAAAAAACAGTATTTATTCACTTTATGTGTGTAGAAATCTTTCCACCTTTTAAATATGCAAAGAATCTTTGTATTTTCTTGAAATATGAGTATAAACATTGATTCGCGTGCTTTTCTAGTTGGCTACTTCTTGGCGTCGCTTGGCGAAGATTCTTTTTTGTAAACAAACTCGTCTGCTCAAAACTAAAAAAAAGTATCGTGCCCTTATTAATAGTGTTGGTAAAAATGGAATTTTTGTCTTGAGTAATTTTTATTTTGTGATTTATTAATAAAAGAATATTACCGTATATACTCGTGTATAACCCGACCCCCCATTTTTTAACCAAACATCCTTCCAAAATCGGTAACCCGTGTATAAGTAGGAAATAAGGCCAGCCTTCTGAAGAAAATAAGAAGAAACCGGTTCATAACGGGATCGTAATTTTTATTTATTTTGCAAGCTAAATTTCAACCCCAATGAAAATAAAACGGGTTTCATCTCCGAGTGTCCTTGACATTGCCGACCCTGAATGGAGAATCTTAGTTGAAACTAAGTTCAGTGAAGCGTGAAGACTATGCTGCCAAGGTCACGGACCGATGTTGTTTTCTTTACACCTTAAAGACTGGTTGACTGAACTGCCCTGTGCCAGAGCTACACGTGCAAAATACGCATCACGTAGAGAACTAACAATTTAACATCATTATGGTGGATACCGTGAATAGATACCAATCTTATTTAATCTTCAAGATTTAACCGCTTTTGGGTCCTTATTTTTAATAGATAGTATCTAAACCTTAAGTTTGATTGAAATTTAGTTTTATTTTAAGGACATGGGATTTTTTTTGTGGAAATTTTATGTCTCGTGTATAAGTCGACCCCGATTTTTACGGCACTGAAATTGTCCAAAATTTCTCGGCTTATACACGAGTATATACGGTAACTTGCATTTTGCCATCTTGTTAGTGTTGCGTATTTTCCAAAATGCTGACAACATTATGATTTTTTTTAGCACTATTGTGGAACATTAAGTAGTGTTTATCTTGCCTTTGAAAGAGTTACTCATTAAATTAACGCCTAGTTAGATGCCTAAGGTATAGATTTTAAAAATATTGTTAATAATTTGATTTAATTTCATAGGGAAGAGAGAATCTAAAGCCTGAACAAGATATCAATGTGAGTAAAGTGGTGGTAGAGTAATATATATTAAAATGTCAATTATCAATTTTTATTGTCATTTAGTTAATATAATTATTAAATAAGGGTTTAAATAAAATATTGCAGGTGTTGTAACTGGTAGATATTTTTAATTAAGTGGCATTAATTATTGATTAAATGGTAATAATCAAAAAATGATAACAAAAACATACCTTGTACATAAATTCATATGTAGTAATACTAAAATCGGGACTGTTTAAGATTTCACCAAAATTTATTTAACTTAAGATTCAATCCGATTAACTTTAAGATTCAATCCGATTAACTTTAAGATTCAATCCGATTCATTTCAATGATTTTGCCGAAATCAATTTATTGAACTGCAATACTGCTGAGATAAGTTTCATTTTAAACATTCAACTCTTGCATTAAATTTCGGAAATCAGTAGTTGCAGAAGTTAAAGCGAAACTAAATACTCTTCCCGGGCAGGATTAGTAAGACATGTGAGATAAGCGATAAACTGCCAAGCTCAAGCAAGCCTGACCAGTTTCTCATTGGCTTGGACAATTTTGGGCTCCATTGTCGCATCTCTTTACACACAGTAGAGATGGAGGGCTCTATCATCTACTGGTGACTTCTGTTGCCTGATTTAAAATCATAAATTATCACAAGAAAAATAATAGCCTACCAATTAAAAAACAGAAAAAAGAAATGAACTTTAACAAAATAGCCACTAGAATATAGTGTATAACATCAAAATAATTACGAAAAACAGAACAATTTATAGGGATTTTGCGTTTCACAATTAATGCAGAATCAACAGATGTTATTAACAACATGTTATAGAACAATGGCATAACAATGATACTTTTTTATGACAAAATTACAAAAATGTCATGATTTTTTTTAAAATCAAACAATTTAAAATGCTATTAATGATTGTAAAAATATCACATCTTGTAAAAAGTTTAAAATTTTATATTATCTTGTGAAAGTCAGCATGTGAACAAATTCTTCGTTGTAATTACAAATTTGAAGTTTTTTTTTTAAAAATTCATCTTATTTAAGAATTTAGCTTTTAGGGCCGTTAAGGTACTGAGTATCTCAGCTAAACTAAAAAAAAAAAATCATTGGAATAATTTTACAAAGTTTCATTCATATTTTACTCTGCATTAATAAGAATTTTTTGGTAACACAAATTATTGGCATAACAATGACTTACTATAGAGCTTTGTACGTATAAGAATTCCAGCTACAAAACGAGCAGCTTTCCGCATAGGATATGAATCAGCAAGCTAAAGAAATAAAAATATATGAATGAGCACAGTTAAACAATCAGGATTCAATCTTACAATTTAACACTAAAATGTTTAACAAAAGAAAGGAGTTAAATGATTTTTTTATCAATACCAATCACTAAATATTTAAAAACATTACAGAAGCTTCTAAGCTATTAATTAATTATTTAGAAGGTAATTAATTTTAATATTAATAATGATAAATGTTAAAGTAAATTATACAAACTCAACTACCGTTTGAATAAGTTTTTCATTGTTTGCTAAGTATCTGAAAATAGAGATAAACTATAATTGCAATTTTATTTGGAAAAACATAAACTTTTTACAAAGAAAATTAGTTATATTGCAATGATAAATAAACAAGTTTAATTTTAATGCACACTTAAGGGTGATCTCTAGTAATTTTCTGCCCATGTAGCGATAGAGCTCATGCTAAATTTTACCGAACACATCAACATCATGCGGATGTATTGCTTCAAAGATATGAAATGTTTAACATGAGACAATAAGTTTAATTATAATTCAATTACAAAATCTGACAGCCACATAACATGTAGTCTGTTTTAATAATTTAAAACAATATATTTCTTTAATAGCTTTCAACAGATGGCGCCACTACAGAATAAACTTTTGAAACTTTTTTTTTATAATAACAATCAAAACAAACTATGTATTATTTCGAAGAACAATTTTGTTATTTAATTTAAATAAGACTTATTGTATCGATTTAAAAACTTACAATTTTTGAAGCAATATTTCTGCACAAAGTTGTATTAAGTAAAATTTAGCAAAAAATCACCCTTATCAGCCTATTCATACTAACATATACTCCACATGTGCCTACATTTAGCAAATTTTGAAAGTACAATGAATAATTCTTACTGTTAAAAGTGTTGATTTCTGTCAAAGTTTTTAAATTAATGAGCATGAATGTAAGCTACTGCTTATCATGTAGAATTGGCATTTAAAAATTGTCTTTATAACCTCTGCATATGCACAGAAGCTTGGTACAAGTTTCAAACTTTGTGTTGACACAGGTAAATGTAAATTTTGCTGTTATACACTTTGCAACTACACAGTAAGAAATTGTAAACATTCATATTTTTGTTTATTGTCTATAACCTGTAAAATATTTTCATAATCCTCACCAACAGTACAAAGGTTTCATAAAGTCTCTAACATACGGCTACCTTTTTGCTAAAGGATGTTACCGTAAGGGATCAGATTTACTGTACGGTCCCCCTTGGCGCGATTTTTTTGGATTTGGCGATAAATATTTTTTTCTGGCAACCTGTATGAATTCGACTGACAATTAGAACTCTATGACTTCGCACCGATGACGTTTTCCGGCAACCCTATCGGACCGTTGAGTTTTCATAAGAAATATTCCCATACGATCTTTTATTTGAATGGTATTATTTTTTTAAAGTCGCCAAAATACGGACTTTTGGCGCGATCTTGGAAAGTTCGCCAAGGGGGACCGTACAGTAAATCTCTACCTTTCATAAGTATCATGAAGCTTAAAGCTGTATGACACAATAGCCTACAGTTGAGTTTGAGGGAACCAAAGATCTAAATGCCGTAATATTCTATTGTTAAAATTTTTTGTGGAAAATATACAATAATGTGTCAAGATAAATTTATAGATTATGTTTAGTAGCTATCAATAAAAACTATAACACTCAAGCTTACATAGGAACATACTATACAGTCAATAATCCACTATGACATTCTGATTAAATTATAATACAATAAAGTCATTATTCTTAGAGAGAGAAAAAGTACATTACCTCATTACTAATCTCCAAACCATAGTAAATTTTTTATATATTTTTTAATATTTAAAATTAACTTTTCATCTTACACAAGTATGTTAAGAAATATTGCTTTTATCAAAATACAAGTTAAATTTTCGGTTTGAAATGGTTTAAGCTGCATTAAAAATCATTTTTATAAATTCACAGAGATATTCCTTTTAATTTTATTAATATATTTTAAAGTGCCAAAAAAAATATTGAAAAACTCAAAACAATAACAAAAATCTTACTTTTCAGATGAGTTCAGTTCAGCTGGGATGGCTAACGGGTTTGTTTCATTTGGTTTTAGTTTAGTTTAAATGCCTCGTAATTTTTAAAACCCTGGCCAAGTGACGTGGCCTACTCCTGAGCGGGAACCCAACGTAACTATATAGAGAGACATGGTCTTCGGGACTTTAAAGCATGTTCAACTTGCAATCCTTCCATATGGAGTTTCATTCGTCGGACTTTTTTGACGGCACAGACCATTTACAGATCGGTATTCTCAGAACTTATTAATACTATAGAAATAAAACAACAAAAAATCTTAACGGGTTCCAAATGTACAAATAACGGGAACTCATTGAAAAATGATAAGTGAAAGACTGTCTTTCTATTATGCAAAAACGCATGTGCAACAAATATTTATTTACTACAAAAGCGCCTGCGTGTTTGAAAGTGTTTACTGTTCTATATAAAAATTCTTACACTTTGGGGCACACTCATATTTTATAATGTTATTGAATGGCCCAAGATTTTTTTTGTTTCGGTACAAAAACTTCAAAATTTAGCGAAAAGTCCCTGAAAGGAAACTGAAGGAGTTTTCGTTTTTTTGGTGACTATTCCAGCGAAATTCTTAATAAAGCTTATGAAAAGCGTTCGATAGAAAGACTAGCTTTAATCTGTTTCCGTTATGTGCAATAACGAGGGAAAATAACAGAGTGGTTTCCGTTTTGAGTTTTACCTTATTTTTCAAATCATCGACTTTTTCTCGCTGATTATCGTAACTTTACCCATTGCGTACAAAATTCGGTAATGTTAAAGAAGAAACTATCTGTTTCATTTTACCAGTTAATGACCTTGGAATACGTGAACCACATTTTTTAGGAGACTGGTTCTGCCCTGTTATTGTTATTTAGTGAAAACGGTTAAAAATAACATTATGATTTTTCCCCAACCATAGTCTTTAACGCACATGCGCATTATCCAAAATTACCATCTTGAGTTGTATTGTATTCGTGAGAGGCAGCGGTCTGAATCAATGTGAACAGAGCACCGATCGAAAGAAATAGGACTAAAACGGAATGGATTTACGTCACATGAAACAAGCCAATTTGTAAAGCATTAAATATTTTTTATAAAGACCAAAGAAATTTAGTTGCTAAAATTTTAAAAAAATAGGCCTATCAAAATCTATTTGAATCAAAACCAATTAAATGGTAGCTGTGCAATGTAATTTAACTTCTATTACAAAAAATAATGAGCACAATACTGATTTTAACATACATATTTTATAAATATGATTATATACGATTTTATTCCAGCTAATGAAACACAAAAACTTATAATAAAAAATAACAAATAGCCATTTTAATCAATCTACAATATTAATATTCATGCAAAATAAATATTTGTAAAACGCGCTGTGTGACATCACGTGCATTTTCAAAAAAGACTTACAATATATTTTACCGAGAATAGATTAAACGAGTACCTAGAGTACTATAAAATTTGCATAAAATTTCAGATCGAGAAATGTAGATGCAAAATATTGTAATAGAAAACTTAGGATAATAATTATTTTATACACATTTGAATTATTATTATTCCAGACGAAAGTGTATCCGGCGTTGTCTAGTGGTTAGGATACCCGGCTCTCACCCGGGAGGCCCGGGTTCAATTCCCGGCGTCGGAAATTTTTGCTCTTTTCTTCTTCGGCCAATCATTTTAAAATAATGTTTTCTAATTTATTCCCTTGAAGATGAATTTGAGAACGATATATTTTTCCCCCTTTCTCCCAATTTAGGGACAAAGATGCTGTTTCTGATTTTCGAATCTCCATTCAAAACCAATTTCGCAATTTTTTTTTAAAGTACAACAAAGCTATTTTATTCATTTCCAAATCTCTATATTTTGATATGACCCTGTTTCTATTTATTTAGATACGAGAATACATGGTGGTTGGTTATGTTTAGTTGGACAGAGCTTACCCAAAATATTTGCTAAACAAATATGACAAATAAATATTAAGTAATATTTTGTCATGAAAAAAAATGAATTCGATTTTTAAAAGTTATCATTTTGTTCAAGAGCTAATTTTTTTGGTTTAGATAAAAAAAAAGAACAAGGACAACATTTTTTTTTGCTTTCACCCTTATTAAATTTATTTACTTAAAGTAAATGTGTGTATTTAAGTTGAGGAAAACTGTTTACATTTAGTAAATTATTTGAAAATACTTTGGAAAATTATTTTGAATATAACTAATTGTTCCATAGATGATAAATCTATTTCATAAAATTCTGTTATAAAACTATTTTTACACGTCATATTAGTTATCATATTAGTTATGTATTTATACAAACTGATGAAATGATTATTATTTTTGAGAAAATTTGTTGAGACAGAAGATTCATATTTTTTTAAATCGAGAAACACACGTGTCGACTTTTAGGCACCATTTTACGTAGGTTATAAAATTTTAATTAATTTGAAAAACTCAAATTGTAATCATCTAAATTGTTCATCTAAAATAAATCATCTAAATTGTTTTTATTCCTGTTGTGCGGAGCTTTTAAAGAAGTACTTGTTTTAATACCAATAAAAATATTTGAAGAAAAAGAAACAAGCGTATTAGAAACATAAAAAATGGGGGGAGATATAGAGATATGATTGCTTATGTGCATGCTAGAATTCTCAATTTTTTTTAAATCAAAAATAACAAGTAAAAAATATACTCTTAGACTTTTTCCTAGAAAAGTTTTCAAAATGACAACTAACATTACCTAGTTTTTTTAATATGAATACATTTGACGTTTATTGATTAGATTTTAAATTGTTTATTGCATGTAGTGAACAAAAAGTTTATCATAACTGTTATTACAAAATTCAAAGTTTACAAATGAGGGGACGCATAGTTCAAAACAGCACGAATATATTATTAGGAAATTTTAAAAACCTTCGACGGTTTTTTCTTTACATAAACTTATGAATATTATAATTTTTTTTGTTAAAAATAAACTATTACTTTAAAGTTTTATTCGATAATATTTGTTTTTCAATTCAATCAATATTTAGAAGAAAATCGGTGCTGGAATGTTCAAAATACTATTCTTTCATGCTAAAAGGGGTCAATATAAGGGAGATGTTGTTTACCATTCGATTTATATTCTTAAGAAACTTTAATACCTTATAATTAAAGTCTATCACCAAATTTCACGTAGTTATCCTATTTTACTTGACAGTATTGAACTAACTTTAGAATTTTCAGAAGTCATTAGTATTCTAAAGAGCTTAGAGTACAAATTACATTAGTTTAATTAGGTATCGCTATTCAAACATCAGCTTTGCAGATAAATGCGACTTCAAAGTAGTGCTTAAATAAGTTCAGTTCAAGGATATACAAGTATTTGGAAATCATTTCTCCATTTAGTTTACAAATTAGAGCTTAAAGTTTGCCTTACATTAAAATAATCGATTTCTATGAAAATAATATTTTTTTATTATTAAAATATATTTCTTATGTTTTTAAATTATAACGTTAGTTTAAATGTTTCATGTAAGTCATATTAAAAATATTGCGGTAATGTAAAATAGGAATGAAACCTTGTTCTATTAGTTATTCAGCCTTAAGTTATTACCCCTTTTTTGGAATTACAATTTTAGGGATAAACATCATGTTTCTAAAAGGATCAATTTAATAATCTTTGATGTATATTTTTTATATGATCTAATTATAATTTTTTAAGTTATTTATTGATAGTAAATTGCTATTTTCAAATTCTGAGATTTCAAAATTTATATAAAAAAGAAACACTTTACAGTAATATTAAAAAAAACCCACATTTTTTTTAAGAAAAGGTAAACTGTCAATGTTTTATAAAAGGATAAGTTTATTGATATGCACAGCATATAATATTACTTTTATTAAGGAAATCTTTCTAGTTTCGTATTGTTAAACACTTATAGTCTTATAATATCAGGATTAAATTTCGGTTCTGCATGCAGATAGCCTTAACAGCTATATCTAAAACATTATATTTACCAGAAAAAGCACAAAATTAAATATTAAATAATTAAAATATCTTAATTAAACAAGCTTCTTACATGAAAACTAAATAAAAAATTATCAAAATATATTTGAACTAATCACCACCACCTCACAACATCTTTTGACTTAACTTCGATTGCCTGTCAAAAACTCTTGAAAATGCGGATAAAGGAAAGATTAGTGGTAAAATTACTTAAAAACATTTTTCAATCAAGAACTTTTTCAACCTTACTTATTTTAAAAGTATTATCCTAACTTAAGAGAAATGTGATCATTTATAAAAAAATGGATTAGCCAATGGGGGAATTTTTCGTTCCTTGACTTAAGTTTAAAAATATGAAAATTTTAAGCAATAAAAGAAGTTTAATCTTATGATCAAGTGGAAATGTTTTTAATTTTTTGGTTATATATTGTACTGACATATTTCATTAGACTTTTTGTCGATTATTTGAAGTATGAAAATCTGAAATGCGTTATTTAACCGCCATTTTTTTTTAAATATCGACAATCTCTATAAAATTTTTGGCATAACTAAATTGACTTATTTTTAATATTAAGTCCCATAAAACCTTTTAGTTTATATTTTGTAACTAGTTTATATTTTGTAGTACTATTAATAACAATAAATTAATTAGTACATTCATGTTAATTGTAATGGCAATATGCAGCAGTGTTTTGTGCAAATAGCCTAAATAGCCATCAATTAATTTAACATGTCACAACTATTCTTTTTGGAAAAAAAACTTATCTTTCTGTATTGAATTATTTATGTCCATAACTTAACTATAATTTTCTATACCAGTATTGTTTTATTTCATTTGCATATTTTTGTTGAAATGCTAAAAAATATATAATGAATTTTCAATAATAATTAATAATTATAGTCAGTCCTTATATGAGTACAAGCATTACTCAAAAAATTCCAATCGCTACTAATTAGTTTTTCATTAATATTAGTTTTTTCCATTTTTAAATAGTTTACTTAAATAACTGGGGCTATAATATGAAATTAAGTGAAATTAAAGTAAGCTAACCCATGTTTATATATGAGAGAGAGCTAAATTTGTATAAAAATAATGCTCTTTTCCAACTAAGTTATCACGCTAAAGCTCTTTGAATAAATCACTAGTCACTGTTACAATTACAGTAATTTTATAAATTTTTATTTTATGTGCTTAGAAACAATGCTATAAAGAGCTTATTATTTATCTAACATTTTGATAAGTGCAATAATTATGGAAAGCTCCAAATCATAATTGATTTAGAATTATAAGTTGCAGTGTGGTACAAAGTATAACTATTCTAACACGTTCGGAACCCTAAATACCTTACCTTAAATCACAGAAAATAATTAAAATTAATATATCAAGGCCTTATAAATACTGTTACAAGGAAAAATATTCAAAAAATGCCAATGGTAACTAGCTTTTACAACCACAAATGAATAATATTATTGAAAAAAAATCAAAACCGAAGGCTGATAAAAACAATAACCAACTGTTAATGTTTTTTTTAGTTATTTGTAATGTAATACATGAATATAATGTAATGTATTTGTATGAGTATTTATAATACTTCTGGTACTTATTATTTTAAGAAGTATGTATTACTTTGAAAATCTTTGCAATATATTCACGTTTTTCTACTTAGTTTATTACAAATATGGTACAGTATTCAAGCATTTTTTTTAAGTTAGAAAATTACTAATTTTCTAATAAACATAATATTCGAATTTGATAGAATATAATTTGTTTGAATAACTTTAAACTATTTTCTTATTGATATTTCAGAAATTAAGATGAGTGTGTGTGTGTTTTACATCACTTAAGATGTGCGTATGGTAATAATAAGAGATGCATAGTATATATTTGGAAATATGTCAAAATACAAAAATGGGAGGCCGGAGCTTAACTTACTTACCTTAACTTACCTTAAAAAATCGTGACTTATCCAAAATAGTTTATTGTAATTTTTGTAAGTAAGAGGTTTGGGATTTTATTAATTCGTAACTTTCTGACCAAGACTATTACCTTTTGATGTACGTTTTTTAAAACCCTGAAATCATTCTTAAGTCACATATTCTAGGCCATGTTTCTTATTTCCTCTTTTTTTTTTTGTGGGCGTCATAAGATACACGAGTTTCTTATTATCCCATCCTAAAAAATAAGTTTATTTTTTAGGTTACGAGGTTTACTTTAAGTTTATTAAGCTGGAACTATATTACGCCGTATACTGCGACACACAGTGGTATATATAGTGGTCGATTGATCGATTCTTCAAAGCAAAATTTCTCAAAAAAGACATTTAATGATATAAGATTATTGAATAAATTTTAACTAGAAAAAAAGCAGCATTTATACTATAAAATGAATTTGATAAAATATGTTTTTACTTGACAGGTATTTAAAAGACGCATTGTTAAATATGATACGTTTTTAGGTTCGGACACAATCCCGAAAGCCGAATCCGACAGCCTGCATCCGAACGCCGAAAACCCGAAAGGCCATAACAACAGGACGAAATCCGAATGGTCAAAATCTCGAAAATATATTTTTTGCCATTTCCGATTTTTTTTAAAATATAGAGATTATTGGTGTGAGTGAAATGAGTGAGTGAAGTGAGTGAGTGAAATGAGTGAGTGAGTGAAATGAGTGAGTGAAGTGAGTGAAATGATGAGTGAATGAGTGATGAGTGAGTGACTGAGTGAATGAGTGAGTGAGTGAGTGATGATGTGAGTGAAATGAGTGAGTGAGTGAGTGAAATGAGTGAGTGAATGAGTGAGTGAGTGAGTGATGAAGTGAGTGAGTGAGTGGAAATGAGTGAGTGAGTGAGTGACTAGCTGAGTCAATGAGGAATATAGTTATAGTCATTTCACTCACTGACTCACTCATTTCACTCACTCACTCACTCATTTCACTCACTCACTCATTTCACTCCACTCATTATCACTCATCACTCACTCATTTCACCTCACTCAATCACTCATTTCACTCACCATTCATTCATTCACTCATTTCACTCACTCATTTCTCACTCACTCATTTCACTCACTCATCATTCACTCACTCACTTCACTCACACACACACACAATAATCTCTAATATTTAAAAAAAATCGAGAAATGGACAAAAAATCTATTTTCGGGATTTCGACCCTGTCGGGTTTTAACCCATTCGGGATTTTGACCCATTCGGGATTTCGGCTTGTCGGGATTGCGGATTTTGGGATTTTGGCTTGGTCGGGTTTTCGGCTTTCGGGATTATGTTCCAGACCCACGTTTTATAATTAGTTTTTCATATATTTATAAAAAAAAAATTATAATTAAGTGGAAAGTAGGTTTCAGTGATAGTTTTAAAATATATTGACTTCAATTGTTAACAATACTACATTATGAACTTTATGAAAATAAACATTAAAATAATATATATTCTTTAATGCTTATTAAAATGCTCGCTTAAAAATTTAAAAATCTATACTTAGTATAAATGTAATAAAAGCTATCATTATTTTCAAAATGTTTTTAAATACTTAAAAATAACTACACGCACAAAACATATTCAATAACATTTCAATGATAATAGTTTCATAGCGTACATAATTTTATAATTTTTATTTACAAACATTTAATAATAAAGGCATAAAATCAATACGTAGAACACAAAAACGATTTCTAGTATTTAAAAAAGAATAAATATCATACATATTTTGTAATGAAATAGCACAAATAATGAGATAGAAAGGGAGAGTTGCAATTAATTTTTTAATTATCTTTCAACCATCGCTTATGCTTTTCAGGCTTAATTGAATAAGCCACTCTTCCGAGTGAGAATTACCCGGACATTAAAAAGACCGCACGGACTTAGATAGAGTTATGAATAAAGAGCTCGATGTCATAGTTTTGCCAAAATTGTAATTGACATTTTTGTTCAAAAAAATTATTATTTTTCTATTTGCATCGATACAATTCACTGAGTAGTTTTATAGCCCAAAATTGAGGTTTAATTGGTTGATAAATTATATCCAATAGTTAAAATGATTCACATACGATGCACATGTTGTCTACTTTTTCTTGTAAAGTGTGAATATACTTTGTACACTTGTCCTTTGGTCTGAATTGAATGTAATAAAAAAACGAATTCGCATTGCCACGCCACAGGTCCGGGGATCGAGTCCCGGATTGGGCAAGGTTGACTCAGCCTTTCATATCTTAAGTGGGTCGATAAAATGAGTACCAAGCATGCTTGGGAACTACACTGAAGGTCCCGCGTGAGACTGACCACCTTACCGGGACATATGCCTAGCACCCCAGATCTCTTGGTCACGTAAGATGGAATGGGCACGGCAGGCCTTGGCCCTCTAACGGGCTGTTGCGCCAAGGAGTTTAGTTTTTGTTAAAAAAAACGAAAGGAACGAACGCCAGCTGAATCGATAAAAAAGAATAAATCGTTTTATTTCCATAACACTTTTAAGTATGGTTCGGAAAACCACGATGCGTATTATCATGTAAGATTTTGCAAATTTAAGTCCAGAAATAAATTTTCTAGAATTTAAAAGCATGTTTTTGCAATTTTACGTTGATTTTTCGCGGGAAAAAAAATTACGCGATTCTTTCTTGACGCGGCCCCTCCCCCCCAAGTGAGATTTGGTAATATTCGGTTCGACCCCCCCCCTTCCCCCCCCTTAAATACGTCACGTAATTTATGGAAGCCACCTAACTCATTCATATCCCTTGTCTTGTTTTTAGATGAAATAATCCAAGAACCAGTTGTACAAATTTCACGAAAAACTAGCTTCAAATGTGAATTTTATTTCTATTCTCGCATAGGAGAGTTGCTTTCGAACCAGTATGGTCGGTCTTTTAGAAGATAACAGGATCAAGTTCCATTAATTTGTCGTCGAATGCCCCCCCCCCCCCCCCCCATTGTGGTTAGCAGGGGGCAGTTTTGTGGAAACGGGGACTCGGAATTTGTCTTGTGTTTAGGCTACGCGTCACCCCCGAAGCAATAAATTTGGTGGTGAAGAATTTTCGTGAGCTAAACTCTGCCTAAAGGGCCATGAAGTCAAAAAGTGTCTGCGAAAGTGAATTCTACACTCTTAAACAAAGAGTGAAATTCCTCTATAGGAAAGTGCATTTCGGCACGGAAAGGAGTGGAAATTAACTCAGATGAGTTAAAACGCTCGTTTTAAGAGTGAAGGACGCAGATTGTTTTCTTTTATTCTTTTACCCACTCCGAAAAAGAGTGAAATCACTCCTATAGGAGAAGTGCATTTCGGCACGGAAAGGAGGGGAAATTAATCATACTGAGTTAAAACCGCTCGTTGTTTAAGAGTGTAGGATTGCTTTCCACGAGGAAAATGATAATAATGTTTTAGTAAAGAAAAATCTAAGATATTCAAGAATAACCTAAATTTAAGTATAATTCACCAATTATTAGATACTGCAAATCATGCAATGTTTTCCAATGTCTATTGTATATAATACCAACTTCACCTTCTAAAAGAGAGTTTCTCGACAGGACCCGATTATTACAATGGAAGCCGCAGCATAGTTTACTATCTCTATGCAAAAACTACATTTTCGAAAACCTAGAGAACGGAAAAGTAGTGATAACGGTTTCTGACGCTTAATGTTTGATGTGGAGCATGCATTTTCAAAAATAGGATCACTGTGTCTCTTTTCCACAAATTCGGGAAAAACATTTTCAAGAACAGATTTATTGATTATACCTAATTAGAAAGAGGTACAAAAAAGGGGGGTGCTTTTAGTATAAAATTAGATAAATTATCTCAGGACAAATTCCTTGATGACTTGAATTTAGCCATATCTATGTGTGTCATACATCTTTATAATTCATTTTTATTTTTAGTTACCTAATAATGGAACTTTCTATAGAAAGAAATTTTAAAATGTAAGATTTTTATTAACATATTATATGACGTAATAACATAAGTTTAGTGGTGGTCCCACCAATAAAACAAGATAATAGTAGATATTTCTCATTGATTGTTTTGATATGAAGAACAATCAAGTATGCAGAACTACGAAAACTTTTCTCTGTCCGACACGATTGTGTGAATCTGAAAATAGCTAGGAAAGCCAACGGTGTAGACAGTTGATTTTGTTTAGGGGGCGTCTATTTATCACGTGATGTGATTTTAGTGATTTTTTTACCCCCTCCCTCCCTTGATGAGAATCCCCCCCCCCCCCCATAATCCCACTTGAGATTTTTCGAAATTCTTAATTTCTTAATTTGATTTCTATTTTGGTGTATTTTGAATATTTTTTAAAGCTCTAACATTTTAAAATATGGTTTGGAAAGCCACGATAAATATTATCATGTACGATTTGGCAAAAAATTTAAATCCAGAAGCCCCTTAGTGCTCTTCTTGAAAGCTAGAAATACATAGCCAGCAAATTGCAAACCAAGCGTTTTACTTCAAAAGAGACCCTGCCAAATTTCCAAACATTTTAATTAGTAGTGGATCAGACCTTATTTTACAAACATTTTCAAAAGCAACTTTTCTTGTAAATGTCATGTATTAAACCTTTTCTTTTAAAAATTATTTGCAGGAAAAATCCACATAAATTTAATACGATTTTATTTATTATAAAGGAGGAATATAAAATAATAAGAGAGACTTAAGACAGGGATACATGGAACTCCATATAAGACTTGCAGTTCAATGTTCTAACAGCATAACGTCCTTACACATTGATTTATTGCTATTTTAGGGTGTTTCCACATTTCCCTCACAAAAATAGAAAACTTACCGATTTCTTTTATATTTATTTATTAGGTACTTATGTGTTTCGGCATTTGACTTACAGCTTCGAATTTCTAACATTATAAGAACTGTTTTTTTTTAAAATCCGGTTTAAAATAGTTGTTTATTGTTTGTTTCCAACTTAAAATTTAACAAACTGAGTTTCCACGTTTGCACCCCCTCTTCTACACTGTTAAAAATTTTGTCCTTGGTTTCACCATGATATTGGTTCCTAGTAGCTGCAACGGCTGTTTGGTGAAATGTTTCACCTTTTTTTTTTCGGTGTTTGGTTTAACCATTTTTCTGGATTTAGAAACAAAAACCTGAGAAATGGTTCAACCGAATACCAAAAATATGGTTTAACGTTTCACCACACAGCCGTTGCAGCTACTAGGAACCATATTTTTGGTGAAACAAAGTGCTTAATTTTTAACAGCGTAACATAAAATATTTTTTATTTGCATAAACCTTCATTAAAATTCTTATTTCACACTAGAATAAAAGAAACGAGTCATTTGAATTTCTGTCAAACTAATTTAAAGAGCTGTCAGGTGGTACTAAGCTAGAACAAATTGCTGAACACCGCGCGAAGGAATCCCGACGACAGTGCCATTCGAAAAAGGAACGCTTTTACACGATGCCGATCAAGTTACCGCATCAAGAAAATTGCTCAAAATAAAAGAAATCTTTCCCCAGTTAGAGAGGATTTTCTATTTCTTCAGGACTTTTAATTAAACTGAAAGCATTTGAAATGCGAAATGAAGTTTAGTAATTAAAAGGAGGGGTATGTTAGAGTAGTAAATTAAAAGTATTTTTTCTAAAGTATGGGGTCGTTGGATTTGATCTGCACTTGTTCGACTCAACAAGTCTTTGTAATTACGTAGGTAATTAAACTGGTTAAAGTAGAGAAGTTTTAGAAATTTTGGTTAATGGTTCATGAGAAAGTTAAAAAAAATAGGTGAATTGATTAGTCAAAGATATTGTTTTAAATTTAAATTTTGAGGTAGTATAATAATTTATGATTAATTTTATATAGAAAAACTTGATTAATACAATATTGGTTTCTGAGTCATCGCAGAAGTATTTTTTATTTTCATTTATGCTTTTGAAGATAATTCTTCTCGTGGTAAAGATAAACTCAAAGTGTTTAAAAATATTCAGAAATTTTATACAAATATTTTGGTTTTTGTTTTGAATGCAGCTATAGTGACGTGAGATGTGTTAATTAGGGATGAGCAGAAATAACGCTCAATACTTCATAATGTGCAGTTTGGTCTGTAAGGTTGTACAATGCGTTTGACCTGCGACAAACGTTAGATTGCTGTACCCGGTACTTTGAATATCAATAAAAAAATAATAGTTGATGTAAAATATTCAATTTTTGATGTAAGGTTCTTCATTGATTTCTGAAAGTTGTTCCAAAATTTTCACTGTTGTAATTTTTTGGCATAAAAAACAAATAAAACCAATATGAAAAAGTAATATCTACTTATTCATCCAAAGCTGAAAAAAATTCATGAAGTATGTATATTAAAATGATTCTTATAATTCGATATTAATGACTAAACTAGCACCGTTTTTTTAATCAATTGGCTGTTATTTAAAACTGATTTTGATAGAATTTGAATTCCGTGGACATTTAGAAAAATTTGTCGTGCAAAAGATTGGTTAATTTATTAATCAATTTTTACCACTTTTATACCCAAATATCCTCATTATTAACCAACCCGATTATTACAATGGAAGCCGCAGCATAGTTTACTATCTCTATGCAAAAACTATACATTTTCGAAAACTAGAGAACGGAAAAAGTAGTGATAACGGTTTGTGACACTTAATGTTTGATGTGGAGCATGCATTTTCAAAAATAGGGTCACTTCAAAATTTAAAAAAAATGGTTTCTAAAAACTCTTATCATATTGTTTTGTATATTAGCGATTTTATAAAGTTTATTAAAATAGGTACTTTTACACTATAAAACTTTTGTGGAACATTTTCACCATAAACTTGGTGAAACGTTTACTCCATAAAAACGCTGGTAGCATATAAAAATTTATGTTGTTAATATTGTTACGTGGGCATTTGAGAATGTACTAGTGAATATGTATTCCATTCTCATACAAAAATATGTGTAGGTTACTATTTCAATAAAAATAGTTTCCACAATTTTGTGGGGTAACGTTACACCAAGTTACATCAAAAGTTTTCGATGTATATAATGTAAAATTCAAATATGTGAAATTTTATTTATATCTCAATTACATAATAATTATTACACAATTTAGTATGCACTAATATTTAGTCCTTTAATATTTTAAAGATATTTATAATGCTGTTTCTTAAAATAAAAAAGTAGATGCGATTAAACTTTTCTCCAAGTTTTGAAATTAGTTCCTATGACGTTCGTGCAGTATAAATATTTGTATGCTAAAATAAAAAAATTACCTACTATTTTCTTTTCAAAATCTCAACCTTTTTCTAGTTTCGTGGATGAAGAATTGAGATAATTTACCATAATTTAAGTTCTTTTTTGCTTATAAAAATTATATAAAACCTAAACCTGTGCAGGTTTTCTTTGATGCGAATTCTGAAATCATTGTCATTATAGTGGTTAGAAAAAAACCCTATTCGATTTTTCCATTTAAGGAATTTTTTTATTCTTTGAAAAAATTTTAATTAAGTTTTTTTAAGTAGACAACATTTTACCTTTTATATATATTAGTTTTAAATCTATTAAACGTATTTTTTTAAATATTTCCTTATAAAATAGTTTTTTAAAGTTTCTATTTCGTTAATATAATTGAGGTTTTGGTCAATGATTTAAAAATATTTTTTTATATATATTACAGTCAAAGGAACAGTTTTAGTTCTTGATGAAAGTTAAAATCTTAAATTAAATTATTTTTAAAGTGCTAAACACAAATAATTTTATTCTTAACGAAGTGTGAGTAATCTGTTAGACTTATAATATTTTTATTTTTAAATGTTTAAACTAGACATGAAACAGATCTCAACACTGCATAGTTTAAACACTGTTTTCTGTACGTTTTCCTTGCCTCATCTAATCTAATTTATTAAAAAAATATTGGTCATCAACTAACCAATATTAAATTATATCTACACTTTACTTAGGCAAAACTTTTATTAAATTGGTTTTTACCTCTAAACTTAATATGATTAAAAGTAAGTTAGTGCATTGAATTTTTTTTTCTCCCTTTTTTAGTGATTAGTATTTCACCAATTTTCTTATTTCGCTCACCCCACACACTTAAAACGACTTAGGGTATGATTAAAAGGAAAACCGAAGTTTAAATATATCACACAAAAAAATTAAATCGTACTGTCTAAGCTTTTTAAGAACATTAAGACGTGAAAATATCAAGTTTATTTTATAATGCACTTTTACCTGTAAATGGTTCTATTAAGGGGGAATGGGTGCGCTGGACCACGGGTCACCAAACTCAAGTGCCTCAGTGTTAATCCAATAGCGAAAAAACTATTTTATCTGCCACATTTCTCCGGCTGTATTGTATATTTTTACAAACGTTTTTTTTTAAATAATGAATGTAGATAACTTACAGGTATCTTTCTTCCCAATTTTTGAAATTGCTTCGAATATTTTGTGTAAAATTATTTATTGAAAATTAAAAAAAAACATATTCGAACCAATTTCAAAAAGTGCGAAGGTCGGGACCTGTAAGTCAGCTACATTTATCACATAAAAAAATTCCCTTGTAAAAATATTCAATACAGCCGGAGAAATGTGTCAGAGAAAATATTTTTTTCTCCATAGGATTAACACTGATGCACTTTGCTTTGGAGACCCTCGGTCCAGCGCGCCCATTCCCCCTTAAGAAGTTTATTAGAATTAATTATGTTTGGATGGTAGTTTGGTGTAGGAGATTATAAAATAAGTAATTATATATAAGAACAATATAATATTACTAAAACTATTGAGCAATTAAATTCATATTGAACCGATGAATTGTGTTCAAAAAATACTTTCATTTTGAAATTTATATCAAGCGTTACAAAAGTTTCTTTCTTAAAAAAAGTAATTTGCAAGGTTTTTCTTGAAAACAAGATGAAATACTTTGTTACTTTTAAAGCTGTATCTTCTTTCTAACATAGACAGTTTTTGTATTTGCAATTTCATTAAGAAGCCTTAAGAAACATTTTCTTTATAAAACTGATATAAACTTGCAAACTACTGTACTCATTGATTTTTAAATCCCTACAAAAACTGTTCTTTCTGAACTTTATGTATATTTTTCTACTCGAAAAATTGTATTTCCAATAAATGTTTTTGCAAAAATATACTTGGCGTATTTTTTTAAGTCTGGATATTTTCAAAGTAATTTTAATTTTTATAAAGATTATTATTTGATTGGAATTATTAAAAAATGGTATTTCAAATCGGCATGCATAGCTTTAAATATTTCAAATTTTAATTACCAAATATTAACTGCATGTAATTTTCTACTCCAAAAAATCATTATTCTTTCACATTTTATATTTAAAATGTACTTTGCGTATTTTTTTTTAAATCTGGATATTTTCAATGTGATATTATTTATATCAATATCATATTTTATGGTTGTAATAAAAAACGATATTTTAAATCTGCATATCCAAGAGGCTATATTGCTTTTACAGATTTTAAATTTTAATTGAAAAGCCCAATGAAATTCAGATAAATGGGTCCCAAGAAGAAGATATCACGACGTAAACATGATGGAAACTCTAAGAATAAAATAATGACTTCATGTATATGCAAATTAGATCCTTTATCTCTTATGTTCATAACAAAGGCCGAGTAATTATTTTGGAAAAGATTGTTTTGAAAAAGATGTTTGTTTTGTTACATTTTTGTGTCTGTGGATGAACATTGAACAATAATAACTACTCGCAGCTCCACATAAATTATTTAACATTTTGAATAAGGGCTTGACATTTTAATGGAAAACTTAAATTTTCGTGTTGATTACAGAATTTCAGAAAATATATATTTTAAAACTTAACAATCTGTCTGTGCTTAGTCATGAATATTAATTACCAGGACACAATTAAAATTATCTATATAATTATTTAATTATAAATATATATACAATATATATACAATTATAAATACATATACGAAAATAAACTGGTATTAAAATAAACTATTTTTTTTTAATTTTAAACTACATGCTTGACTATTTCCTTACATAAAAGTGTCATCATTAATTCGTTTTAATTAATTAATATTCACATTTACATTCGAAATACAATCGTAAGATAAAACGTGTTTTGTATAATCGTAATACATAATATGCAATATAAAAAACTTTTTTTTATGAGCAACAACCACGAATAAATGCGTATCTCCCAAAATATAATGAAGTTGTCGCCAGCAGATGTTTCAGATACGATGTGATACCTTTTGATCAACGATGCTTTTTTTGATGAGGTATTTTATCATCTACGAATAAAGGCTTAAGGCAGAGAATAGATTGGATGGCTAGGAAATTTTTATAAAAAATGGTGGATTTTTTTATGCATAGGAAATATTATTTTTACTGCTCTTTTCAAGTTTAAAAAGAGGATGGTCTGGAAAAGTAATCTAAATAATTTTGAAATACATTGAATTGCTTTCAATTTTATGAGAGGGAATAATCCAAGGATAGAATTGTGAAATTTAATATGATTTTTTAACTTTAAATGTAAATGTCACAGATGTATTTTTCAAATGTTTCGAGTTGCAAGGAAAATGTGGATTGGAAACTCAAATAGTTTATGATGTATTGCATTTCATTTTATCTTTTTTAGTGTTTTTGGATATTCAGACAACAAAAGCAAATGTAGTTTCAGCATGAAATGTTTGTTTTTTCGTTCTTAAAGATAAAGTATTAAATATTTGATTGATCTAAAATTGTTTTAAAAGAACTTAAATTGTTTTTTGACTTTTCTTCAACTTGGTGTTATAATATCGAATTTGTCAATTTTATTTTGATAATGATTAAATGGTATATGTAACTATATTTAGAGTTTAAAATGTTATGCATTATACAAAACTTTTTTTAAATAACTATTATGGTGTTTCGTAAACAATTTCCCCAAAAATTGTTTACATATATGAAGACTTATTCCTTTATGCCTATCTCTATGTAATTTAATTAACAAGATAAAAATACTACCAAAATTAACGAAACACAAAATGTCTTAACATTTACCAGAATTTAATTTTATAGCTATTCTATTATAAACCTCTTCTATTTAAATTAATTAAAATAACTTGATTTTGTAAAAATTTCATTCGTAACATTTGTGTCTTAAAACCGTTCAGTCCTCCATTCTTACTTATAACTATTTAATTAGTGAAAGGTCCATATCTACGTTAATTACGCAATCTCATAAAGTTAATAAAACTAACGTGTTCGCAAACTAATTTAAAAAATGTCATCGTGTCAGAAAGAATCGCTCTAATGGACCCTACAGGTGGACCTATTGCTGTTTGTTCTGAGGTTCGAATTCTGAAGCTCAGTGATTGATCAATGAAATGCAGTCCTCGAAAGACGATCGAACATCCTAACAGTTTGCCGCCATTGGCGGTTGTTGCATTCTTGGCGAGTTTTGATGAGATACCATTTGTTTGAGTTCTACACAAATCGCTTTGGTGTATATGAATTTTTTTATGTCAAATTTTTTGTTAATTAATGACGTTACTAACAAACTTGCGTGACGAATTTGTGGATGCAATTGTAAACTATATAGTTAGCTTCGTTTGATTTAATAAAATTATAACGTGAAGTCAATTGAAAGAAATGGACCTTTTAGTAAACGATTTTGAATAGATAGTATATAAAAAGGAAAAGATGGAATTATGAACATGAATAATTTATATCTGTGAAAAAATTAATAACTGATTCCTTTATGAATAATTATTGTTAAATATTAATTATGTTAACAGTCTTATAGAACCTCTTAACGATTATTTTGAACATTTTATACCCCTGAAAAAGTTGCGAAATGTACTGTATGGATCCACTTTGGATTTATATTACACAAAATCAAAATGCTGAATATTAATTATGTTAACTGTCTTATAGAACCTCTTAACGATTATTTTGAACATTTTATACCTCTGAAAAAGTTGCGAAATGCACTGTATGGATCCACTTTGGATTATATTACATAAAATCAAATGCTGAATATTAATTATGTTAACTGTCTTATAGAACTCTTAACGATTATTTTGAACATTTTATACCTCTGAAAAAGTTGCGAAATGCACTGTATGGATCCACTTTGGATTTATATTACATAAAATCAAAATGCTGCAGTTCCGTAAAAAAGTTTTAACACAGCTTTGAAGTTCTCAAATCTTGATTATACTCACTATATTCCATTGTTTAATTTTGAGTTCAGTTTACATTAAATAGACTCAAGTAAAAATATTTCAAAAAATGTAATAAGATTAATAAGCTTGACATTAAAAAAATCCGATGCTCAAAATGAAATCTTAAATTTATGAAATATTTCAAAGGAAAATCGAAATAGTTAGTTTTAGCTATTTCAAACCGCATAAAATAATTTTAAATAATTGGAATTCTTAAGTCCTCAAAAAATTTAAAAAAAAAAGAATTTGGAAAAAAAATTACAATTGTAATGGTTCATTATCAGTAACTCATTGACGATTGGCAAAAAAATTGCCCTGCGAAAATGAGCTTTCTGCTTAAGTTTATCTGAATAAACAAAATGAAAGATTAATAAAGACCATAGTACTAAACAGTTTATGAAGAAAAAATTAAGTTTCATGAAAAAATAATTTAAAAATTTAACTTAAACTTTTTTATTTGGTAAGGAAGGGGTTAATGGTATTTACAAATCTTAGATCTTTAGTGGGTTAAATAGTTTTAAATTATATCATTTGGTGATGATCGTTATCAATTAAAATTATGCTACGGGAGACATAGTCAGTACTGTCATCATAAACATGTAAGGCTTAAATGAGCTCAAAATAGTACTTGATATAACTATAACCAATAACACACACATCATAAGTCTCCATCAAAGATCACCTGTATGTAAGGTAATCGTATCCGGCTGCCTATTTCTAGCCTCCTTTAGGAGCTTTAACACAGCCTATAACGCCTCGTGATTTATAACCCTGGTCAAGTGACGAACCACCTGTAGAGTGAAGACCTTTGTCAACGAATATTAATAAACAACTAGCTGAATTGAACCCTTACGTCAAAACTGTAAAAAAAAACTAAAATTACATATGATATTGATTATAATTTTGACATTAAAGTGCTGTGATGTAAGTTTAACGTCACATTGATGTTTTCATGGCGTAAAGACGTTTTCAGTGGATATTTCATGGCGTAAAGACGATTTCAGTGGATATTTCATGGCGTAAAGACGTTTCAGTGGATATTTCATGGCGTAAAGACGTTTTCAGTGGCTATTTCATGGCGTAAAGACGATTTCAGTGGCGTTTTCATGCCGTAAAGACGTTTTCAGCGGCATTTTCATGGCGTTGTGTATGATTTTGTTTTCTTTTACATGATCTTGAATTTTGTAATGCCCAGTCTTAGATATGTTTATGAATTAAGTTGGTGATGAAAAACACCATTGTAGGATGAATAGTAATATTATAGTTACGAAGCAGGGATGTTATTGGGCATGCTGTGGGGTAATTATTGGACAGTTTGATTATTGGACTGAATATTTTTTAAAAATTTCTTAGGTAGGCACTTAACTGATAGATATGTTTATGAATTAAGTTGGTGATGAAAAACACCATTGTAGGATGAATAGTAATATTTTAGTTACGAAGCAGGGATGTTATTGGCATGCTATGTGGTAATTATTGGACAGTTTGATTATTGGACTGCATATTTTTTAAAAATTTCTTAGTAGTGCACTTAACTGATATCTAATTGCAGCGAATCAAACCTAAAAGCAGTTTTATTAAGGCTTGTAGGAACTTACTACAGTTAATTTGCTAATTGATTATATCTAGCCGTACATAGGCCGAGTTCTTCAACTTCTGACAATGAAGACATGGATTAAATTGAATTACAAGACTCAGCAGATATTTCCTTTGGTGAGTTTGATGATGTTAACAGTGTACTGGCCCAATATGGGAAACATGCACCACGAAGTGTTCGGCAACTGTAACTTCGCATTTAGATTTGCGTGAACATGTTGAAGAAGGTACGCTATTGTTGCTACATGTTGCCAAGAACGATATAAGTTGCTATTGTAGAAAAGCACAAAAAAGATGTCTTATGAAAACTTTGAAGAAACCTCCGACAAATTACTTAGTGTTGAAATGAAATTTCTAAAATGGTTTTGAGACATCAGTGTAGGTATCCAGGGCAACCACAAATTGAAATTGTGAAAACACTGTATGTCCTTTATGGTCCTGTGCAAACCACATAAGTTAATCCATTTAACATTACTTGTAATGATGAAGTTAAGTTTTGTAGTTACTTTATAGTTATAACTGTACTTAGTTCTAATCGGTTCAGTTAGTTGCAGTTTGGTGGCAGACAGTATCTCAATATGCTTAATTTTAGTTGTTATAGTTTGTGTGATTAAAAAACACCATCTACGCAACGTTTGAACTTGGAAAAAGAAGAAAATATGAAAAAGTTGTGTGTGCAATATTTAAATGGTTTGGTAATTTTTATTAGATTTCACAGTTATACAATTTTTACAGAAGCAATATGATGTTCAATAATTACCCCCATACACAGTATCTATAGTACGTACCATTGTCTACAATTTACCCCTTGTAGCTAGTCAAAAAACTGTGCGGAACAGATTGAAAACTACTGTCCAATATTTACCCCGCTGTGTCTAATAATTACCCCAATGACGGGGTAATTTTTGGACACAAGTTTATTTCAACAATTCAACTTCTACAGAGGAAATAATAAATTTCAACAATGGGTCCGGGCATATATATCAAATAGTAAATTACGAAAAAAATTACCCCTGGTTAAAAAACTACATAAATGTGGGAGCTGTGGTAAAAGTTTGATTTTTGTCCAATAATGACCCCGTGTTACCCTAAAGAATATGCACAAAGTTAACCTGAAGTTTATAAATAATTTTTAAAAAAGTTAATTTGGAAATTTTTACATAAAAAGGAAAACCGTACACTGTAAAAAAAAATTACTGAAATTAACGGGAAAAGTACCGGCAGCAGAGTTGCCGGGACTTTCCCGTTTCGTTAAGTATTCCCGTGTTTTACAAGTTCGTTTCTATATTCTCCGTGTTAAATATTCATTTGCATTTCCCGTGTTTTACTAAGTTCCGTTCTTCTTTATTTTCTTGCATTTTCCCGTGTTTCTACTTAAGTTTCGTTTCTTATTTCTCGTTATTAAAATTTCCATTTCCCCGTACAGATAATACAGGTAAGGTAAGGTAATCGTTTCCGGCTGCCTATTTCTAGCCTCCTTTAGATGCTTTAATACAGCCAATAACGCCTCGTAATTTAGAACCCTGGTCAAGTCACGAGGTCGACACCTGAGCGGGAACCCATACGGAACTTCGAGAGACATCGTAAGCTAACGCCATCGGGACTTTGGACTCCACAGATTTAACGAGCACGTCTGTCCCAGTGTACTCGGGCCCATCCGTGAATTGAGGATTTTTCTACTATTTCCAGCACAGATCCGATTTATAGGATGACTAGCAGTAGGTGGGATTCGAACCCCCGCACTCCTGCAAAGGTTGAATCCCTAGGCTGATGCCCTAACCACTCGGCCACGGACGGGCCTGGTAATACCGGTATTTGATGTTCGAGTTTCGATGTGTGTATTCTTAGTACATTATTGATAATTCTACGATAGGGTAATAAAAGTATGGCAGCTCTAAAAACGGGAAAATTCCGTTTTCATCTCTTTGCTCGTGGTTTACGGACATTTTCCGTTTTTAGAAGGAAAAACCCGTTTTCAGACGGAAAAAACCCGTTTTCAGTCGTTACGGAGAGTTCCGTTAAAATCAGTAATTTTTCTCCTGAAATTTCAGGGTTTTTTTAACAGTGTATCGCATATGTAACTTTCACACACACACACAGTGTCATTTATTCTTAGTATTAGCTATAAGCTATTTTTATATGCTTGCTTTTGTAATCATCCAGTACATTATATTAACACAGGTTAATCTATTTTTTATTGATGAAAATTTATATTTTAAAGATATTGTAGAAGTTTTTCATTTGGACGTTCTAGGAAAATATTGGATTAAGTACCTTAGAAGTGTAATTAGAAAGCTATTATTGTAACATTTCTAGGTCCATTTTAAGGTATTTTTCAGCTTTAGTGCTTCAAGTATAAAGATTTAGTAAAGATTTGGAAAATATTTAGTCTTTTATATTTTTGTAGTACGTCAAGTATTTCTTTCTAAACAACAAAAAGTTCATAATTTAAAAATAAAAATTATCAATTTTACAATAATTCAGCGTATTTGAATCTATCACCATTTATTTTACATTCAAAACCCATTAATTAACTATTCGTAAAAGACGATTTTCATAGCTTTAAATAGCATTAAAAACAATGTAATACAATCTTTAAGTGATTTTTTTTAACTTAGCAAATTCTTAAAAATAAGGATTACACAAATAATATATAATATATAAAATATCTAACTACATTTCAAAGAAATACTTTTTTTAATAAAGTATCTGTCAGGAAATAGAAATCTTTCACAATATACATTTTATCAAGATTAAGTACAGGGAATATTGCTTAAGAATGTCTCCAAAACCTTTCATTGAAATTGAATACTTAAACATAAAAATACTTTTTCAATTGTTAGTTTATAAAACTCAATCTTTCTTTTTAACAATAAAATAAAAATGACACTTTTCCTGAGATTCAAAATCTAATTTCTTTACAACTGTTTCTTTACCCTCAGTAAACTACATTTTAATCAGAAGAATGTTTATTTTTATATAAATTATTCTAGTTCTTGACTCTTTTGTAAATTTAAAGTCTTCTCCTTCCCTTTTAAAAAGAAAATCGTACTCGGTATTAAGTTTTAAAAGGGATTATGTTAAAGCAGTATGCTATCTTTTAATCCTATTTAATATTTTTTTTTATGTACGCTATCTTTAAAAATATATAGATACAATTTTTTTTAATGAAAATTTATATATGACGGAAATAGTTCTAACTAAATGAAAAGGGTTAATTTTCCACTTTATTTAGTTTTATGTAAAACTTTTACTGTCAAATGCAATACTTGTGAGTTGTAGGTATTAAAGAAATCATGATATTAAAACACAAATAACTAAATGAAAAGCATTAAACATTGCTTGATATTCCTTCAAATACTTCTATGATATTTGTATATTAATAATTATAAAATAATACTCCTTATAAAACAAAATGTATTCCATTTTATAATAAGTTATTTCGATTCTTTTAAAAATAATAATTAGTCGTGCACATGTTTGAAAAATACTTTTTTTTCGAATTAAAAAGCTGCATAGATTAAATTTATTGAAAAAATATTCTTCACTAAAATTGTGCAATAAATAGTTATAGTTACTTACGTTTAAACTTTTTAACACATTCATTTGATAGTTTCGGACTACATGATTTTTAAAGATTGAAAAATTTGGTTTTCAGTTGCAGATCATTAAAGAAAAATGTAGCTTTGAGATAAATCGTTCAAATCTATTTTTATAAAAATACAAAAGAAACCTTTCTAGTTTGCGCTGGTTTTTGAAAACTTACGCATGAATTCAGAAAGAATTTTTTCTAACAAAATACAATTTTTAATTTTTTTTAAATGGTACTAGATTTGAATAAAAATATATTAACTTTGTTTTCAACCTTTATCCTTCACGACTATTCTTCTATTATTGTAAAATGAAATATTTTTTGAGCATCGATTGTTGCAATAAAGAAAAAATACTATAAAGAAATAAGCTCAAAACGTTGACTTCAAAAGAAAAGGAAGGAATGATATCAAATTTAAAAAAAAAATTTGGTTGCGTGCTTTAATTTGAAGAGTTTGTTATTTTATTCTTCATTCTTTTTTTACTGATGTTATGCATTTTTTTGTCGTTTGTTCACAGGAAGGATTTAGAAAGGAATGTTTCTCATTTTTATTTTACTCTTTTTATAAATTGTACTTTAAGCTTTTCTATCAAATATTTTTTTTATTTGAAATGCATTTTTCTATAACTTAAAACTAAATTTTGATTCTAACTATAAGTAATTAAGAAAAAGTGTTGGGTAAAAAGAATATTGAATATTTTTATAAGAGATAAATATTGCCCGCATTTCTTGTCTAAATGAAATGAAACTAATGTAATCAAGCACATCTACAAATTATAAATCACTTTAAAATATTTAAAACTGCATAATTCTAATTTCCATGTTCGTGGTTACATCAAACTTACATTTTTGTTGTTGATGATGATGATGTCGTGTCCATGGATAAAGATTATATGGGACCAAAGGTTTCATAGACTGCTTCAGTGATCTGCAGACAGTGGTCCTCTTAAAGGTCTTCGTAGGGCGATTTGGTGATTTGTTGCAATTTTGCCAGGGGGCTGGACAAGAGAAAAGATGTTTTGGATCCAGTTCCGAGTCGGGGCAGTTTCTGCAGCTGGAGTATTTCCTAGTTCCATCTTTTTGGATTTCCATCCCTTTGAAGTGGCCTGTCCTTAATCTAGTTAGGGTGGTCGCAGTAACCCTATTGGTGTTTAATTCGCAGATTTGGTGTTTAATTTTAACACTTCTGCTGTTAAATTTTGCTTTGGCCACTGAGTTGATTACATTACATTTTTGTTAGCAACACTGATTACAAACTGTATTGATGTTTGAAAAAAAGTTTTAAACAATAGTTTCTAGATCAAATGCAAGTAATAAACAAAGTTTGGAATCAAAAGTAACACGTTGAGTTAGTTGCCAATCTCAGCTATAGGGATTGGACAAAATAACGGAAATACTTTGCAAGTAAGAAATATTTTAAAATTACTTACAACTTATAGGTAAGATTATCCATTTCTAAGCATTTGCAACACATGCCTTAACGACACATTTTATCATATAAATTTCAAATCCAGACTAGGCAGAAAGCAGTCAGCATTGCTAAAAACACCGTTAAGTACAATATACAATACACTTATAAAATACCGTATAATATTTGAAACTTTTAGGAAAATGCACTCACCCAATTGGTTTGCATTTTCTTACTTCGATTAACTTCGTTTTATTTCTTGTTTTAACAGAAAAAAACTCATTTAGATTTCTGACTATATAGGGTTTGGCTCAAAATGAAATGAAATCTTTGCAATTTTCAAAATATATATTTCCACTTTCTCAAAATCAAAAAGATACTTACTTTGTTTAAATGTCCATATAAGATGCTGTAAAACTTACAAATAATGTGTTTATTAAAATTTAATGGCATGCAGGTTTGAGCTAAAAGGTAAAAACATTTGTAGAATTACTCTTAGCTTAGTAATATATTTGAGTTCAATTAAAGAAAATATTTGTTATTTCGTGAAATATTTGACCATATATATATTTCATGTTGTTGCACAATTTCAGAAATCTGAATGTTTGAGTTGAAGAAAGATTGAAATTTTTATAAAAATAAGATCCACTGTTCTTGAATTTAAGTTAAAAACATATTTTTTTAAAAGAAAATACATGCTTTTTACATTTTTTTAACACAACACAGCAATATTAAATATTATTTTGTATAAAAGTAATGATTTTTGTATGGTAATTATTACAAGTTATGGTTTCTTTTATAAAAAATTTCAATTCCATATAAGGGAAGTGTACCTAATGTGGACAAATGCTAGGAATATTTGAAATCATTTGATCAACTTGCTTTAAAACACTATTTCGAATGATACTGATACTACTATGTTTGATAGTTAATAGTGAAACTGTTTTCCCAAAAAAAGCAAAAAATTATTTTATTTTTTACTTTTAAAAATAATCTTTTTAAGTTATGAAAATAGATATATGGGTCGTTTGAGTGGAAAGAGATCCTCAAAAATGCAGATATTTTTATAATGAATTTTCAAAGCTCTTGAGCTGTCTGTTAATTTGAATAAAAATTTCAATTGATTTTCAGCAAATGTTTGAGTTATCTTTTTCACATTATTAGCTGGTGTGAGCGACAAGTTTTAGAATTTTTTTTTAAATAGTCCAATGCGCCTGTACTATAAAGCTAAATCCCTTTTCAAAACCCGATGAGTATAAAAATTAAATTGAAAAGTCTATGTATAGTAATCTTTGGATGTGCTTAACAATGGGTCTGCAGTAGCACCCCCTAGTGATAAGGTTCCGAGTAAAAAAAAAATAATTAAAAAATTAAAATAGCATTTCTATCTCAAAACGGCTCTTATTAAACAGTCTTACAACTTTGTAATACTAGCATTTTTTAAATGTTTCAATAAGTACAAAATCTCAAAATTGGAGCCACTAAGGTACCCTGGATTAAAAAAAATTGTGCTCTTATTATTTTATCCAACATAAAACCATTTTTTAAAAAATAGTTAACTTTCTTATTCTAAAACATTAGTATAGCTTTTAATAGATGAAATTTTTTTTTAAGTTGCCGAAACATTAAAGTCAATAAAGTGTATTAAAGTATATGCTGTCAAATGGCACTAGAAGGTTTAGGCAATTTTTGGCATCCTAAGTGTTCGTAGAAGACAAAGAAGTAAAGATCAACCTACAGTAAATAGTGTTTTAACGCGTAAATTTGTTTTAACTAAAAATTTGTGATAAAAGTGCCAATTCTATTGTAGAAAGTAGCTAAATTATTAAAAAAAATTACTTTTAATTCCAGATTTAAACTACACTATAAAGCTTAATTGAAAGAAAACATAAAATGCAAATATTTTATATCACAATATTTAAAAATCAATAAAGAGTACTTTTAAACAAATCTGTTAATATTCCCTCTTAAAAATATTTATATGTTATAAAACTTATTTTTCTAAAGACAACCACTTTATTATCATCCAATATTTTTATCGAAATGGATGTTAAATCAAAATTGATAACAATCCCTTCCCACTTGTCACCCTGTGTGCTAGTAAATTACCAGCTCTATTTACCCCTCCACCCCTTACCTAAACAGACAGCGACAGACAAGCCTGTCACCCCAGGCTAATTAGTGTCGAATTGACAGAGCGGGCGGGCCCAAGCGAAAGGGTAAAGCCACGCCAAATCCGTGGCGCCTGCGCATAGCCCAACAGCTAATACAAAAGGGGCAACCCTGGGCCCAGCGAGCCATCTTGCGTTGCTGACAGCGAGGCTTGCCCTAACTGCCTCTGCTAGTCCCTTTTCGAGATCCAACAGCGAGGTATGTATCTCCATCCCCTATTTTTTCTCCCATTTCATTTCTCCGTCTTTGCCATTTCTCGTATTTCATCTTGAGCCTCTTTTTCGCATCAATGAAGATGAAGCATCGAAAGATGCTCGCTGCAGCTACACTGTTTACATTTAGGAGTGATATACATTTTTTTATCATCCCCCCCTTATGCTCCCCTCCTCCCCCCGTGAGTTTGTTAGCGGGGTGGTTGGGGAGGAGGGGAGAGAATGGGGGAGGGGAGGAATGCCGTGCGAATATTTTACCTACTCGCCGAATGAAAGCGAGTCTTTATTAGTGAGGCGGATTTTTCTGCCTAATTCTCTTTTTGTTGCTTGTTAGGTTAAATGGGATTATTTGAGTACCGCGCGTTGTATTTCGGACGTTTGTCAAATGATTAATTGTCTGTCATCATACATTGCATTGCAGATTGCGGCTCTCTGTTTGTTGTGAACGTGGTATGATTTGTGCATGTGTTTGTATAAATACTTGTTATATATAAAATATAAATATTTTGATTTTAATTTGCTGAGTGTATATATAAACTCGGTACATATTTTTTTCTTTTACGTCAAGCAATTGAACAATATCTACTAAGAATGTTTTTAAAAGATTTATAGATGAGAAAAAAATAACAAATTCTGCTTTGTTTTTAAACTTTGAGTAATTTGAGTTTGGAATAAAATTTAATTAATTTTTTTGAACATATGGAAAGTCATATCAGTTCACTAACATAAAACAAATGTAAATGTACTTTAAAATTATTTAAAATAAAATAAGTTTAAAAAAAACCTAACTTTGCAGCATTAATTTATGCAGGTCTATTATTGAGTATTAAACAGGGCCATTTAATAGTATTATTCACAACTGAACATTGAATAAATATAGTTTTCAATTGTTGTTTTTATAACTTACCTATAGAGTCAAGTATAAGGGTAGCTGGATATTATTTTTGAAGAATTGAAGTAAAATATATTTAATAGTTTCATCCGCAGTAGCTAAAATATAAGAATGTTTTGTGTTTTATTTTGTGTTTAATCACTTTGTGTTTTTCTACCTTAAATTTTGTATAAATAAACATACTATAAGTCAAATGGAAACCATTGCCCTGAACGATTTGTGTGGGGACAAATTAAGTTACACGAATGCACGTAACAAATTCTAAAAATTTAAAGTTGACGTTTTTTTCGGTAATTAAAGTACACAAATGAGCACAAAAGAGTGAATTTAATTAAGAGTCGTTTTTCTTTTCAATTCGACAGAAATATTTTAACTACCTTGCTAATAAAAGTTAAAAACATATTTTATTGTTAATACAAAATATTAAACTTGAAAATTTTAATACTAAAAAAATTAATAAAGTTTAGAATAAGGTTGTTTTAAGTTATTTCAATTGGCAAATTTATATTTGTTTCGATATTTCTTCTTCTTTGAACACATTTATTAAAAAAATATTTTTAGTTATACTTTTGTTTGAATTATTAAATCTAAATTGAAAAGATACTTAAAAATACACTATTTCTTTGCATCATAAAATCATCATTCAAAACACTTTGTCTGCTTCATTTTACTATGTATTATACTAATACACTTTTAATGAAATGTATTTAGGTTGCACCTTTATTAAATATACAAATTTAAAAATGTCTTTAACTTATTATGTATTTTCTTAATACGAGTAAAAAAGTAATAAAAAATAAATAATGAAATCATTCGTACAACAATATGTTTAGTAAACTTTGGAAAATGTATTAAAAACTATTTTATTTTGAATACTTAATTTTTGCTTGCTTATAAAAGTTAAAATTCTTTAATGAATTAACGTTTGAGAATTTAATTGCTTTTTATATTGCTTGGTTTAAATTAATCAAATAAATATTAAATTACATTTAAAAGTAAAATTTTTCATTCGTATATACAAAAAAAAATAAAACTCCAGACACATAATGTCAAAAACTGAGTTGAAAAGACTAATGTTTTTTTTTCTAAAAGATGTTTTATCATCAACGTTTTCTACTGAATAAAGTTTTGAGACTTCTTTATAAAGGCAATATTTTTTACATAATACTCTAACAAGACTGACATAATCTTCAAAACTTCTATTCTACCTATTCAACAGATTTACGCTCCTATTTTTATAGGATTTTCTTTCTTTATTGGCTTTAAAATCTTTTTTCGTCGTCAAGATAATGATTTTTTACAAAAAGGCGGAAATATTATGTTTCATAAAAAATGTACAAACTTTAGTTATTTCTTATTATTGATATTAAAGAATACCATTCATTATTATTTTATCAGTTATGAATTTATATTGTCTTTTGAAACATGGATACCTGAATCAATGCTATTGTATAATCAAAAAAATAAAGTTGCATCAATAAGAAATATTTTGATACTACCAAATAATTAAAATTTTAATGAATGATTATTAATCGACACTTATTAGGTTTTACTTTACAAACACAATATAGAATTTATGAATAACAATTATGACTATTTTAACTGCATTACAATAACTAAAAAAATGCCTGGAACGGCATAGTGTTAAATTATTAGTTTTTTATGACCCTTCGTAATTTAATTATAAAAATATATTTAAGATGTACAATTCCACACTGTAAAAGCGTTTGGAGTACGATTACTCCGCAAAAGTTTTAGCGGCAAATTTTGCATCCTGTTTTACTTAGTAACGTTACAGCATAAAGCGGTGTAACTTACATCGAAGCTAAGTAAACTTTCATCCCAAAAACGGTAAAATTCAACTGCTTTTACTAAAGTGTAATATTATACCTGGCAGTGTGAAATTCTCTAGCATAATTTTGTGGTTATTTTTAATAGTTTTGTACCAAAGTACAAGTTAGGCCTAAGGCCAGGCTCGATGCTGTAATCCTTTGATTACAAGAACGTCGCTTTACCGCTTTACCAGCTCAATAACACACTGTTAAAAATTTTGTGCTTGGTTTCACCAAGATATTGGTTCCTAGTAGCTGCAACGGCTGTGTGGTGAAATGTTTCATCTTTTTTTTCGGTGTTTGGTTGAACCATTTTTCTGGATTTGGAAACAAAAACCTGAGAAATGGTTCAACCGAATACGAAAAATATGGTTTAACGTTTCACCACACAGGCCGTTGCAGCTACTAGGAACCAATATCATGGTGAAACCAAGCAAAATTTTTTTAACAGGGCAGCTTTATTTTTCATAATATTTTTCGTTAATTTTTCTTCACAACCATTTTGGTTCAACACCATTTATGATTGCGCATGCACTTGAACTCTGTTGCAGCATTATTTGTAACGTTCCTCCTATTTGAAGCTTTGTAAGCTTACTCCAAAATTGTATAGCGTTAAACCAAAAAACCATGGTAACGTTACAAAATAATTTGCAATTCATAAACATTTGTATCCTCTTTAGATTCATTTTTTAAACTGAATAAATCGATTTATATTATAGATACCCATAAAAAAGTGTATAAAAACTATTAGTTGAATTCTTTTTAATAAAAATTGATTCTTAATTAATTACTATTTCAGACACATGTCATTCATTATTGACATGCTTTCTTTATGATTAAAATCAATATATATTAACATTTAAACATACCTTAAAATAACTACAATTACTTCAAATCACACACATATACAACCGACATACTATTCTATATGGAAAAATACTATATTTTGATGCAAATACAATTGTAAAAAAATTGTTTTTATAATATGGAGTCTCTCTGAAATTTTTTGATGAGTGTCACCTAGTAAAAATATTATTAACTATGGTATATTTTCTTTATTACCATGATAGAGCGACAAGCTTACTAACATTATGAGCAGATAGATATTCACGTCTGTTTTTATAGATGATTCAAATCCCAATTAAATTTTAAATTAGTGAATAACAGTTTAAAAAAAATAATTAAAGTATTTTTTTTATTAATACAGTGATACAAAGACTACATTGAACCCATTTTCACTAAGATGAGATAATACTTATTTATACCCCTCACATTTGTTTCTATAATATTGATAATTCAAAAATCTATTAAATATTTAATTAGTGCACTATATTTAAAAATAGGTAACTATTTCACTTTATATACGGTGATACAAAGCCGAGATTGTGTTTATTGATACTAAGATTAGATACTACTTATTGATACTCAGAAACTTGGCACTGTTCCAGGTTTTTCAGACATTATTTTCTTAAGATTTATGGAATTTGCCGTTCTTTTCCTTTGGAAAAAAGAACGGATAAATATTTAAGTATGTAGTCATGCATCTTGACGAGAAGAGAATATAAATCTTAAACAAAAATACATAATACCAAAGGTTAATAGTGTATTTATTTTGGGTGGAATATTTGTTTTGTGTCTTATTTTATGACAAAAAATGTTCGATTTTTTTTTGCTTTTAAAAATTGATGAAAAATTATGTCATTCGGTAATGTTTTTTAAAAAATATTTTTTACCTAATAACGTTTCGGTATCATGTCGTTTATTACTGTTTTTATGGTAATGCTGTTAATATGTAATTGTTCTTTATATAAAGCCCCAATATTGTAAAAAATGTGTGAACTAATAGATAAAGAACCCTCTTGGGCAGAAAATTTGGGAAACTGAAACGAGTTTAAATTCTTGTTTGATATTAATTAAGTCAAACAAAAATATATCATATACGATCAATCATTGAAATCAATGGAAATCAATCATTTAAAATTTCAAAGCAACTTAACACAGATGATTTTAATTTTGTTTTCATTAATATAACGAGACACCACAAATTTATGTTAAATAAAACACATTTTTAACATGAAGCAAGAAAAATTATTTTATTTTGTTTTTAACTTTTCATAATATCACCAAACTCGCCAAAAATTATAAAATAACCATGCAATGTATTGCATTTAAATATCCTTATTATGTTTATATTAGTAATGTATGATACATGTTTGGGCTAAAAACAAAATTAGTTTACCTTTATTGACTGTATTCTACATTGTTATTGAAAATTCTACTATAATAAACTATACTTAATTGGTTTATGGGGTTTGCATATTAATGGTTGTAAGGTACATTTTAATTAATGTTTGTGGTATAGTTTTACAAAATAGGAAAACCTTGTTTGAATTATTAACTGTTTATTACAGAATTTCATTTTTTCAGTTAAAAAGGTGAGGAAGGGTTGAGTATGGTTTGTGGTTGAATTAACGTCAAGTTTGAGCTATACGAGGGTTATTGGAACGGGCCACGTATTTCAGAACTACGGCCAAGTGACGAAGAAAGGTCTGAGATTATTAGCTGAATGAGATACCGTTTTGAAATAAATATTAAAAGTGTCACGTTAGAGCATCACAAGTCAAATATAAAAATCAGTAAATTATCTAGAAATATAGCTGTTTTAGTATAATATAAATAACTCATTGTTTCAAAAAGCCACCCCCCCCCCCTTTAGAATCAAATAATTATTTAAACAATGTCTTGGTATGGGATACACTGCTTAATATTAAGAGTTTCAAAACATTTCTTTGTCTCTTTTATAAAGATACAAATTATATTCTTCTACTTAATTCAAAGTCATTTTTTTAATGTAAATTTAATTTTTATTACTTTACGATGTATTTATTTTTATTTGGCTTATTAAGAGTTGTTTAAAATATATAATATGAAAATTAATAAGTTTAATTTAAATAGTTTTTTGTTAAATGCAATGTAATACAATTTGAAAGTTTGTTTCATTCATAATAGTTCTCAAATTTAATTATGTAAACAAATGAAATGCTTGTTTCTCATTTATATTAATAGAAGATAATCTTTTTATCCAGTTTATCAAGCTAAAAATACAAATAAGGTAATTGTTTAATTAAATCGTAATACGGTTAATTGCTTTCTTTTGGAAATTGACAACAATAGCAAGTATTCATAATTTTCAATTAATTTAGAACCTCAGAAAAATATATTAAGTAATTAACTCGTTAGTGAATATATCACTGCAGAAAGCGTAATCTTTTCTCAAATTCTTTTGGAAGATATTTTATTCCGTCAATTAGTGAAATAGTTGCAATTGTGGAGACAAAAAATTGTAGATTGGATAGCCAATAAATGAACAGAATATCTAACAAATTGTATTAGTTTTCTACTAATTGGAAATAGATTTGATTTCAGCGTTAAATCTATGTTTTCTTTAAGTTCAATGGAATGACACAAGTTGAGATAATTGATTTAAAGAATGAAAATAGTTACGAAATCGAAAAAGTAAATTTTTATTGGTGTTTAGTAATAGTACATTGGCGTATATAGTCCCTTTCTAAGATCACCTATTGGACAAGTCGGGTGTCGAAAAGTAATTGCCAATTTTAAAATTTAATAGAAGGATAAAATTGTCAGGTATTGCAGCTTGTAAATTTGTAAAGTGTTTAACATTTTAGCATTGTTAAAAAGTTCGAAGTTTGGTCATAGGTTGATCATAGTTTATTGTGAATTGTCTTTTGGAAAAGCTTGCAGTTGTAATTTTTTTCACATTTTGGCTTTTAAGATTTCCAAGAAACATTTAAATGTGTTGTTTAAAGGATATTTTTAATAAAAAAATTTAATTAATTAAACAAATTTAAAAGAGGATTTAATTTAAAAATTTATTTGAATCTTGTTTAAAAGAACTTTTCATAATCCTTTCATGACAGATTGAGCCGAGTATAGATAGAATCACAAAACTTTTTAATTGTAAAAGATTAGTTATTTTCTAAGTGCAACCTCAAAGATTTTTCAGACTTATTAGGAGACACATCAGCTACAAGATAAAATTACACATCAATAAATACCCTTTGCAGATCCCACAATTTCCTCATGTTAATTACTTTAGTATGAATATTTGAAGTTTTTTTTAATTCTCTTAAGGCGGATATGAGTAATTTATTATGTGGTAACGAATAATGTAGGATTCTTTGAGATTAAAATGCCTGTTGAAAGGTGAAAATTGTAAAACTTAAATTATGGAAATACGTATAAGCAAAAAATCTTTTTTAAGATACTTGGGTCATAATTTATTCCCATTTTTCTTATTATAACTTACGAATAACTAAAAATGTTTCAATGGTTTAACTTTTATAATTTAAGCAAACTGCATGACTTGTTTTAAAATGATATTCTTTTATTAAGCAGCCCATACATGACAGTCCACCGTTGGTAAATATTGACTAAAACTTTGGCTTTCATAGCCATTTTTGTCCACTTTTGACAGGGTCATGTCCCTAGATACAGAGCATATACATTATACATGGCATTAGGGTCAAGACTTTGCATTATTATGCGAAAGATCTTTTGTTAAAAAACTCACATGAAAAAGAGTTTTTTTTTAATATTATATTTACTTATTAAATAAAAAAAAGAAAGATGATGAAAAATTTTATTTTTGCCACCAAAAACCTTTTTTTTATAAATTAAATTGCACAGGCTTCTCATTAAGACCTAAAAGTAGTTTAAATATTGGCAATTGGAGTTAGCATTTACCCATATAAATTATAAAGGTTGGAACTAAATTTTTTTAAAGTAATGGGGGATGAACCAAAGTACACGGTAGCCTTAGCTACGCTCATCTCCCCTATATATTATTTATAAGAGGGATATTTTTTCGTGCAGCTTGTTGTTTCAATAAAAGGCAGCGGAATTACAGTTTTTTAAAAACTAATTTACCAAGATTACAATTTATCGATCTTTTTTCTTTCGAAGGTATTTCATCAAATTCTATTGTTAGAGCCACATCGTAACTTTTCTTTAAAATTTGCCCTTATTGCCCTGAAAAGAAATACGGTAGCGAGTTTTGATTATTAAACATTTTCATTCTCACAATTTTACAATCTGCTTTGAACTTTGAATCGACTTTCATAAAATTTTGCCCTTTTTGATTAAAAGTTTTTGCGCTAAATTTCTCTACTCTTAACTTTATACATAAATATAATAGAAAAAAAGTTGTTGTGTTCTAAACCTTAATCAATAAGATATTATTAAAATTATAATCAGCTTGAAAAACTTTTTTTGCTCTAACTTTAAGGTTATAACTATATGGTAAACTAAAAATGCCCAGCCAGTAAATTATTATAACTATGCAAAAATTTAAAAGTCTAAGAGGAATGTACATATTAAGAAGATTATACTCCAATGTTAAGAATTTTAACTGGATAGAAATTACCAAATTCCGTCAAATTGTTTCAATGTGCTTCAGTAGATACGTACGTATATTTATAAAATAAATTATAAAGAATAAACCTATAGTGTAATGAAATTCTATTTACTTATATACATTTTTTCAATATATCTAAGTACAATTCTTTATGGTGGGTATTAAACTAAGTATTTCTGCTCAACAACTTTAACATTTTGTTTTTTACTTTATTTTTAACATTTTAGGGACAAACATTAAAAAACAACTGAAAATTTGGCCACTCTATGTAAGGGAGGGTTGGCCACTGGACCAAGGCTCCCTAAGTGAACTAGTTATGAAAATCTATACATAATGTTAATCAAATACACGGTTAATAATAACGTATGATTATAACTTTATGAAGGTAATAGATTGATTATTGGTATTTGTACTTGTTTAGAATAAAACGAAAACCTCAACTAAATCAAACTTATCATTTATGACCAAATATCAAACTTTTTCTGCAAAAACTATATAAGTTATTAGATCAAGTATAATAATACTAAAGATTAATATTAAGATGTTATCAGATTTTTACTTTATAGGGGGAGGGGGGACGAACGAGTAGCTTTGAAAGTGCGCTTTGACTTTTACAGTTTGTGCCGTTAAAATAAAAAAAAAATCAAACTGAGGCTTATATCTTGTGCATTTTAATGTGTGTACAAACTGAATAAAATATATTTAACATAAATATAAAAAATTATTTGTTATGGACAATATTAGAATTTTTAATTCATACAATACTAGAAAAATGTATTACTCTAAATATTACGGTAAACATGATTTTTAAATAAGTTCCAGAGTGTTGAATTATAATATAATTTTTTTTTACATTTAATGCTTACAAAATTAATTTGAAATATTTATTATTTTGCCCTTTAAAATTAGGCATTTTTGCATGGGCCAAGTCTCCCTTAATAAGGGACACTTAAAAAAGAAAAATGCATTATTTATATTATCACTATTATATACTTGTTGCCAATAAAATTTCCTTTAATATGTGCTATCATATGAAATTTTTAGTGTAAAAATAAAATTTATAAAAATTAAATTCTGAAACTATGGCCAAGGCTCCCCAGTCTGAAATATGTAAATAATTAAATATTTCAATGATTAGAAATGAAAAGTATTTAATAAATATTTAGGAGGTTCAAATAAACTAGAGGATTTTTCAATAATGTACTGACTTTATACACCAGTCTAAATTGAAAATTATTACATTAGTATTGGGTTATAGTTTCAATAGTAGAATAAAATGTTTAAAACTCACCATGTGGAAACTTAAAAATCTATTAATAACTAATCTATCTCACTAAAAAACATAAAAGAAGTCAATGCCCTTTTGTACATTGACTTCTGCAATACAATTTTTTAATTTTAATCTGACACAAAAAAAAACTAACTATTTCAAATGTCAGATTAAAAATCTGCAATTATTAATTTTTATGAACCTTTTTTCTTTAATTTTAATTATCGCAACCTAAATTAATACACAAAGAAATAGCGGGGCAATTAAGGCAATTAATTTTTAAACATAAGAAATTAAAGATGCTGATTAATTATAAAATTTATCTTTTTTAAACGAAAACATTTCTAATTTTTTTAATTACCTACGCACCAAAAATTTTGTTTTGTTGGCTCAATACATAATGGAGCAAATGAATTGTTAATCAATAAAAAAAATTAGATATTATTGAAATAATTTTTATAATGCAGCAGAAAAAAATACATAAATATTTATTATACAAACTGTACCAGAAAACATGAGAAAACTGTAAACACAAAAATATTTTTTTCATTTAGTTGTGTAATTGTTTGTTTTAACTGGAGATATCCTTCGAAAATAAATTATACTTTGAGTCAGAAACATTGAAATGTTTCTTTATTTTGTAATCTTGTAAGTTTATATCTTCATATGGGTATTCTCGGCAGTTTGGAAGCCCTGATAAATCCTGAAATTAAAAAAGTAATACTGTTGAAATGATGCACTATTTTTTATATAGAGCTGTGAGTGTTTGCGTACTTTCTGAAAAGGTTATACATAATAAATGATTCGCTTTGATTATTTTTGTAAGCAGAAATATAAAAACCCTGATCCACTGTTAAAAACTGAACTTCGTGGTGATGCCCATGTTACCGTTAAAACCCAGCTAAAACTAGAATTAACTAGTGCGAACTAGTTTTAACTGAGGCCATTAGTTAAAACTAGTTTCCACTAGCTAAAACTAGACCTCCCTAGCTAATATTAGTTTTGAACAATTGCATTGGTTAAAACTAGTTGTAATAATTTGAATAACTAAACTAAACCCCAAACCTATTATCCTAAATCGCGTTATTTTCAGTTAATTTAGTTTTATTTAATAGAGTAATAAGTTTTTTTTATAGTTAAATCTAGTTTGAACCAATCTATTTTGCTAAAACCAGTATTAGATGAGTATGACTGATTTTATCTAGTGTAAACTAGTTTTAACTAATGGTCTCAGTTAAAACTAGTTCCTACTAGTTAATTCTAGTTCTAACTGATTTCGGGTTTTAACGGTAACACCCACACTTGATTCAATTCAAAAGTTCATTTTTCTTTCTGGATTTTCATGACACTGTAAATCACTGCAAAAATTAATGTAACTTTACTACAGTTTTATGAAGTAACGTTACCCCGCATTTATGGAGTACCGTTACACAAATAAGTAGTTTACTTCGTAAAATCGGTGGAAGCGACTGCTGCCTTCTGTTTCAAGGAGTATTCGGTAACGTTACAGTAAATTTACGAAGTAGCTTCACACCTCAAATTAGGTGAAATGCTACACACTTGTGTATACTTGCTCCATAAATTTGGTGTAACGTTACTCCATGAACAGGAGTTAGCTAGGTTTTACCGATTTTACAAAGGAACTTTACGCAGCATGATTTTACAGTGATTCCACATTAGAAGGGATGATTTTTACTCATATCCTAAATACTTTATCATATTATTCATATGCGATCTATTTAAACTAGTCTCTAAGTTTAACAAATGTACGAAGCTGACGTCGCAATTTGATATAAATAAATTTAAATACTCAAACACTATGTTTGTCTGGCTAATTTGAAAAGCGGATTAACTTTTGAAGTTTTAATGCATTAAAAGTGTAATGTTGTTTCAGGAAAAGCTGATTTGCGAAATATACTTTTAGGGTTTGCGAAATAGGCTTTTAGGGTTTATGAGAAAATGGAAAGCGTATCAAGTTTCTATAATTATTGCGTTTTAAGATTATATAGATTTCTAAGGAAAATGTCTTTCTTATAAACCTATTTTTGTATTCCCCATAGGTAATGAACAAATGCTAATCTAATTTCGTTAGTTACGTTTTGCAGAATGATAAAAAGAAAACTATGCTGTATAAAAAATCAACTCGCGGTTTACCTAATTGTCTTCAGAACACAAAAAATATCTAAAACGAAAAAAAAAACTGATTAATTATTAATTGAAATATTTAAATAACACTTTTTTAATTTTATAAATAATGTGTCCCAATTAAAAATACTGAATATAGAAATAAGTCTCAGTTTATCATAGAAAATATATTATAATTATATGGATCCTTTAAACTAAAATACGAATTAAAGATAATTTTTATAGGAATATGAAATACACCTAAAATATGGATTCATAAGTCGATAAAAGTATAATTTATAAAAACAATCCTTTAAAGTATAAAGATAATAGAAAGATACTTTATGAGCAATTGAACTCTTTCCATTTAGTTACGATAAGGATAGTTTAATTGGCAGGCAATGGAAATCTATAATTTTAATGAATATAATCTTATACGATGGAGATAAAAGGAGAAAAAATATAACTAAATTTTAATATTATAGTTGTGACAAAATAGACATTACTAATTATTTTTTTCAAAGAAAATACTTTAATTAACTTTGTTTAACCAAAAACTAATAATTTATTGTATGATTAGGGGTTTTCTTTGCTTGCATTTTGAAACTCTTTGCCAGATAGTAATGAAAATGCTAATTTATTATTTAATTTTAACATAATATACACTTTATCCTATCGTGTAATAGCATTATGACATAAGTTAAAAAATCTTATTAACAATTACTCAGGTTAAATGTCATAACTGTTAATTTAGCAATGAACTTAATTATGCTAAATGCATTGAAGAGAGTTTCAATACTCTTCAAAATACATCACAACTTTAAAGATCTCATCAATATGTTAGAACACACTTTTACTTAATAGTTCCAACTTATGATTTTTCTCCATTACTTTAAACTACTATAGCACTCAAAATCCTGAAAAAAAAATCTTACTATAAACAATCCATGATTCTTACAGGAATATATGTACAAACTCATCCTAATATTACTACAGCACTCGAAACCCTAAACAAAATATTACCATGAACGACCCATAATGTTTAGCAACAAAATATGAACGACCCATCCTAAGTGCTGATGCAATAACCCAGCCTAGATTCTGGCCTAACTATTTGCAATGTCCTGTCACTCATATCGTGGAAAAACGACGCATCTCCCATTGAGTTTACATGGCCAAGACGTCACTTTACCACGCACAGTGCGACGTCAAAAATGTCCTTTTATCTGACACAACTGTTTGCTTCGTTCTTCGTCCTTAGGTGATAGCTTCTTCTCTCTTTGATCTGTCTTCTTCAATGGCTTCAGTTGACGGTCAGAAAATCGATTTCTTCTTAGCTGTTTCTCTCAGCTGATGCCAGTAATGGTGGCTATAGGCCAAAGATGCATTTTCTGCTCGGTTGGTCCGGCTGATACTAGTTGAAATGGGTTCATTGCTAGAGATTTTTAGCGATATTGATTTTGATATTCATTATGATTTTCAGTGATATTCATTATGATTTTTAGAGATATTTATTGGGATTTTTAGGAATTATTTTACACTTTGGAATGTTTCATGAAATATAAACAAGACAAAATGCATTTCTGTGCAAATATGTAAACATCTGTACACAGTTGTACTAAGTTGCAAAACGTTTTGCACACCTATGTCTAGTATATTCTAGTAATGGTGGCTATAAGACAAAAATGCATTTGCTGCTCGGTTGGTCCGGCTGCTCATTATATTGATCAAATATGATAATATGAATCATACTAGTTGAAATGGGTTCATTGTTAGAGATTTTAAGTGATATTCGTTGGGATTTTTAGTGATTATTTTACATTTTGGAATGTTTTATGAAATATAAACAAGGTAAAAGACATTTATGTGCAAATATGTAAACATTTGTACACGGTTGTACTAAGTTATACAATGTTTTTACACCTATGTCTGGTATATGATAGAAATGGCAGAAGATCTATACCAAAAAAAATTAGCAACTTGGTTGGTCCTACGCTTTCTGCTTTATAGTATTGATCAAATGAATATGATATGATTATCAAATGATGACTTGTTATTTTATATTTTAGAATCTAACAATTGATGTGTGAAAGTGTATAAATTTTATACTTTATTTTTAAACATTTTGTACGACGCTTGAAAACTTTTTGCACACATTATGTCTCGTAAATGTTAGTAATGGTAGCTATAGGCCAAATTACATGGTCCGTCGAAACATGATACTGATCAAACGCCCATGACACAACTTCATATGTGTTAGTTGAAGTGTCTGAGTTTTTGAAATGCAACAAAGCCCAATGAATTCATACAAAACATTTTTACCATTTATACCTATATTTACAAAGCTTAAAATATTTTGTAAGTAATTGCTTTGTACGAGTTTTCTACAAATAGGCCAACAGATTCATTCGTAGGTTGTTAGGTCCGATGGACCCTGATAAAATGGGATACAGCTGACGTGGATCATTGTTACAATTCGTTATTTTGCATACTTCATGAAAAGTAACATGACCCAAGACTCATATATGTACAAAATATGTACATTTTGTTCACAGTTGTAACATTTAAAGCGTTGAAATAGTTGTTTTGAAGATATTTTTTAAAAACCTTTTTGGCATAGGGTGGCGTTTCAGACCCAAGATATATTTTGTAAAAGTGTAGACATTTTGTGCTTTTAAGTTTGACGTTTTGTACAAACAATACACAATTGTACTCAGATAAAAACAAAAATCCGATGTTATACTAAGAAGGAAAATGTTTTCGTAAGCAAATGTATTAAAATTCTATACGTTTTACACACAAGTATTTCTAAATGTTGTACTCGTTAGATGATACATTTTAAACGTTGTTTGCTCTTTATGCTTATTTTTTTAAGTTTTTTAATTGTTTGACTAGAATTTTTGAACACCATTTACACTTTTTAATTTATAAAATTCAATTCTGTCTTACTTAATGCTGCAATATTCCGAAAAATTGTTTTCAATTATCTTTTAACCACAAACTCAAATTGCTTTCAAATTAAAAAGCGAATTTTTAAATTGAAAATTGTACTTTACTCCTTTTATTTTTACCATACATATAAATGTAAAAGTTATAAAGATATTACGTTTTATTTTCAAATATTTTCAAACTATAAAAATAAACAAAACAAAATGTTGAAAGCCGACTATAATATGTCTAATATGACAAAATTAGGTTGCTTTGAAGGCTTATGATATTAAAGACTTAATTATAATCTCCTATAATAATATTTCTAATGCTCGCATTTTAATATCCCATTGGCTTTATAATCCTCTAAACCGGAAACCCGTATTTCAAAATATTCGTTAAGAATTTCGACAGTGTTTTAAGATATAAATCTAGAGAAAAGATTACAAATACCTAGTTGAGTGGCGTAAAACTAATTTAGAATATAAAAGATTAAATGTGTTTTTAGATCGCATTTCTTACTTCAAATAAGTGAATTAATTGAAAAGATGAAGCTTTATTTTTAATGTTTGAAATAAATGCATTTTTGACTGTTATCCTTCAGCGCTTTGAAGCGAAATTTTTCAAAGATAGAACTTAAGAACCCAGCTTTGGTTAACATTTAACGATTTTACACTAACTTTAATCAAATAAAATGTGTAACTTATAACACGAATCTACTGTTTATAACTGCTACTGTTTATAACTGTTTATTACTGCACAACATTTTCAAAAATATTATTTAGTACTTTAAACACTAAGTCACCAAACTAAAAATTATGATTACAAAAGACCTACAATTTATTTTTACCATAGCGGCCACAAAGTAGATGATTACATACAATTATGATAGATGATTTTTGAATAAAAATGAATGAATTTTGAATACGAAGGTTTCAATTTCAGTATTAAAAATAGATTTAAAGATAAAAGTAACTACAGATCATATGATTTTTTTTCAAATTAAACTATCCCCCAAAACTAAAATTTCCATTACCTTCTGTGATTGAACTTAAAGTATTTACTCCTTGAACTACTCAATATTATTATTAATGGACTAGATCGAAACTGTGAGCTCATGCTTTCCATAACAATGATTGATGTTCTAGAATAATACCGAATACACATCCAAACTCTGTTGAAATTTTCCATTAAAAGCACTTTATTTGAAAATGTCAAAAGATGAAATTCGTATGAGAGGAAACGACTTAAAGGACTTTCAAAAAATGGTTTGTAGTAAAAAGAGCGCATTTATAAATTTTTAATCATAGTGCATTTAACTGACTTAATAAATTGCCAAAAAAGTACAAATGCTGTTTAACTATGTTTAATTAAAGGAGAATCATAGATATAAATCACGATAGATGGACTCAAATATTGTAGCTCTGTACAATTTGTTTGAAACCCGAACAATCTATATGACTTATAACATCTGCTGAAATTGTGTTTGCATTTGCATTTTTTTTAACGTCGATCCATGTTTTAAGCAATTAGTAAAATAGAGCTTATTATGCGCTTTTTTTACTAATAAGCGATATAAAAGTTATTTTTAAAAATAATATTATATTTAACTACATGATAGACTTAAAACTTTAGAAAAATAGAAGATTCACAATATGTTGAATTCTTATTTTGCTTTTACAAAGCACAAAGTATCTCATTGCAGGAGAAAGATTTTTTTGAATGCAAATTTTGTAGTTTCACATAAAACAAAGTTAACAGTTATAAATAAAAATTCAAATAAAAAAAAGCATTTATTCGAGAAATAGTAAAATTAATTTTAAATAAGTTGATATCTAAACTCCATAATTTCACGCATCAATTTGACTTACATTGTTAAAAATTTCGTGCTTAGTTTCACTAAAATATGTTTCCTAGTACCTGGCAACGGCTGTGTGGTGAAATGCTTTACCATGTTTTTGGAAATTGGTTGAATCATGTTTTAGGATACGGTTTCTGAAATTTGAAAAATGGTTCAACCGAATTCCAAAAATATGGGGAAATATTTCACCACACACCCGGTTCAGCTACTTGGAACCATTTTTTTGGTGAAATCTAGAAGGAAATTTTTAATTGTGTACATATGTAAAACCGACCGTGCTCAAGCAGCTTAAAAATATTTTTAGGAAATTCAAAATAGCAATCTGAACCATTTAGATTTTAATGTGTTATTTTTCTCAGTGTAGACTTCACACAGAGGCATGAAAATAACACGTTAGAACGTAATAGCCCATTACGGTGGCAAAAACCCATTTTGAGAACAGTACTAATGTGACATAACTCAACTTAACTAAGTCACTTGCTATGTTTTACCCTTTAACGCTGTGTGAATGTTTTCTTGCGGACATCATCTCTCAGCTCAGAAGTGATAGATAAGACTGTCTTCTATTTACAGAAAGTAAAATGTTCTGTTTAAAAACTGTTATAGCGTGCTTAAGTTCTAACAATTAAAAGTTTCATTAAACGTTCAAGTACCCATATTGTTTAATAAATACCTATATCAATTAAAATTTTAACGCATTGCAAAGTTGTTTAAACCCTTTACTAAAAGTTTATAATTTAAATAATATTTTCTAAGAAACAGTACGACAAAAATTGAAACAAAAATGTCATGCCATAAAACGGTGACTAAAACTGTATGCATTTTGATACCTAAGTTGGTACAAACACCCTGTATAGTGCTTTTTCCTTAGGGGTAGTGGTAGGTACATATATATTCCGGCTTGTGTGCTTGATCAGAGACCCGCTTATGAAGCCTTCGTCAAGTAAGACATACACAGAAAGAATTTTTTTACTGTCACAGAGAAAGGAATATACACCCAAGGGTGAAGGCGGGAATCGAACCCGCACCCGTTACAGCGCGCAGACTGCTAGCGTAATGGTCCAAACCACTCGGCCATCCGGGCCCCCTTTTTCCCTAGTTAGGAGACATCGAAAATCGCTTCTGGCTTGACGAGGCTAATGTTGAAACTGGAGTAAAAAGATAGGGGAAATAAATTGGGATGTCATACAGGGGAACTTGCTTGTCGGGTTAATAGGAAACCCGAAACCGCTAGAAAGAAAAGTCAATCGAAGTTTTTAAAAACTATATGTGAGGCTCGATTGTGAGGATGGTATAAACAAATCAAACCTAAATTAAATTAATATAGTATTTACTTTCAAATAAGTATTGGGTTGTAAATTTTATTGGTTAGTTTTTTTAACTATATCATTTTAAAAATTGACAAATTTTTATTTTAAAAAGTCGCTTTCCCTTCAACGTTTTTATTTTGAAATAGATTTTGTATAATTGTCACGATAGAATAAAGTCTATCTCGTGACAATCATAACTTTATAACTTTATTTTTTTTATAACTTGCCCCAGTAAATAACTTCCTCCATTAAAAATCCCCAGTTTAAGTCGCATAATTTTAAATATAATAATAAAATGAATAAAAACTATCGTAAAATGGAAATATATCAAAGACTCTTTCCACCTTTTGGTCATAGCTAGACCTTTGTAAACTTATTCGTCTAAATGAGAGGTTCAACACCTTTTTCTCAGCAACTAACCACAATATTTAAAAAGAAAATTGAATAAGTCATCCTAATAGCTACAAATAATAACCACTAAATCCAAATTTTAAATTTATTTTCATTTTATTGCAAATACTCTTTCTATACCTAATATAATACCACATTTCATGATCCAACATACCCTCACCTCACTCCAACATATCAAATATCATTTTTAATACACACCCCCTACTAACCACAAACAAGAAAGATTGTCACAATATTTCCAAATCTCGAACCCTACCTGTCCCTCCGATCAATACGTAGGTAAGGGCGCTCGTGGTACCATCCACTCCCCGCTAGATGGCAGCAGGAGCGTTCCTATCCGCGTCAGTCCATATCCCAGCTCTCTATTCCATCTTAAAAAGCTCTCGGCTCTGCATCGTGTAGGGGGTCCCTCTGACTCCAAAGCTCCGCTCTCTGGACTACCTTCAAACCCGGATGCGATAGATAGCAGGTAACTCGATCGATTCTCTTTCGATACTACTATCATAGTCCGGTGCTTTTTTATGTTTGCAGTGGTTTTTTGTTGTTGCTCTCAATCGATGATGGGGATGCAAGGAAGAGTTGAATGAATTAAAATCCCGATTAATTATAATCGATAAAAGGAGCGGGGAGGGATTTAGTAGTGGTTCGTTCTTCGGAGTTGCTTGCATCTTTTCCCCGATTGTCATGTTGGTGGGTTTTGGTGCAACACATGACAATGTTGCAAGGAATGTACCAGTGTGGGCTGATTGGGAGGGATCGTTTTGGTTTCTGTGTGAATGTTTTATTCAAATTTAATTATAATTTTGAAGGTGTCAGCAGTTTTAAATATTTGGCTAATTTTTCCTATTTTAATTATGAGAGTGCTTTATTTAATATATTTTTTGGTGCAAACTTAGTATCTTTTAATTAAAATCTTTAAAATTAGAAATAATACAGTTTTATCAAAACAAAATTAAAGTTCTTCACTTAGAGTTTCTAAATTTCATTTAAAAGTATTTAAAAGTTATATTTTCACTGGAATTCAAAATGTCAATCAAAATCCAGAATATATATTAATTTTTTTTTAATTTTTATCAAATAAATAATTTAAGTTATGCAAAGAAAAAGTATAATTTAAATATTCAATTGTAAATGAAACTGTTAAAAAATAAGCCGAAGGTATTAAAATATATATGATAAGCATTACTTTCTTGAATAATAAAATTTTGTTATCAATCGTCCTTGCCCCAATATTAAATTAATATCTAATTTAAGTATGATATAATAAGTATGATATAATATATTAAAAAGTATGGTTTCTGAATTCTCCTCAAAAATAATTAATCTAAAATACTAAATTATTTTGCGTTTAATGTGATAAAACACGCGAAATCTATCGATCTTCCAGTGTTTCATCACATTAAAAAGTGCGAAATTCAAGCAATAATAAATTTAATATTTTTAAAAATGAAGAAGGAATGCATTACAGTCCCTGGACAAATTATTAAACGCACTGAATTTTTTTAGTAATGATGAAAACATACCAAAGAATGCCATATCATTAAAAAAGATGTCGATTTATGTATTAAGTATAGCAGATAGTATTTTCTATTCAATAGCTTAAGTTTAGGAACACAAATGTCCTTCTAAAGGTATTTTGTTCATCATTGATTGATACTTAAAAATCTTGCAGTGCGTCTAATAATTTGACGAGGGACTGTATATTTCATTCATATTTAAATTTATTTCATTATCTGTAAAACTTTTAAACTATAACGAAACCAAAACTTAAAAACCATGAAATTGCTTATCTCAAAGAGAAACTTCTAAGTACATTTTTTTCGATTGTATACAAAACAGAGCTGAAAATGATGCCTGCGTGCGATTTTATGCCAGATCTCATTGCAACCGTTTTGGATATAAATAAAAACACATTGCGAATGTAGCTTAAGACAATGGGATGCTTCATCACCCCGCTTGGCTGCCTCTTAACATTATAAGACTCAATACTCCCAGAACTATTGTTTGTCGATCAAATTTATGCCTATCCTTCAAAATACTTAGAATCAGTTTAATTAGTACGGCGATTCTTTTCTCTAAAAACATCCGTACACTCGTATCATCTGCTGCAGAAAAGAATGTTGTAAAAAAGACGTACTAAAAAAATGCGGTATTTTCAAAAGACAAAATGCATATTGTTACCGTAAGGTTTTATTGTATGTTATGAAAAAAGTCGTGTAATGACAGCATTTTTCTTTTGTTAAAAGTTTAAGTAGGGTTTTACATAATAGACAGTATAAATTTGACAGCTATTCTAGGCTTATATTTTATGCAATGCATTTTTATATCAAAGCACACACGTACAAACGGAAAGCTATATTTTAATAAATAAATAAATTTGATGTATTTAAAAGGAAAACAAAATTGTAATGTATAGTTTATAAAACTATTTAGAATATTATTTATTGTTAAAATATTAAATACTTGCGGATCATTGACTCTAAACAATATTTGTGCTATATGCCATTGTAAAGAGTAATACTGCCTTCAATTTCACAGAGTTTTAAGATTGATTAAAACCACAAAATTACCAAAAGTTTATGGAACTTTATAGAAAAAAATATTATAAAAAATATTTCTTTGCTAAAGGAAAACTTTATACACACAAGAATGCTCTTTAAAAATAAGTACATAAAACGCACATATTTTAAGAGCTGCGAATCTATTCAAAGTGAGAAATTCACCAAAATATTAAGCATCAAAACCAATGTTCTAGATTTCTTTGCTTGTGTAACTTTCAATAACTCGGTTTTTAGTATTACATTAAATGCTTTTTTTTTAATTAGGAAACAACCGAGTTGAAACTGAGTAAATGAGTTTGAATATCCCAGAATTATGATACTATATTCATATAAGTATTTTAAGTAATTCATGGCATTGGTATTATAACTTACAGTTCATCTTCTAATTCCTTCTGGTTGAGTATTTAATTCAAAACATTTAAGCATACCATTGTTACCTAAATAGCTAAATTTGGACTGTTGTGAAGTGAAACTGTTAACTGATTAAATCAGATTTAATATCCTCTACTTGAAAAATTATCCCTGGAATCCCCATTTTAAAACAAACTGAATTAGTGCACGTTTACTAGTTAGTTTAGTTTGAATTATCGTCGCACTAGAGCTACACGGGGGCTATTGGCGACGGGCGTCATATTTTAGAACCACAGTCAAGTCGAGCCGACACCTGAGTAGGCACCCAACGCAACCGTTGAGGGTGACATTGTACGCAGCGTTAGGACTTTAAAGTATATTTAACGTGCACTCCCTAGACACGGGGTATTATTCATCGGACATTTTTGGCTTCACGGGCCATTTATAGGTCGGCAGTTATTTTGGCGATGCCCGGACCCGAACCTGGGACCTTCCGCATGCTAGGCGAGTGCCTAACCGACTGGGCTCCCCAGCCCCACGTTTACTAGTAGTCCTTCATTTAATTCAATCTTCATTTTTTTTTCATTACAAAGTTCCCATGCCACCCAGAAAGCTCACAAAGCGAACCGAATCATATAAAACTCAAAGTGTCCGAGATAAGCACAACCACCAGCAACTGCAAACAGCTAAGACGGCGCTTCAAAACATAAATTTCTCAGCATTATTCAGCCCCATCTTTGACAAAGCACCCAAGAAGAAGGGAACAAAAAATTCACCTGCCGAAAAACACCCTCTCCTTTCCATTCCAGACAGGGACTAAAATAAAACCGGGCGACAACCTATTTACTTCTTTTAGTTATTCTTTTTCAACAGTTTTTATGCTCATCTACAGCTGTTTCTCTTCGGATGCTTGTAATCCTTTTCAAAAAGATTTCTAGCTTTTGTCCCCATATCCCTTTAAACTATACCTCTGAAGATCTTTTTTATTTCCTCATGTGTAGCATGCCAAGCCCCTAATTAATAGAGGAGGGATGCGACTCTAAAGTTAGAAACAATTGTTAGTTTTTTTTCTACTTTGCTTGTTTTGACTCGCCTCAGCATTCTTTTCAATAGCAAAAGGTTTAAACTGATGCCAGTGATTCGTAAGAGCTGAGTTTGCGGAAGCTGGATATTGTTTTGTTACGTTTTTGCAGCGGGTTTCTTTCTTAAAAGAGGGTGGAAATGACATTTCCTTTAAAAACTAAGTTATAGATATCTAAACTGATGATTGTATGTTCGTATAAGTAATTTTAATGTGTCTTGTTAAAAATTTCGTTCTTGCTTTCGCCATAATAAGGGTTCTCAGTATCTGCAAGGGCTGTGTGGTGAAATGTTATATTTTCAGTATTCGGTTGAACTATTTATCATGTTTTGGAAACTAAAACCCGATAAAAGGTTCAGCCGAACACCGAAAATAGGGTGAAGCAATTAACCACAATTCCGTGCAGCAACTGGGAACCATATTTTTGATGAAACCAAACGCCAAATTTTTAACGGTGTGCATACATCCTACAAACGCACTTGTCAAACCGATAAAATAATTTTTTTTTGGAAATTTAAATTGACAAAATGAACCATTCAGAATTTAAAGTGTTATTTTTCTCAGTGTAGACTTAGGCATGAAAATAGCACGTTAGAGCGTAATGGCTCATTCCGGGGGCGAAAACTGTTATGAGAACAGTACCAATGCGACATCATTCAACCTAACTAAATCACGCGCTATATTTTAACACTTAACGTTGCGTTAATGGTTTTTTGGGGGGATATCATTTCTCCACTAAGAAAATATAGATAAGACAGTATTCTATTTACAGAATGTAAAATAGGCTGTTTAAAAACTCTTATAGTATGGTAAGCTCTTCTAAAATGTATGTTGCAGTTTTACTTCAATAAATTGTATACTAGATGTAATATCAAATTTGTAATTATAGCGGGTATAACACTGCATTGTCTTTTATTGACTTAATTCCTTTTTTATAACTTTGTCAGGTGCAAAATTGAACTCCTTTAATGAAGATTTGTTGATGCTTTCCTGATTAAAAGCGCATTAAAAAAATTTGAAATTTAATGAGAGCTTCATTATCCGAGTTATTAAATTGATCATTTCATAGTTTTGCTACTCGACTTGTTAAATCATCAATTTTGAAATAAATATGGACAATGGCATTTTACTATAAATTCCTTTTATATTTTTGAGAACAGTTAAGATTTATGGTGTGATAAAACGTGTCGATTAAAAATCGATGAAGCAAGAGATTTAAAATATGTTAAGGATTTATTATTCGTACTACAGAATGTTTATGAAGTTTACTATAATTGTAAAAATGTTGAAAATTTGTTTTGATTCAAACATACATTAACTTAATAAACAATTTCGTCAAAAATCAGTACGATTTCTTAGGCATATTTAAAAATGTTTCGAAATCCTTTTCAAACGTTATTCATTTAGTTAATAAGAATTTCAATGTATCTTGGAAGTCAGAATAATTTCATAACACAATAAAATAAAAACTAAGTTATTTATCAGAATACTCTTAAAAAATAAACGGTATAACGATTTTATTAAAAATACTTTTAAAAAACCAATGCAAACTAAGCATATTTTTATGTAATAAAATGAATTTATTTTCAAACATGCAAATCACATTCGATTTAATATATAAGAACGCACCCGCAAACTTTCATTTTGCAATACATTTAATAACTCAAACTATAAGAACATAAGTGTTGAAAGAAATCATCCATTTCAGTGCTCTTGCCTTAACATTTTAATAAAATGAAAAACTTATGGATAAAATTTGAGTCAAAAGATAATCTAAATTCAATTACTCAAACACAGCTAGTCTAGACGGTTTGGTTGAGTGGTTTTTGAAAATGTAGTACGTGTTTTGTGTTTAAAAACGAAAGTTTAAAGCAAAAGATATTAATAATTTCAAACATTTCCTTCTTTCAGCATAAGTAGTTATTTCTAAGGGTTTCATATCTTTTTAACAGAATTTAAATGTAGCGCAAAGTATTGAGAAAGATCTTTAAAAGGGTTTTGTTTTGAATTTGCGTTAAAATATTTTAGGAAAATCTAAACTAGCACTTTGTAGTTTCTAGATAGAGTGGTCTTTTAGAGTTGAAGTGATTTTATTTAATCATTTTGAGTTTTATCAAACGTATTGAAGTTTACTATTAAAGCAAACTATTTCGAAAATTATTTATAAATATATATGTTTAAGATTATAAATACTTAGCTTATATAAATTAACCTGAATATGATTTCACTAATTTAAAAAATTCAGTTTATTATTGAGTTTTGTATCTCCTCCTTGCCTCGTAAAGCTATTCTTGCGTAAAAATTTTTCTTCTTCATTTTTTAAATGAATAGGAATGTTTGACTTTCAAAGCTATATAATTTGCATAAATTTTGCTGATTAACGCACTAGATTAATTATTTACTTAGTTAATTATGTTCCAAAAATTTCTGCTTGTTTTAGATGAAATTCCTTATGTTAGATTTATTTCAATTGAATTATATTAATATGCATCGAAAGTATTTTAAATGTAGTTTTTAATCAGAGACCGTTAATTAAAATGTGTATCTGTAAACCCCTCACAAATTGTAAAAATTTGTAAAAAAAATATTTCAATTGAACTCTGGTTTACGTACAAAAAATTTAAAAAAAAAATCCAATTCAAAATCAGTTCGCAATTACTGCAGATTATCCCCAGATAATTTCACAAAATATAATCGAAGATTTAGAAGCATTTTAAATTTGATTTTTAATCAGAGACGGTTAATTAAAATGCGTATCTGTAAACCCCTCACAAAATGTAAAAATTTATAAAAAATATATTTCAATTTAACTCTGGTTTGCTTACAAAAAAATATCCTTTCAAAATCAGTTCGCAATTACTGCAGATTATCCCCAGATCATTTCACGAAAGAAATCTGCTCCTTTGAAACATCTTTAAAAAAATAACGATGGAAAAAGAAGATTCTCAAGTCTCAAATACTGTTCCTAATCACTTCTTTTCAACCCCATTCCTGAACAGAAAACCGGCGCTCAGGAAATGAAACCAAATCTCTTCAATCAATCTCGCCAAATAAAATTTCTACAAAATAATTTCCCATTTCCCCCAAATCAGGGGCTCTTAAAAGATGAGCCCTCCACTGGTGCCCTTAATAGATTGGTTGGCGATTCCCGTAGCACTGCAACGAGAAACGTATTATCACCCATTGTAAAGTTTTGAGAGCTCGAGGATAAATTATGCATTTTAATACAGATAAAAGGAGGAAAGGTAGGCTGTAACTGAGTCGCAGAGTTGGAAATGCGATCGATGCTATGCTGTTTTCAAGTGGCCCCGCTCCTGCGCACTGCGCGCAACAACCTCAAATATCAGACCCCGTGGAAACCTGATCAGGAGTCTTCAGCTTTCAAAAGGGGAAATACACGGAGGAATAGGAAGAATTGGTTGTGTTTCAAGCGAAGAAATGTGATTGTCTTTGGTTACATTTACTAAAAGGCTAGTAGTGTAAGATTAAAAAGGCTTCTAACGCCTTTTTGGACTAAAAGGGTTTAGATGTATCGTTTTAGATCATTACATTTTGTAAAAAAGGTTATAGCTAAATATTTTAAAGTGAGGCTATGCTGTGGTTAAAACAAATTACTTTTTTGTAGCTTTCTTAGTAACGCCCAGCTGGGAACTAAATGTATTAGTTACATCGAATTTATACATAAATATATATTGCATATTCATTTGTTTAAAGTACTTTAGCTTATAATTTATAATAATTATATATAGTTAAGTATTTTACTTAAAAACAACTTAAATATTACCTTACGTTTTCAAAAATTCATGCCAAAACATTTTTTTAAATTTAACTTTTATAACCAGAGACGTTTAATAAAAATTTGTAACTTCAAAACCCTCACAAATTTCAAAAATGTTTGCTACCCAAATTTTTCACTGAAATATTATTAAAACTTATTTAGATAAAAACATTTTGTTCCTTAAAATGAGTTTAATTTTGAAGAAAGGATAACTGGTCAACAGTGCTTTAGATAATACGTAGACAAATGTTCTTGGGATAATTTTTAGGTTTAAGTTTATGAAGTACAAGACACTGGAAATATAATAAACAAATATGTATTGTTTTAGGATGCAATTCGTAATGAAAAAGTGTAAAATACTTTTTATTGAATAACTGTTACTGTCGTTGCAATAAGTTTCCATTTATTTTCGCAATTGAAGAAATTTGATAATCTGATAATTGCAGAGATTCTATAATCAAATGATAAATTAATCTAAATGATTGACGCAGTACAGAATGAATAAAATATTGTAACTTCCTCTAACACTGAAATATTACCATTTATTTAAAAGTTATCTCGGGTTTTATGACGTTTGACTGTTGCTTGATCCTAGATAACTTTCTTTTGACCGTTACCACAAATGTGGTTTGTACACTCTTAAACAACGAGTGGTTTTAACTCAGTCTGAGTTAATTTTCACTCCTTTCCGTGCCGAAAATGCACTTCTCCTATAGAGTGAATTTCACTCTTTTCGGAGTGGGTAAAAGAATAAAAGAAAACAATCTGCGTCCTACACTCTTAAAACGAGCGGTTTTAACTCAGTCTGAGTTAATTTCCACTCCTTTCCGGTGCCGAAAATGCACTTCTCCTATAGGAGTGAATTTCACTCTTTTGTTTTAAGAGTGTACATGGCATTGAGTGATGTCTTCATTTTGGTGACAAGGAACACTCCAAAATCACGTTAAAAGATAATATTAGTTTGATTAAAATTGTCAAGAGGCATTTGAAAAATGATAAACTAAAGTTATAATGAGTGTCAATTATTTACCCGACGCTGTCTAATAATTACACCACTTGTATGATCATCAATGAGACACTGTTTTTTATAATATTTAAGGATACTTAATTAGATAAAATAAAAATAATTAATGCTACTTAATACTTGTGTGTGAGCCGTTAGGTTCATAGGAATTTTTTTCAATCAATTCCAACCGTTTATTTATTAGATATGGGGAAAGTTTAATTTTTGCTTACAATTACCTCAAAAACTAACCTATATATTACATAAATATTTAATATTTCCCTTTAAATTTAATTATTTGTTTAATGAAAATTCAATATTTTCATTAGTTTAAAGTACTGATAATTTTGTTTTCTAAACATGAAACTAAACTAATTTTATGTATATTTATGCTAATTACACAAATATTTTATTAATTAATAATTTTCAACCGGCAATTTTATATCTAGATGAAAAATGTAGGGAAAACATCTAAAAGAAAAATAATGGATTAAAGCATAAATAAAATATTAGTTTTTGCATTATAAACGTATTTGTGTCCTAAATAAACAGTATATCTTCTTGTTTATATCAAATAAAAACAACCTTTCAAAAATCTCAAACAAACATGTAAGCATATCACTTTGTCAAAAGCACTTGTTTCAAATTACTCTACATGAAAAAGAAATATTGCGAAACATGAAACACGAAAAAAAAAGTTTACAAAAAGTCTGTCCAAAACGAAAGTTGATTTTTATTTTCAAATAAACATTCTTTAAACAGCTAAAACGGAAAGTATTTCGTCACAAAGTCTCGAAGCAGATTATTCTGAAAGGAAAAACCCGATAAAACATGAAAAGAAAAAGTATAACGAAAACATTCGACACCTTGTAAGTTTATTTTTTGAAGTCTCATCCTACCACGATGATCTAATAGTTTTTAGCTTTATGATTCTGTCATAAGCTTCACAGGCGTCAGTCTCTCAGCCTCCTTTTCTCGTGGGGATTTAGAAAATATAATATTATTTTTACAATTGAGTTATTAAATTACTTTAAACGATTTACTTTAAAGTTAAAGGTTTTGTTATCGCTTTTGTGCTTTCTTTTAATTTAAAATGCCTTGCATAAACGATTTAAATGTTAATAGTTTTGAGAATTTAAAAATTTAAACACCTTTATTCCTTGAGTGCAAATAGGATACGTGTTTTTTTTAATTCGTTGTATTTTGAAGTAAAATGAACTTGTTTTAAGAATGAATTTTTTTATATATATATTTTAAAATTACTAATTTTTAATACTTAAAAAAAAACATGAACAATGATTTGAAATAAAATGTTTGAAATAAACAAATTAGTTACTTTTAAAAGCTTAATACTTGTTTAAATTTAAAAATGCCGTTTATAAATAAAAGTATTTACGTTCATGCTATACTCTTCAAATGCAAGAAATAATAAACACCAAAATTAATTTTAATTTACAAAGCAAATAAATTGTGTTGATATTAAATCGTGGATAATGAATACGTATTTAGCCTCTATTCAAACACACCAAAAGCAACGACGAATTCAATCACCAAACTTAGTGCGTAATTTATTTTACAAATACGTGGCACAATAAACTTAATTTAAACCGAACAAATACTCGCATTAATGTAAGTGCCTAGCGATAAAAAAAAATTAATGAAACTTCCGTTTAAAAAACACCGAATGAAAGGAAACGTATTCATTCGTTTTGCTTTCCAGTGACATTTAACGGGTTTATTTCATTGAAAAGAAAGCTAAATTAAAATCTAGCTGCTGAGTCCTTTACCCTTAAAAAAAGAAAAATACGGATACTGTGGCAGACCATTTATTGTGGTACCCATTACCACAAATGTCCGTTTTATTTTTAACGAAAAACCAATTGGGTAAATGCAACAAGCAAAACAATGAAGTCTCACTTTTACGTGTCACAATTTAGTTTATTATTACTCTTAGTGACAAGAGCTACGGTTTGTAATAGAATATTTTTAGAAGATTGGGGTCCTTACCTTTCGCGCTACTTTAATTAATATTTTTAATTTTTTGAAGTAGTATTGTCGAGTTTTTGATATTTATTTCTATTGACTTCCGTTTATGTGGTTTGAAATGCAGTTACAAACATTTAAATTACAGTTTGGATTGAGAAAAAGGTGTATTGTTTTTTATTTTAAATTATTTATTTCAAATTTCCTCTAGAATTATTCGAAAATAAATTAATTATAATTAGAACAGCTTAAATGCTTTGAAACTTTTTATTTTCCCCCATTTTGATAGTAATAAAAAGAATTCGAGGGGTTGTTTACAATAAACAGATGATTATTATGAAAATATGTATCTTTTAAGAAGATGGATATAATAAAATTTTTTTAAATACAATAAGCCATTGGGTCTTATTCCAAGAAATACTAAAAGAATATTATTCTTTTCTGCATGAAATGTTTATAATAAATGTTTTTAGATTTATAAGTCTCTTTTTCTGTCAATGTACGTACAATGTATGTACGCTTACACAAATCTTAAAATAGTAACAACCCCGAAATATTTTTCAAAAGCCCAACCACGACACAACGCATGTCCAATTTGTACTCATAACAATACCCCTAAATAAAACTAGGATTCTTGGCGAATCTTTTTCTCGCCTAAGCCAGTAATTATCCCAATTGATTGCTGTTAATGTCTCCGAGCAATTGCAGCCAAGACAATACGGCCAAAAACACACAAAAAAACGCCAACCATTGTTGATTGCCTGACGTCACAGCCTCTATAATTGGATTAAGAAGCCCCCTCTCATTCAGTTTACCTGCTTTTTCCATTGGAGTTCTTGCCATTGTCAACTGCTTCGAGACACTCTTGCTATTGTGAGTGGTGATTTGGTTTTGTTTTTTGAGGATTTGTGCTTGCGAATAACACCGTATTTCGGTTCGGAGTATGATTAAACGCTAGAATACCTTTGTTAACTGTTTGATGGGCCTAGAATGGATATAAGAGGTTGTGTGTATTGTTTTTGTTGTTTCGATAAAATGTAAGTTTTGTGATGGGCTTGGAAAGATTGCAGCTAGAAGGATAATAAACACCGTGCGTTTAAGTATATATTTAAACGTTGCAACATGTATCCGTTTCTACTGGAATATCCCGGTTATCTGTAAGAGCTTTTTTTATACTGTATTTAGACTTTTTAACAAAAAAACTATTAATTTTTAACAAAAATGATGAATTAGAATCAGTCGCTAAGAATGAATTGCATTTCGGTATGATATTTTCCAAATAATGATAATGCTATTTGTTAACTGACAGCTGTGCATGATGCATTCTGAATTTAACATTGTAATGTACTGCTAATATCCAAACATTGCAACATGCATTTTTGCCTGCTGGAACAATCCGGTTATCAGAGAGAAAAATTTCATGTTGCACCCGTAACACACTTTGCATTCATATTTTAATATATTTATTATCCTCGGAGAGATTTTAGGAAAAGAAGCAATTGCAACGAAAATGTGTTTTACAATTTTATGAAATGATGATATTAATACTAATAGAGTAGAAGATAGCGTTACTAATTGTTATTTGTGATATTTGTCAATTTATGCAAAAAGTTTTGACAATTACAATAAATGCGTTTTGCCCAATGATAATATTGATGTTTTTGAAATAACGTGGGACAGAATGTTTAATGAATATTTATTCATTGTTAACAGTACTGTATTCATAAATGATTAAAATAGTGCTTGGGAAATGGTGCTCGGTGTTTGGTGGTAATGGTGTTTAAATAACAATGCAGTAATGGTGCTCGTTAATGGTGTTTAAATAACAATGCAGTATATTTATATTTAACTATGAGTTAAAAACATAATGATATTATTAATTATAACTTACAATACTGATAAACAAAGTGATAATAAAAATAATGATTTTCAAAACATAAATTTGCATTTAAAAAATTATAACTTTAAAAATGACTTTGATCAACAAAGTATTCTAGTACTTTGTTTGTATTGATAATAGTCAGAGAAATATTCATGATATTTTTAAAATGAATATAGTTAAGTAAAGATAAATTTTATGCCTAATTAAGTATGATATTTCCTAAATGATGACAGCTCTTGTTTGTCTAACTATCCTAGTACTTGTTGTGCCGTTGACTGACCATGTGATATGACAATAATAGAAGAAATTTCCAGCAATTTTTGTTGCATTTGGATAGTTATGAATGAAAAGTAATCTCCTCCTAAGCATAATGCTTCTAAAATTGTGAAAGTTCCGTTTCTCAAATGAGTGTAGTTTGGACGTGTCTTTGACTGACTGTGTGATATGACCAGTATGACAGAAGTCGCTAGTGATGCTTGTCACATGAGGATTTATAAAATGTAATCTTATTAAGTAATATCAATGATGACAGTTTGGTTTGTGTAACTTATGTAGTTTAGTTATGTCCCTGACTGATTGTGTGATATAACAAGTATGACAGAAGTCCATGGTTATGTTTGTCATACGAGGCTATAAAAATAATCTTGTTAAGTGATATCAATGATGACAGTGTCTAACTAGTGTAGTGTTTGTTTGACTGACTGTGTGCGTGTTCAGCCCCCAGGTCCTCCCTCGACCACCCCTCACCATGGCTGCTGTAGATCCCTTGCCTGCAGATGGCCCATCCGTCACCCTCACCATCCGACTTATCATGCAGGGAAAGGTAAGTCAACACTCTCTCTTAAAATTTCACCTTGCCCTATCTAGAGCCATTATATATTGCCTCTTCTTAAGTAAATATAGACTTGACAACCTTACAATCGTTCACCAAGATCATTACATCTTGATCATATCTTGTAACCGCAAATATTAGCCATTTGGCTATAAATTAGCCCTAAATTAGGAACGAAAAGGTTAGCCAACTCGCCAAAACTAATAATTATGCCTAGACTTTTGTATGCGTATTAGTATAAGTCGATTCTGAGTGGCCCTAGCTAAGACAATGAAAGAATTGTAAGCATATCGTAAGGTAAGGTTGCGACAGTTACACTTATAATAAATAAGTCACAGGACTGTTATCTATATGAATATATAGGTATTTTTCCAAGCAATGCGTTGATCGAGATCAACGCTATTAATTCGATCTTTGCCTAAGATTTATGGGTTAAGTGGTTTAGTTTTGAAAATAAAATTAATAAATCTCTTTTTAAATACACGAAGGATATAAAAGTTTACGAATCTCTGTAGCATTTAATACAGGTATAACAATGATACAAGGAATTTGATGTAGATAATCTTGTGTGGGACGTTAACGTTTACAAGGAAGAAGTTTTAAACACAATATAACAAGTATTTAGAAGAGTTCAGGAACGTTATAAGTTTGTTTGAACTGAAAACAATTTTAAAAAAGTAGCGGCACAGTGGTTTAACACTTTCGTAAAATAAGCACACAAAAAAAGATTTTTAAAAAATGTAATATATAAAACTATTATGAGATTTTTGAAAAGATTTCACGTCATTTCTAATTCCAGTAATTGCACAAAGCAAAAATAAAAGTTCAGCTTCCGTACTGTAACCTAGCAGATACAATGTTTTTTCTGCATATCCCTTTAAGATTTATGTTGCGCGAAGTCTAACGGGCCAATTGGATGTTTGAAAAATATACACAACTGACGCTTCCTTGTTATTCTCCTATACGTGTGTTTCACAACCTGTTATTTATAGCTACTGAGAAATCTATTTTAAATATCTATGTTCGTTTTTAGTTTGATGCTTTTTGTTGATAAAAATGGTTATTCTTCCACTGTTTGAATAAATTATTAATTGGATCTTTTGTTTATTTGTTTAAGAAATTATTTATCATTGAGGGACCATGTAAGCTTAGATTTAAATGTTCAATTCATAGATATTTTTAACTACCTATTATTTTTTAAAATATGGTTTTGCGTTGAAAACTAGAATTGCACTAAAATAGGTATTCTTGGCCTCTCGGCCATTTGACGCCGAGCCTCCCAATAACAACTGATGAATGATCTTGACTGAAATTTCTGTTGTTGTTGTCGTGTCCATGATGTGTGCAAAAACTAGATGGATCCGAAGCTGTCGTAGACAGCTTTCGCTATTTCTTCTGCATCTTCGGAGAGAATTAAAACTTCTGGGTCTACAAAGCCAATCCTGAAGAGCCTGGCTTGAATTGCTGGGCAGCCAAAGATATGCTGCGGGAACAGTTGGACACCAGGACAGTTTGGGCAGTGTGTGGAGTAGCTTCTTTATCCTTCCGTTGAGATTTTCATTCCTTTTAAATGTTTTGTTCGTAGTCTGGCTATTATTGAAGATATTGTACGGTTACAATTTAGAGCAGGGATGGAATATTTAAAATTATTTTTGATAAGTCTACGGCTGGCAACTGCATTGGTGTCAACGAGAGTTATGAGGTTAGATGATTGGGGGCAAGCTCTTGATTCTTTTACAAGCTCATCGGCTTTTTCATTTCCAAGGATGTTAGCATGAGCTGGTATCCACTGTAAACTGAAATTTCTTAAACTAAAGATACAAAAAAATCCATTTTACTTCCACCATTTCAATAGATTTAAACTTTTCAACCTTTAAACTACCAGAGTTCCCTTTAACTTCAATATTTAACCATGTTTATTACATCCTATTCACAGAATATAAGACCAAATAATCAACCTTCTCACGTACTAGCCAATTTCTCAGACATATGAAATAAAAAAATTCCATGAATAAGCATTCTATTTTCAAGTATTTTATTATTTTTTCGTCTAGATTCCGTTTTTTACAACTTCCTAGAATTACGCATGTGCTATAAGTGATGGCGTAACAAATTCATAGATATATTAAATATTTTTACCTAGCAGAGGATTTAATCCTTGTATAAAAAATGTTTTGAAGATTTAAAACAGAAAAAATGCGTTTTTATTGTATAGAAATTTAATTAATAAAGATCAGTAAACTTTATTCAGATAAAATAAGACCTGATAATCGATTAAGGTTTTATTAAAATTATCTTTTTTCATATAGATTTATACGTCCAAACTGGGATTTTGTTTTTGTAATATTATTTTAATTTGAGTTATATAAGGTATAGTAAGGAGTCAAAGAATCCTTATAATATTGTTTAAAACTGAATTTGTTGAATTTTTTAAAAGCAGGTAAAACGCGAATGTATTTAAAAAATTATAAATTTAAAAATGAAGAATTTAGAAGTTTTCAAAAATATGCATTTTTAATAAATACTTAAATAATTTGGCAATACGTTTTATCAAAAAACTTTAAAATTTCTCAATTTTTTTAAACACATAATTTTTTTATTAACTACTGTTCAAAATTCATAAAAAAAACTTTTAACATGCCTCTAATATGCTCAAGATTTGATGTTATCCTCTAAACAATAGCATCTGGCAATATTTAAAAAGTCTAATGTTTTTTAACAATGAAACTCTTCTACTAATTATAAGGTATTGTAAAAAAAAGTTTTGAAAGAAAGTCAAAAATACTTTCCAAAAAATTGATACATAAGTGATTTTACGTTTCAACTAACAGGAAAAGTTTGAGTTAACTCACAAATAATTATATATTTAAATATAAAGAAATAAACATTAATGTCTAATATGCTCAAGATTTGATGTTATCCTCTAAACAATAGCATCTGGCAATATTTAAAAATTCTAATGTTTTTTAACAATGAAACTCTTCTACTAATTATAAGGTATTGTAAAAAAAAGTTTTGAAAGAAAGTCCAAAAATACTTTCCAAAAAATTGATACATAAGTGATTTTACGTTTCAACTAACAGGACAAGTTTGAGTTAACTCACAAATAATTAGATATTTAAATATAAAGAAATAAACATTAAAAAAAACAGCTTCCAACTGGTGAACTGCGATTCAGATATAATTAAACAAGCCCCCTACAGAACTAACGAAACACATTTTGACTATTACATGAGTTCTTTGATACTGCATTAATTTCTGATAATATTTAAAACTTACAAAACGCACTTATCATGAAATCAAATATATATATATATATATATATATATATATATATATATGTCCGGTTGGTTATATATATATATTTTTTAAAGTAACTTAAACACTGAAATATTAAAACATCCTGAGTAATTAAATCAGTGAATAAACTCCGAATAATTATAACTATTTGAATAAAAAGCAGTAATAAACAAATAAAACCAAGAAATAATATTCAGTTAGCTTACTACCAGCATTAGAAAACTAACAATACAAATGTTCACCCTTACATTATTTAACTTTGCATTAACTTCTGATAGTTTTTAGACACAAGATGCATTTATCATGAAATAACTATCATAAAAAAACGCAATGTTCTAAAACAATTAAAACAATGAATGACCACAAAAAATCATTACACTTATTCAGTTTCGCATGTTAAAGGGCTAAAATAGGCACATAGCGTGATTATTAGCAATTATTTTTCGGAAATTGTGAAGTAGTGTCGATTAAGTGTCATGTTGTTTCATTTCCGTGGGGCAGTTTATTTTGGTGTTCATATATTATTAACAAGTATTGAAAATACTTGATTGCAGAGCAATAGCATTATGAAGATTGAGTACATTTATAAAGAATATAAATTAGTTTTCATTGCACAGATTTAAATTGTTATGTATAGATAAAAAAATATGTGACAATATTTGTAGTTAATTTTTTTTCTTTATATATATCACAAAATTATTTTAAATTAATAATTTGTTAAGTATTTTAGTTAAGTTCATTATAAATTTAGTTAATTAACAATTCATCTTATTAAATTAATTATTTAATATTATTAAGATTTATATGTAATATAAAACGGTTTATGTTGTGCTTTTTTTAGCAATAAATTGAAGTTTGTAGTTTTTTTTCAATAAAAAGAACTTTAAAATGCAAAAAAGTTGTTAAAAAATAAAAGTTTTTGAGTCTAGAATTTTTAGAAATAAAGTAATTTTTTATGATAAGTTTCCTCTTTGAAATGAATCGATAATTGTAAAAGGCTCTATCCATAAAATAGAGTTTTCACCCTTAAACTAAAATAATGTGTTTTTCATTTTTATACTTGATTATAATTGAATTTATTAAAAAAATATCTTACTTGTTTTAACTGCTTTGTAAGTATAGTTTTAGAATATATTTAAATAAATATTTTGGTTTACTACCCTTCATTTATAATACGGGATGTTATTATATATCTTATGATTGTAGAAAATGTATTTTGTTCCTCACCAAAATATTTTTTTTAGTTTTATCCTCGATAAATAAATTTGATTATATAAACATAAGCATTTGAAAATGAAGTCAAAATGAGAATTAAGTATAAGATAAATATGGAACTAAATGGAAGTATTCGAGAAACAAACTTTTTTTTGGTTGACTAAAAACAACAGAATCATGGAGAAACGGAGCAATTGAACCATTCCGAAAATGACAGAGAGCTTTCTATAAAGAGTAACTATTGCCTTATTTTTTCTTCAATAGCTCCATGAATCTTTGTAAAACAAATAACTATTGCTCTACGAGTTCTCCGATCGAATTTCGTATTCTTCCGTAATGCAGTTCTCATTTTAAAATGTAAATTTGATTACGTTCACTGTATATATGAAAACATTTCTTTACTTTAAGTTAAGACATTTGCATACCTATATGTTTATTCATAAAGTCATATTGAGATTAAACTAAAACAGAAAATTTAAATGAAAAGTACGACGTCTTTGAGAGCTAATATGGTGCAATAAATTCAACATTAATTGGCAGAACTAATCGAAGTCTTAGTGGTTTGAAATTAGAAATAAGAATTTCGTTAAAGAGACACGGTTATAAACGTCCACAAGTTGTGGTAACCAGTGTTTTGGGAGAACCATATGGAAATTTTTACGGGAAGTATAAAAGTATGAAAGTTATTTTAAAAAATTATTTTACCGTTTCTTTGAATACTATAAAAAGGCATTACTTGTTACTAGCTACCTCAATTACTAGTTACTATTAAGTAATCAAGATATTAAATAATTTTAAAGTCGAATTTTATCATGGAAATTTATGCAGTGCACAAAGTGATCATTGAAACATGCATAAAATGAGAATTGCAAAAGAAGTTTAAACAGTAATGCGTCAATTGAATGACTTCATAAAATTTAAAAAATTGAAATAAAAAGTTAAATTGCAAAACAATTTCATTGTCCTCTAAGTAACCCTTAACTTTTGAATTAATGAAACACTTATTTTTACTTAACAAATTTAGAACTCAAACACACTCAGATATTCAATATTATTAATCTGAAATCCAGACAGAATTCGAACGAATACATCATTTATCTTTTGTATTCAAACTCCATAAACTTAATTACTTCTATACCTGGAAGTGTTTCTTCCAACTATCAAAATAAATAACTGACAAACTATTTTGCAGAATACTCTTCATGTGTCTTTTTCCCATTCGTTATGCCCGTATTCTTTCCGCTCTGAATCGATCATTTTACTCGTATAAAAAGAAAACTGGCACGCAAATTTCCCCTTAGTGTCTTGTTTACTTTATATCGTGATTGGCCCATTTAATCATAGGCATATATTATTAATAATTATTTTAAAATTCATTCGCGGAATGATAAAAAGATTTTATTGCTTTTCATTTATTTTTATGACGTAATTTTTTTACTTTATTTAAAACTTTCTGTCAACCACACTAGACGAAATGATTTTACTTCTTTCAAGAACATTAATGCAACATCTATGGTAGGGACTAGTTCACATTACTAGACACTATAGTTAAACTCATAGTTTCCTTGCACGGAAGCCACGACCATGGGCGGAGCTATAAAGCGCGGATCAATCAGATAAAGACAAAATAAAACGGATGAAATTTTCTCTTTATCTGATTGCTCCGCGCGTTTTATAACTCCGCCCATGGTCATGGCTTCTGTGCAAGGAAACTTTGAGTTTAACTGTAGTTCAGTTGTAGATAGCATATAAAAATAAAACAAGTATTGAGACTGGAGCACGTTAAATCTGCTTTATGCTTATACTCTACCGTCAGTATGTCTTCTGGTTGTAGATTGAGGTTCGAACTTCTAAATTGACCGAGGATTTTAATTGAAGAAATAAATTAGGCACAATGAAATTCGGTAAAAAAATAGAAACTATAGAACCACTGACAGTATATTCTTGAAAATTAAACGAAGGATAAAATTAATCAGTCGAACTTGCTGATCAAATTTATATTGCTTTAAACATATTTGGTGTCAAGTAATGAATTTAACACATTCTTACTCCAGTTATAAATGATTTTAACGCCTTCATTACCGAATAAAAATATTTATTTAAGATTTTGAAATTCGTTTAACTTAATTTGTCCTAGATAAATTGTTTATGGTCTTCATTTATTGTATATATTGTTTAACTAGACAAAGTTAAAACATCACAAAAATATCAAAATGGATGAATACATTGGATTCCTTGATATATTTACTTAAACGTACAATACAATAAAAATTAAACGTACAATACAATAATTCGTACTATAAAACGCGAGTAAAAAACATGCAATAATATATTTTTTTATTCAAATAGATTAATGTGTTGATTCCTTAACAAATTTACTTAAAGATTAAATGTACGATAGAACGTACGTGAAAAACGTAAGGCAGTATTTTTTTTTCAAATCACATAGTTTAATACGTTGATTCCTTGATATATTTACTTAAAAATTAAACGTACGATAAAATTTCTCGCCCATGCTGTCTAAATATATCAGAATTGTTTTTATAGCTAAGCTTTTGTGTTGAGCATTGTAAGCGTTTTGGCCATCCGCCCGGCCCCTGTCTGGAAATAACTTTTTCTTCCAACACATTCTATGACGAAACGAATCTGACTTGGCATCAAAAAGATCGATAGCTTCAATTTGTTTAAACTGCTATCATTGCCGTAAAAAGGCGTATGGCTCTGTCATAAACCGATTTGTCTCAACAATATTTCTTCTTTAATAAGCTCCGGCACCAAACGGATTTTGAAGATTATGGGGTTCGGGATGCTTGATTCATGACTTATATTGTCAGAAATGATGATTTAAAAGTGTTGAAAACATATAAAATTTTGATAGCTTTTATGAGGAAACAATTGTTGTCGTTTTACAGTTTTCTTTAATATACGAGTAGTTGATCTATCAATTCAGCTATCAGCTGATCAATGATAAATAGTAATGCAATTGTTTTGCATTATGTATTGAGGTTTTTTTTTTACTTTCACTTGTTATTTTAGTACTGTACTGTGTATTTTGATTTGTTTTGAGTGTTGTAACCTGATCAATTATCTATTTCTTTTGAATTGTTTACGCGGTAAAAACTTGAACATTCGTTAAGTTTACATCAATACCTACTATATATTCGACTAAATGTGTGCATATCAACCATTTATTTTTATATAATATCTTGTTAAAATGTTTGCTTTTTAATTAGTTATATTTTAAATTTAATTTTAGAATGCCAGTTATGAACACTTTAAACTACACAAGTAAATATTAAAAGTGGAAGTTTTAAAAGATGTCATTGATAATTTAATTTTATGTAAGGAACAAGTTCCTTCAAAACTCTAAAAATTCCCAAACCACCCCATTAGAAATAGAATATATCTTTCGATTCTAGGTCATGAAATTAATGTCAAGATTTTCGTGTTTTGAAATCATGTAGTGTTTAAATAAACTAATAATGTGTTTGCATTAAATTAAACTCATTTTTAAATTGATGGTACTGAAATTTTAAGTGATGTTTAACCTTTTGAAAAGTGATGTATATAACCATGACGGAACTGTAAATAGTAATTCTTAAATACACTGTCATTAAATTGAACTTTTTAAATAATTTACCATTTTTTTTATTTCTGAAATCCTTATGACTATTATAGATTAAGTAATAATTGTATAAACAGAATTTATTATTAATTGATACATAATTTAAAATTTTCAATGGAAGGGGATAACTGTAAGAGACCTGCTCATTAAATAAGGATTTAGTTTTATAACTATCTCGATTTAAATAAGGTATGATGGTAAAATCCTATGAATTTGGAAAAAGTAATATTTGAAACGTAGTAATAACTATCATTAAGTAATGATAGTTATTACTACGTATTATCATGAAGTAATATAATATCACCACCACTTGAATATGTGGTTTGATACAAAAATCAATTAGCTAAAAATAAGTAAATAAAAAATTATAGATTATGTGTAATAGAAAACTAAATTGAAATGTGTGGACTTTCCTATTTTAAAAAAATTAATGGTAGAATTAAGTCAGATTAGTTGAGCATCCAGTTAATTAAAATGTAAAATAAACTCGTTCCATAATTGCATAGGTAATATCAAGGTAATTACCAGAAAGTCTGAGGTAATTAAGATATACTAATTTTACTTTTAGTTAATTAATGAGCAAATACGCCAGATTATGATTATCTGCAGACAGCGTAATTCTTGAAATAATCGAAGTGTTTCTAAGTAAAGGAATGATCTGAAACAAAAACAAAAAAGTTATATTTATTCTTCCAATGTAAAAGGAAACTGATTAGTTTAATTTAGCAATTATAAACTTATCAAATATTAGTTTTACTTAAAGTTTTTTTTACAGTTTTTCATTTATTGAAAACTTAGTTGGCTTAGTTAAGCTTTGAGGTTTTCAGATCATCCAGATGAAGCTATCTGCCGATTTTCTATTCTTCCTTTTCAAATTGTGTAATTTCAAAAACTACCATTATTAACAACAACTGTTCACGGAGTAACTGTTATAAAAATCTATTTACAAGGACGCTACACTTATTTTTATATATTATACTTTACATAAATAAGTTTAGACAACGAAAATATTTGTTTTTCTCTCAAATAGTACATTTATTTAAAGTGCATGTTGCAATTTGCTAAAGAGAGATTTATCATTATGATTGAAGACTACGGCAAATATGATTTACACAATAAAAAAGTTTTTTAGCCTCTTAGGTTTGCTTTAGTATTAGTATATAAGAGTTATATTAAAGATTAATAATGTATTCATTTAAAAGTACTTAAAAATAAAAGGGTTGTCTAGATTAATTTCCTCGAACACTGTTGTTTGGAAATAGCCTGTTTTGGAAATCCATCGTAAGAAGTTAGGAAAACGGAATTTTGAAAATTATTTGTGTCAGTTTCGGATAGAAACTGTTACTTTAGAAAATCGACAAATATAAAACAAACAAAACTATAAGCATTAAATTATAAAGTTGTGGGATATTTTTTGTTAGTATAATTGTTTGCTTTTTTGTTACTCATTGATAATGTTTACTAATAACAAATTAATATATATTAAAAACTACATTTATTTTAATTAGTGACTTGTGTAACATTGTTTTTCAAGCTTGCAAGCTAAATGCGGAAGCTTGCTACATTTTTCTGCTACACTTCATATTTAAAAAAGATTTTTTTTATCACGTTTCTTATAAAAAGAAACTGGTAGAAATGTCAACAGCTGAGGGGAACAATTAATTATACAATAGTTTAACTTTTTGAAAAGCGTAACATTAAATTTAAAAATCCATGTTGATTAATGTTAAACGTGACTGGCTTTCAAATTTTCTATTTTTTTCTCGGTTTAAAACACCACGTTTCATTTAAAAAAAATGAATACACCATACGCGTTTAACTATGTTTACATTCAATAGTTAAAAATTTAAGCGCAACGTAAACAGAACCAGATAACCATCCAAACAAAGTACTTTTGCATCTTAAAAAAAATCAGGCCAGACTTCAACTTAACGAATGCTGCTCGTCCTTTGTTCAGCCGGGGCACATTGTAATCAAAGCGCAGAGAAAGACCTGAATTTATTTTTTATTTGTATTCTTCTGGCGTCTGCCCAAACTGGCGTCACATCAAGAAGCATTTTTATCTCCTGAAAATACGATACATTCTAAAGGTGAAATCGAAATACATGTGTCAACGCTTGTTGAAATTGACATGCGACAGCCGAGAGCTAATGATTGTATCTCTGGCCTAACTCGTCACTTTGAAACTTATCTGTAAGGGGTCTGTTACATTAAAGATATATTAACCCCTTCATATTTATTTAATCCTTGTTTGAGGTTAATTTTCTTTAGTTTATGTAGTGTCATTGGGATATGAATAATAAAATAATAATCTGGAAAAGCAGTTTGATAATTTTCGAGATTTTTTATACTTAATTTAAATTTAAGTAAATAAATTATTTTTAGGGGATATATGCGATTGTGCGTACCTAAGGACACCTTGTACCTAGGTTCACCGCCCATAGGTTTAAAAATATTTGGTAGTAAGCGTTGTTAGTTTTATGGGTGAATGCTAACTTGCCCTAATATAAACTACTTTTTTAGATTTTTGATGAGAAGCCTGTGGCAAATTAAATGTGAAAATTTATGTGGTAAACAAAAGTAAAATTTTTCATCCTGTCTCTTTTATTCAGTTCAATATGTTTCATATCTAAGTTCAATATGTTTTATTTACACTACTAAAAACATATCTTGTAATCTCATGCATCAAATCATATACTAATTAACATTCATTTGCATAAGTTTTTGTCAAATTTTGTATAAAATTGTTAAATTTTGTACCTCGGGCCATGTATCTGTGTACCTAGGACAATGGCCCTGTAACAAAACAAAGCCTCCTGCTCTGTAATAGGCTGTCAAATTCTTTTTGCAAGTAAAATTATGGATTACTTATTTTTTATACAGATCTTAAGATTACATTTACCAACAGGGGCAATATATAAAATCTATGAAAGTGATAGACAGCAAATTGATTATTCCGACTTATGATGGACATTTTCTTCAGTGGATGACATGAGCGAATATATAAAAGTGTGAAGTTTAGTTTTTATATAAAAATTAGTTTTTAAAATATCTATATAATGATGTTGCAGAAGTAATAGATTTAAATGAAGTACTTCATAATAGTCCTAATAACAATGTTAATTCCAAAATAAATATTTCTAAAAAGATGGTTATTTAGTTAAAATGCTTAAACTTTTTTTGTTTTAAGGTGACAATACGTGCAGATTTCAAGGCATTAGTCTCTTAAATGCTGATAAGAAATAATTTAATTTTTTCGTAATTCATTAACATTTTATTACTCATGATTTAATAAATTAATCCTTATTGATAAAAACCACATCACATTTGTATTTTTAATTTTTACTCATTGCAGCGTTACAATTAAGTGTTCTAGAATGGTCCTAGGTACAAAAGCTACCAGACCTAGGTACAATTCTGGTTTTGTACCTAAGGTCAATTTAAAATTGTTTTCAAAGTCTTTTTTCTTCGCAATATTTGTGATATCAAGTATATAAAATAGTTACAATAAGAAGTGATTGGTCTAATGATACCTGCCTAAAAGTTACACACTTCAAATCATCTCAGTCGTAGATTTGTAAGGATTTGAAAAAATCATACCTTACACACATCTCTCCTAAACTTTTTTTATTTTGAACATTTATGAATATTAAAATGTTACTTAAGGATTCTAAAAAAATATTTTAATAGAATTCACAACTTCTACCAGTCATGGTCACTTCTGTTTCAAATCAGGAGGTAAATTAAGCATATATAATTGATTTTTTTATATATCAAGTGGAAAAACTCATGAATAATACTAAAAGTATACATAACTACTTAAAAGCAAAATGTTAAGCTTAAAATTTTATTTTCGTTTTGAAAATAACAAAACTGTTGCAGTTATTCACTTAACAATTTAAACCCAGACAATTCATATATTCTTTGAAAACTAAAAATATCAATATTTTCATTTAACTTATACTAACATTTACATTATACTAATAAAAACTTTTTTTAATTTTAGGAAGTTGGGAGTATCATTGGAAAGGTAAATTATCATTTTTATTGATTGCACAAAAATAGATTTTAACACAGTTTTCAAAAATTAATTCAATTTTAATCAAATATTAAATATCTTTTGAAAGGCAAATTTTGATTTTTAAAAGTATATTTAAAATAATAAATGTAAATTTTCATTACCATATTGATAAGTAGAAAAATTAATGGCAAGCAGACTTCTTTGAATTTATATATTAAATCAATATTGTTTTTATAATTAACAAAAGTATATATTGTGTCTATACATTAAAAAAAAAATTTAAGTTGTTACATACATCAAATGTATACCTATTTAAATTTTCTTCTGACTTGGAACATTTTCATTTTTAAATAATTAAAGATAAAACATAAAAGAAAATTTAAGAAACAATGTTAAAGTTTATTTGAAGACGAAAATTAGTCCAATTTAGACCTGAACTTACATCGTAGTTGCACCGATGCATCCAACTAAGCCAAAAAAAATTTAAGTAATAATGGAAACTGTTGGTTCTGTTTTGTCAAAAAATACTGAGTTTCTATCTTAATTTATCTTACATTGTCTCTCTTGACTTAAAATGTATCTTATGTTAATTCATTACAAAGTTTGGCAACTACATTTGGCAATTATATGCTTTCTTTAAGCGAATAAAAGTGTAACACTTTTTAATACAGACTTAAAAATAGAATTAGTAACATTTAATTTTTCATCATGCATAAGGTTATAAAGTATTTCCAGATGTAATAATACGCACACAACTGACTACAAATTTCAGCCCAAGCTGAATCGGATAATTTATTGTTGAAGTCTGTTACGACACAGAGCAATTCATCCAAAAACAAATTAATCTTTGTAACTTTTTCATCGAGTTGTTTTAAACGTAAATGAAAAGATCGCTTCTTTATTCTATTAGCATCCCCATAAATTACAAGATATATTCATTTATGAAACTCATTGAAGATGAAATTATTTCTCTATTAGAATTAAGTGCTCGGGGAAAGGAAAACATAAATCCTATTTATATATGTGTTATATTAAAGAGTATAAAGATCTATGCATTTATTCAGAAATGCAATACTTCATTCTATTACGTTTCATTAAATATTTTTTATCATTAATTTTATATTAAATACCTGCATTTCTTAGAAACTATTGTGTGTTTATACATACTTATTTCTTTTATATTTCAGAAAGGAGATAACATCAAAAAATTCCGTGAAGAGGTACGTATTTTATTTACATTTAGTACGTGTGCCAATATTAAAAATAAAGTGCAACTATTACGAAAATCTTAGAAATCAAATGACATTCTTGAGAAACATCCATCATAAAATCAAAAACTTTTCAATGAAAACTCTTTGTCTAAAATATTATTCAATGCCAATTGTAAATTTTTCAAGGTAAAATATCAATTTCACAAACCAGTTCTAGTTAAATATTCAATTAATCAAATCCAATTTTTATTATTAACACGGAAATGGCAAATGCTATTGTCAAAGAAAAACTAAGACAAAGGAAGTGTGAGTATATAGCAAATAATTTTGTTGCTATAACCTTCAATGATCAAAGTGTGTGGCATTTTCTTTTAATGACACCTTATCATTTAACTGAAAGATATTTAAAAACATGAAATTATATAGGAAAGTCAGTTGTTAATTATAGAAATTTTAAATTTTAAGATAACCTTATAACGGGAAAATTTCTGTAAATATGAATATCTGGGGGAAAAAATTAGAATATAATGCAGTAAATAAAACAGTGTATTACTTTAGAAGCTTAAAAAATAATTTATATACTTTTAATTTTCGGATCGATAACAAGTTTACTAGATATTGTTTAGATTACTAAGTGAACTAAACATGCTTAGTTTTATACTTATTTATTATAAAGTAAAACTCATTGCAATCAATAAACTTTGATAAAATAAATCATATCGACAAATACAACTTAAAAGTATGTCTATAAACATTCTATTTTATAAAATTGAAGTATAACTATATTATAAAATTTTATACGTAAAATACGCCAAAATAAAAATGTACCACGGGGGTTCCTCAATCCCCTACTTTAATTATTATTTCAAACACGGATTTTCTTGTATGCCTTCCTTTCCACGGAACTTGTCAACCTTTTGACTTTTCCAGAGTGGTGCAAAAATCAATATTTCCGATGGATCCTGTCCTGAACGGATCGTCACAGTAACTGGATGTACAGACGCCATCCTTAAGGCATTCTCTCTTATCGCCAGAAAATTCGAAGAGGTACGTTCAGCTTTTTTTATTTATCTACTAGCAAATTTATACCCGTTCTTCGCACGGAATAAAAAAATATCAAATAGATTCCAAATATGTGTACCATATACCCTGTTATAGAATCATAAACTTATTATTGTTCCCGCTCGTTATAAATTATAAAATTCCGTTTCATTGCCTTAAAATTCCAAAATGAAAAATACGCTATAAAATGCACTCATAAATGTCATCACAATTCCCTCATAAATACATAAAAACCTTTTAGCTCATTTGGCGCGTTTTGGGAAATAATTTGGCGAGAAAATAGATATAGCTACCCACACCCATTATACAGCTCTAACACAATGACCTTCGAACAACCGACCAGCTTATAAATTATTTATAAAAGAAATCGCCTATTTGGCGAATTTTAGTTAATAATTTGGCGAGTTTGGCAACGTCTTTGGCGAAAAAATAAAGACATAAAACACTAATAGCTCTAGTGCAATGGCCTTTATTAACCATCATAGTTCAGTAATAGCTTAACTATACATTTATTGCTTAAATATGCATACATGCAGTCAACAGAAAAATCAATGAAAAAAAACATCAAATAAACCCACAATAAAATCCGGGAATGAAGACTGGCGGTATTGCGTCACTTGAAACATGTCAATTATTTTTCAAATAATGAATTTAGTTTTTGAAAGTAATGGCAAAAGAATAAAATAAACATTAGGAATTTTAAATGTTTTCGTTAAAAGTTTTATTTAATTTTTTCAGCCGATGGCATCAGGACAGAGAAAAAATGATCGGATTTGAGCGAAAGTGGTGTATTTTTTTCAGAAAATTCGAATTTTCTCTAAAAATGGAACAAATATGAAAAATCTAAGCCTCAGATGCACACGTTGGTATTAAAGGGAATCTATCTTGAAAATTTCGTATTTCTGAGGACAGTATAAGTAGGTCTTTTACGATCCGAAAACAAACACACAGACACACACAGACTCTTTCTTTTATTATTATAGATTCTGTTTTAAATGCACATTGCAGAACAAGTCTAATTACAATGTACATTGAACGAAACAATTAGAATACGAAAAAAACACGAAATAATTTTGTATAAAAACAAACACATTATACAGATAGAAGTCGCAAACTATTTGCTTTAAATCATTAAAGGACATAGCAAAAATATCAAGTTCATGAGAAATGCTATGGTAAATTTTTTAAAACTTATACAGACAGAAATTTTTTCTATATTTGTAATGGTAAGAGTTATAAAAAAAATAAACGACGATTGCGTGTAAATCTATTGGGAATAAAGATATGTGTAGTACTAGTTATGTGGTTGGAATCAATTCAACTACACAATTTTGGTTCCTTTAATATATTATTCAAATACCATACACTGTAAAGCTTTTATCGGTATAAAGTTCCACCAAATTTTTACAGTGTACTAAAAAAATCTTAATAAAATGGAATTTTATGTAGTTAACGTTGTTACATGGGCATTTGTGAACCTATTAGTGATTCCATTTATTCCTATTAGTAGTCCATTTTATTCTTTTCTTGTACAAAATAAATGTAGGTTAGTATTTCCATAAATATTTCCCACGAGTTTTATGGCGTAACGTAACACCAAAGTTTTACTGTGTAGGATATTACAATTATAAGGGGCCCGGATGGCCGAGTGGTTTGGATAGCAGACCATTACGCTAGCAGTCTGCGCACTGTTACGGGTGCGGGTTCGATTTCCGCTTTCGCCCTGGGTGTACTTCCTTTCTCTGTGACTGTAAAAATTCTTTCTGTGTCTGTCTTGATGAAAGCTTATAAGCGGGTCTCTGATCAAGCACACCAAGCCGGAATATATATGTACCAACCCTACCCCTACCCTACAATGATAACTATGTATTTTATTGGTAGACAATATTCTCTTAATATTAAAGAAAATATAGTGCATTACAGACTGCATAACAAAACTATATTTAGGACCAAACACAAACATTTGCTGTTTATTGTTACACTTTGAAAAAATGTGTGATTCAAATTGCTATAAAATTCCACGAAATGTTACAATTTAAAAGTATATTCTTTTATAAAGAAACATAATTTGTGTTATTATACTTATTATAAAATTGCTATTTATATCGATGCTACTGTCGATGCTTTAATTGCAAAGTAATATTTTTTTATTTCAAATTATCTAGTCTGAATTGCACAGCTTTTATCTAACTGAATTCCGTTGCTGTTATCATTAATCCCTTTATTTGCGTTTTAAGAGTGTGTACTATTCTTTTCTAGGATCTGCAAAATACCACTGCTGGAATCAATGTTCCAAAACCTCCAGTCACTCTTCGGCTCATTGTCCCTGCTAGTCAGTGTGGTTCCCTCATCGGAAAAGGAGGTTCTAAGATAAAGGAAATACGAGAAGTGAGTACAAACTTACCCATTTACGAACTTAATTTTGATTTTAAACCTTTGAATACAGCTTTATATTTTCCGAAATAGGCCGACTACTTTCATAGTTGGCCTTATTCTGTACTCAGATAAGGCAACGACATACAGTCCCTGGACAAATTATTAGACGCACTGTATTTTGTTTTAGTAATTTTATGTTTCTTAAGAGTTTTTATGCAATACAATAATGGTATGTTTAAACTACAATATTATTGATTTTTATTTAAAAGAATTGTTGTAGACTACATATTTGTATTTATTTTAAGATAATTATGATTAATTAAGATTAATTTATATTAATTATTTATTATAAGATTATTTATGTGTGGAATCATCATCCTCAAATGCAGGAGACAGTACAGTCTTGCATTGATAGCATGCCGCGCAGAATTAAAGCTTTGATAGCGGCTAAAGGTGGCTCAACTAAATTTTGACTTTTACTAACATTAATTTCACTTTTCTTTAAAATTTAATAAACTTATGCTTTTCTAAATAAATGCTATTTTATTTATGTCAAATAAATCGGTAATTGATTGGATAATATAAAAATAAAAAACAAATCAATTTAAAATAATAAAACGGTACAATATCACCCGGTAATTAATATTTTACATGAAACCTTGCAGTGCGTCTAATAATTTGTCCAGGGGCTGTAAGCAAGTCTAGTCTTTTGCAGCCACATCATTTTTAAAGTACGAAGTGCAAAATGACTTTAAAAACAATAGATATGCGCGAGCGTGTACTCATAAGGTTCATACTTGCCTTTTTCTGTACTCAGATATGACAGAACAAGCAACTCCAATCTTGAACAGCCACAGCCTTTTTAAAGTACTAATTGCAAAATGACTTTAAGAACAATATATGTGCACGAGCGTGTACTCATAAGGGTCATTTGGATTTTTTGTGCTTGATATTACAACAGGTCAACAGGTTGTATGCCTTATTAAAAAACTGTTTTATCCAAATCGAGCAATGTTTGACTCAGCAAGCTGAAAATAATTTTTTTACGATCGTAATTATTCTTTAAATAATATTTTGACTGCAAATTTGCAAAATAATCTTCATGTTTCATTAAATATGGAAATTATAATATCGGCAAGATAAAACAAAGTGTTTCAAGAGGATTGCCTGAATTTTTGATTTTCGATTGTACACAACTACAGTACATAATAGTTCCTCATTGCTTCAACGCATTAACTACTATAGGGAACAAAATTTGCCATGCAAAAATAAACGTTTTCATTAAGTCTAAATAAACGAAATATAAGACATATGAAGACCATAGTACTAAACAATTTATGAAGTTAAAATGAAGTTACACGAAAAACGAATTTTGAAAACTTAAACTTTTCGGTTTTATTCGGTAAGGAAGTTGTTAATGGTATTCACAAATGGGTCTGTAATGGGTTGAAGAATAGCGTTAAGAGACAGATCTCCGATTGGTTCATAATTTAATAGTTTAAACGTAAAAAAGATATTTGCATCAGTTACGTTCAATACCAAATAAATATTAATTGAATTTCATTCTTCACAAAGAACTCAAACTTTTAGATTATCTGAAGTTTTTTATGTGCTTTGAGACATGTCTTATATAGAGATATAACAAAAAAAACACCACAGGTACTCAATATTTTTTTGGAAATATATTAATAAATGCAAAACTCTTTGCAAATATAATAAATATTTTACTAAATTGTCGGTGTAAAATTAAGACTCAGTAGTAGGATTAATGATCGAACACCTAAAGAACACAAAAATTTACACCCATTCATCCATTTACTTGGATTTTTGATTTGTTTTACAATCGTCTATATAGCACTTGCACGAAAATTATTTTTTCGAGAAACTTATTACACGCATCAGCACTTTGTCAGTTTGAAATAAAAGTATACATTAACTTAATTGAATCTGTATTTCGAAAACTTCCCAGCCTTTCTTTCCGAGATTTTGTTTTATATTGTCTTGACATATATTATTATTTGAATATTCGCGTAAAACGAATCTTCGTACTACGGTTACAAATGAAAATGGAGGAGCTGGTACATTTTTTTCCCGTAAATATATTGTATTGTAATATTTTGTTTAAAGTTCATTGTATTTCGTAGGGAAATGGAATAATTGTAGCTTCGGTAACCGGACGAATTAGTAGCAGCGAGATGCTGCCAATTCGACGGAGCGAACAGTTACACTTTCGGGCACAGCGGAAGCCATCAGCAAATGCATATATCAAATTTGCTGTGTAATGATGGAGGTAGTTTTGGATTTGTTTACATAAAATAATAATAAGTTTATAAGTTACAAATTTGACTTAATACATACTTGGGGTTTTTAACGTTGGTAATTCCATCTAACTAAAGTTTTAGAAGACGCCCATAATGTAAAAAACGAGGTTTCACCAGCTATTAATTATCTCCGTAACCTCCCAAATGGAATGATGAAATCTACAACCCAAAGATTTTTTATGTTGATTTATTATTAATGAGTCAATTTTCATTTTTAAAAATATCAACAAGTTTTTTATCAATTTTTGAGAAAATAATTATATACAGGTTACTTATTTAAATTTAAAGGTAGAATAAACTTCCAAAATTGTTGTCACTAATGTTTTAGTTGAGTGATAATCAATTTGAAACATTGACTTTCAAATACAGAAATCGAATTTTGCATAATTACCGTTCGGTTATTTATGCTCGACGTTTTATTAAACTCGTTTAGGTTTAAAAACTTCCTTCAAAATCAAGTGGAGTCGCTTTTGGGGGTTAAACGTCTTTGTTGCTTTTTTATTCAATCGGCAATGAGATGTGTGGCCGAGTGTTAGACGCTTTACTTGAAACTAAAAGATTACGGGTTGGAATAGCGCCTAACGTAAAACCATATCTCAATCTTAAAAATTGTGAATTATTTAACGAGGAAAAAATACGTTTTTTAACTGTATTTAAAAAAAATTAAACATAGAAAGTGTCCTTATTATTTATGGTTTATGGGCATTTGAGTTTCCAGTTTTTAAAACCGTAAATTTGACGGGTTTTTTAAGTAGATAATTTGAAAACATGTTAGATTATTTAAGAAATAATTTGATACCTTAAAACTTAAAATTAAATACGTTTTTAAGATAAAGAAAGATGTATTATCGAAAACTTAATTTAATTAGAAAACTAAAATTTCAAATATCCAAACATTTATTTATGAAAAAGTAAACTTTTAATAAGCTTCAATATGTATACATAAAATCCATTTAATGTATCCCATACTATAAAAATCCATTTAATGTACCCCATACTATAAAAATCTATTTGATGTGTCCCTTAGTATAGAAATCCATTTAATGCAGCCCCATACTATAAAAATCCATTCAATGTATCCCATACTATAAAAATCCATTTAATTTATCCCAAGCTATGTAAAAAAATATATTTAAACAACTTAGACTGTGGAATGTGCCAAATTATTAAACATTGTGTTTTCTACAAAATTCTAAATGTCTAGTAACTTAAATTGTTGTTTTCAGTCTCCACCGAAAGGGGCGACAATACCTTACCGTCCAAAGCCAGCCATGCCCCCTGTCATCTTTGCTGGTGGTCAAGCGTACACGGTACAAGGGCAATATGCAATTCCACATCCAGATGTAAGCGTATTTTCTTTAATTTACGATTAAGCATCAAAACTTAGTAAGCTATTTAATAAATACGAATTCATGTTTTTACTTTTTTACAGTGCCAAGGGGTAGAGTTAATGAACCCACAGGTGAGTATTTCTTATATAATAGGTTTTTTTAATTATTGTTTTGTAGAAGATTTAATTATTTGATTTCCAACTTTAGTTTCATGTGAACTATAAAATTAAGGACCTTTCAGTTAAATTAGCAATTATAGTTGTACTAACTACCAATCTATTCTTATTTTTACACGTTAATTGATATTATCTTTATAAATTATAAACCCACAATTGACACCAACTTAATTTAGATATAATACCGAAGACTGAAGACTCTAAGAAACAAACTAATTTTATCAAGTGCAATTCTTAATATTAATTTAATTAAATTTTGTATTTATGGACATTATTGCCATGTCTTGCAGTTGACCAAGTTACATCAGTTGGCTTTACAGCATGCTCCTTTGTTACCAGGCCATAGCGTAGGGACACTAAGTCCGCAAGGTAAATCACTGTTTACGTTCATTATTTTGCATGAAGTATGTTGTTTTTTCTAATCTCCTGTTTGTCAGACAATATCAGTAAAACCATTAATAATAATGAAGTGTGACACTAGATGTGAACAGTTATAAATGTCCCCCCAGTCTATTCCAAGGCAGTATCAAATCTGATGAGCTCATGTCTGTTCTTTTTGGCATTTAAATCAAAAGGGACAATTTTTGTTACCCCCAGAATATGTGTAGTTATAGCCTTTTACGACAAGATGCCTGCCCAGTTCATCAAAATCTAAGCAGTAGGTAGTTAATCAAACAGATTCATCATAGAAGGCGCTACACACTGTCAAATGGCGGATTCAAAAAGGCTTACCCAATCACTATTTACATAGGTAGCGCCACTAACTGGCAAATGGCGAATTCAATATGGCTTATACAATCACTATTAACATAGGTAGCGCCACCTACTACCAAATAGGTCCAGTAAAAAGGTGTAACTAGATTCATACTATATCACTAGACATCAATGGAGCTACATGCTTGCAAGCTGGGGACGCCATTGCTTTTCCGGTTACCCATGTTACTTTTCAAACTGGATCTCATCGTCAGAAGCTCTGTCAATATTTCGTTGATACAATTGTGCACATAATTTTATTCTATGGTATTTCATAGTTAAGAGTGAGATTACTTAAATCTTATTTTTTCAAAATTATTTTTAAAAAGTTAAAATACCATGACCTTTCTATACAGGGAGGTTGATAAAAATTAATGCAGCGTATCATTTTTTTCTCGTCATAATCTTAACTTCTTAGAACGCGGACTTTTAAGTCCAGGCCAATTCCCAATCAGGTTAACCCCTCTACGGGACTATTTCGATTACGGAGTAAAGACGCTTCGCGTCGACGTTCATCAGTTATTTTTCAATTTCAGATTAATCTCTCTTTATTTTTCCAAAGTTCAGGTTTAATAGTAATTATGTCCTTTTAACATAGAACTATTTTGCAAACAACGAAAAAATGTATCTGTTAATTATGTATAATTCTGTAGAAAGTGTCTTCATTTTGAGTCAATGCTATTTTATAGGCTCTTTGTGCATCCCTGCTTTGGCGACTTTGGCTGCTACCAACAGCTTGCGGCCTGGCACCGCTGCTACGGCTTTGGCCAGCGTCACAACCACCACTCATGAGATGAACATCCCTAATGATTTGATCGGGTGCGTGATCGGAAAAGGAGGGGCAAAGATCAATGAAATTAGGTACGGAATACAGAGCTTATTATTTGGAAGTGTATCGTAGAAAAATCAAAAGAATTTTCTTAAATAGTTAATTAATAAGAATATTTATTTGTTATGTTTTTATTATTTAATGGTTCATTTTAAATAGTCACAGGGAATAAGAAATATATGTATAACTATCACATTATTAAAGTAAAACTGTACCTATATATAACAATAAAATAGAGTGAAATTTTACTACTGTTATGTGTTCCGAAGATACATTTCTTTATTTCACAACAATTTTTCTATATCATGAATATGTCATAGAGATGAATTCTTTTGTATTATAATATGACATGACTGTCTATTTTAATATTTATAACCAACTAACACAAAATAATTCATAGATATTTGTTATTTATACCATTTTGTACGTGCTCCCAACTTTTACATAATTAACATCTCAGATATATTACATATTTCGAAAAAAGTAGGGGAGACCGGGGCTAGTTTTCCCATGGGGTAAGTTTTCCATCAGGCCTTATACAAGAGATGAGGCGTTAGGAGGTGCCAAATGGATGCTTGGTTTATAAAGCAACCCGTTTTATGTCACCCACAAGAATTTTTGCTCAGTTGGTGTTGTATTGTTGTTGTTAGAGCTGTTTTTGTGATTTTTTTCAACGTTGAGTGAATTTTCATACTTAAATTCAAACCTAAATAAAACGTACTTTCATTAAACTTACAATTTTATCATTTCGTATACTAAAAAGGCTGCTTAATGCAGAGTATCGTTTTTTTCTCGTCATAATCTTAACTTCTTAGAACGCGGACTTTTAAGTCCAGTCCAATTCCCAATCAGGTTAACCCCTCTACGGGACTATTTCGATTACGGAGTAAAGACGCTTCGCGTCGATCCTCTCTCTACGTAATTATATAATCGTTTTTTAAAAAAGTTAAAGTTCTACTCGTCAAGGTACCATTAAAGTCAAAGTATGACGACGGGGCATGTTTTCCAAAATTTCACGGGGCAAGATTTCAAAAAATGCCTTGTAGAAAAGCGCCCTCCAACCTTTAAAAATTAGGCTTAATATTCGAAAAACCAAATTATTTTTATCGAATGAACACGTAATGAATTTTTTTTTTGCTCTAGATTCAAAATTGTAATATAGTAATGAAAAACGAAGCTGAATAAACTCGTACTATTCTGAAACAATATATGTCACACTAAAAAACTATCAGGAATAGATGTAGTAGCCGAAAAGCCTCCAGAAATATTCCCCATAGATCGTGAATAATTACACTGTAAAGTAGTAATGCGTCATGTTGCACCCAAAGTTTTGAGTCAATTGGCATGTTAAAAAAAGGGGTGGGGGGAAGCATTCACACCAAACTTGAGTCAATCATTTTTTTGTAATCTTTAACAATACTTAGACAACTTTCTAGAAAAGAGCAGCAAAGTATAGTTACACAAAAGGGGAAGTTTTATGTAAGTTCAAAGGAATCCAGATGATAATGACCTTCAATGAAATTGGTTAAAATAGTTTGGTATAATAAACTGGCTTTTTTAAAACAAAAACCCCATATATTTTGGGTATACTCTTTTGAGCTGTTTTAGTTTACAATAAATCTACGTAAAAAATCACAAAATGTTTTTCAAATGTATTAAATCTTTTTTTAAAAAAATGGTTGGAAAATTTGCCCCATCACTTTTTGGTAGTCTGAGAAAATTTACCCCGCATGCAGGGCACGTTCAACATGTTTCCAGCTCAACATGTTTGCATTTAACCACTTGCTGCCAAAAAGTATATTTACTTTTGGGGAAAAGTAGCAATGCTAATTTGTAGATAAGCATGTGAGGAAAACAATGACATCTTGTTTACTTCAAAATAAGTAAAAGTTAAAAATATACAATCAAAAAGAAAAAACTGTGGAAAACTAGCCCCGGTCTCCCCTACGTTTCGGTAAAAAAAACTAATTACTTGCTACAAAATTAGTATAGTTAGTCTAAGTTAACCAATTGTTCAATAGGCAACTCTCAGGAGCAACCATCAAAATTTCCAATTCAGAAGAAGGATCCAAAGATAGAACCGTTGCGATTTCGGGAACTCCAGAGGCTATCAACCTGGCCCAGTACCTCATCAATACCAGGTACTGTGATTTAAGAAATTTACTCAAGTGTGTGTTTATAGGATAACAATTAAGTTTACAGAAGCATAGTTAGTTACAATAATAGAAAGATAAATAAAGTTTAGCATTTTGTTTTAAAACACGTATAATGCAAATAATTATAAGTGAAGGGCGGCTTTAATATGTGCTTTGCAAAGCTATCACTCAATGCGACCATTATCGTAACTCTTTTTGTCATTTTGATGATTTCGCATGAAAAAAAATACATTATTTTATATTTAATATCTTGATTTATTTACGAAAATAGTAAAAAAACAGTACAGAAAACTATAGTCAAAATAACATACATAATTTTCTTTACAATATAAGCAACAACTATTAAACATAATACAATACTGTTCCGTCAAATTGGTTGAGGAATTCATTTTTGTAATTTACCAAACTTTTCATTGATTCTTTTATTTTTTACTAAGTTTTTTAATTACTGATTAAATAAATATTATAATCAGTTTGTTGTGCTAAGACCTGTATGGACAGATTTAATCCTATTATTCAAACGTTTAGAGCGTAGAGTGTTGTTATATGCTAAAATAAGTGTATCATACACCACATACTTTTTAAGTACAAAAGAGCTGTAAGAAGGAACAATTAAAGCTAATTCAAATATTTATTTTAGTAATGATAGTATTGCCAAATCACAAAAAAATGGGCTGTTATAAGAGTACAAAATCTTTTATAAAGAATTGAATAAATGACACTTAAACGTTTCCATTAAAATCCTTATACATATTGTCATAATTAAGATAGATAAAAAAAAGTATTTTTATAACTTGATCATGGGTGTTAAAAATTCAATTATAAACTAGTCCATAAGTATTATATCCATGATTATTACCATAACTATTTCTATAAATATTACCTATTGCGTCTTTAGACAGCCTATTGTATGTTTTATGATAATCCTATCATAATATAGAAGGATGAATGATGATCCATCAAAAAAGTACAAGGACTATATTTTAGATATTGTTCCTAAAAAGGTTTTATAGGATTTATCCTCATCATCACGTGATCCAACTTCAAGTTTCTTCATTGTCTTTACTCCCTACAGCTCTGCAAAAGAAAATTGCTTCCCAAGATATTAACACATAAAATCTAATCAAACGAAAACCTTAATTTTATAAGATTGTTGTGTTTTTGAAAATGTAAAGGATCTTCTACTGTGTTATCTGAACATCAATAAAGAAGAAAGGACTTCAGAGAATTGGCCTATCTACCCTTCTTCCTCTAACCCCTCATAACCTTCACCCAAATATCCACACCTTCACTTCTTTCCTAACACATAAACCTTTGCACATTGGAATAAAGCTTTGCGGTATTTTTTTTGTAATTGCATTGTATTTAGTAAATTATCATGCTTTTAATTAATACACGCTGCTTGAGATTAACTAACACTATTAATTGCACGAAAATTAAGCTATTGCTCATTTTTGTTATCGTGAGTCAGCCCTTGAACAAAACCGTACTAATTAATATAATGTTATTTTGCCAGACAGGCTTTCCTGTATTTGCCACCGAAATAGCTTTGATAAAAAAAGCTCTATGCACGTTTTACTGCTTTTCAAGCAGAAGACGTAGAACTGAATTTTGAAGCAGATTCGCAGACATGACTGTAATATATTATTCATTTCTTAGTTGTATTGCTACAGAATAAAAATTAAACAAAGTCACGAACACTATAATCTTACTCGAAACGTTAATATAATTAATGTAAAATTAAAATGATTCCTGAGAGTTTTTTAAATTTCAAACAAAAGATAGGCCCAGACTTATATTTAGATACGGTCTTCATAAACAAATGTCTATAATTATAGGTGATCGTTACTTGCTATTTTATAAATTTGTAATCTCCTGTACAATATAAGTCATTTGAAATAAGCTAATATAAATATCTGCACTTAACAAAAATTGAAATAATAAAAATTATTACCTGTAGTTTGATGAATCTAAAATAATTTTATAATATATTCTAAAATAATAATTTATTTAAATTAAAAAAAGCAATTTAAAAATTAATTATACAACTAACAAAGTGTAATATGGATATCACGATTGAGTTTTTAATTTGTCTTGGTACGAGAGTTGTTTGTAATATGACAATAACACCATCTTTCTTAGAAGAAAAAAAAACCTTAAAATATTTTAAAGAAACAAATGAGCTCGAATCTTAAAGTTAAGAAATTCCGGCATCCATAATTATTATTGTTAAGTTACTGCACAAATCAAACAAGAACAGTTTTTAGGGCAAACAGGTAAAACTAAACTAATGTCAAACGCGACATTTCTCTAATCTTGACAATAGTTTTGTTGCATATTTTTACAGTGTAGCCACGATTCACTAAAAGATAATAAAGGATTAGGAAAAAAAAAGCTTGATCTCATGCTTCGATTATAACACACTAAGACAAATATTATTTGTCATTAATATAGTTTTTATAAAAATTATTTTGTTTGCAAACGAATAAAATCTAAGCTTAATTATTATTTTTATCATTACTGACTGGACAAGAAAGTTTTAAAAATTGAGTTATATACAACCAACGAGGTGAATAACTTCTTTACATGCATGATAATTTGTTTATATTTTCAACAAAAAATTCTGCGAACGAACATTTTCCTTTCATTTCTGTTAGTCACAATCATCAATTCTGTACTTTTTGTTTTAATTATAGTATCTAAATATTAACCTTGAACGCTAATGATTATGCAAATACTTGCTTGTGTAAAAGTATTAGAACCTAAAAATGTTTATTTTGATAGATGTAAATATCTGCTCGAAAGCTAATAGTTTTCTTCAAAGATTTTTTTTCAAACCTTTTTTTAATTGTCATTAAGACTTATGCAAAAGGTTTTTCAAATATACTGTGGAAAGTAGCCAAATTATCAGAATAAGCATAGCTATGTTGCCTTACTGCTAGAAACTATGCCTGATAAAAACTTCTTTCAAATTTAAAGTATCTTATTTCAAAATATTCCAAGATATTATCTTGTAAATTAGGCCCATGTTAGATTAACACTTTAAATGTGTTGCTTTAAAAAAAGTTTGTACCCTAGCACCTGTTTTCTTACCTACCCAATTACTCAGATTTACTTTGAAACCTACCACAGCCCACCCCAATCACACCCTCACTTATTGATTTTACTTTCCTACACTGAAATCTGTTAGCTTTCGCTACGCAGAGAGATGTGTGCATTTTTTTTCGTTTGAAACCCCCTTTCCTTACCCAATCTAATCTATATCATTTGTCTTGTTTTTTTTCTCTCCCCATGTTTCCACCACCGATGCAGCATGGAATTGCATAAGAACCTTGACCTGACCTCCAACCCTTCCTCGACCTCTGCCAACACCATGTCGATCTCCACCACCCCCTTGGCCATCCCTATCAACCAGCTGGTGAAGGCCAGTCCTCTGACCTTCAACTCAGCCGCTGCAGCTGCCCATGCCGCCGCAGCCAACCAAACCACGCTCTTTGAGCTGCAGAATGCGATCACAAACAACCGAAAAAATCTCACATCAAAACTCAAGACCACCACCAATGGTACCAAGAAAGCGGAGAGGAACAAATTCAGTCCCTACTAAATCCAAAGGCCAAATTACAAAATCAGCAACAGACTCAGGATATGGACAGACTGCGTCGATAACAAAAACCAAAGTCTTTACTAGACAAAATTCGCATTATAAAGAACAAACTAAAAATTCCTTCCTAAAAGAAGAAAGCCAACAAACAAGGAAATGGAATTATTTAAATGCGTTTTTTGTTAATGGAACTACAAGGCGTTGACGTTAATGCTGCGATTATTTTAAAACAATCTTTTTCTATCAGTAATGAAGTGAATTTGCATATTAACCTAGATCTGAATTCCAACCCTGCTTCCCCTTTAGCATATCTTTTTCCATCATTCTTTCATCCATCCCCGTCAACCAACTATTAAAGGCTATTTCTTGACTTCAGATCAATGAAAGGCACAATCTTTGATTTGTAATATGGAAGCGATTAAAAACAAGAAAACCCTTGCAACAAAACGAAGACGAACGACCTTTACAACACTGAAATGACAATAGGATAGAATTCAGTCCCCGGCTTATACAAAATGTCAATTAACAGGATCGGTACTTAGAATAGAATTGCAAATAACAATACAAAAATTGTCGACCAACAACAGGCCAGAGGCCCAGCAAGGTTGTTTCAAAAATTGCAGTCATTAGTGTGAAATAAGATACTTAACCTTACCACCCTCCATCTTCATCCTCTACTAAAACAATGTCAATATTTTCTACCCTTTGGTTTCAATAGTCAACCTCATATTAAAAGCCATGAATTTATTCTTGACTTCAGATTTGACTATACTGCCAACAAAACCAATAGCCAAAAAATCCTTACAAAATCAAAACGGCGACTACCAATCTACAAGAAAAAGTTACGTATCCACTCCGTACCAAAACGAAAGATCATAACACATTCTAAAGATAATATAGGATAAGTCTTGTATAGGAAAAGTTCAAAGATATGAAAATTCGAAAGAACAAACCGGATGGTTCTTCCCACCAAGCTACTGCAAAGAAGGGAATTTCCCAAATATTCGATACTTTCAGTGCCATGCCAAGCAATACAATGACATTAATGATATAGAATAAAATGAATTGGAAATCAGAAGACTTAGAACAAAGTGCCCAATTATATCTACTTAGGTTTCTTAACGGCAATGTCATGGTATTACTACTATTTATGTTCACATTAAATGTTAGTTGTTTACGCTTCTAAGCACTTGTATGAAGCATCTAAGCTTCGTTTTATCTTGGATGTACTTGAAGAAATGTGGTACACTCGCTATCCAGGAATATAGCGTGCAAGCGTTCGAATAAGTTCCGTTCGTATTACAACCGAATGTGGCGCCAAAGGAATGTTCCAATTTGACTGTATGGAACCAGTATTATATTTGTAAGCCATGGTAAAAGTGATGAATATAGTTTATGTGTTATAAAAGAGAGAAAAGAAAGAACACTAGGGTCGGAAAAAATTGTAGCTAGTCAAAACAAAAGTCAAAGCAATATTGAACATAGAAATGATACTTAACTGAATGTACAGGACACATGGGTTTCCTTTTATAGACTTCCTAGTCAGCCCAGGGATTTTTTTTTTTGCAATTATTATATGTAGTTTTCTACTAAAAGCAACTAGGCTCTAAGAAGGTTGCCTTATGCCATGTGGGTTTGGATTTTTTTGGTTTCGAATTCAATTTTCACGAGGGTATGTAATATAATATTTAGTCAGATGTTTAACATTTTCCTTATCAAATCTCCCAATCAAAGTGTTAAAACGTGTACGTGATTGTTTAAGGAAATGTTTGAAAATTTGTTTGAGCAGCAATATTGTACTGAGACATTGGACTATCAGTGCAATACTAAGAATCCAGATTTCACTGGATCGAAATACGTCATATCAAGAACAATTTCGCATACTAAATTAAGCGTTTCTTAATTACCTATAACATGTGCCATTTTTACGCATTTCAATGCCAAACAGAAGAATTTTCTTGGGACCAAGATCATTTCGTACAAAGAATAGATCTACAGTTCTACAAAATTTATTCATTATTTATGTCTTTTATTAAACGGAATTTCCAATTTTTATTATTACGATGGCAATTTTGTTTAGAATTATATTTTGCAAAAAAAAATTATTTGTATGTCGTGGGGTAAATAAAACAACTAAGTAACTAAAATTCAGCTGTTCCAAGAAAAACAATATTAATATTTTGTAACATTCTAAGATTCTCTGTAGAATTTGCATTTAAAAGCAAAGTAGCACTTGTGAAATGTTTGCACGGGTTAATATATTTGAAGTATGTTGTGGATCTAACTAATGGTCTAACTAACTCTGTGCTTTACAATTGCCCATATGTGAACTTTTTAGTTAATAAGTTGCTCTACTTGCCCCACAATATATATCTTCTGTAAGAAAAGCTTTAAATATGTATTTCAACATCATAACTTTTAAGTCAATTTGAGTACTTTAACTATATAAATATGAACGGAAAGTTTTTAAATAAATCTGTGATTGTTAGTGCAAATTATTCTGCACCAGGATGCAAAATTGTGCCTGCATATGCAACTTGTAAAAATTAATAACTCATTTTTACCATTGGAAGACTAAAAGTTTCAAATTTATCAAAAGTATTTTAAATAAAGACACACAAAAAAAAACATTTTTGAAACATCTATATAAGAAATCCGGGTTCACAAAAAAGTAACCTAAAAATCAATTGAGTTAGTTTTAGAAAAATATTTAACAGTAAAAAGTATTATTAGAGATATTGAATTTTATTTATGAAATTTCCATAAGAGTTAACACCTTGTCAATCATTCATTTTAAATGAAAATGTCAATGCTACGTCATACATTATTATATTACCTATAAGTCAATATAATGTAATTCATGTACTTATGAGTTATTAATTATAATGTATAAAAAATGTAATTTATAAGTGATCGATATAAATTAATAAACTTTACTTTTGGCAATAAAAGTGTACAGTAAAAGGTTTAAATAAAATACTTTATGCGGAAATTTTTAATAAATGCAAAAAAACTCTGAAACAAAGACAAAAAGCCTAAATTAAAATAAATATAAGTTTATATTGCTAACTATATAATTTTTGGGAACAAAATGCACATTTCAAAGAGTTGCGTATCCAAATACTATCTATGCACTGTATATAAAATAATTTTATATGCAAGTAGCCATTAAAGCAAACATGACTTTACAAATAGCTGTTTTTCGCATTTTAGATAATGGTGAATGTCAGAACAAAATGTGAACAATTTGTTGATAAACTGTGTTAAAACTTTTAGACACTACTTAACCCTCAAAAGTTAATAAATCGGGTTAGAAATCTTATTTTATCCTAAACTATGTCTTTTTTTTTTAAACTCGACATATTTAAATAACTATTGTTACCTGATGATCATCCATGAAAATCCCAAATTTAGTTTATATCCAAAGTAGAACTTATGGAGAAGTTAGGGTATTTTATTTTAATCTACTCGGGTAATAGCAATAAAATTTGAGAATATTGAATAAAACATTAAGTGCTCGGTACAAAATTTTCATTAAAAGTAAATATTAGATATAACTTATTACATTTAACTAATAAAAATTAAATTGAATGCATAACCCAAATTTCCAATTCAATAGAGTATACGACATCAACCACCAACCAACCCAAATTTTCTTTGATATACGCAAAACCTATCATACCTAATGCAATGAGGATTTCGAATGTCCTTTAGAATACATATCTTTAAACCAAATCAATAAATTTCAATAGTTAGTTATTTGATGATCATGTCAGTTACTAGTTGTTTGTCGATCAGTCAGCAATGTTTTGGATTTTCAGTATCGCAATAAATTTCAATACAGTTAGTTATTTGATGATTATGTCAATTACTAGTTGTTTGTCGATCAGTCAGCAATGTTTTGGATTTTCAGTATCGCAATAAATTTCAATACAGTTAGTTATTTGATGATCATGTCAGTTACTAGTTGTTTGTCGATCAGTCAGCAATGTTTTGGATTTTCAGTATCCAATAAATTTCAATACAGTTAGTTATTTGATGATTATGTCATTACTAGTTGTTTGTCGATCAGTCAGCAATGTTTTGGATTTTCAGTATCGCAATAAATTTCAATACAGTTAGTTATTTGATGATTATGTTAGTAACTAGTTGTTTGTCGATCAGTCAGCAATGTTTTGGATTTTCAGTATCGCAATAAATTTCAATACAGTTAGTTATTTGATGATCATGTCAGTTACTAGTTGTTTGTCGATCGGTCAGCAATGTTTTGGATTTTCTGTATATTGAATGTTACCATTACCTTTCATTTGAAAATCTTATATTTAATTTTCTCGAGACATTGAGTTGATACGACTTTAATAAATAATTATCCACTTTTGTTCATTAAATAATTTTATCTATATTTCAAAGTTGAATTAAGAGTTAGTCTAAAAATGTGGATATTTTAGTCAAATATAATCTAGTCACGCTTTGTGCGGACGAACGATGTGATAGTTTATACTTTTTATTACCTTTCGTATAGCTTTAACCCCCTAAAGTGCCAGATCTATAACGCATGTTTATATACACGTAAGATATACACTGAAAAAAAATAACAATTAAAAAATGCTGAAAGTTTCTGTATCTAAATGTGGTAAATTCCAGTTGAAATACAGATATTTCTCGTCAAATATTAGTATACAAGTGAAGCGTGATACCAACTAGGCCACCAAATACCTAGGCGGATTGAAGCTAAAAGAAGCAATGTTAGTAACGTAAACTTATCAACTTGTGACGTCAACTTATCAACATTTAGAATTTTTTGGGAGAAAACGGTTGTAAACTGTAAACGAGTTTTAAAAAAAACGGTTAAAGAACGTAATGTAAGCGAAAAGGTTTTAAGTTGTTGATTGTACTGGATATTCTTGCAAAAGTTACGTTTTTTTTACAGTGTACGTTACGATGCCGTAGTAGTGCTTATGGGGTTAAAACTGTACTTAAGCTAGTCGAGGTCTGTGGTAAAAAAAATATTTCCAGCATTCAATTGTAAAATATCCTTGCATGCATTTTGTGGAAGTAACTTTCAAGACGTGTTTTTCCGAAGCACAATACAACAATACGTATTTCGGAAGTTACTGCCCCATTTGTACACCATAAACAGTCATGTTTTCGTTAAAGCTGTTTAAACAGTTTTAAATGGTACTTAGTTTCTGTGCTTATTTACTTAAAACGTTGTTCTAAATGTTTAGCGTTTAAAAAACTTATATCAATGGACATTTACTCTTATCAACCCTATTGTAAAGTATTGTTTCTTTTAAAATTATATTCCATTTTAAGAAGTTTGGTACTTTCTTGGATTATTCTTTCTTGAATGTGCTCTCAGTATGTTGTTCTATAATATCCTTACTTATGTAATACATATTTATTAAATGGAAATTAAAATTTCTTCCAATATCATATTATTGTTTATTTTATTCGATTAAATAATGAAGCAATTCTAACTCAAACTTCTCTCCAAATCTAAAAACTAAAAAATAATTGCACTATATACATTTGAAAACTTTTTAACTACAAAAATTAAAAAAAAACTGCTTTGAATCAATATTTTTAAATATTTAAATTACGTTATTTAATCGAAAATAAGCTGTCTATTAATTGTGTCTTGTGAAATTTGACTCTAAGTGGGTTTTAATTTCACTTTTCCTAAACTCAGTTCTAAAACTTTTGTAATATTTTTTTCCCGAAATTAAACTTTGCCTAATTACAGCCTTCTCTGCAGTGAACAACAAATAAGTAGCAATTTATTTTATTTATAATTCATATTTTGTGTTTCATTTTTATTAGTAACAAATAGCAATAGCGAAATCAGTTATAAAATAAGTTATGATAAATAAAATATGGAAGCTATATAGTAAACTTTTGCTGAAAGCAAAATTGGAATTTGCAAACGTTGACAAATAAATTTTCAATGAAATATTTAAAAAAAAAATCAACATTTTGTAGCAGGGGAGTTTCGCAGAGGTTGCATAAATAACGTCCATCATTTAAAAATTTCTAGAAAAATTTGTAACACTTGTAGCAATCAGAATACATGCGTATTTTTTAAATTAATAACACCATCCAAACAATGATACAAGGATAAAACACAGGGACATAATTCAATAAATGTGTTGTCTAACTTTTTCATGCAATTTAATAATGAGTTTTCATGCATTTTTAACTACGTAAAAATGCAGTTAAGAAAAATTAATTATTTTATATTTAAACTTATTACAATGGACAGAATCGGTGACCTTGACAGAAATTTTATCGCCCCGCTCATAGTTAAAAAGGATAGTAGAGAATGGAGCAAACAAGCTGTCTTAATTGCTATCATAAAAGTCGAGCACTTCAAAGAGAAGGCATTATTTTGAGCAACTGTGTGACGAGAATGAGCAGCCACAAAGAAATCGTTGGTCAACTGCCAGACGCATGGCAACTCGCCACACGGAAAACGCATTTGTTAAAGTTTACCTGGAATAGGTTTGCAAATATCAAGAGCAAGAGACATTGAAAGCAATGTTTTAATGTGCCTTGCTATCATAGTCCAAAAAATATCAGGATTTGATATTTCAAAACATAAGGTAGCTGCTGTATATCGTACTTTATTGGGACTTTAACTCGGAACTAAATTCTATTACAGATATTTGTTATTTTAGGACACCGAATTTTTATTAAATATTGGCAGTAAATCAACAAACCCTAGCTTGATAAATGATCGTATTTTTTTGTTTTCTGAGAGTGTAAAGGTTTAATTCCACGGTCCCTGTCCGCGAGGACACTGACAGTTTTTAACGACAACTGATTGGTTAGTTAAAACATTTTATTACCAGCGAACTAATCAATAACTTGTTTTTAATTAGTTGACTCGTAAATGCTAAAACTGACTTCAGACTAAAACTTGCACAATAAGCTAATAAACGCTGTCATAACTGTTACGTAAAACTAAAAGGTAATCGCCTAACCGTTACCTTCCGAGTTCACAACAAACCTGAGTTCCCAAGCTAATATCAATAAAAGTAGGTTTGTAACAGAATCTGTCACTTAAACCGCTTCCACACAACAGTTGTGTTTAACAGGTAAAAAGGCGACAAACACAGCATTGATATTCTATATTAAACATTTACATGCTAAATTTGGATAGTTTCATTTATTTTATTTCGAATATTCAATAATTATTACTTATCGTTTGCAAAAATTAATTTATATTTCAAAGAATAAATATGTAATATTCCTCGCTTTTAAATAGAATTAAAACATTTCATATCAACATACAAAGAATCTGGTAGTGAAATATATTTGACGTCATTTCAAACTGATCGATGTCGCAAAAATAAATTTATTTTAATTTAATTATGTCTAAAAGAATTAAAGTTTCTCGAGCGATTGTTGCGAATGGCAATGGTGATTTAATTCTAATAAAAATGGCTTCGTATGCTTTTTAAAAGAGCATTAAATTTTGCAGTTTTTTTTAATAATTGAAGTGCTTCGGATTTGAATTCTTTTCTGAAATTTTCAATGTATTCTAATTTCGATGCGCTGATTTTTTTTGACGTATCACACTTGTCCGTAGCATTTGTAGTTTGGACTATGAAAGTGGGTGATGGGCAGACAGACGGACTGAACGAATACCTTCCACTTTTTACGTTATAAACGTAGTGTGGAAACTAAAAAGTAGAGCATTGAAAAGAGGTTCATTCCAAATTTCTGGTGGTGCAATTTGTATGAGTAACACTATTTTCCTTCGCGTGTATGTTACCGTCTCACTTTCATATCGGCACCCATTCCATTACAAAATAAAAGTTAACGAATTAAAAGTTAAAAACCAATTTTTATTCGTTTCTAGCTGTCTGTAAAATATTCCGATTATAAACGAATTATGATTTGTGAAAATTTTTAGAAATAAATGTTACCATTATTGCGTAATTATGGTAAACAGGAAAACGTATCCCTGTTCTTTACAAGTTAACGTATGAATTGAACTATAAGTTTTTATGCATGTGCCTCGAATAAATTTCCAATAACGAAAGTGCGTTGAGGCGTAAAGATAACTCCGATGCATAAAATATTCACGCATACATCATATTTACGAGTTTTCTTGGGTTTTTAAATGAGCCGTGCATTTTTCTTAAATGACCTATGACTTTGAATCCACATACATCTGTGAAGATTAGTTTGGGAAATAATGTTTGAACTGCAAAGTTAACGCAGCAGGGGTCATAATAATCACCCAAATAGAAAAAAAATACTTACTGGTTATGGGCCTATGCAACGTTAAGAGATATACCATTGGTATGGAATTGTTTTTATCGAGACATTATACTATAATAAACAGCCAATCGAATAAACAAAATACTATAACATGTGACATGTTTTAGAACAATAAAAATAGTTCTACGCATTTCTAGATTTGAGGCACACATTTTACATTATAAACATATAAGATACATAGTATAATAATTTGTAGACACACATATTTATTTTTCAAATAATTTTTTTAAGTGTTTTTAAAAAATCCATTTTAGTTTAAGCTTTAAAATTAATAGATATGAATTTAATTTTATGTAGTGATAGAAATACTGATTAGCTCTATTGCTAATTTTATATAAGTAACTGTATTAATCTTTAAATTTTATAATAAAACTTTGAATTCGAAGTTAAATTGAAATGCACAATCTTAAGTGTGTAATCATTACTTAAAAAGTTAACTTTTTAAAGATTTTTACTGATATATGTAAGAAAATTTACTAGATTGAAATTCTAAACTGATAATTGGTATTAAATTGTTGTTTTCTAAAAGGTGATTTAAAAGATACAATGAAGAATTGCAAAACCTAATTAATACAATAATTTTTCCTGACTCAAATTCACTTCTGGTGCAATTGCTGTCGAATAAGTCAAAACAGATTCAAATAAATAATTCTTATAATAAATAGGTAAGAGCAATTTGAACAATTTTTAAATATGTTTACTGTTTATTTTAGTATTCATAGTGCTCAGTTACCACTGCTGTGGAAGAACGTGCCAACTGCCCCTCTCAAATAATCCGCTCTTTTTCTCCATTTACTGCACCTTAGTCTTGTCGGTTTCTGGTGAGTGGCTTTTAGCTTTCTTCTTTTTTCCACTAACTTTCTATTTACTACTAACAATTAGTTTATTACTGCTATTTCTAGCTTGCTTTTTGTGTATAAAGGATTTTTTCTTTCATGAAATACTTCCCTGAATAGTTCAGCATTGTTATTTGAATTAAAATCGCAGTATGATTGAAAGTTTATTTTTCTTAAGTACTGTGTGTGTTCATAGCCTCTTACAATAATATGCCTCTTAATTCAGAAAAATATGATTGTAAAAGTGATGACGTCACCGGCCGACGTGCACATCCAGTCTTGCATCTATGTCGATGCTGGTTAAATAGCTTATGACTAATGAAACTAAGGCGAGGCTGTCGTTTTTTGACTTTAGCCCGTAAATTCAAAGATCAAAACTTACCTTCTTTAATTTGACTTCCCATGTGCTAAAAATATTTTGATTTTTCAAATGGGCTGCTCAATGAACAGAAGTGTGGCCACCTATGTAGATTGGCTAAGTGCTACCATAATCAAGAAGAAATGAAGAGGCATGTTTTTGTATGCAGGATAGTTTAGTTTGAATTATCGTCGCCCTAGAGTTACACGAGGACTATTGGCGACGGACGTCGTAATTTAGAACCAGTCGTATATGCAGGATATGTTTCTATTATCCTTCTATCTCAACTTTATACTTTTTACTCTTCTTTTCAGCTTCTCTTTTTAGATTAGTATTTCCTTGACTCCTGGAAGACCTCCTATTCTCCCTCCTTGGTAAAGAGTCCAGCACCTGATTACTCGAATCTCCTGATGTCGACCCCGCTACCTGTATCTGGCAATAAGAATTCATCCCTAGGCTCCTGACAGGATTACCTTTCTTTTTCGACTAACGGACCTTTGGACAATCGAAACTTTTATTTACTATTTAATGCTTATATATACATATATATACTTATATATATACATACAAACAAAGAACCAAAAGCTATTTAAGCCTAAAGGAAACATATCAAGCCTGTTTTCAGGGTAAAATTGTAAAAAGCTAAAAAAAAAATTGTATCTGTTAAACAGAGTTTTACAAAGTTGCTAGGAACTAAGTGCCTGCTGCCGAAGGTGGAAGTCAGTGTAGGCAACTCGATCCCTTTTTCAGCAACGTATCTATCCTCTTCCCATATTATTGGATTAAAATTTAACAAAAAAATTAACAAAATACGATCACAATCTCAATGCCTCAAAACCTATAAATAACATAATTCTTAAGAGTGCCAAAGTACCTACGTCTCCCTGACATAAACTTGAAAGGTAATTGGATCTATCCCTTACCAGAAATACTTGATTACTAAATTAGAACGCAGAAAGAGCAATGGCTAAATTTTCATGCAGAATATCACACAAAATATCAAATTGGTATATTCAACATGCTTCTAGGCAAAAAGTAGATTTTGTTTTCTTCGCTGGAAAACGTTAGTTTGTACTTAGTTCTCGATGTCGTAACGGTTGATCTCGCGATAGATCTCTGTTTCCGTGATTATTTTATGTGGTTATCTTGTGACGTAATATTGTATATATATGTTTGTTTCCTGAACAAAGTTCTTTCACGATTTACCCCTATCCACCATTGTTATGAGCCAAACACTCTTGAAAGTGTACCGTTAGTTGATGCCCGAAATGCAACTTTTGATTGAGAACAGGTCCCAATTTAAACTAGCCGTAACATGAAGGAAAGAGTTGCTTACGCCCAAACTGATGAAGAAAGGTTAAAGATCCAAGTACAAAAAAAGACAGGTGGAAGGAGAACCGGAGTTCTCCATTACATATCACATTTTTTGAGACATTGTATATGCACTATTTCTAGATGTAGTTGTTATTGTATATTATACAAGTGCATCAGCCGGGCATTAGGCCTCAAAGTTCCGTAGTGTTGTCGTACTGCATCGATAACCAATCTCATTATCAAATTATAATATGATAAAAGAGAATGATTTTGTGCCGCCAACTTTTCAAAAACAATCAAAACGATTTTAAGGTCTTAAAGGACAAAACTTGACCTTTAGACTGCGTCAGTATTTTGACAAGTGAGCTGCACGCAAAGCTGTTTTATATTAATCAGTTCAGTTTTACAGTTATTATAATTATTTGTTCCCTTATAAGAAAGTATTTTGGTTGAAATTTTATTCTCAACTGTTTGTCAGTGCAAATATCAAGTGAAAGTCACTGCCCAAACTCTCATGTGCCAAAGTAAATATAAATAATATACAAATAAGAAGAAAAAAAGAGAGAAAATGGAGTTAATCAAAACAAAATATGGGCAGATATTTTAAAAACTGTTTGACGATTAAAGAGCAGTTTACTGCTTGCATAAATTTGTGTTATTTTTGATTTTGATCAAAATAGTCTTCCAAATAAAAGACTAAATTTTTACGTACTTGAATGCCAAAAAAAGACGAAACATATCAAAATTATTTTCCCGCTAGTGTCTATTTATTGAGAACTTTCTCTTTAATGCACCACTTAGAATCTGAAAGTTTTGGTAAACAACAAGAAAACGGGCGGGTGCCATCAGCTCTGCTATGCACTGGTTCTGAAAACGGTATTTTTTACCAAAAAAATTGTACTTTAGTACAAAAGTGGGACCAACTTATCCTTTCTTACTCATTTTCTAAAATACCAATTAAGAATTTCAACTAGTAGAAGAAGAACCTAAGCAATTTTTCGAAATTGAAAAAAAAAGTATTTAAAAACATATTCAAGATTTCAAACTGAAGAGATAAATATTAAGAAATAATTTTATAAGGAATCCCCTTTAGTTTCACTTTTTGAATTGGAAAATATAAGGAATTGTCATTTCCAGAAGAAAGAATCTTACATCAAGATAATATCAAACGGTCCCTAAATAAAGTGCTCAAAACAAAAATGAATCCCATACTTTATACCTCCAATGGAAGAAACTATTATCATCAGATTCTGAAATGGTCCCTTTATAGATCTCAATTTAGACCTAAGAGTTTTTGGCGCCCAATCGTTGCTTTCCGATCTTTAACAGCACCTGTGTTAATCGCTTTGTAAGACTAGCTACCATTCTTCTGTAAGTGTACACCCGGACAATCTTTTAATCTCTCGAGCACTTCTTTCACAATTTCCTGGATTGATGACTCAATAATCAACGAGCTTATAAGTGTCAATTATTTCAGGGGCTCGCGAGTCTAGTTTATTTTGTTGAGTGATGGAGAAAGTTCTTCCTTGTGTTTGAAATTTTAGTAGTGTGGTTTTACAAAAGCAATATACAGTGCTTTGAAATCAATGTGGCTTTGATTTTACAGTTGTTTGTTGTATTATGTGTCGTTGATTTTGTAGTATTTGGCTGCGGCAGCGAAACAAATGTCGGATGCTCAGTTTTGTCTGAAACGTTTGTTATTGCGCGAATAAGGATTATTTATACTTTGTAAAGCAATATATATGAGTGTTATTGTATTTAAAGCAAACAGCTGAATTTCTATGCAATTCTTTAATCTATAAAATATTTATATAAGTTAAGAATAGGCTTTATATCTATTTTCAACATACCTCAAATAAGTTTTAAACATAAATTTATTTTCCTTTGATTTAAGTCTTTGAAAAAGACCGACAGCTCAATGAAGTCATGAAAGGTTTTAGCTCAATGTCAGAGAACATCTTTTAAATGTTGCGCAGTTTCTAATATTTTGCGTAAGTGAGCTGATGAATTCAAAGGAATATACAGTTTACAAAGGCCACATATCAAATTTATTTTACTCTTTGATGTTAATTTTCCATCCAGTAAAGGCATATCAATGAAAGGCAATTCTCCTCACATATCACAAAGTGAGTAAAATATATAAAAGTAGGAGGATCCTCTCAAAAATATAATTTATTTTATTCATGTCAAAGTGTCAATAGTTGAGAACAGGAACTCATTATGAGTTCTGCGCGATGAAATTAAAATGTAACTTTGTATCGTATGCTATGTAGAAATGAAAAGATTCGTTCATTAAGCAGTCATTAAACCTTATCATATATTCCACTTTAACATTTTTTTATTGAACACTCCCGTGAAATGTTTAGAAATGAATGTAAAATGTGTTGAGATTTTATGTTTTTCATAGTATTCCATTTCGACACTTGTATGTCTTGTAAAGCAATGGAGATAAGATGCTACAAGTCAAATTGTTTTCTGATTAGCACAATTATTCTATGGCGATATAATAAGCACAACTATTCTACGTGTAACCTAAACAGTATTGCTAATTTTTTCGATGGCTGTACAGGAATGCTCTGTATTCTGTATGGTAACTAATAATAAAACTGTTGTGAAGTTTATAGTGTAGTTATTTTTTAAAAATTAAAAAATTACACATACTTACAATATAGGTTTACGTTTAAAACCAAAATAAAGTAAACCACAACGGGATAATGGTTAAATTACTTGACTTTTCCACTTTAAAAAATGTGCCTTTTCGTGACAAACATTGTTGAAAACACTCCATTTGCTTCTAAACCCCACCTATTTCTGTTTTAATCAAGAGCCAATTTATAACTTTAAAGCCACCTTAATAATTGCTACATTATTATAATGAAGATGCTAATATTGATCTATGCATTAGAACTTTTCCGCTAGTAAGAAACATATTTATATATATGCAATTAGTTTTCAGATTAATTTTTAAAAAGTTTTCTGTAAATATTAGAAAAAAAATTTTGAATATTAATTAGTTCCAAAAACATTTAAACTTTTTATTTCAAGGGGTTTTTTTCTATGAAAAAACTGGGATAACTGGAGACTGGAATTAAAAAATCTATTAAACAATATATGATATAAATGAAATATTAGTGTTTAACATAATTTTTATGGTACGTATTAAATTTTGAAAAAAAGTCTAAGAAATAGGTTCTATGTAAGAATGGAGATATATCTGTGACAGCCTATGCACAATAAATGCAGATGCATATCACATTTTTGAAATTAATTAAAAAACAAATGTTTCAAGAATGTGTTACTTTCTTTAACAAGTATTTCCTTTAATTATCAAATTTTAAAAGGTTCTCAATGCAGACCCTGAATCAGGGGTGAGGGGGAATAAACAAGAGTTCATTTAAAGGATATATAAATTAAAGACTAGCTCTATTGACTGATTAAAAAAAACCTAATTTAAACTAAAAACCTACTTCAAAATTAATCTGGATCTTCACAATTAGTAAGCGTTTTTTCTAAGATGGTTGAAAAAAATTGAATAGATACAAAAAATACAAATTTGTAGCAAAAACAAGGTTTTCACAGTAAACAGATTTTGTGTTTGGCTTTTCATCCAAAGTAGTTCAAATTAACTGATAATGACTTTAGAGAATACAAGAAACCCTAAACAACATTTAGAAAAGGAAAATCTTATTATGCTGCCATTGCTTTAAAATTAGAAAATCTTGCCTGAATCGGGACTATAATTTTGGTGCACTTTTTTTAGGATTTAACTGCTCCTTGAAGAGGTAGGGTACAATACGTTTTACTATTTGTAGTACATCATATATTTAACAATTAAGCATTTAAAATGAGGATTTCAATAAATTTAGAGACAAAATGAAAATAATTCCAGAATGTTTAAATTTTAAAAAAATAAAATTTTATTATGAACATACCTTTTATGTACACTTACAATCACAGAATAATTTTACTGTAGGAACAATTTTTTTTAACTGATTGCATTAAAAAAGAGAAGATACAGAATTTGCAAATATTTTACCCATTGATAATTGTAATTGAAACCAAATATAAGAGTCTTTTAATGGTCTGTATAACCAGGCATGGGAAAGTTTGAAGCAAAAGCTTCCACATCTGTACGGAGTAATTTCATACTCTTTTTAACTTCTTCATCAGTTTCTAAGAAAGCCTTAAATTCCTTGACTGTTTTACCTGTAACAAGAAGAACCCATACATGTTAAATGTGACAAGGACAATATTTATAAAAATCACAGTACAAATTATATAGACAACAAAGGTTTCCGAGAATATATTTATAAACTCAATAATCAATACAGTTTGCAAGGTTTCAATCCCCATTTTTTGTATTTTAAATAAAAAAACTATTGCAAATGGAGAAATAAAATACAGTCTACAATGCTAAAAAGTGCACTAAATAAAATAAGTTAAGGGGGGTCGGATGGGTGTTTGGGTCAAAAATGTTGAATTTCTGTTTTTTCTTTTTATTATTCTGCTTATCTTTAGCTTTAATTTAAGACCAAGATTATCGATTTCTGTTTAGTGGTTTTCTTTTTATAAGCAATTTTGAGAAACTCTTAATATCAGTTCTTCCCTAAACCTTACTTTTCTTTTGGGTTTCCTGAAATATACGTTTTGTCAACAGTTAGGAACATTTTTCTCAGGAACTATAAAATATATCAACATATTTTGTTTTGTTAGTTCTTCCCCATTAATAGCTCTTTGATTTAAACTGAGGAATTTTAAATATCTCTGCTCAAAAAAAATTATATAACTTTAAATCTGATTTTTTTTTGTGTTTTTCAATACAAATTTTTAAAAAATTCACTGTAAAAGTATTTTTTAATATTTTGAAATATCCTTAGTTTAAATCAAAGAGCTATATGTGAGGAACAAACTATAAAAATTTTTATAATGATATCTTATATAGTTCCTGAGAAAAATGTTCCTAAACTTGAGAAAGTTAACATGAACGAGATAGAACCATCCGACTCCCCTTAAGGAATTCTTTCGCATAAGACTTTGTAAAATTAACCATTTATGCACAAGTTCATAAGGCATTTAAAATAGTTAACTCTAGTTTAAATAGTCTTTAAGGACAAACATAATAGTCAACTAGAAACAGTAGGTTTTTTTCCCATAAAAATAATTAAATGCCATCAAAATCAAGTTATTCTTAATACAACTGTTAATATATTAACAATGATATGCCCATTATTTACAATTTAAACAATGATAACCAATAAAACTAATGTAATGATCACTAATATGATAATGTTTAGTTCATTTGTCAGAAAAATATTTACAAAAACTTGAGAAGTTGAAAAAGGTTCCAAAGAGGATATGTGTCGCAGTTTGTGTAGTTTTGTCCATTAAACAAAAATTAAGTATTGATTACTGCTGGGACAGGATTTAGTGAATAAGGGAAAATCTATTGTGGAAACTGATTTTACTAATTAACAAAATGCAAAATATATGGATCGAACTCAATAATGTAACAGAAATATGGTGAATAAGGAAACTTTATTTTATATTGTTACAATCAAAGCCCTAGGCTTGGATCTGAATTTTTCCCTTAATTCAAACCCTGTGTTTGCTGATAATAATACATTAGTAACAAAAAAATATTTATTTAAAATGCAGTAGTGTTGACTTGTTTTGATTAAGACTACTTCTCACAGTACCTAAAAAAGTAACACTTCTCTTTTACAACAAACATGGTAAAAGCATCTGAAAGTTCCAAAACAATTTATGTGCTCCTGCATGTTTTGAGTCTCATGATACTGCGAGCTATATAATTTCCTTAGTAGAAACAATTTGCTTGATAAGTTTGCTCGCTGATGAATGCTTTTTAGTTTATCCCAAGTATCTTTTGCAGTATTTTCATGCAATACATGTACGATTTGATTATCTGATATGTATAAACACATTAAAGCTCTAGCTAATTGATCTTTAGCTAACTAGTCTGCAGTAAGCGTTTCAGGTTTTACGTCGAATACAACACTGCTAAGTTTTTCTCGAATCAAATTCATTTCTAATTTAAATTTTCAAACTGAATAATTTTCATTTGTTAGTTTTTCAACTTGGGTAAATATTTCTTTAGAGGCAGACATGTTTGCAATTAGTAAATTTAAATTATTTTATCTTCAATATGATACAAGTGATTTATTTTTAAGCTTTGCCTAATTTATCTTCAAAAAATAGTTATAATTTAAATAATTCTTCTACACTCAATCAGTCTCATAATCTATGATAGAAGGTTGGTTAAATTCGAGTAACTTACGCAGATAGAAGACACACAACAACTGCTGTTTGAAGATGCACTTGTTGGATTTTAATAATTTTAATTTAAACAAATATCAACCAAGCTTAAACTTTATCATATTTAATTTTAAAGTAAAGTTTACAAAATTTAAATAAAATACACATCTTGTTTTTAAATAGTCAATCCCCCAGTTCGTAAAATGTTTTTAAATCGTCAAGATCGGCACTCTAGAAAAGGCCAACTAGTCATCTGCCTCACTCGAATGGATCACCTGATCTGGTAGACACCTCTTTTTCCGCATTCCTGCTGAAGGCTCGTGCAAAATGTTGCCACCAACAGCTACTCTTATAATCAGACAATCAAACGTACCAAGCCAAGACCATCATATATCTCATATTGTGAATTTGAATATCTTATGCAATTGGTACATAATAAAATTTTTAAATTTTGCATACCTGATTTACTTTTGGCATCTAAAGCGATTTGAACAGCTCTGTGAATAAATTCTACAACTTGCTCAAAATCCTTTTCTTTAAAGTTTCTTGAAGTAAGAGCTGGAGCACCTATTAATGTAGTAAGTGGATAAACATGTGATTGTTGCAGAAAATGATAGAAAGTGCTTATGGTATATGGATAGAAAGTTTTTTTTTAAGTATAGGAAAAATAGTAAAAACAGAATTCTAACACAAATTATGTTTTAAAAAAGGTAACATTCATGTTTCTAGTAAAAGTGCTACAGTCTGATAATTATATGACCACTAAAAATTTTGCTGATTCCTGAGACATACAAAAGTGAATTGGCAATTGAAAGACACATCTGAAGAAGGTTTATCAAGCTAAGAAAATCAAATCACAAATTGATTATTTTTACTAAATAATTTTTTGGGATTGTAGTTTTACAACCGTTATACACAGGTGGCATTTATAAAAAAGAGGTCCCAAAACCAGGAGGTGAAGTGTGAGAAATGACTGAATGAAGATCTTTAATCAGTGCAGTGGAAGATAGAACTAGACAAGATAGAAGCACTTCACAAAACAATTATTCACTTTGAGGCCGCCTCTTAAAAGTGACGCACTGTATATGTAAGGTCAACTAAGTATTTTTAGTGCAGCATATCTCCAGAATTTATTTGTAACATTTTTGAGATATAACAGCCAGTTAACTTAATAAATATTACTAATTATACATTTAAAAGAAATCTCTAAATCAATATAGATGGGTTGAATCTGTATTTTTCACTTAATTAAAGCACAAATTAATATTTTTGTTATCCAACTAATCCAAACTTATTGTGTAATGCTAAACAGTTTTCCTTTTTTTTTTAATTTGCTATTTGTGACTTATTGTTTGCTTACTGTGTTTAAGTATTTTATAAAAAAAATCACTTGATAGGGATCTGTAATTAATCCCCTTAGTGATCTGTCTTCTGTTTAACAATAAAGATTTAAACTTCAAAATAAGGTTTAATAAACAAAACCGAGTATTGACTTAATCCATACCATATTAATAAAATACCTACAATAAAAGTAGCTTTCATAGAAAAAGTCAAAATGTTTGTTCTTGAAACAAAAACAAAAAAAAACTAAGCAAGGGTTCAACTCAGCTGGGTTGTATTCTAGACCCGAACAACACATTTTTATTAGATAATTCCTAAGACATTTTAAAATCAAATATATTTATCATTTCCTTTAAATAAATTCTTTTCAGCAAAACCATTATCATAAAATGTTACGAGAGATTTAAATAATCAGTTTTGTTTATTAATATATACACGAGCACAAACATTTAGGTTACAATTAAACTACGAAAATCATTTGAAATATTAAAAATACTAAGGTGGTCTTATAACTAATAATTATACTACAATTTTTGGACCAAAATTTAAAAAAAAGGTTTGACCAAAAAATTCTTTTTAGCTACATTTTGCTTCCAAGACCCTTAGAAGTTTTGATCTTGTTGCTTTAAAAATTATAATCGATGTTGTCTTATTTGACACAATAAAAATATTATTGGCTTTATATTTTCGTTACAGACTGTATAAAAAACATTTAAGCTTTGGAATGAAGCAAAACAAAAATTGAAATCTAGAGAAAAAAATAAAATGAATTACAAATATTAAAATATATCTTTCAAATGAGTAAATGGGTGGGGAGATTTTACAAAGCATCAAAATAATGTCTCTAGTGTATTTCGATGGTCTTATTGCTCTATCCAATGGGAAGATATTTTTAAAATTACTAATAGAATGTTTTATAAGATGAAAGCTTCACCCTTTTTTTCCGCTGTTGATTTTAAATATGCAAACAATAAATTGTTCATCAGATGACATGTTGGCGTACCAAAAAATCAATTATTACACAACTATTTTCAATCGCACCAATCTGCTTAAAATTTTGAAGTTCTGAAATCTAAAATCAATAGAGAATTCTGAACAACTTTTAATGCATATAAGGTTCAATTTTCTTGGTTTTTGTTCATTGCTAGACTCTTTCAATAGTGTCACACAACTTCCGATCAATTGAATAACGCAATATTCCACCAATTGTAAATAATAAAAGGGGAAGCTGCCAATAATATTTTTCTGTGTTATGAAGATCTTCCTGCCGGTTTGACACCCGTTCCAAAATAAATGTGTTAGTTGCATCTATTTCACCCAAAGAGTCTTTCTTCTATATCTGTAGTGTGCATCTCGATCCTGTCATTTAGATGACACATGATAAAATAAGGCTTAATCATCCAGATGGCTAATGAGGGAGCGCGTTGAGGAACACATTCAGCCAATTGTTTTCACTCTGTCAATCAGCCGACTTGTCAATGGGAGGATGTCAAGCGATTGACTAAATGTCATCTGGTTGACATTTTTGTTTAAAAAAGTTTTTTCTAAGGAGAAATGATTACATAGCAGAAATTACGATCAATTTGAAAATAAAAATCAGTAATAGAGAGTTTCTTAGTTGATCTCTCGTATAAAATTATAGGCATATATATGTTTTTCGATTTTATTTTGTATGCAAATTTAATGAAGAACAATACCAATTTTTGTGTGCCACTATTATTAGTTTATAAAACGCCCTTGGTCTAACTTAAACAATATATGCTTGCTTATTATAGCATAAAATATTTTACAAAGTGTTATACAGCAATAATAAAATTTAAAATGCCTTAATATTTGAAAAGTAAAATGATGGATAAAAATTTTATATTGAGTTTTAAAATTGAAAGATGAAATTTAAGTAATTACATATTAAAGTAGAGAAACAGAGAGAGGGGAAGAAGTAAGAAAAAAATATTAATTTAAAAAAAATAAATTAAAAATTTTTTATGGATTACTGTAAAAAGTTATGGATGAAAAAAATAGTTGAAAAAATAAAGACAGGGATTTTGCTTTCAAGAAAAATGAGAAAAAGAAGATAAGTTGAAATAAAAATATTAAGAGAAAATGAAACTAGGTGAAACTGTGCAAGTTCATGATGTAGATTTGTTTCTGAATGATGCAAGTCTTGATATTCATAGAGAAACAGATGTGCAAACTCTTGAAAATAATAGTCAGCGCACACCTCTTGTTTTACTGTGTAAAAGTTGTTTATAATGGCATATTGTTTCAGGTACGCATTTGCCTTATATTTAAAAATATAAACATTGTATTGCATAAAACTCATGTTTATCAAATTCACTCTCTGTTATTATTGGTGTTGTAGAAAAACTGATGAGAATGGAAAGATAGACGTATTTTATATCATGGTTCCCCTAGTCTTTTAAATAGAAAGAAGACATTCAAACACTAAATGAAACTGACATTATGTGTAAAACTTCACCTCCAACCCCCAGTTCAAGATACTTCAAAAGAGAGAGATATGCAAAATTTGTCTTCCAAAATGAGACTTGTGAAATTTAAATGTCATTGTTGTTTTCCAAGTGAATTTATGCTATTTTACAATATTCAATCAATATTTATGGTTTATGTCACATGTATTATGGTTTTCTAGACTGAATAAGAAAACAATAGTGTCTAAACTACTATTTCCTCTACAACTGCTTAGTCATGCCATTGCCATTGTGTCACCCTATTCTCTTGCCAAGAGAAGTCAATAGGATGACAACATTACATAATTGTAGCTGGATTAGTGTTTTAGCCACTATTGCTTTCCTATTTAGTTTTTTTTAAAAAAATCCTAATACATGGGTATTGTAAAAAGAAAAATATGTCTAACACTTATTTGTATTAAGTTCTAACAGTATGTATTAAGTTCAGCAACTATTCCATGTAAAATAACAAATATTTTTTAATTTATCGGTTATCAGACGTTTTTCAAATATATATCCATATTATAACGCTTTTGCCTTTTATTTTAAAGAGTGTTAAGCTAATTTACTGGATAAAAAAAAAATTTCATTAATTACTGAAAAAAAACAATGCTCGTAAAAATGTCACCGAATTGATATTTTATTATATTTATCCCTGAAAACACTCAAAGTTTATACATATATAAAGAAAATGTAGCACAAATACTTATAATAAAAGACATTTAAATCATAAAAGATCCTAATAATAATTTTTGTTGCGTATGCTATAAAAAGTCCATGCAAATACTAAAAAAAAGTATTTCTTATTTCTAACTTTAATTAAATATTGTTACGTGGCATATTATAGCAAAAGAGGGTTCTATGGCTAAAGCACATAGGATAATGGTATGGTGATGTGCACTAAAATTGGTAAATTAAAGTTTTTACCTAATCTTACTCCACCAGGCACCAATGCTGATTTATCACCGGGACATGTATTTTTATTTGCAGTGATATTAGTAGCGTTCATTACACATTCTAGACGAGCTCCATCAAGACCCCTGGGTCTTAAATCAAGTAGCAATAAGTGATTATCGGTTCCACCTATAAAAAGTTTAAATGTTATACAAAAATACAATGAATTGTTATGCATACAATTTTAAGTTTTAAATAAACAACCTAATTCAAGATTTCAAAATTAAACCCATTAAAATTATCCCTGTAGCAGAAAGTTTTTTTTAGCAATCCTCGAGACAGTTAAGCTCTTGAAATTAATTTGGGGCTTTGTACTTGCACTGATCGTATTTTTTTTAACTCATTAGGATAGACATTCACAGCAAGTTAAATAACTTAGAAGCTTTGAAACATACATACATATATTTCAAATCTTTATTAGTATCTAGTTTATAGTAACATTTTAGTTACATAAGGTAATATAGCCCTCTGAGGGATAATCAATTAGGCAGAAGTGTCAGCTTTTTTTTCCCCTACAGCGTAAGATTTGAAATTAAATTTTAAACTCATTTATTTTTATTTTAAAATATATTTTTGTAGTAAATGGTTTTAAAAGATTCTATAATACTTTTAATTAGAAAATGTAATAAAATTATAACATTTATAAAATTTAAAGGTAATGTGCATTACTAGAAGCATTGGCAGCCCATGACGGGTTTATACGTCAGTATCCTTTAGGTGGACTTGGACAGGATATGTGATGTTATAATAAGGCTTCACTACATAATAAGCACTTCTTGCATTTAAAGGTGTGCAATCCCCAAATTTTTTGAAGAACACAGAAGTGTGCTTATTTTACAGGTTCCAATTTTTGTTAGGAAAACTACTTTTGAATATTTTTCTACTTTATTCATTAATTTCAAAATTTTGTTTGAAATTCTTTTTAAGTTGATAAATGAAAACTGAATTTGGCTTAGAAAGTGCTTAAAAGACTTAATTTTAATTTCTAACATTTCTTTTACTGGATTTTACTAGAAAAAAGGGTTTAATTTTTAACAGAAATCCCATTTATTAATTAAAGGCTTTATTTTTTTATTAATTAAAGGCTTTAATTTTTTATTAATTAAAGGCTTTATAACTATTTCCAATACATATTTTGAAACACCTATATATTAGATGTTATTTTCATATATCTAAATAATGTTATGGAGGTATTACACCTTTTTTGGACATTAAGTAGTGTGGGTACACCAGGACACCCAAGTGTTTAAAAAATTACAACTATTTTAAAGACAGAGGATCAAAGAGAAATGTTCATTCTTTTGTGCTTTAATTATTTTGATTGCAATTAACATAAAATGAAATTTAAAAAAATATCAATGTAAAATACATACCAGACACCAAAGTGTAATTCTTAGCAATGAGTGCTTTAGCCATAGCTTTTGCATTCTTAAGAACCTGTTCTTGATATTCTTTAAACATAGGAGACATTGCCTATACATACAATAACAAAAATTATTTAAAACTAAAATTATTACACTACATTGTAATTTAAAAAGCAATGCCTCAAAATTAAAAACAACAGAAGAGTTTTCGATGGTATGCTAATTTTGTGCACATAAAATTTTTTAATTAATGTACAATTAAAAAGGCACAATTTACTATTCTTACTTATCTAAAAAAATATACATAATATTTTAATTGTTAAATGTCAATTTTAAGCAATGCAATAAAGTTACGGGCAGATCATTGGTGAAATGCCTCATTTTTCACCAGTCAACTAAGCGGACATTGTTACTGTTTGTTTTAAGTAGAGGTGGATGTAACTTGTCAGAAAATAATTTGAAATTAATTTATAGACATCCATGTCAAAAGATAACTTTTGGGTAAAACTAATAAACAACAAAATAGTTAAATTTTTTTACGAGAAAAAATAACTGTTTTAACAAGTTGTTATTCATTTGATAGAATGCAAATTCTAATATTCTAATTCTAATATGTTAAAGTTTAATGTTTGGTTAATAAGTCACCAACAATGTTTTTTATTCTTAGTTAGTCTCCATGTACTGATAACTCATTTAATTAATAAAAGTGATTTATTTTCAAAAAAAATATTATAGTTTTGCAATTTTTACTAGTGTATATTTGAAATCTTTATGAAAGCATTCAAATGCTGTTGTTTGCAATTGCTTTTTTTAAAATATTATTTAACAGTTTATATTAGCTTAATTGAAGAGCTTAGTGGAAGAACGTTCTAAGTGCCATTTTTGAAAAAATCGAGATTTTTGTGTCAATGAAGATATTATTCCATTCTTAATATATAAAAATAAAAAGTTTACCCTTTTTCATAAACATAAAGTTAAGTATATTCATTATTATTTGCAAATACCGTTTTTAACGGATTAATATGCAAACAAAAAACTTTAAAGCTTATTTTCTCGTTTTCCCCTTTTGTTACTTAGCATGTTTTTCCATTAAGCTCTTCAATTGTAAGTCAGTGTTTAATTATTGACTGTTAAAAATGAATGCATGTTTACTAATTTCATTATAATTTTAAATTTTATAAAACCGTACCGGGGAGGGAAAATGTCTTTAGGGCCTCTTTAAAGGCTTGGAAAAGGAACAATATAAAAACAGAATTAAGTATTTTAATAATTAACAGAAACTTACCTGTTTAAGAGCAACAGCAACTGATGCTATTGCATGGTTGTGTGGTCCACCTTGCAAGCTGGGAAATACAGCAAAATCAATTTTTTGCTGAAAATCATATTTTATTTCCTTTCCATTTTTGTCAAGTCCTTTAACACCTTTACGAAAGAAGATCATTCCAGCCCTAGTTAAGCAAAAAAAAAATCTTAAACATTTTTATTTATATAAAATTACAGTCAAACCTTGTTAATGTGAACTCTTAAAGGTAGCACTAAAACATTTCTGTAATCTAATAATATGTTAAACATTAGGAAAAGTTGCATTCATTGTGAAGTGTTAAATATCTTTTAAATATAGTTATTTTATAAAACAATACAAGATAAATTCTTATGCTTTTCGGAGTAATATATTAAAGATCTGTATGCATTTTTCCAATTCAACTGCATTCTTAACCATTTTTATTTATTAAATGGATAAGAACTATCTGACATGTTAATAATTTTATATTAGACCCTCTCTTTAATTTAAGCTCAGTATTTTAAATTAAGTGAAAAAAAAATGAAATCTAAACATTTTTGGATATCTTACCTGCCACCTCTAAGAGTTTTATGTGTTGTAGTTGTCACAACATCAGCAAAATCAAATGGTGAAGGGATCACTCCAGCTGCAACAAGACCACTAATATGGGCCATATCTGCCAACAACACAGCCTTCACTTCATCACAAATCTTAAATATAAAAAATGGATTTAAACGACAAAATTGCCTTAAAGAAATTAAAACAAAATTAAACATTGTCTTTAAAGAGCTAATCTTAGAAAATAATGTAATTTAGTTTAAAAGGGTAAAACTCTAATTACCTCTCTGAATCGTTTGTAATCCAAAAGTCTAGAATAAGCACTTGTTCCAGCAATTATTAATTTGGGCCTAAATAGTTTGGCAATAACTTCTAACTGATCATAGTCAATCAATCCGGTGTCTTGCTAAAAATAAATTGACAATAGTGACATTAAACACAGAGTTTGAAAGAAATACTGTGTAACAAGATTATTTTCAATTAAAGAAAAATAAAACAAGTAGCATCATCAAAGTGATATCTTACATTGGCAAATAAATAAAAGATATTCTGTTAAAATTGCAGCAAAATTCAACACAGATATTCTCCATGTAAACAAATTTTTCAAACAAATATATATTTTTGGAAGAATATTGAAAAAGGCAAAATTTTGCAGGAATATCAAAAAAAAAAATTAATTAATAATAAATTTAATTATTTTGCTGAGGAATATCAATATTATGAAATTTAAGGTCTTAAGCCTTAACCTAGAGAAAAATGCATATTCTAAGAATCCCATGATTGCACACGTGAAAGAGCTAGAATTAACTCGTCTACTTTCTACCCTCATCCTTAGTTGACTATAGGGAGTGAGCTTAATGAGTTGAGTTAGAGATCATTAGTCAAACAGTAGGCTTTTCTTTTTAAAAAAATAGGCCTCACAGTAGCTAAGAAGTAAAAAGACCAGCAAAATTTTTAGATTTAAAAGTTTATTCCAGGAAAAATTTATGTAAGAATAGCTGTGTTTTAGTGCATTAAGATTTTTGATACTCGATTTTTGTATGTTTCAACGAAGAATCATGCCAATATAAAATAATAAAAATTGTTTTGTTAATATTTGAAGATGTCATTTTTTCATGTAAGGAAACTTTACATCTAGGGGTTTACAAGTGTTACGGACCCTCTCTTCCTTTTCGGATTCTGAGAGATTGCACAGCTATTTGCGAGCACAGGAGCCGAGGGAGCGTAGTCTGGTATAACGTAAATTTTAATAACTTATTAAATTTCTTATTTGAATGAAATTATTTTTTAAATTGAATTTAGATATTTAATGGAATTGAGTTTGTTTAATTGACTTCCTGCTTCTGTGTGAAACTGTGGGTAACGGCTAGTATTTTATTTGAAAATTTTGTTGACATAATTCTACAAACTTTGAGCTACTTATTTTTAACCATGTAGTAGATGAAATATATTTAGTTTTTGAAATTACAAGCTTTTTCACAAAATTGTATAATCACTATAAGACTTACTTTTAATAAAAAATTCCTTACATTTTTTAATTAGGTTAATAAATTAAAAAAAATTAAACCATTATCTTTATTAAAATAGCCATATATGTGATATAAAGAAAACTGGCATTTTTGGTTTAAGTACATCCAATTAAAATTGATAAATTAAGTATTAAGTAGTAGTAGTAGTAAAATTAATAAAGTAAGACAAAACAATTTATTTCATTATATTATCTGAAAATAAAGGAAGAACAAGCTATATCAGTTAGTAAAAATTTTACATGCTTGCACAGTCGTACACACATATGGATATTAGGGATAGACTGATGCATTGGTGTCAACTGTTTAAGAAATTAGCCATCAGCCTTGATATCGTTAATGCTAGTTAGTAGCAAAATCTCAGTAGTTTCCGTTATTTCTATAGTTTTAGTTAAGGATGGATCGGTTAACCAAACCTTGAAATTTGTGCTTACTTGTGGCGAAATCTTAATAGTCATTTTTATTTTTATTAACTCATCTATTTTTATATAGTCTAGAAAACCTTGATTCCTCGCATTCTAGTTAGCGGCGTAATCACGCAGTAGGGTCTCTTTTTATTTCAAGATAAATATTGGTCAATAAAACCTTCAGGTATTTTGTTTCTTTGAAGTTTGAAAGATGATAAGGGCCAGTGCCCGACGTTGTGACTTCAGGGTTGCTACTTATGTCTGCCAGACACTCCCTAATTACTAAATAAATTTACAAATTCTTTTTAAAAAAAAAAGAGTAGAAGGTCAAAGTTAAATCATGTATTATGGTTGTTTTCTTTCGAAATAACCCAATTTTGTATTTGATTTTTTTTCCATCGGCATCGGCTGATGGAAAGAAAAATTAATCGGCCTATCAGAATCAGATTATGAATTTTTTTAACAATTTGAATCGACCAAAAACAACAGCCATCAAGCCTTAATGGATATTATTCAAATTAAACTTGGATTATATAAACTGGTACACTCTAATAAGGAATTTTAATATTAAAATATAAAAAATGCATTCTAGAATGCCATAATTAAAAAAGAACACACAATTCATGAGCTAAAATTTATACAAATTAAACCACAAGCTCAACAGCAAACACTTACATTTAATTTATAACCTAGTGACTCAAAGTAAACTGAAGTAGCAGAAATCCTTTTTTGGTCATTCATAAATCCATGTGTTAAACTATAAAAAAAATCACTTAATTTAACACTGTTTGAAACTTATAACTTTTTAATGAAGTTTGTTTTCTAATTAAATATCTGTGAAACAAAAAATTTTTGCACCAATATAAATAAATGCTTTCAAAATAAAATTGTATTGAATACATATAAAATACTAAGCACACTTAAGTCCTTAGACACAACAATAAGTTTTTAAATGAAGAAACATTCAATAATCAGATCAATCTGAACTAATATGTAGTATGCAAGTTATTCTATAATAACTTGCATACTGCATAAAAAAATTAAAACTTGAATTATGCTGGCAAAATTCAAGTAGTACCATTTAAAAAAATTAAAAATAGTGTAGTTTTAAACTTACTGTCCACCATCAGGTAAATCTAAACCCATTAATCTATCATGTGGATTTAAAAGAGCAGTGTAAGCAGCAAAATTAGCAGGAGATCCTGAATAAGGTTGGACATTAACGCCCCATTTTTCAGGATCAAGACGGAATGCTTCAAGTGCTCTCTTCTGACATAATTCTTCAATTTTATCGATCACTTCTGTTCCTCCATAATACCTGTCAAAATAAATATTATTAGTTCATAATTATAAGATTTGATCAAATCAAATTTAATTCTAGAATTCACAGCTTTTTATTTTTTTATATCAGCATATTATATATATATATATATATATATATATATATATATATATATATATATATATATATATATATATATATATATATATATATATATATCAATCAATATAGTTTGCAATGCTTAATTGCTAAATGTGCAAACTAGCGCATTTACTTTTTTAAAAAATCTAAAAATAGCCGCTAAGCTAAAATCAAAGCCAAAATCTTAAAATTTTGATATTTTTTTAAATTCCATTTTGCCTATGAAATAAAAAAAAAAGTACCTTTGTCCAGGATACCCTTCAGAATATTTATTATTCAAACATGATCCCAAAGCTTCCAGACATGAACGACTTGCAAAGTTCTATAAGGAATATTTTTTAATCAAAGGAATTATTAACATTTAAAATCAAATATTAATTTTTTTAAAGAAAAAATATTAAATTATTAAAAAGAATAGACTTTTTTGATTGCTTTAATTAATGCATCAATACTAGACTGGGTCAATGATACTTTAATAGAATAATAACCTTTTATATGATTTAACAGTACTTTGCATAATAGATGTTATAATGCAATATCTCGGAGAGTCCTCATTTAAATAATATAGTTAGTAATAGACTGTCATATTATTTTAATATTTGGCAGGCTCAGGCCACATATAAGTTTCAATTTACCAAACTTTTTTAATTAACAGAAATTAATACATACCTCTGATGCAATTAGTTCAAGACCAGAGGTTTGCCTATGTTTTTCTTCTTGAACCAGTTTCCATACTTCCGGATCATCTTCACTTAAAGGTTCTGTGCCTTTCCAAATGCTATATTGGTTCCGCTGAACATTCCAAGGTGAACTCTTGCTTTGTTGAAACAAAACAATTGAGGAATTCTAAATATTAGAAAAATAGCTCATATTATAAGGACTTCGAAATATATATTGTACTGTGAACAGAATTGATGTATCTGACAGTAGTTAGGCTACAATAAACATATCTGTATCATATTGAGAATGAAATGTAATGGAAACACAAAACATAGACAATTCTTTTGGCAAATGGTATTTTTTCCGATAAACGTTTATTTTGTGCATGGTCTCTCAATTATAAAACTACATTCTTTCCCCTTCAAGATCATATGAAGGGCATAGTTGCAAAACTTGCAGTTTCCAAAGTATGACTAGCTATAGTTATTCTTTGATCCGGCCCACTCAATGCCGACTTAGAATTTTCTATTATCAAAAGTCACCAATGAACGGGTGGATTCTATATATCATAATTATACTTTGGATTTTTGCATCTACGCCATTTATACAAAGTATGTCCATGTGTATATACCAGATATCAGTTGCATTGTGTTTTAGTACGATATACAATTATGTTTCCCCTAGACTGAAAGGGGTTAAGAAAGATGGAATGACCAGAATATTAATATGTAACTACAAAACTAAGAGAAAGGATTAAGTATGACAACAGTTTCTCCTTGTTTATATTTTATACAATTATTTTCATAACAATTAGAAATGTATAATTAACTTTTTGTTTACCTTGTATTTAACATCATTCGCAAGCAACCAAGAAGCACTGTGTACGAGGAATAGACACAGTCTTTAGAGATCCAAATAATCATAATATAAGGCCCACTTAATGTAATGAGGTTTTTATTTATTTAATATCCCATTTGCTTCTATATAAAATGCTGACGTGTTGTTGTGAATAACTCTCAAAACTGAACTGACACAAGTTCCATAATGTTACTGACCAAATGGTTTCAAGAACAGTCCAAAGGTCTGTTGTAATGTCATCTCTTGCGAGCTGGAGGCTAAGGCATTGATGAAGTGTGAGGACTAAGTTTTTTTTTTAAGATGATGATGTACTGTGTCTACGGTTTGCTGGCTAAAGATTCATTGGCAAACAAATAACTTTTCATTATAAAACAATTTTTAATAGGGGATTTCTGCACAAGATTTAATCCTTATGGATTTTAGATACAAGATAACAGGAATAAATTGCATAATAGGAACAAAATAAGTGTTATTTTAGTATTTGGTGCAGATTTGTGCAATTTGTTTACATTCGACTTGCAGGCTTGTTAAATAGACAATCAGTATCCATTTATGTTGTTTTTTTTTGTATTGGATAGTTTTATTAATAAAAGGCAAGCTAACTTTTTACGTGAGAGTTTAAATGTAATTTTTCCACTTTATGGGATTACAAGGAAAATACAAAAGGTAAATAAAAATATTATTGAGAAAATATTCACAGGATCCAATGTAAAGCCACATTTCCCTATAGATATTCCAAACATATTATAAACTTAATTTAAGACATTAAATAAAACGGTTATAAAACAAATAAAATTTATAACAAAAAAAATAATAAAAATAATAACAAAAAAATAAAATTATAAAAATGATCGAAGTTATTATATAATCGTGACAAACTAATAGCATAGAAACCCAAACAAACAACTCTAGTGGAATGTCAATGAATCAAAAAGGTCGACCAATAACCCGGTCATTTCCACGTTCATTTTAGATTTAAATTCCAACAGCATAACACTAAACTTACGTGTTGTCTCGCCGTTTTCAGGAAATGTTTGCATATTACCCTCAGTGACATGTTTCGTAAGTTTTCTTGAGACGTTTATCGTGTTTAAGGTGCCTCAGCTCTCGATCTCCAGGGCAGTAGAAGAAACAACAGGCTATCAGTAAATGCTCCGCTTTCCTCCATCTGCCACAATATCAACATTAAAACAGGTTTACTAACAGCCGAGGCTTCTTACGTGAATAGTTTCGATAGTGCGATCACTGATTTGATCATAAAATGTGATGTGTGAGATTGCTCGCTTGCTTGAATAAATTTAAAAACACGAGGTTCTGGTGTATGTAAACTAGAGGGCGCATGCGTCATAAGTTAGTGTTTGTTTTGAGTTTAGTTTAGTTTGAATATCGTCACACTACAGAGCTACACGAGGGCTATTGGCGACGGGCGTCATAATTTAGAACCACAGTCAGGTGACGAGCCGACACCTGAGTAGGCACCCAACGCAACCGTTAAGGGCGACACCGTACGCAGCGTCGGGACTTTGGAGCATATTTAACGTGCACTCCCTCTATACGGGGTATTATTATAGTCGGACATTTTTGGCTGCACGGGCCGTTTATAGGTCGGCAGTTATTTTGGCGATGCCCGGACCCGAACCTGGGACCTTCCGCATCTAAGGCGAACGCCTTAACCGACTGAGCTCCCCAGTCCTGGTGTTTGTTTTGAATAAAAATAGGCTACACACACAAGCAAGGGAAGAACAAGTTAGCAATTAACTAATTAATTACGTAACTTATTAATTTGTGTTATTATAGAATTAATTGATGTATTGAATTGAAAATTCATGTAAACGAATTTATTATGTAATTAAATTGCTGAATAAGTAAATTAGGTAATTAAATTCCTAATTAATATAACTGAATTATTTATGTTATAACGTTCATAAAAAATTTACCTAAATTATTTATGTATAAAAAAATTAACTTAATTAATTATGTAATTAATTTGTAAAAGTCGTTTGTACAATAGTATAATCTCGCAATAGGGAAAATGTATTGTCAATGAAACGAACATCTTTTTCTTATCTCAAATAAAAAAAATCTTAATATGAACAGACAGTTTCCTTAATCATACAGATATATATAATCTTATCAAACAACTTATCAAACAAATACTATCTTAAATTGGAGAGCATCGAATTGATAAAATCTACTACAGCTCTTTTTCTTCTATTTCGGTTGCCCCTTTTGGTATAACTCTTATTGAATTCTGAAGTACACTTAGAAAACGTGAAACACAGTATTCAGAGCTTCCTCAGTCACACCAATTTTTTTAGATTGTAAAATATATAACATTTAGCATTATGATGAGTTGTTTATGAAATAATATCTAAACTAGGAAATAATTTTATTTTAAAAAGGTCTAATTTAAATTATTTAAAAAAAAACTTTAATAAGTTTACTTATACGGTTTTTTGAAACTTATATTGAAAAAAAAAAACTAGTATAAAAAGATATCAGTGAAATAACTTCAATTTGTATAAGGATTTATTGAGTATTTTTGCGTTACATGGCTCCATTTGTGGCTTAAGCTATATTTTCTAAAGTTCAGTTTTAATAACATATTTTAATAAATGTATTCACTGCGGAAAAGAGCTTTAATGTGCCTTCAAATTTAAGCACGTTTATTACATTTTAAGTATATTTAGTGATAAAATAGTGTAATTCTGTTTATAGGATAAGGACTCTGTAAACTGATCCAGAGGTGCCGATCCCCCCCCCCCCCAGAGCTAACGACGCACCCCCCCCCCCCTCAAACGTCCTCAACCCCCCCCCTCCTTCCGATTACCCCAAAATGTTTTGTTAAAAATGCTTCCCCCTTTAATTTATATATATACTTACTCACCCCCTCCCCACCTCGGTGATATTTCGTGACATTTTGGCTCGATCCCCCCATCCCCTGCAATCTCACGTTACATTTTCCAAAATTAGTATTTAAAGTATTTAAAATTGTAAATGAACTATGGAGTCACCAATGAAAACGACACCAGACCGCCTTTTTTTCTGCAACCCACACTGTTTATTTGGAAGTTCGATACCCGGGACTCTTTAAAACACATAACAAATCGAGGTCCAACCCAAACTTGAATAGTCAAAACAGCAGCTGCATCGTGTGATGATGGTGAGAAAGTACTTCAAAATCACAAACGATAAATATTTTGTCCCCTTTTTCTTTGTGAAGTGTGAAAATAATTTGAACATGTGGGGTCTGAATTGAAACTAATAAAGAGAACAGAAAGAAGCGAACGCCAATCGAATATATATCAAAGAACGTGTCGTTCCCCTAAAACATTTTAATACAGTTCGCAGAGCCACGATAAATATTATCAAGTAAGATTTTGCCAATTTTAAGTTCAGAAAAAAAATTACTGGAAGTTTTGCGCCATTTGAATTTTTAAGGAGAAAAACTACGTGATATTTGACGAGAACCCCCCTCCCCCACGTGATATTTGGTGAAATTCGGCTCGATCCCCTCCCCCCTCTAAACAATTCACGTAATTTATGGACGCTCCCTATGTATAAAAAATATGATAGTAAAATGATAATTTAAGTAGTTAATGTAGTTTCTTTGGCACTTGTGAATGCACCACTTGAAAACAGAAATTTATGGGACTGAATGAATGGTTAAACTGCAATTGCCAGGCGATGGCCAGCCTCATCTTAGATATTGAAAATTGAAACTAAGGATCGTAAGGCAATTATTGGCGAATTAATAGATTTTATTACACTTATTAAGACTACTAATTCAAATAATTAGTGTGAGCATTTCGGTTTATTAATGTAGTTTAAGCATTAAGTGCTCAATGCATCAAATCAAGGGTTTTATTCATTAAATAACTTATGATGTGAGTTTAGTTTTTAAAAAATTGCAATTCTACAATTGTTATCATTTCAAAAATTATCTATTAAAATCAACAATCATCATTAATCAGAAAAAGTCCCCGTTCCTAAATTTAATAATTTTATTAAATTCCAAAATTTAAAGCATGGAGGAGTCATAGATCGTGGAGAACCTAGCCTTTATCGGCTGTTTGGGGGGGGGGGGGGCAGATGATTAGAAATAACTTGAAATAACTTGATTAGAAAGAATTTGTTAGATTTTTTTTACAAAATTACATACATTTACTTAAACATTTTTCTAATTTTTTGACCCCCCCCTAAAATTTCAACGACGCAGTCTGCGTCGTTGAAATTTTAGGGGGGGGGGTCAAAACCCCCCCCCCCCCCTAATCCCCCCCCCCCTGTAGGCACCCCTGAACTGATCTATGACTCTATGTAAAACATTTTTAAAACTATTTTCTTACATATTTGAGTGTACAATGTATTGTTATCTTTCCTCCTAAGTGAATAGCCAAAATAGCTTTGAAGTACATTTTCTGAATTGGTAAGATGGAACATGTTTTCAGTGTTAAAAAAAATACCTGGCCTTGCATTTGGGTAAGATCAATGGATTTTCCAAATCCAAAATCTATGTTTCGATTACAATAACGCAAAAAGGCTTTTTTTAATCACAATATCATAATAAAAACTATTCTACAACTTTTCTTATTTGATGAATGCATATTTATATATATATATATATATATATATATATATATATTATATATATATATATATATATATATAATATATATATATATATTATATATATATATATATATATATATATATATATATATATATATATATATATATATATATATATATATATATATATATATATATATATATATTATGTATATGTATATATATAATAATATAATAGGTTAATTAAACATCAACAAAACCTTTTCAGATTACTCTTTGGAAGCATTAAAATGGGTCACAAGAGCAATTCTATGAAATATTGTGTTACATTTATTTTAAATAAGAGAAGAAAAATATTCTGTTTATAACTGTTAAAAGAGCGCGACCTAGATTGTAATGATAAACATGAATTAGCGATAATGACTACGAACGAATGGAAGAATAAGGAAACTTAACTATTAGTCAAAGAGTCATTACTTATAATCATTAACTATACATTTTTATTCTTAATTCTAAAATGTTAGTGACAACGGCATTTGAATTTCTAATTTGTGTGCAGTATCACCCTAAAGATTTTCCGTCCACTCGGCAGACCCAACAACTGTAGGAAAGTGGCTCCCTTTGATTTAACATGGCAGAAACTGACTAGTCAGCTTGGCCTATCCCATTATGCAGTCGAACCCTGTTAACGCGAACTCGAAGGGAACACCGAAACATTTCGTGTTAACCGAATTTCATGTTAGCCGTCGGAATTTTTTTCTACTTTGAACCGGTGAATAGTTTAAAAAAAATAACATCCAAAAATTATTCTAATTTTACAATGTAACACACTGTATCGAATTCATAGATATCATAGTTAAAGTATTAGATTGGCAGATCACGTGACCTCTAATGCTAACGACGGGACGCGCATGGAGACCAGAATAAGAGAGCAAATGGGCCAGTGTTGCCACCACATTAAGGAGAAAAATACTACGAAAAAATACCGCTTAATTCTAAAATTACAAAAAAATACCATAAAAATACCAAAAAAAAAGCGTTTCACGTTTTTTTTAAAGTGACTAAAAAGATTCCAAAATGCAGTTAGTATTTTTATGGTATTTTTTTGTAATTTTACAATTAAACGGTATTTTTTCGTAGTATTTTTCTCATTAATGTGGTGGCAACACTGGCCCATTTGCCCTCTTATTCTGGTCTCCATGCGCGCCCCGTCGTTAGCATTGGAGGTCACGTGATCTGCCAATCTAATACTTTAACTATGATACCTATGATCGAATTAGTAATTCAATTAATAAAGTTCATTTGGACAAGTACAGTAACTTAAGTACAGTAGTTTAAGGAACAGTAATTGGAATAAACGAATTATGGGATATCTTATGATTTTCTCAGGAGTAGAATACAATTTAATTTATAATGTTCACTTCCCCCTTTTTTTAATGTTTTGGTTAATTTGTTCTTCTAATTACTAAAAAATAGTCTAATTCTGATTTTTTGCGGGTTAAGCGGGATTTCACCGAAAGCAATTGAGCGTTAAGAGTTTTTTTAGCGTTAGATTAAAGCTTTATAGAAATGCTTTCAGTTCATCTTAAGTGAAATTTCGTGTTAAGCGAGTTCGCGTTAACGAGGTTCGACTGTACGTGAAAAAGTGACATATATACAATTGAGTTTATATGGCAGAAACTGGTCAACTCAACCTCGAAATATTCCTCTGTAAGTAGAAAAGTGACGTATCTCCAATTGAATTTACAAAGGAGAAACTGACTGATTCACTAACACTTTCATTCTACAATTTATGTCGTATGAAAGAACTCTCAAGTAATGAGTTGTTGAACTTTAATGTGCAAATATGAGTTATCACTAGGAACAATTGCATCAGCTTTTAGGAAAGAACAGATCCAGAATGACGTCATTTTCAATGCCGCATTTGCCATCACAGGTGCTATAGATAGTGTTTGAATTATCATTTCCTTAAAGATTCTCAGCTGCGTTCGTTTGCAAATGATAATGTCATCGGTAACTTCTTACAGACTAGGAAGAAAAAGCACGGTTAATTTTATTGATTTAAGATATTAAATATGTATGACGTTTTAGGGCATGTTTCGCCAGTAATGTGTCATCACATATGTATCATCAGCGTTTGAATTTGATTTATAATACAACGGATATATTTTAATCCAATATTCTTAAACTTATCATTTGTATTAATGAAAATAAAATAAGCAGTATAATTTATTATATTCAAACTGCATGATTATTTTGGAAGCAAATACAGTACGTAATTTAACAAGAAGTTTTATAAAATCAACGTTAATTTTAATAAGAAATGTATGCAAAGGATACAAATTATTACCATGGTTTGTAAGATAAACTTTTAAAGCAAATTTTAATAAGATAAAATTAGGCAACAACGTGTGTAATTTAGATACTTAAGGCCATTAAAGTTTTGATAACAGTTTAAAATTTTAGAAGCCTTATTACTTAGCTGTAGTAGCATATTCAGAGAGGATGCTATTCAATGTATAAGTGCAAAATAATCCATTTGTGCCCTCTCGTTTCCGTTATTTCATTAAAAACCTTCATCTTATACAAAAACAAAGTTTTTTAGAGAGTACATACATTTGTATATGGTTAAATTTTAGACATTGCATATCTATTTTTAGGCACAAGTTGATATGCTATATCGCTATATGTCTAAAATCACCCATCAAATATTGATTTAGAGTTGTTTCATTACGAAATGAATACTTTACCAATAAACCAGCAGAGGTTGTGGCGGTTCATCACACACGTGCGCAACATATCAAATAACATATAACATTAGATGGCTTATTCTATAAGGGAGAATGACTATCTAATGGCTATCTAGATGGCTATCTTTAAGGGGGAATGTTCGCGCTGGATCGCGGGTCTCCAAAGCAAAGTGCATCAGTATTAATCCAACGGAGAAAAAAAAAATATTTGCCACATTTCTCCGGCTGTATTGAATATTTTTACAAACGGGTTTTTTATGTGATAAATGTAGCTGACTTACAGGTCCCGACAATCCCACTTTTTGAAATTAGTTCGAAATTTTTTTTAAATTTTGAATAAATAATTTTACAAAAAGTATTCGAAGCAATTTTAAAAAGTGGGATTATAGAGACCTGTAAGTTATCTACATTTAATATTTAAAAAAAAATCCGTTTGTAAAAATATTTAATACAGCCGGAGAAATGTGGCAGAGAAAATGGGTTTTTTCCCATTGGATTAACATTGAGGCACTTGAGTTTGGAGACCCCCGGTCCAGCGCGCCCATTCCCCCTTAAGTCAATATATTTTTCTGCATTCGATAGTTTTGAATTGTCTTGAAAACTACAAAAAAAACTTTGTGCTTATTAATAATTTATTGGAAAAGACATGAGAGAGTTCATATTTGTAGTTGTCAAACTTCTTAATAATAATACATGTAAAGGGATTTAAAAAAAACTTTCTCCATCACCATATATAGGAATCTCCACGTATTTTTATGCTCAAGAAATCAAACTTTTGGTGCTGCCATCTATTACCTTATTATGAGACTTAAAGTGGAAAAATAGTTGAATTTTGTGAAATAAGTTAAAGCCGACCTAGCTAATCCGCTTCAAGTATCAGTAAAAACATTAGAGAATAACGTAAGTCATGCTGATCACATAGAAGGGATTGAAGTAGAGACGCAGTAACCCTATTCTGCAGGGGCCAAAGTAACCATTTTTCTGGTTGTTACTTTTGGGTTTAAAAGGATAGAGTTTTCACCATATGCCTTAAACTAAGATTTTTTTATGTTTTGACTTTTCATTTCAAAATACATCATGATAGTTTAATTTTATGTAATAATAGAACAAAAGTAATACGAATATTCACTGCTTTTATATAATTTTTTAATAATCGCAACTTTAATTCGCTAGTGCTTGCTAAGTAGCCAAACATGACATCATTTCATTGTCCTCCACGTGGTGTATTTTTGTACCCTTTGGCGGGAGTTATAGAAGAGGTTTCTGCTTCAAGTTTTTATTTCAGCTATGGTGATAACACCTTGCCGATTTATCAGGGAAACGAACAATCCTTCACCGACGAAACCGTAGCTTGCTCGTTTGCTGACCAATGGTTGCTGTCCGGAAAAATTGCGATTTCAGTACTATCCGTATCATATAAGGAATAATCAATAAGTTACAAAATTAGTCTTTTGAAACACAATGAACTTTGCCCAAGGAACCACAATCCATAAAATCACACGCAAAAAAATTGGTTTGTCATAAGTTGTCTTGAATTATCGCTATGCTTCGCTAGACCCAAAATGTCTAGCATAATTTCCCATATCGGCAAATCGCCTTTTGATTTGACAAAGCTGTAATGGACATTTTATTTTTTAAATTAGCTGAAGCATGGACGTTACTTTTTTGCCGACATAGTGTGCTGCCTGTCTAACAAAAGAATATTTCTGGCCAAAGATGTAAACATTTGTGCTGTGCTATTGCTAACATTGAGCCAATTTTAATGGAAGACATACAGAAAAAAGACTTTTTGGCAGATGCATTATACCTTAGTTTGGCCGTAAAAATTGGTATCCATACTGTTTCTTTTGTGAATATTTTCGTCTGCCCGAATGTAGACTCGTTAAGAACTTTTGCATACTCGGCCTAGTTACGATCCTGACATCTAAGTGGACATCCAATATATTCGGGTAACATTGGATTACGACGGACTAAACTAGCAGCAGATTCTTCAACATAGCGCTATTTATCGGCAAGACTTTTCTCCTTTCTTACTAAATTCGTTTATAGAATGACTAGAGCAAAATGAATGACCAGAACCAGCGCAGTCAACTCCTCAACCCGACGGGAAAGAAATTATTAAAAGAATTGATGAAATGTTTTCTTAATGCTGTGTCCTGACCAAGACATCAAATGCCACAAATGCAACAAAACTTGGCGACTTGGCAGAGTCAGCCACATGCTATTGCATCGCTTGGCGATATTTGATGTCGTAGTCAGGACACAGCCTAAGATCAACTTTCATCCTTAATTTCAAATAAATAGAGTATCAGTTACAATTTAGTCAATTAATCGAGCATCAGTCACAATGTAGTCAATCTAGCGAGCATCAGTTACAATTAATTGAATCGAGTACAGTAGAACTCCAATCATCCGACTTTCCGTACACCAGTGATATCATTCTGCTCCATCCATTCATCCATCAGAAATTTCGTAAGCTTCACACGTAAAAGTGTTGCCTTTTCATTTAATTTAAAGCTTTTTTGCATTTATAAAATTAATATTATGCAAAGTATTAATTTTTCTGCAATATTTAATATACTTGCAACATAATTAATTATTATTTTAGCAAATAGTAATTAATTAAAATATACGCTTTTTTCTGAAAAATTTTGATTATCCGATTTTTGGATTTTCTGAATGGTACTCGGTCCTAATTGATGTATATATAAATTGCTGCTCTACTCTACACTGTTAAAAATTAGGCACTTGGTTTCACCAAAAATATGGTTCCTAGTAGCTGCAACGGCTGTGTGGGGAAACGTTAAGCCATATTTTTGGTATTCGGTTGAACCATTTCTCAGGTGTTTGTTTCCAAATCCAGAAAAATGTTTCAACCAATCACCGAAAAAAAGTTGAAACATTTCACCATACAGCCGTTGCAGCTACTAGGAACCAATATCATGGTGAAAGGAACCAATATCATGGTGAAACCAAGCACAAAAATTTTAACAGTGTATCCGCTACAATTTAGTCAAACCACAAGAATAATTTTAATTTCCCTGCATTTCCAATGACTTTCTAATAAGGTTTTGGGAGGCATTGAAAAGAGTGCATTGCAGGCCATGCATGAATGCTAGTCATCCAAGGAAGTTGATATGGAAAGGAAGTTAAATTGTTTCCTTCAGTGGTGATCGAAAAATTTCAATGAAAGTAGAAATTTTGTTACTCTACGTAGCACTTTCAAAAACAATCTGAGGATGTTGTGGTATTTTGTACTTCAAGGTATTTTCTTGTGTGCAAATGGTAAGTTATTAATTTTTAATACTTAGATATATTATCAATATTTGTCCAAAATTGTACGAGAAATTGCTGTTATAAAAAAACTGTACCAAACACGTGAATATAAATGATGTTAAAATCCATAGAATTCCAATTCCGAAAAAAAGTTGTAAAATTATATATATTATTTGTTTATAGTTACACGAAAGTATAGTGTATCAAACTCTTAGATAAAATGTCTTAAATAACTGAGGAATTACGCTTTCATGTACAATAGTTATTAGTTGTGAACCGCAGATTATTTATAATTAACCAGCCAACAGCAACACGTGCTTTTCAGATTTCATGATTCGGATTTTAGTATGATTGCTAGTATTTTTAGTACTCTTCACACCACTGCTTGCGTTTTCAACTAAATAGATATTTATATTTTGCTTCCACTGCACTTTTGGAAATTGTCATGAAAAAATATTTAAATAACAATTTATTTTACTTTGTTTGTCAAAAAAAAGTCAAATAAATGTAAAATACGCAATCCCACTGAAAACTGGAAGCAGAATTGTTCATTTTTACCGATTAATGATATGTATAATTTAATATTTCCCCCGCTACAACACTTTCAGCCAACTAGAATTGAGCCCTTACAATTTGCATGTTTGCTTTTACATTACATAAAGACATCTACTGTTTCTGTGGGACGACCATATATGGCCGAGTTGGTTTGACACCCGATTTTTGTCGAGAAGGGCCTGGGTTCATGTCTCAGCCATTGTACAACCCGTTTTGTGCTAGAAATAATAAGTATCACTCAATTTCGGGGATCCCCGAGTACACTGCTAAGCTGTTTTATCTTTTAATCATCCATCTATTTAAATATTAGAACACCGTTTAGCTTGGTATGTACGGTTACTTGTATTTAATGGTTTCAGATCTGTTACGGTAAAAATTTCCAAATCCGTGACAGTAATAATTAAGGGGATACGGTACCCAAAACATTATTTCTGGAAATAATAACATAAACTTGTAAATTATAGTGGTTTTATATAATGTTCACGCGAAATAAACATTTTCTAGCAATAAACACAAAATATTTCCAAGTAGTTTTTTTTATTTTTTTTTTAAAAGTCAAAATTTTAAACTTTTTTAAAACGCTACTCCTCTTTCAATTTTAAGAATAACTCCACCAAACTTTTATAGTTTGTTCTTAGAACTATTTGTTCAAGAACTGTGCATGGATTTTAAAATGTGAGCTACAGTTAAAAAGGTACATGCATTTATACTGAAAGTCACAAAAAAAAATTACAAATTATTGAGTTCAACATTTAAAAAAAAACTATACATAGTAGACCTTATTCCATGCACAATTTTGCGCACCATTTATATAAGAACACAGGTTAAAAGTTTCAAAAATCAAACTTAATGAGCAAATAGCAAACAAGCCTTAGGGATTTATTAAACACAAGATTTGAAAAACGCGAAACAGAGAAAACAGGTTGAAAGCAGACGAAATACGTATTCAAACTTATAGGAATGACTCCAGAAAATATTTAATAACTTTTTTCTACAGAAGATATCATTATGAAACTTTCAGTAAATGTTCAGAAAGATATTGTGAATAATAAGAAGTAAAAACTGAAAAATTAATATTTTGACCAATTTTTGGGTACCGTATCCCCTTAAGGAGATGAACAGATTGCTGCCAACAATTTAATCGTAATTTTTCAAAAAAATGTGATATCGTATATTAACGTATAGTATATATCGTATATATTTAGAAATCCGGCCCTGGGGCGAGGTGCTAGCGGACTTTCCCCCCAACAAAAATAAATTATCTTGTATAAGATAAACATCATTACAATAGTTATATGTATAATAAAATATCTTTCTTAGTAATAGTGGATATAACATAATAGATAGATTTTTATAATTATAATGGATAATTAATTAACTAAATTAAATAAAATTAATATTTACTTATCTTAATAAAAATTACTAATAAACATGTCTTAGCTCCCTTCTCCCCAAAACAATATCTGGATCTGCTGCTAAACACCCAAAGCAGAAATTGGTCACTATAGTGTATAATCATTCCAGTAAGCATAACGCCATATATAAGTGGCTTGTATTATAAAAACTTTAGCAACATAGTGAATACAAAAATATGTGTAATTCTACAAAATGTGTACAATACTAAATATGTGTAATAAGGACAAAGTATATTAGGCTACAAATTTTTTTTATAGTTAAATAGTTATTTAAACCTTATTTAAAAGGTTAAGATAATGGTGTGCTTTTATTATATTATCAACAACTACTGAATGTTTAGTTTAAGTTGGAATTTACTTCGGATGTTATTGTGTCATGGAATACGTAAATTTTAGCAAATATAAATAATTATATTTAACTATTCTTTTATTTTTTTCTGATTTCAAATACAATGAATTAATGCATTTTTTATCGTTCAATTGTTAGTTCATAAACTATAATTTTTTTTTTTAAAAATGAAATACAACACCAATTGTTATATTTTATATTTTTTTGAAAATGACTCATATTTTGTGGACTTCTTTTTTTTCATGCTTTGGTTTAACATTGCTTTATTTAAGCATCTTTTTTGGAGAACTTTTGGAAATCGGATGACTCCACTTGTGGAAGTTCTAATTATAGTCCAGGTCAACAGAGTGCTGAAGATGACCGGGAAGGATACATAGTAGGTGGAAGGGATGCAGCCAAAGGGGAGTTTCCTCACCAGGTAACAAACTGTTTTTCTTTTAATAAAAACACATTAGAAATCAAATTAAAGACAAGATACAATTAATATATACAATTGACATAAAAATAGATAGCAAAGAATATGTGTACAAATTGTAGACAATTTGGTAACGGTTAAAACATGAAAATATATTTTAGGGCAACGTATTTACATTGAAAGATAATAGCAATTATAAAAAGGTGCATTTATAACATTGTGATAACAGAAAAAACTTTAAAAAAATATACCAATAGTCTATAAATGGTTAAGATTATATCTTCGGAATAATTGAGACAATTATAGTGACGTTATCTGTTGTTGAATCTAGGTACTAAACTAATTTCAACACTTGAATTGTTTGATAATTCGAGCTCTCTTTGGATAATGAAAGTGTTTGCCCTCACCCAGATACAACTTTGCCTAAATATCAACGAGTAACACATTATTTTAGTATTGACAGGGCTGGGTTCACCAATAGGCTCTATAGGCCCGGACCTAGGGGCGCACCATGATGAGGGGCGCAAAAATATTACGCATTTTTTTTTTGTCAGAAAATTTCCATAAAATTTTATAGACTACAATACATGTCTACATCTACATGCTCTCCACGAATAAAAGTCCCCTTCGCCTTCCTCGTATAGGTGACGCTGGACGGGTGAATCTTTCGCTTGGCTGTCAATGTGTATCTACAGCGCGTTATTTATTTAATTTAATTTGTTATTTATTTATTTTATTTAATTAATTTTACTTCACGATGTGAATTAGAATAAAATACAAATTATCTTCACAAAGACCTTTCTTAGGTCAAATTTCTCCCTCCTTTACGATGGTGTGAAGAGGGGGCGACAAAAAACCACGGGCCTAGGGGCGCATAAAATCTAAATCCGGCCCTGAGTATTCTATCATAAATAAATTTTAAAAATTCCAAATTCACATAGATTTGGATTCATTCAAAATTGGCATTCCATACACGAAGCTATTTTTAGAAACATAAAAGCATTGACGGAAAAGAAATCATATAGAAATTGCCCTTGAATCATAGAAGATAATAAAGAGTGTGAAAAACAATACTTAGAAATTTAATCAAAACAAATTTGTATATTTAGATTTCCTTACAAAGACATCTTGACAGAGATAATGGAATTTATCACATTTGTGGAGGAACCATAATAGCCAAAAAATGGGTTCTTACGGCAGCTCATTGTATAAGCATGTAAGTTTAATTATTAATTTAATGTAATTATCTTAATTCTGATATTTATGATTTAAAATGTGTGGTGTTTTTTTTTGCTGAAGATTTTGTAATTTGTTATTTAGTTGATTATGCATTTGTGGTGGTCAGAACAAATACTCAATACCAGTAATTATTTTGGCATAGACGATTTAGTATTGGGCTAGCATGCAAGAGGTGCCGGGATAAACACCGAGTCAGACGCCCGTGCCTCTTTATTGAATGAAACGCAGACTCGGACGATGCCACCACACAATCTATATAAACAGATAATTGCTTACTTGTAAAACTCAGAGAAGATCATACAGACCCTGGACAAATTATTAGACGCACAGTATTTTTTTTTAGTAATTTTATGTTTCTTAAGAGTTTTTATGCAATAATGGTATATTTAAACTACAATATTATTGATTTTATTTAAAAAAATTGTTGTAGACTATCTATTTTTAATTATTTAAAGTAATTATGATTAATAAGATTAAGATTAATTTATATTAATTATTTATTATAAGATTATTTATGTGTGGAATCATCATCCTCAAATGCAGGAGACAGTACAGTCTTGCATTGATAGCATGCCGCGCAGAATTAAAGCTTTGATAGCGGCTAAAGGTGGCTTAACTAAATATTGACTTTTACTAGCATTAATTTCACTTTTCTTTAAAACTTAATAAACTTATGATTTTCTAAATTAATGCTGTTTTATTTACGTCAAATAAATCGGTAATTGATTGGATAATATAAAAATAAAAACAAATCAATTTAAAATAATAAAACGGTACAATATCACCCGGTAATTAATATTTTACATGAAATCTTGCAGTGCGTCTAATAATTTGTCCAGGGACTGTAACAACTATTTTTGTCTTAACCAAGATTTATTATTAGAACTAGTAAAACATATCGGTTCATCGCACGGACTAAAAAAATATCAAATCGATCCAAGATACTTGTCATTTAATCTGCTATAGGGTATGGAGAAACCGGATGTATAGTCTATAAAGTACACACACAAACACACAAAGTTTCATTTTTATTATTTTTGGTAAACCCCGTTTTATGTTTTATGACAAAAGTTAAATATTTATTTTAGATCAAAAGTGCCAAAATACAGAGTTGTTGCAGGGACGAGTGATTTAAAAGATGAAAACAAAATTAGGAAAGGATTTAAATCAAGTTATTCAGTACACAAGGTAAAAATTTAAACTACTATCATCCTTGACAAAAATAATGTATATTTATAATTACTAAGTCTGTGTGGAGATTCTACATATTAGTTGCAAAACAAATTGTAACTAAGATAAAGGTTCCGGCCCATTTGTTTGGCGACTTTTGTTGATTGTAAATTCAATTAGACGAAGTTTCAAATGAATGGACCGGGCCCTATATCTTAATTATACTTTGCAGAATGTTAGTTTTGAAACTGGACCCTTCATATAAGCTGATACCTCACTGTACGTGGACAAATGATGCTTCTTTTATTTCGAACACACAGTGTGATATTTCATAATGCTGCTATATGCATTTCTTAAAATACAATACGATTTCCAAAAAAAATATAACAATATTTAAAAGTTTTACCTACAAAAACCATTATAACAATATTTTTTTCTTTTAATTGATAGCTATGTGACAGGTCTAGTTTCAAAACTCATACTCTAAAAAGTATAACTAAGATATCGTATCATTGTTGCCTTTTGAAAGATGGTAAATTCAACTGGACGAAATCGTCGATGAAGGGGCCGGACTCTATATTTTAATTAAGCTGTGGAGAATATGAGTTGTGCTACTAGATCCCTTCATATAAACTATTAATAGTAAAAATAAACCCATTAAATAAACAAAAAGTCTATTTGACGAACAATAAAATGGTATTGATAAATATCCTACTAAAGATCGGATTTTTGAATGTTATGTATCTGTACACTGCTAATCTATCAATCCTTAAAAAAATAAAACAGATTATTCAGATTTTTTTTGTTTATGAATATATAATTTTTTTAATTATGTGTGTGTGTGTTTCTTCACCATTTTGTAATAAAAAAAATCAATTTTCTCTTTCAAATCAATAATTTCAAAGGAGAGATCTAGATTTTTAGTTACGAAATATACAATCAATATTCTTCAGATTTTGTAAGTTATTACAAAAAATATTGAAATACATTAACAATATTGAAAAAATCAATTAAACGGTGAAACATTACTTAATATTCATATCTAATCTCATTAATAAAAGCAACGCAAATTAATAAATTATGTAGCACAAGATCGCTGAAATCTAAGATTACATCGAAAAATCTCCCAATTCCCATAACATTCAAATTATTCATTTCTAGTTCATTTCTTATGTATTACTGGGTCAAGAGACGCACGGAAGATCTTTTAAGTCTGAAGCAATACAATAGTTTCGAATTTAAGGTCATACGATAATTAGTTGTGGGGAGAGTTTTAGCTTGTGAACTCATGCGAGATGGCAACGACGCTAAACAATTAGAATCTACTAGCTCAAGTTGAAGTGAAAGTTTTATTTCTTCTTTTTCTTCCGGAAGAGAAACAATAGTAAAATAAGAGAAGAAAACTAAAAAAAAAATAAGAAAAGAGTTGAAGTTTATAGTATTTCAGAATTTTTTTATGGGTGTTATTTTGTGGAGATATTTCTAAAAGTTTGATGCAAAATAATTTGTAAAGTGATATATTTATGTAATCTTCAGGAGATATTTTCCATTGTGTACATAAACTGTTATCGATTATTTTATGACTCTATGAATATTGTCAATTATATATGTTTTCAATTTCTATTATAACAAAAAATAGAATTATTTTAGCAGAAGATCATGTTATGGGGTGAACTATTTTTTTAAACAATTTCAATAAAATTTTAAAACCATTTTAAAAGGTGATAAAATTCTAGTATTTGTATAGATTTTTAAATTTTGTGTGTTTAAAAAAAACGAAAATCATAAGACGTAAATATACGTCTTGTGATCTGAAACATGGGGCCCGGAGGGCCGAGTGGTTTGGACCATTACGCTAGCAGTCTGCGCGCTGTAAGGGGTGCGGGTTCGATTCCCGCCTTCGCCCCTGGGTGTACTTTCCTTTCTCTGTGACAGTAAAAAATTCTTTCTGTGTCTGTCTTACTTGACGAGGGCTTTATAAGCGGGTCTCTGATCGAGCACACAATCCGGAATATACAGGGTGTCCGTAAAATAATGTCCGAGTTTTAATGGTATATTACAGGAGTTTATTTTATACTAAATATAACAAATCATACATGACATTGAAGGAAAACTAACCTAGTTTTTCCTATAAGTGCTCAATGTATGCGCCTTTAGTGATACGGGAATTGCACTGGCTGTTGCTTCCATTACTCCGGACTTGCTGCAGACAGGGAAGAATTGCATTTTCGTTTGGATGTGTGCTGTATCACTAATTAAGCACTTATAGGAAAAACTAGGTTAGTTTTCCTTCAATGTCATGTATGATTTGTTATATTTAGTATAAAATAAACTCCTGTAATATACCATTATAACTCGGACATTCTTTTACGGACACCCTGTATATGTATGAGTGTAAGAGGATCTGAAACATTTAAGACACCTATTTCAGGTCTCTGAAGCATATGTACATGAAAGCTTTTCTTCTGAAACCCTTCAAAATGACATAGCCCTTTTACGAGTTGATCCGCCGTTTGATACTGATAGCAAACATGGTATGATACGTCCTGCCTGTCTTCCTCCGCCTAAACATGAGCCCCATGGATATGCCACAGTTTCAGGTTGGGGAGCTTTAAAAGAAGGTAAAAGGAACTAAATTGCAATACTTTATACTGCCGTGGGAGGGTAAACTGCAGTTACCACAACAATGAATTGGACCATTTTTGCTCGGAAATAATTAGCCATTTCAGTATGATTTCTTTTAGGTTCGAGTAATTAAGTGTGTGGCGGTTCACACCACACACGCAACCTCAATATGCCATCAACAACTAAGTGGCGCTGATTTACAGCCACGTTCCTACCACTATTCCAGATTACAACGTTAATAGTAGTATATAAGCCGAGGTAACTCATCTCCACCCCTGGAGGATCCTTTTGGTAGACTATGGGTTACTGAGGCCGCTACAGTGGTGACCCGGACGTGATCGTCACCCACTTCAACGATGCTCCTGCTACGATGCGCTCAACCACGGTTGCTACTCGCTGCTAATAAACTCAACACTGCACGCAACTCAACTCAACGGCTGGCACTCAACTCAACCGCAGCTTAATGCACAGCGAAGCAACCCGCGCACGGTTCCTTGCCTCGTTGTTTCTAGGAGGGGAGTGGTGTGGCGGTTCACCACAAACGCAACCTCAATATGCCATCAACAACTTGGTGGCGCTGATTTACAGCCACGTTCCTACCACTATTCCAGATTACAACGTTAATAGTAGTATATAAGCCGAAGTAACTCATTTCTACCTGGAGGATCCTTTTGGTAGACTATGGGTTACTGAGGCCGCTACAAGTGTTTTTCAACAATGGTCCAAATCATTAGGCTAGTTGCTGCAGTTTACGTGCCCACGGCAGAATACATATTGATAGTTCCGAAATTTATTTTTTAACGATTACCAGCATATTTAATGTGTCAGAAAGATACTGATTTTTTTAATCAAAATGACGTGAAAATATATAATTTTGTTTACCTCCATAGTTTTAAATTACATTACTTTAAATATAGTTAAAATTGAAGTGTTGTTTTTTATAGAGAGTAAGGAGAATAAAATTTAGGGTAATCAAGATAAAATCTAAAATTGCATATATAATTCTGAAACACATAGTAAATAATTCTTGTTTAATTGTTATTTCCAGTTATAAAAATTATAATATATTTAATCACGCGAAGTACGGATAATATTATAAGTCAGTGAAAATCAATAGTGTTTTCAAAACATAATCTGAAATGCTCTCTAAGTGATACTTTATTTTTTTTTAATTATTAAGTTATCAGTTAACCATAAAATTAACCTTGAAATCATCAATTAACCACAAAAAGGAAAATGACGGAAAAGCGACGGATCTTTCATTAATTTTTTAAGGAAGATCTGTTACTTTCCTACCCATGACCATGGTTTGAAATATTATTGGTTTTAAAAGTTACTATGATCGATCACTACTCAATGCCTTTCAAATTCAGTTCATTTTACAATTTTAGTTAAATTGATTTAACAAATTGATATCATCGAGTAATTGATTTCCATGTTAATTACAAATTAACTCAAAATGGCTAAAAAAAAGGCTGGATTATCGTTAAAATTTCCTCCGAATTTAAAATCGTTAAAATTAAAATTTGCGATATTTGTGATGTAGAAGTTTGATGCTATGGATTATTTTTCTAGCAAAAAATCAATATCGAAATATGGTATAGCTTTTTGAATCGGGAAAGCCTGTATTATTATTACAATAAATAACCCACGTATATAAAAATGCAATTTTTAAATTTTTTGAAAACATTTAAGTATTACCGGACCGGAATTCATGTCCCATAACAACTTCGTCACTCGTAGTTTTAGAACTAAGAACAGCATTAAGTTTTAGTTCTAAAAATGCAACGTATATTTAAAGTCAATTTTTTTAAACATTTTTATTGTTTTGTTTTTCTCTAACATACTGATAATTGAACTTTTTTGTGTAAAATTGCATTTATAATATTTTTACAGGGGGCCGTGTGATTCCAACCAAACTTCAGGCCGTGGCGGTCCCCATAATAAGTGATGATGCCTGCAGGAAAGCTTATGGAAAAGCTATTGTAGAAAGCATGATGTGTGCAGGATACGAAGAAGGGATGAGGGACTCTTGCCAGGTAAAATAAAAAATGATATAAGTATGTACTTTTTAGCTTCCAAACTACGTTTATAACGTAAAAAGTGGAAGGTATTATAATCATTTAGTCCGTCCGTCTGTCGTTCACCCACTTTCACAGAACGAACCGCAAGTCGAATAAACAAGTGGGATACGTCATTTTTAAGCAAAAAATCAGGCTAGCTTACATCCCAAATTTCATTAAAAAATTTAAATTAGAAGTTTATTTTAAATTTAATCTACTTTGAAATAACATGCAAATTCCATTTTCATTCAATATTTTCACTATTGCCATTTCGTCAAACGTACGAGAAACTTTATTTAAAATAAAAATAAAACTCTTGAAATATATTTATTTATGTGATATGATTCAGTTTGGATTGATGTCATATCACAATGGAGTTATTTTGATTGTTCATTATATATGTATGAGGAAAGATGCATAGCGAATTCTAACTTTGAATAAAAAATATGCAAAAGTTCGCTTTTATTTTTAAAGCATCAATTTTACTAATTATTTATTCTTCTCTTTTTCAAAAGAAAATTTATAAACATGGGAAATTGTGGCGACTATAAGATATTTATTAAAAAATAAATTGCCTCATTATTCTTCGAATTTCAAACAAATTTAGCAAACGATAATGAGTAATTATTAATTTGCGAGAGAAGATTAATGAAAATAGATAATTTTGGCGTTTATAAGTTTGAATTAGAAATAAATTATTACCTAAAGCCCCTGTTTGGCGAATTTCTTTCTGAGGTGTATAAATAGTGCGTTTTTTTGTTGAGCACAAATATTGTGTGGAAGCGGTTTAAGTGACAGATTCTGTAACAAACTTCTTTTTTAAATCAGATTTTCTAAAATATCTGACAAATAATCACACTTTTGAAACTGAGGATAAATATTCTAAAACTAATTGTTTAGAATACTTATCTTTAAAATGATTCTGCTAACGATTACTTATTAAATTTTTAGATGTTTATTATTATCCCTCTGAGGAATACGCAAACTAGCTGAAGTGTAAACTAGTTTTCACTGCATAAGATTAAAATGTAAATTTTTAATTGACATTTTAATTTCTTTAATTTTTTTGGAATCGTATTTCTGTAGCAAACGATTATTAATAGCTCTTCCATAATTTAAATTTTAAAATTCACTAAAATTAAAAAAATTATATATTTTTAAAAATTGTTTGTGTTCCTGGAAAACTGAATTGAAAACTCAGCTCTTGAATCTCTATTACCTCTAAATCATATTTACATACAACAGTTTATATACGAGTTAGATCCATTTAGTTTCGAAAAATCTAGAAACTAAATGACTTTCGTAAATTTATTAATAATATGAATCTAAAGAGCAACACGAAAAGTTGTGGAACAATGTTGTTGTTCATTAAGGTTGAGTAATAAAATCATAAGTTAAGGACGATCGTACAACCTTTCTTTCAATAGCCTCACGCTATAACACCGTATGCTTCAGACGCTCTGTTTTTGCTACATACAGTCCCTGGACAAATTATTAGACGCACTGCAAGATTTCATGTATCAATCAATGATGAACAAAATACCTTTAGAAGGACATTTGTGTTCCTAAACTTAAGCTATTGAATAGAAAATACTATCTGCTATACTTAATACATATATCGACATCTTTTTTAATGATATGGCATTCTTTGGTATGTTTTCATCATTACTAAAAAAATACAGTGCGTCTAATAATTTGTCCAGGGACTGTATATCTGTTACGCACGAATAATTCTGTATTGCTTTTTACTGCAAAAATATGTCCTCATATATTTCCGTTGCATTACGGATGTTTTCTGGCATCTTTTCTGCCAGAAATTTTCTGTAATATTACAGGATATCTTCTTATATGGTGAATACTTTCGGTAATTTAAAAAGCTTCAATAAATGTAAATAGCAAAACCTAACTTAATACATGCATCTTTTGTATATTTCATTTTTAATATATTTTAATAAAGTTTGTTGTTAGCATTAATTTAGTCAAAAGAATACATACACTGTTAAAAATTTTGTGCTTGGTTTCACCATGATATTGGTTCCTAGTAGCTGCAACGGCTGAATGGTGAAACGTTCCACCATATTTTTGGTATTCGGTTGAACCATTTCTCAGGTTTTTGTTTCCAAATCCAGAAAAATGGTTCAACCAAACACTGAAAAAAAGGTGAAAAATTTCACCATTGAGCCGTTGCAGCTACTTGGAACCAATATCATGGTGAAATTAACCAATATCATGGTGAAACCTAGCACCAAATTTTTAACAGTGTAAAACACTTTTCTCAGTCTATTTCCGTCTAAAAACTATTTATCAAATAAGTTCTCAATAAGTTAATTCTGATTTCTAGTTTCTAAAACACAGTAACTACACTGTTTAATAAAAAGTTTAAGTACATTATAGTTATGAAAATTCATAAATTTTCTAAGAAATATCAATCTTGTAAACTATGTTTCACATGATACACCAACCAAATAAACTTATCACGCATAAAAATTTTCAACATTTACACACTGTTACTCGTATCTTTAGTTCATTTAACATTTAATGATGCGTATTACAATTTTTTTTTAAATTAACACTGCTATTTTCTTTTTAGGGAGATTCTGGTGGTCCGTTGATTCAAAGGTCCGGTTTCGATGGAAATACGATCATTGGAGTTGTATCTTGGGGACAAGGCTGTGCTAGGCCAAAATTCCCAGGTGTTTACACACAAGTATCTTACTATATAGACTGGATTGAAGGTATCATGAAGAATGATGTCGTATTTGATGATATTGACTTTGACAAGTATCCATATGTTTGAAATTTTGTTTAATTAAGGTATTGTTGCAGTAAAGCTTCTATTGATGGATCAAAATAAGTAAGTATAGTAAAGCTTCTATATTGATGGATCCATGTAAGTACGTATAGTAAACTTCTACTGATGGATTCACTTCTATCCGTCCATATCTTTTATATCCCAGTACTAAAATTACAAATAATGTTACAATAACAATAAAGTATTTTTGTTACATTTTTGTGATGCCAAACATTTTCGGCTTCTGTCAAAACATATTTATTTTATCACTATATACACATGGAAAATACAAAGTATACCGGGTGGTTATAAAATAACGCTCCCTATTCGGAGAGGTCTGTAGCTTGAAAGAATAATCCGAATGCAACAAACTTCGAGACAGTTACTAATCAAGAAGGGGAAAAAAGAATGGAATCATAAAAAAAACCACTCTCGTCTCTTGACCAGGGTTCTAAATTACGAGGCGTAATTGGCTGTGTTAAAGCTCCTAAAGGAGGCTAGAAATAGGCAGCCGGAATCGATTACATTACATTAAAAAAGAAATAGTTACAATAATCACTGACAGATAGGGCTGCCAATGCGTAAAACAATATTGTAAGCATTGGGTAAAACCAAGAAGCGGTCATTTCTTGCATTAATGTAATGTAATCGATTCCGGCTGCCTATGTCTAGCCTCCTTTAGGAGCTTTAACACAGCCAATTACAAACGTAATTTAGAACCCTGGTCAAGAGACGAGAGTGTTTTTTTTTATGATTCCATTCGTTTTCCCCCTTCTTGATTAGTAACTGTCTCGAAGTTTGTTGCATTCGGATTATTCATTCAAGCTACAGACCTCTCCGAATAGGGAGCGTTATTTTATAACCACCCTGTATTTAACTGGAACAAATAAATGTTCTTTTTTTTGTGCACTGTAGGATTATGTGCAAGGTCCCTTTTTGAAGGAATGTTTTTACAGATGATGGATGAAATCATTATCATTGAAAATTCCCATAAAGATAATTTGAAAACTTATATCAAATTATCTATGATAAATCCGTTCTATTATTACAAAAATTCAAATTATCACGATGTAGTTTGAAATAAAAAGTAATAAAATAAGTGAAAAAGAAAATATCTTAGTTAAAGACATTTGGTACAAATGTTCAATCGTTAAGTGGTCTCAAAATCACGTGAATATCAACAAGAAAACTGTTTTATTTTTGTCTCACGCTAAATAGGTTTACTGCACCTTTACATTTATTTTTTTTACATTTATTTATCATGTGCCACTTGAGTGAAAAGAAAATTAAAGAAAAGTCAAGTAAAGTCCTACAGACTTTACTTTAATAATCTATTTTCGTATACGCATATTTGAATTTTTGTTATATACAAGTGAAAATATAAAAAAAAATCCAAGGTACATCACCTTAAATTTTGCAGAGTTTCAAGTTTCTATTTTAATTTATTTGCTACTATTCAATAAAATTCTTATTTTTTAAATGTTTTTTGGCTAGAATTAATGTAATGTTTTAAATTTAAGAATAAACACTGAAAAGCATTGTATATTTACATTTCTTGTACAATTTTTTTTATTTGTTCATTGAAACATTGTTGTTTTACTCGTATAATTATTTATTGACTCAGAGGGTCTTGTGAATTGTTTAGTAACTTTATATATCGGTTTAATAAAAGTATTTTGATTGACGAAAAATTTATGATGTAATCATTTGTTTTGTTGAAATATATATTTTTTACAAAATTTGTTGGTCTTAATTTCAATTTTTTTTTATTAAGTTACATTCACATATATTACTAGAGCCTGTTAATGTTGGGAAGAACTGAGTATGCAAAATATTAAGGGAAACCCCATATTTGCCTTTAGTATCAGATTTGTTAGAAAATAGGATGGGGTAGGGAGAGAATTAATACATATTGTATGAGTTTCAAGAGTAAAAACCTTCAACTCTTTATGTGTGATGATTTAGTAAGACGTAGTTTTCTGGATTGCTGATGGTGCAAATAAAAAGTACATATGCATGTAATTAAACCAAAAAAATATCTTTTACACAAACAATTAGATGATACTTCCATCCATACCCATTAGTTAACCTAAAACCAATGAAGGGAAATATGCATTAGTACCTGAAAATTTATGTAACATGCAACTTTTTGAAATAATTTTTTTCATTTTATTTTATGCATAGGAACTCCAGGTCCACGTTAAAATTATATTTATGGCTTATAGTGCTTAATAAAATAGCCTACTGAAAAGAAGTGCAAAAATTAATAGTTTCCATTTCAGAAGTCTTTCCTACCCTCTCTTACAAATCAATGCTATCTATATTAAAATTATAATCATAGACCATATTAAAATTTAAGTCCTCGTCATCTAAACATTGTTAAAAATTGAAAATGTTGATTGGTTGGTTGGTTGACATATATATTCGGGTTTGTGTGCTTGATCAGAGACCCGCTTATAAACCTTCGTCAAGTAAGACAGACACAACAGACAACACACACACACATAAGTGGATCCATCTAATTTTTAGAGACAGAGGCCAACTAGAGGATCCCCAGAATTGGCTTGTCACCCCCAGAGGTATTGATTTGGTATGGGAACTTGGAGGACTTTCGGACCCAACAGATTTAACGAGCACGTACTCCGCATATACTCGACAAACACAAACATCCATGCCTTACCGGGATTCGAACCCGAACCCAGAGGCTCCAAAGGCTAGCTCCCTAACCGTTGCGCCGCCGGGTCGGCTGAAAATGTTCTCTCCAGGAAACCCCATACTGGGCTTGCCAGCTTTCAGTATAATTAATACATATAAACTAATTAACACGACAAAAACCAAATTTTTAACTACAAAAACTAAATTTTTAACTACAAAAAAGAACCCAGAAAATTTCGTTTTCTTCATTCGTTTTTACAAGAAAATCAAGAACGCTGCGTACGATGTCTATTCAGGTGTCGGTTCGTCACTTGACTGTGGTTCTAAATTACGACGCCCGTCTCCAATAGCAATCGTGTAGCTCTAGTGCGACGATAAATCAAACTAGCCTAACCAAGAGAATCAAGGAAATCCATATATTGATCTTGATTACAAAATACAAACCAAGTGACAGATGGGGCTTGCTTATCATTTGTTTCTTGTTTAAAATTACGAAGCATGTTGACAGTGTTGTTTGTTGCTAGTAATAGGGTTGGTTGGTAGACATATATTTCCAGGCTTGACTGGTAATAGTGTATTTGTTGACTAATTTTTTTTATCATTGTAAATTAAGCGTTTTTCTTTTTTCAAAATTTTGTCAAATATAAGGTAAAAAATGAATTTTAAAATTAGGACGAAAAATTACGCCCGAAAACGCTTTGTGGCTGTCACGTGATATCTATGACGTCACTAGTAACTATAAACAAACTTTGAAACACCATTTTGGAATCTACTTTAAGCAAATTTGAACTATCAGCTTCTGTAAAACTTCCTTTTATTATCTATATAATTCTTATTTTAATAGTAAATTAGATAAAATCCAGTTTAATTACAAACAAAAAACATTACACCGGTTTGTTTATAAATACTAGTGACGTCAGCCAAATCGACGTATCTGTGATCACGTGACGTACTGATTAAAAAAAGCCATTTTAAAATGATTTTTATTAATTATTTAAAGATTTATTTTGCAAAAAAATATATGCGTTTGTTATTTTTGGGTTCAAACTATAATTAATTTGTTATTGGATGGTATTTTAGCGATACAGTCAAGTACCCTATTAGCTTCGCATTGTGAACTTCGGTTAGGTTTACCAAAAAAAAATGCGTTGCAGGAATATGTTAAACAAGTTGGCATATTTCTTCGTTACATTACTACTTTACATTTCTCTTGCGATACGCCCAAGCAATATGTGTCAATGTGAGCCCTAGTACGAGGTTCACAATGAACCATTAATATCAACTGTCAAATAAAATATACATTTTAAAGAATGGACATGTTTCCGATCTTGAGTAGTATTACAAATGCTGAAAGTAAATAAATTCGTTCTCGAGCCACGATTGGTGAATCAATGTCACGTGGGAACAAAGCGACGATAGAAGGAGGAACACTGATTGAAGAATGATAGTTGGAAGAAACTACCTTACGTTACCTGAACAAGGCAATTATAACAGTAACTTGGCGAAAATTTCTACAAACAAAATGCTATAAAAGTAAACTTATCATCCCACCTTTACGCAGAACGAATTTAGTATCCAATACTTTTCACAATTATTTTTTTTTACCAAAACAACACAATGTCAGGTCGAGGCAAGAACAAGCCCAAGTACATGAAATCCAAATCTTGTACAAGAAAGGCAGGTGTTTATTTCCCTGTAGGCCGGGTCCACCGCTTACTGCTCAATGGAGAGTACAGCGAACGTGTGGGTGCAGGGGCACCCATATTTATGGCTAAAGTACTCGAGTACCTTGTCGCAGAGGTCCTACATAGGGCCGGGAATGAGGCAAGGGTCACCAGGAAAGACAACAACGAGAACAGAATAACCTCAAGGCATCTGCAGTTGACCTTCAGGAAGGATGATGAACTCAACAAGCTGTTAAACTGCTTGACTAATACCCAAGAAGGAGCTATGCCCAACATTCAGAAGGAGTTGTTGCCCAAGAAGACTTTGAAGCCTGACCATCAAAAGGGACCTACCAGTCAAGAACTGTGAGTGATTATTCTTAATTTAAAATGCCTAAGCATTTTCGTATGGTATGTTTTCAGTGTATTATTGAGTGTGGTTATAGATTTTTTTACTATGCGATTGTTCTTGTATGTGGTGTTTTATTCGTGTAGTTTAGTGATGTGAGGAAATGCTACTATTTCATACAATTCCATGCTAACTCTTGTTTACACTTTTTAATAAGTCTTGAGATCGTACTAAATTTTGTGCATTTATTTCCTTCGCTAATACTGTTGTTAAGTACTTCATATTGAACAGTTAAAATTGTAATTGAATTAACTAGTGCTAACATTACGCTAGTGGTGAAAAGTATAAAAAAATGTTGTAAGATTGCTTCATACTTCAATGGATAGCAAGTTAAGCTTCAATAAATTTCTTAAACATTACGATTTTATGAAGTTCATACAAGTAATATATTTTTTTGGTACCTTTCATAACTAAAAAGTGTTCCATTTCTTAATTTTCTAGACAATACTTTTACTGATCAAATGCAAAATACTACTCTTCTTATAGACAATTTTTATGCCGAGCCATTAGAATATAATATTGGCAAAGGATTTATTTTGAACATATTTCTAGATAAATTGATTGCTTTATGCGAAAGAAATTTTAAAGAAGTTGATAAATGAAGATATAAAATAATTTTTAGCTAAAATATAGATCGCATGAACTTGTCAATGTTTAACATTAATTTACAAGGACGTATTAAATTTTCCAAAGAAAATTCTTTTAAATCTAATTGCTGAATTTCAATTCACAAGTAACAATTTCTAAGTTATAATCATAGGTAGAAAAAAGCGTTTAAAAGTCAAAAATTAAAGAAAATGTTGATAGTTATTTTTTATTGACAAATTTTTTTGTATAGGCTTATGGATATGTTATAAAAGCTAAGCTCTAAACATGTTGGAATCTGAAAAAGCTTGACCCTCGCCTGAAACCACCTCTAATTTTAAGGTTGTGCAAAAGGCACACTATAATTTTTGTTTACACTATAATCATCATGTTTTTGATTTTCGTTCTACAAAAACTATATAAAACGATATCAAACATTTTTTTTTTCATAAAAGAAGCGATTTAACATTGTTGACCTGAGCTCTTCATGTACATAATAATCTTTTGAGACCTGTGGCAGCCATTTAAATGGATTTTGATTTGCGTTCCCGTTACTACAGAATTTAATTCAAAGTTTAAGAAATATTTTTTAATGATAGATGAGGATATGAAAAACACTTTTACTTTTGATTGCAGGCATCTATTTGTACACAGAATGACGTAGCACGAGCGTCAAGCGCGATTTCGGAGGTCTTGCAAAAAAAAATTTCAGCAGTACATTTTAAAGACATTTCACGTAGAAAAAATTATAAATGATTAGTACATACCGAGAGTTCAAAGCTTTGCTTATGCATTCATAGCACAACAAAATTGTATTTTTAGCGATTAAGACTTCAACATACATTAAACTGGATGTAATCCTCCATAAATATTAAATTTAGTTTTATAAAAATTTCTTGCAAAACATACTCTTAAGTAAATATATTTTTTAAAAATAGGTTTACATAGAAATTACATGCTTTGGATTTTGCAGGAGTCACAGTAGAATAAAAAGAAAGCACAAATTCAATGGTGTTACATTTTATTAACATCATAACATAGAAGACAAAATGATTTACAAATAAATTAATTCAAACAAGTCAACGATTCATAACATTCTTTGTACATTAATGGCGATTGACACGTTGTTAAAGGTGCAACTTCATTAGAATCGTGTCATTTTTATATAGAATATCTGAATCTTTATCGAGGTAACACACATACAACACTTATCTTATTTTAACTGGATGAATGACTTTTGTATAGAAACCAGATTAACAGACTAATTAAACGTGTAATCTAGTTTACTCGAACTAATTTGAAATGGTAAATGTAACAATTGGCCAAGTCCGTTACAGAAATGAAAAAAGAAACCAATGAGGATATATTTATGGGGATCTTGACTTATTTTCGCATTTAGCGATTCATTTGACTCGTATTATTATTATAGGCAAAATTGACACAATGAATCGAAAAATGAGTATATAAATTTTTGTAACGTAATTCCTAATGTAATAGCAATAAGATACTATACTTAAAATAATTAAAAGAATTATTTTTTTAACAATGAACGATTTTATTCGTCAGATAATGTAAAAAGATTTTCTAAAGGGGGCAAGTAGTAATATTTCAATAGTTCTAATGAAACGATGATTTTACTTTACCTTTTCTAAATACTTTAAAAAGAATTTTTAAAAAAGTTATTTTAATATTTTATAGCTATTTTTTCTGGTGAAATGCTATTTTTAATAAAGAAACTAGTTATTTAAGGTATAAATTTTGTAAGATTGAAACAATGAGCTAATACACATAAAACTGATAACAAATTTTAGACACTTTCACTTGTAAATTTTTCAACAACTTTTTATATTCTCAAAGTATTTAGAAATAAGTCAAAACCTTATCTAATATGAATACTATAATATAAGGTAATCAAGAGGACTACCGTAAAATTAAAAGGAAGAAAATTTTCAAAAAACGCTATGGAAAAACCATGTGTAGGTGACGATTTTTTTCTATATATCCTAATTATGATATTTAGATGCACATTACTTTTTCCGCATACATTGTGCGTATCCTCAAAAATACTCTTAAAATGATTCTTTTTATTATTTAGCCCTTTAAAAAGGGTAAGGCATGTTCACTCTGAGTGACAATTAAAAAACAATTAACAAATCCACTATTTTAAACATTTTCGATTTGGTTTAAACTGGTACAGAGCTCTCTGGAGATTTCGATCTAAGAACCCGATAATGCTGTTTCTATGGTGCATGGCCCAAAAATAAAATATTTAATTTTAAACATTATAAGCCAATTTTTACTTAGCATGAAGAAACAATCAGAACTCATTGATTTTATCTCGTTTGGAACTCAACGATTGTAAGGGCCATTTTACACACAATACAATTTTTTGCCGTAAAAATATCGTTGATAAAACTAAGTACGATATTTTTCATTTGTCATTTCCAATTGATTTACCATTTCCACTGTAGATCATACAGAAACACAAGCACGGCAAAAAATATACGCAACTTTTTTGTGTGAAACGAGCTTAATACAAGTCTGCAAAATCACCGAAGAATAAGTCACTTTCTGAAAATAACAGATTAAATAACTGCAGCAAAGATCAATTGATGTCTGCTAAACTTCAATTTAAAGTATTGACGTAAAGATATTCTGATTGTAAAGAGTTAATAGTTTATCACTAGTTTATCTCGTTTTGTCTACCAACTCCTCCAACAATGCCATCTATCCATCCGATATAATGGGACACTTCAGTGTAGACTCCTGGCTTTCCTGGCCTGGCACATCCTACACCCCAGGACACTACACCGATCAGGACATCTCGGCCTCCATGTGTCTGAAACAATGGTCCGCCAGAATCACCCTAAAATGAAATCACGTATTAGATCTTTTATTCTTGTGCCCTAATCAAAAAATATTTTTTGTATCTGGTACCTTTAAAACCTTTCTGGTACATTTACCTTTCTAAAAAAGAAAAAAATGCCATCTGAAAAACTAGATTGTTTGTGTGAAACTGTAAGGTAACAGAGAACAAAACGACCACTCAAAATCTCGAATTTTCATTTCAACTTTAGTTACTGAATCGTGCCTTTACGAAAAAACTTCTATGATGCACATTTGAATATGGGGCTGGAGTTTGAAAATTTGGTAGTTAATTTCAATATAACTTTGTTGCCAGCTTTAAATGTCATTATTTCAAAACAAATTTTCAGCCTTAAGGTACATTTTTCTCTTTTTCTATTTTACGAGAAGGGTTGCAATTTTCTGTGATGTCGTATTTATGTCTATTTAACACAGTGAACCAAAAATATTCCAAAACAATATTAAGTGTGTAAAAATAAGGCGATTTTTCTAATTTAAGAAATGAGCAAAATTTCTATTTATGTTAATAACTTAAAATTATGAATGTTTTATTGCAAGATTGAGGTTCCTTGCGTTGAATAGATTTTTTTATTTCTATAAAAAAGTATTTGTAGATACATGCAATAGTTGTGCTGGAAAGTGTACCTAAAAGCTAAAAATCGGGGTTTTAAAATGACGTGTGAAGCTGGAAACAAAGTTATATTGAAATTAACTACCAAATTTGCGAACTGCAACACCATATTCAGGTGCGTATTATATAAAAAATTTCGTAAATATTCATTTTAGTGATTGAAAGTTAAAATAAAAATTGGATATTTTGAAGCTTCGATATGTTCCCTGTCCCCTTAAGTAAACTTGCACAAATACCAATCGTTGATTTTCTTTTTCGTGACGAAATAAAAAAAAAATATAATTGGATCCTTGTCTTGACCTGTCGTTGCCTTAATGTGATCGGCTTGTTTTATTGAAATAATAAACTTCTTTTAAAAGTAGTTCGCATAACATGACATAGCGAATATAATAAAGAGAACATTGAGTCGTTACCCAAACTTTTAATTGGTAGAGTAGCTTGGGCCAATTGCAGACACATAGTCTTTTGGATAAGAAATGTGCCCTTTTCCTTTATGTTTTTATTAATTACTTTTTATAAAATCAAACTACTCGATTATATCTTTAATTGGTCCTTTAATACTCTTACAATAAAATTTAAACGGCTAAAATATTTTTTGAGGAGAATCAACATTGTCGTTTTGACCTCTCTACTTTTACTTGAGTGTACGAAAAATGAGATATAATAATTGTATGATATTTGTAGAGACCCTATGTAGCAACGTAATTTTCAGTTAAATGTTTATGTGGTAATTTCGAATTTTGAATATACAGTACATGTTATTCTGTTATAAAATGTTGCTTCTAAGTTTTAAAATGGATGTTAAAAATTAAATGCGTTTTCAATTATAAATTTTTAATGACCTTTAAAAGAAAAACTTGAACTTGTCAAACACTATTTTATATTTAAAGGAACTTTGTCTTCTGAAACTTTTTCCGTACATTCAATTGGCAACTTAATTTTATTATTCAAGATCATTTAAATTCAGCATCAAACTTTTCTCCAATGACCAAAGAAGATGTAAAATGAATTAAAATACAGGTAAATAGTTTAAATATGCAAATTAATTTTGAAAAATTCAAACTTAATTGAAATGTTATTTATACTAGTTTGTAAATACCTGATGAAGCCTCTTATCCGATATATTTTTCTAGCACAAAAGATGCATACATAATATCGTTATGTTAATAAATGATATTTAATATTATTTCAACGAATTGTATAACAATAAAAGTTTTTGATGTCTTTCTAAGTATTAAATGCAATAGTATTATTTACTACTATTAATTTACGCTTTAAATGTAACAATACTTTGTAATATTTGTAGAAATTATACAGTATGTCTTAAACATTTTCTAGCCCTTCAAAATTATGTTTAAGGTAACATTGGTTAACTGCAATAGTCTAGAAGGATTTGAGAAATGATAAACTAAAAATAAAATGAGTGTCTGTAAAGTACCGATGCTTTCTAACACGTATATGACTAGCAATGAGACGCCTTTTATCAAATTTCAAGGATATTTATTTTAAATAAAAAAACCCATGTTATTTAATTCTAGTCATAGTGAAGTTTAATTGAAAAAAAATACACGAATTCCAACTAGTCATTCACTCTTAAAACAAAAGAGTGAAATTCACTCCTATAGGAGAAGTGCATTTTCGGCACCGGAAAGGAGTGAAAATTAACTCAGACTGAGTTAAAACCGCTCGTTTTAAGAGTGTAGGACGCAGATTGTTTTCTTTTATTTCTTTTGGCCACTCCGAAAAAGAGTGAAATTCACTCCTATAGGAGAAGTGCATTTTCGGCACGGAAAGGAGTGGAAATTAACTCAGACTGAGTTAAAACCGCTCGTTTGTTTTAAGAGTGTTGGTTAGTTATGAGGAACTTTTTATTTTTATCTACAAATTAAGCCCAAATTACCCTATTTAAGAAAGATTTAGCTTCTGTAATTGTCTTCAAAGCTTGGTCACCGTCATCTAACCGTGAAACAGAATTATAAAATAATGTAAACGGGTCTGTTTTATCATTGCATTAACATCCCTATATTCAATAAAATGAAGGTTGTAGTTGCAAAACTCGCATTTTTCAATGTATAACTAAGATATACGGTCCTGTCTGTCCATTGGCGAATTTTGACGATCATAAGTTCAATTGGATAAAGTCGCCAATGAATGGGAGGGACCCTATACCTTAGTTAAGCTTTGGAGCATGCGAGTTTTGCTCCTAGACCCTTCAAATGTTATTTATACAAATTTATTATAATCTACTAATTTGTAAATATCTTGGTTTCCTTTTTAATTTAACAACTTACCTGACAAACACTTTTCCCGCCTTCTCTGTATCCAGCACAAATCATTGTATCGGCCAAATTATCTCCATATGCCTGGCGACAGTCCGAATCACTTACAATGGGCAGAGCGACAGTTTGAAGTCTGCTCGGTGTCACTCGGACTCCTAAGTAATAATATAAAAGCAGTATGTAATATAATAAGAAAGAGAAGAGAAGAGAAGTAAAGTATACAAGCCAAACAATTTCAAAATAAATAGAAATTATTTAAATGTAAATTTCATTGTGGCATTGTGTTAACGTTCGAGCGTTAGGAATCACGGTTTAAAAATAATAAGATTAGACTTCAAAGATAGCAATAACGAAATTATTCAAAAAATATTAAAAAGCTTACTGAAAAATTATAATGAAATAAATTTTAAAACTTTGTAATCTAACATATCGATTCAATGAATATAGGATTATATTGAACAGACCAAGAAAAATTCATTGCCCTAAAGCAATTCCTTTTTTAGATATGTTTTGAAACATCACTTTTTACTAAAAAATAAGGTTCTTCATGAAGCTACTCTGAAAGTAGAAGTTTCGTAACCATGAAATGCATTTATCTAAGTCGAAAATGCTACATGACTTTTTTAAAAACTATCATAGACTCAAAATGTAAACTTTAATGTAAATAAAGAGAGGGAACTTTAATTTAAAGCAATAAAAGAAAAATGTTATTTTTTAAAAATTCGCATTTTCATGAAGGAGGGGGGATGCATTTTAAATTTTATACAACACAATAACCTTAATTAAACTTTGAAAACAGAATGCCCGAACGCCTCATATTTTAAGTAAATCCGTAAAGAAACCGTTATTTTTAAGGAAAAGTATAAGTTTTATTAAAAAGTTATCATTCATGTTATATCAGTTATTCATTTCTTTAAGAACAATAATGCAAAAACAGTAACCTCATTTGAAAGGAAGAAACATAAGTTTCCATTGTTAACAGAAAAATATCTTATTGAGAAACAAAGAAAAAAATGCCCCCTGAAAAACTAGATTGTTTGTGTGAAATTGTTAAGTAAACTTACACAATACCAATTGTTGCTTTTCTTTTTCGTAAAGAAATAAAAAAAAGATATTAATGGTATAAGACACGAAAACCAACCATTAATGTTTGCAGTTCATTTAAATGCCCACTATTTACACCAAAATATGTATTAAAGTAATTTTTCAATCATACTAATGTTTAGAGTAATAGTGGTAGGTTGAGTTCAACACAGTTGTTTTTTTACATGTCTATCTGCACGCTCAATTGGGTTTAGCAAGAAGAGATACACTTTACATTTTAAATGGGCATTTATTACGGTATAGCACGCTCCATTAGATGTGTCAACACTGTGTTTAATAGCTATTACAGGAGAGTTAAGAAAAATTGTATAATCTCTTGTTACTTGGAACCTCAAATCTCCGTAGCTTTTTTTTTCAATCATTTGAGTTATTCATTTAAACACAATAATTTTTTGAAGTATTTTCGGGCTAATAAGTTTTCCCGAATTAAAATAAGTTAAAGAACAGACAGTTGAATAATCGTATTTAGAATTTGTTTTTTTATTGCTGGCACAAAGATGTGTTTTTGCATTTTTTATGCAATTTTATATGTACCAAATAAATGATATGAATACCAAATAAATATTCGTAATAAGACCATAAATATCACAACTGTTTTTAAGATTTTCTTAAGTTTAAGATTGTTTATACATTATTTTTACAAATACAAATCCAATTATAAAAATTGACGTTATAAAAATGTGTAATCTAACTAATTAAGGGAAGGGTTCACTTCCGTTATTAATCGACATAAAAAATTACCTAAAATAATTTTTTGTATTCATATTTTTTTTTGTTTTTTACTGTTTTTTTAACGATTTATAATTGTAACAACGGTCAAACAAAGCTTTATCCATAATTATTTCCAATAAATAAAAGTTAGTTATAGATACCTGTAAATAAATAAAAATAAATAAAATGGGCACAAATTGAAATCCCTTCCTAAAGGTATTGTCAAAAAAATTTCACATGTGGAAATATCAATACAGTGCAAAAACCAGAATTCTTTATAAATGGAGTAACTTTGAAATAGTTTTATATCGTGGGGCTTATTAGTATTGCAAAGTGTGGCGATGAAATTTATTTTTAAATTTTTTGCTATGTTTCCTGTAAGTCAATCTATATTTAAACCAATGGGGTTGTTTCACGGAGGATCTGACAACAGCTCCGCGGTCTTGTTTTCATTTTTCTCAAATTACTTTTGTTTTGGTATTCGGGAGTGAGTTTTCGAAGAATATTTTAGGTATTTTTTTAAATGCCAACTTCTTGCTGTGCTGTTGGCTGTTCTAATCATTTATTAAAGAAAAATTGCATAGAAAGAAAAGTTTCATTTCATCTATTTCCCCATTCTGATCCAATTCCTACACTTAACAAACAATCAATGTGATAAAATATGTAAATAAATGCCAGGATGAGTAAACCCTTACGACATGGAAATAACAATCATATTCAAGTCTCAACACAACAATAACAGTGCATAAATAGTAAATACCCACACTGTATAATGCAATTATACATTGTTGTTATTGCGTTGATTCTTCTGAATACCAAAACAAATGTAATTCGAGAAAAATGAAAACAAGACCGCGGAGTTGTTGCCAGATTCTCCGTGAAACAACCCCATTGTCATTTAAAATCATTAACAATTCTAGAAATATTTTACCTTGAAGAGAGTGAGAGTTATCCTTTTTTCAAAAACAGTCAAAACTCCTTAATTCGAAACCCAAATGACCTACATAATTATTTCGCCGAAAGAATAACTAGATTTATATCCGAAAAGACTATAAATACGACTGGACGGAATGAGCAGTATACAGTCCCTGGACAAATTATTAGACACAATGCAAGGTTTCATATATCAATCAATGATGAAAAATACAGGCAATATTTGTCCGGGACTACACGAGGATATCATTTTTATATGCTAAAGTGTATCAAAATCGTTTTTGTTCATCCCCAACCAATCTTGATTCACTACTTGAGTCCATGATGCAAACTTTTTAACTTTCTACTGAATTGAAAGGGACGACTCAAACATTATCGAACTGAATTATTGGTCTGATTTCATCTAACTAAAAAAAATAATTTAATAATCGGACTTATTAAGTATTTGATGATGAGTTTAACTAAATGAAAATTACCTTCTTTCATTAGCCCCAACAGATGCATATGCCATTCCACTAGCTTGATGTCCGGATGATGGCAAAGCAATGCTTTTAACTTTGCTACTGAATTGAAAGGGGGGATCGACTCGAAGAAGGGCAATGTCATTTCGGAACCTGAACATGTCGTATTGGTCGTGAATTTGCACGTCTACGACCTGAAATTAAAAAATTACACATCGCGATCACTTAACTTATGGAAGTATGTAATAAAATGAGTTTTAACGATAAATGAAAAATATTTCTTGTTATTATAAGCTTGTATACGATTTGATAAAGTTTTAAAATTCTTAGTTGAATTATATCACTTCATTTACAATGCTGACATTAGTTACAGTAACATCACAAATAATTATTCCCTTCAAATACTACACTATTTACAATATAATATATAAATTATTTATTTAACATAATACTTTTAATATTATTTATTACACTAAATTATTTAAATATTTACTATATCAAATGTTTCCACAATTTAATAAAAATTGCTAATGTTCTGTTATTTGTAGTAACCCATACAGTTTATAATGTATTCCACCAAGTGAAATGTATATGGACTATTAAATTTTTGATCATTAAAATCAACAATGTTTAACTATTTATATACTTGTCCTATGATGTTTTCCATTACTGAAAATCATACTTACTTTGTGAATGTAATAATCTCCTACATCTAAGGATTTTATTCGATTTTCATCTCTTAAGTTCGTTGTAGCCGATACAACTCGATAGTTGTTCAACAGAGCCCTAGGGGAGTAAGAGCAAAATTATATTAGTATCAGTCAGTGTTGGGCAAATTTTAATTGCAACAATTAAAGATTAACAATTAATTGGTAAATGTAACCACAACAACTAACAATTTATCAATTGTAATTGTGGAAAATTACCATTAACAATTATTTAATTGTTAACTACAATAGTAACAATTAACAATTAATTAATTGTTAACTGCAGTAGTAACAATTAACAATTAATTTGTTAATTGTAGTGGTAACAATTAATTAATTTTCAATTGTTTTGTTAATTTTAATTAAAAATAACAATTATAAAAACACTGCTGTATAATATAAATCCGGTATATATAAATATACAATATACCCGTGTGGTTTCGGGTAGTAGAATAGTGCTCCCCCCCCCCCTTTTTTTCCTGCGGTTAAATAAATACGTTGGCAACAAATAAAAGACCGATCCAAATAATCATCAATATCTTTATTTAAACAAAATTAGACAGACAATAACAATTTAATATTTCCTGTAATAATTTAAATTACACGTCAGTACCACTCTCTTCTCGAACATGCTGTCTGACAGTTTGTGACTCTTTGGCAGATTTGTCATTGTCACAGCTTAATTTTCCTATATCTTTACTCATTTCGTTTTAATACATAAAGTTAATTGTTAGTTTGAATTGTTTTATAAAATAACTAAAAACGTTTATTGCAATTATTTTGATTGTGAGTTACAATTGACATACGTTAATCAAATTAATTTAATTGCAAGGTGCAATTAAAAGTTCAATTGCGATTAATTTAATTGCGATTAATTTAATTGCAATTACTTTTTTAGTCAATTAACAAGATAATTGACAAATTAATTGATTAATGCCCAACACTGGTATCAGTGTAATCAAAGAGGATTATTTTAACCCATTAAATGCCGCTAATAACCCCTCTGAAACAATTGGAATGATTTTATATTTTGAGTTTCAATACAAGTCTAAAATCAATTAGTTTAAATTTTTGAAAAATCTTCACTTAGCTAGGAAATACGAAACGGCTCGAAAATGAGACTTGTCTGCTTAAGGGTTTTAAAAAACGACTGCAAATAATTTTAATTGTATTTTTTAACCCCTGTTTGTTATGAATTGAAAAATGAAATATTTTTTCCCTGTTCATTTTTCCTTTTAACTCTTTAACTCGAATCAATAAATGTTTGTGAATTATTTTTTCAAATATATAAAGTTACAATTTTGCTTAATTTTAAAAAATAACAATAGAACTTACGTCTCAAACATAATTACCAATAAAAGTCAGGAACTTTATTAGCCAATGTAAAAAAAGAATTTTGTGTTATCTTAATTACTTGTGGAGCAAAAAATATTAATCGATGGTTCCATGTGCTTTACAGGTTAAACATGATAAAAGGGTGTTTCATTCAATGAATTTAATTATGAGTTTTTATATTTGAAGTCAAAAATTTTCTTGTAATTTCAAAACTAATTCCAAAATTTTCTAAAACAGTAGTACTTCCCAATAAATTAAATTAATTCACCAATTCAAACACTGCAAAATTTGGAGTAACGTTACTCCATAAAAGTAGTGGTAAAATCCAGGATTTCGCTGCCTCTGGCTTTATGGAGTAATGCTACACCATAAAATTGGAACAAAGCTTCAAAATTATATTTTGTGTCAACTCGCTCCTATTTTGTGTTCTATCGTTATTCCTAAAGGTGATGCAAAAACATAAATACAGTCCCTGGACAAATTATTAGACGCACTGTATTTTTTTAGTAATTTTATGTTTCTTAAGAGTTTTTATGCAATAATGGTATATTTAAACTACAATATTATTGATTTTTATTTAAAAGAATTGTTGTAGACTACATGATTGTATTTATTTTAAGATAATTATGATTAATTATGATTCAAATTAATTTATATTAACTATTTATTATAAGAATATTTATGTGTGAAATCTTCGTCCTCAAATGCAGGAGACAGTACAGTCTTGCATTGATAGCATGCCGCGCAGAATTAAAGTTTTGATAGTGGCTAAAGGTGGCTCAACTAAATATTGACTTTTACTAACATTATTAAGTTTTAAAGAAAAGGGAAATTAAACTTATGCTTTTCTAAATTAATGCTGTTTTATTTATGTCAAATAAATCGGTAATTGATTGGATTATATAAAAATAAAAAACAAATCAATTTAGAATAATAAAACGGTACAATATGACCCGGTAATTAATATTTTACACGAAATCTTGCAGTGCGTCTAATAATTTGTCGAGGGACTGTACTGCCAACAGTTTAATGGAGTAAAGTTACACCATTTTTACACAAGTTATTGCTCGTTAAATCATTTGTTTCTTAACTCTTTTGTTTTATGCGTCAGAGTCAAATTAACATATATCCTCAGTTAACATCAGAGATGAATCCCTCTGGCACAATAATCCTTGTCAAACAATTAAAGAAAAAAAATCATAAAAGATTTAAACGACAGCTTTTATGTCTCCAAGATCTTTATCTGAACTACATTTATCACAAAAATCTTGTTTTCAAGTTCTTAAATACGACTGTTCATTTGTTATCGAGCAATAATTGAGGCATTACAATAAAAGCATCAGTGCATTTTAAAAAAGCTTTGGGCAGCGGAAGCACTAAAGAAAGGAAAACAGAATCAATAGGAGGAAAAAAAGTATCCAGGAAGTAAACATAAGATTTTGAAATGCTTATTTTCTTGTTAATGATCATTTAAACTGCTGAAACTTTTCGAAAGAAATCGATCGTATTTGCAATTTAGATTTCGAGGAATTTTTTTAAGGTAACAAATGCTTTTTTGAGTCCTAGCAAATAAATGGTGAGTAACTTTCCCATCAAAACCACAAATGAACTATGTACATAGGATAAGGCATACTTATTAAAAGTGCTTAAAATATTTCGATAACTTAAATATGCCGATTTTCACTAAAATAATATTCCTCTCTAAGGTTTCATAGAGCCAAAACATTACACTGTTAAAAATTAGGCACTTTGTTTCGCCAAAAATATGGTTCCTAGTAGCTGCAATGGCTGTGTGGTGAAACGTTCAACCATATTTTTGGTATTCGTTCGAACCATTTCTCTGGTTTTTGCTTCCAAATCCAGAAAAATGGTTCAACCAAACACCGAAAAAAAGGTGAAACATTTCACTACACAGCCGTTGCAGCTACTAGGAACCAATATCATGGTGAAAGGAACCAATATCATGGTGAAACCAAGCACAAAACTTTTAACAGTGTAGATTGCCATTTGATTAACATTACAAATTGTATCTTTACTCTTTTATTAAACTTTTAACGATACAATTGAATTTATGTAGAAAATCATCTAACAGTAAGATAATGAAAGATGACGGAAAGAATACATGGTGAAAATTAAGGGTTTTATATTAAAAAAAATTGTAAATTTACCCCAGCAAAATGTATGACAAAAAATTTCAGTATAGCTTCTAACTGAAAACGTTTTCTTTTTTCGTAGGCCTGTTATTTTAGATTTTTTTTTATTTAGTTGTGTACTGTTTAGCCGAGAAAGAAAAGAATATTAAAAGAATATAGAAAACTTAATTTGTAGTTAATATTTACCGAATTAAAGCTGTCAGCTTTAATTCGTGAAATATTAACTTCAAATTTAAAATAAACATCCCAATTAAATTAAAACAAATTAAAGATTACAAGAAGACAGGGAAACACAGTGAAAGTGAAGAATTTGAATGTGATTTATCATTACCGGTTGCCTTTGGTTAACATAGCATATACTAAACTTCAAGCTCATAATCGAAATGCCTATAATATATTTCTTTAACGAAACACTTCCTTATTTATTTTTCCTAAAAAAGAACTATTTTGTAACAAAAGACCGACAAAAATAAAAACAATTAAAATCTTTTATGTTTCGAACCACGCATTTAAAAACTATGCAATTAAAAGCTTATCATAAGTTACTCTTTTATTTATTTTCCATAATTTGGTACGCACGATTAAACACGGTTTTTGGGACTGGAGAAGATAATTTAAAGCTTTTGTTCATGAATTCAGACACAAATAAGTTAATAACTGCTATTTTTAGTAGAAATGCCAGTGTAACTTCAGGATTTAGAAGGAAGAAAGTAAATATGTGTTTCGGAAACAAATTCCTAAGAATAGTGCCTGATTATTTTTAAAATGCTTTTACTTATTAGAATGAGATAGATTTTTTGGGTCGTTCAAACAGTGCAAAACAAATCAAAGAAACTCATTTTTTACTTATTACCCAAGAGGGAAATATGCATAAATGGTTTAATGATGTATCTCTTAAAATTATCCTTTAAAGCAACATAGCACTATACAAATAAAAAGACGCTTCTTACAATAACATGGCAGAAAGGACACTTTTCCATGAATGAGGCTATTTTTGTTTCTTAAAAAACAATCAATGATATTTGCATAAAAAAATATGTACGCCATATGTTTCCCGACAGTTCAAATACTTTGCAAGAAAAATAATTTCAATATTAAACAAAAGAATTTTTTCGTAATTCTTGTCTTTTGCATTGTTTAATGTTTGTCTGAAAAAAACATGTTTTGCATTTATATTTTACTTTATTCTTGGAGTACTACTATTAATTTTAAAGGAAACTGACCATAAATTTTATCAATCATTTTCTAAAAAATCGATTACATCCGAGTAAAAATGTTGTGTATGAGAAAGAAATTGCAAATATTTTTGTTCCTTGAGAAGTTAAACATATAAGATAATTAACTGTATTTAGGACTGGCAAGAGCTGCGGTAGCTCAGTCGTGTGAAGCGTCGTGCTCGCATCGGGAGGGTTGTGGGTTCTGTCCTCGGCGGTGCTCGCAATTCTGATGGTTGCTGGGTCGGCGCTTGTATTCGACTAAAGACCGCCGTGTTGCTAATGGTGACTGGGGCACGTTAAATATGTCGTGGTCACAAAGTCCTCCATGTTCCCATATCAAATTAATACCTCTGGGGGTACCAAATCAGGGGGTTATCGGCCTTTGATCTGGTTCAAAATTCCGATATGTGAGTGAGAATGGATGTGTGAAAGGGACCTTCCTGTAAAACGGATGTGTCATGCTGCGAGCAAAAGTCGGACTTCCTCCCTTGTGGCGCTCAATAAAAACGGAAGCCGCCCCACTTCGCCTTAAAATCGGGTAGTTCTCTACTCCGGGCTCGTTTACCGAGTGGCATTAGAAACAACAACAACAACAGGACTGGCAATGTAGGACTTATAAGAATGAAATAGTGTTTTTCACATTTTAGCAATGGTTACGTTTTTTCCGAGGTGTATGATCAACTTTTTTTTTTGCACTGTTAAACTTTATTTCAAATCTAAATTAGTTCCTTAGAATATTAAGTTTAATTGCTGGCAAAACGCAAGTATGTTGTACTTGAGCATTTAAAAGATTCAAAACCTAATCAAACTCAAAAATATCCAAACACGAGAATATACAATAGTATTTAAACTTAAAAAAAATGCAAAAAGTGCCATACAATTAAAACAGATAATTCTTTAAATACAACTAATAATTTATCCTGATACCGATAAAGATACAATTTACAATGTCGACTGAAAAGTAGGCCGATTTTAATTGACTTGATTTTTGTAAAAGAAAAATCTAATTTCAAATGCATGAGAGACTAGACTGTGAATTTTTTTTCTGTCGCAAAATCATAGACGTAACATCTTATCTGTTTATTTCTTCATTTCAGTATTTGCACTTAACTGGATGAACGGATGGGTGAATTCATCTTTTGAGCTTATTGCATCTGTCGCGACAAGTTACGAGAACGGTAATTAATTAGATCATTTAAGAGAATTGCATAATTAGATACATATGGGTAATCGATCGAGTATCATTATAGTGTAAATAGGTCTTGGAATTAATAAATTAGGAGTAATGGATTGAGCTAGTCAGTTAACATATTTAAAAAAATGATTAGTAATTGTGAATGAGAAAGTATTTTGTTTATTGAAATTGATTTAAAGTAGTGTTTTGGTATTTAAAGGAATTAATATTTTCAATGTTATGAAAATTACGTAGCATACCACAATTTCTTGTATTTACACAATTTTAGGCTATTCCGTAAAATATAGTTGTTTCATTTTTTTCTATTGATTCAGAAAGCTCTAAATTAAAAATATTTTAAACTCGATTGTTAACGAATTTATACTACCATTACATATATATTCCGGCTTGTGTGCTTGATCAGGCACCCGCTTATGAAGCCTTCGTCAAGTAAGACAACACGGAAAGAATTTTTACTGTCACAGAGAAAGGAAAGTACACCCAGGGAGAAGGCGGGAATCGAACCCGCACCCGTTATAGCGCGCAGACTGCTAGCGTAATGGTCCAAACCACTCGACCATCCGGGCACCGCGAATTTATAATAACATTATTTTAGGTTTAGATTCTTAGTGATAAAAAAAATATTATTCTATGCAATTTTCTACATTTAGATTCTAATTTTTTATAATCTTAAAAAAATTATGATTTTTATGCTTTAGTATTCTGTTTTAAGAGTAATAAAAAATGAAGTTTCACAAAAATACACACTCGCTAATAGTCTGATACATTATTTAAGTATAATATAAATTCAAAAAAAGTTGAGTTAATGCTTATTGACTTTCTTGAAAAAAAATGCGGATTCTACCAAGCAGGCATTGAATAGTCGGTAAAACGGCGTTCTGTAGTCAAAGGACTACAAGGTTTTTGTCTTTAAATCTTTCCATAGGACCAGGGCCTGATATACCATAAGGCCAGTTAGGCCCGAACCTAGGGCCCCTCAATTTTAGTTTCTGTTATGCTAAATGCTGCATACCCCCAAAAAATTTTAGTAAATTTTAAAATTCAATCAGAACACTTTATTTTTAGCTTATTAAGCTTTTGTTTACTTTTCAATGATGTTTTATTTTTGGTTTTGCTGTATTAAAAGTTTTTATTTATTTTAATCAAAAAAAAATACGCCTCTTTCTTTTAAGACAGTATATTTAATTTTTTATGGTATAAATGTTCAGTATAGAGGAGTTTCTTTAATGGTAAGACTAATTATTGTTAGAATAACAAAATTTACTTTTTGGTTAGTAAGATATAAATATATATGGGTAGTTTTTTTGCATGAAATTCTAGTTTTAAAAATATTTTAATGATAAAAATAGAGTAATTAAAGGGTAATGCGGCTCCTTAACTCCCTTTTATGCAATAACTTATTACATATTTACTTTTTTGGTTATAAGATTATATATAATTTAGTTTTTTTAGCAGTAAATTTCTAGTGTTTATAATATTTTTAGATAAAAATAGGCATGTAATAAAGGTAATGCAGGTTCCTTATACTCTCCTCTGTTAATTTTCTAATAACTGTTTAATTGTACCCATATCATCATTTATGTTAGTGAGAAATATATTAAAAACACTTACATGGCTACGCAATGAGCTGCAGTAACTACCCATTCACTGTTGAGTATAGAACCTCCACAGATGTGAAAAATTTTGCCACTCTTCATCGATTTTCTCTGGAGGGATATCTGAAATAAAAAATATGATGTAGCATACTTTCAGCTTAAATATTTTTAGCCTTTACTTACCGCCTAAACCGATCAATTTCTTTATTTTCTGTCTTAAGGCAGATAAATATCCACATACCTCTTAAGGTTAATTCTTTAAAATTGCTTTCCTAGTCTAACTCAAGATGTTCCAGGATGCCACGAATATCCAAAAATAATTTACCTGCCATGGTATTTCGCCTTCTGAGACATCTCTACCACCAACAACCCTCTGTTCCGCCTTCTCAGTTTTCCCATTTTGTGTAATGGTAAGTCGTGGTAATCTTCCAGACAACTCGTCTGATTCAGGAAGTCCATAAGCCAGCTTCTCTTCTTGATCTTGTAAGTTGTCCGAAACTTTAATGGCTCTTTCGGCCATAAGCTTGGCAAGTCTTTCACCGTTCATCATAAAGCTTGAAGATCCACCAGTTCCGAATTCTTGAGATCCACCAGTTCCGAATTCTTGAGATCCACCAGTTCCGAATTCTTGAGATTCGCCAGATCCGAATTCTGATGACAGACCGCTAGAATCATATGCTGGCGAATATGAATCTGTGTATCCTCCAGATGAGAATCTGTTGTACTGGAACATTGGAAAAGATTGTTGGGGCATGCTGAATAATTGGCTTGGAGTTTCCGGTCTGTGGTAAAATGAAAATGTTTCGGGGGTTTTCCATGCGTAAAAGTCGTTCATTGGGGGAGCCGGATTATGCCAATTGTCATGCATCTGGTTGGGTCCTTTCCGAAGTAGATGACTTAATGGGCTGTCTATGGTTTTCATTCCAGGGACTTTGAAATAACCTGAAATAAAAAAAAAAACATTTAACTGACATTTTACATGCAACCAAATGTTTTGAAAATAAGTGAAAACAATTTTTTTAAAAAAATGAAAGAACTATCGCTTTATATCTGCACTTGCATAATTACCACCTAAATTAGTTCAACGCAATAACGATGACTGGTAAGAAAATGTGAAATTTCACTTGTTTAACATAGCAAATAAAAATAATTATATGTACAAGACACCTGAAGGGATTAAAATAACGTAAGCTCTTCCAACAATCTAGTAAGCTGTAAGTCCATTCCTTGTTTTGAAAAACATTTAATAAAAAATAATAAAAAAATTAATTACAATTTTCTCACAGAAAACTAGCATGTTAAATTTGAATGTAAATATAAGACTTGAGTGTAAACTTCATTAAATGTTTGGAGGTTATGTTAATTAAGTTAAAATAGTTGTGCTTTTGATGCTAAGAATATTTGAAGAATTCATTATATTTTTAGGATTGTACTTGAAAGAGGTAATTTGGATAATGAACTTAAAAAACTAATTTGTATCTGTGTTTTAAGAAGCATATTAAAAAAATATAGTAAATAAGGTTAGAGCAATTAAGATAAAATTAGAAAATATTAAAATAAAGTTTAGCACATTCTAACTTTAAATTGTGAACTTACTAGCACTTACTCATATTTTCAAGGTCATATCGGTTAAGGTCGTATAAGTGGTGTAAAAAGTGGAACCTATGTAAATCAAGAATGGGTCTAGATAGTTGTGTGGGTGGAAATTTAGGGCTCAATCTGTTTGCTTTCGAGGATTTAGGAAACATCAGAACAGTATTGAATTTGTGAAATTCAGGGTGCTAATTCAGTTACCTACACCTTGAATTGAAGGTCATGTCATATCTTAAAAAGAAAACTGTGAATATTTTTTGCGTCTTTTTTGTATTTAAAATTTTAAATATTTATTTTACGATAAAATAGACTATTAAAGGAATTTTTGAAATAATTAGTTAAATATTATTTATTTTTTAAGGATGGGACCGGGGGTTTTAATCAGAATTTTTTTTATTGTTTTCAAGGATTTGTCGTAAACTTTGATTTTGTGGACAATTTCTTTTGATTTCGGTCATGAATATGTATATTAGCATTCCTTGCAATATTATTTATTCATAAATACACATATTGTTTAAACCATTACAAGTACCACTCTCTTCTATCATAATATACCTTTTAAATGAAGCGAAATGTTTTTAAATGATATAAATAAATATTAACAAAATTACTATTACTATTTATGTAACTTGGAAGGAACAAAATATTTAAAATTGGTATTTAATTTTTCTAAAATATGCAGATTTAGAAAATGAAATCATAAAAATAAATTAAGAATAGAAATATCCTACACAATTTTATTTGCAGTTCACAGAAATTATTACAAGACAAAACGTATTATTTTGTTTTATTTTCTAATCGTTTTACATATATATTTTTGAATTTAGTCAATTCAAGTAAACAATATTTAAATACCTGGTTAATATTTTATGTAATTATCTTTAAAACAATTCACCCTTATTCATACGGTATTTTTTGTATTTTTAATATTTGAAGAGTTTAATAAATGCAATTTTAAAATAAAAACACTTAAAAAATGGAACGATAAAATAATTTAACTGTACTCCTCAACTAATTGATAACTGTCATAACCTACAGTAACATATTATAAATGGAATTGAAAATAAATTTAAGAGAAGGAAACACAATGATTCTTAATTCCTGCAATTACAACTAATAAATTCTAATAAATGTTTAAAAGTCTAACTCAGAATATATTCCCAGAACAATAATCAAGTACAATGTAGCAAAAAACAAATAAGTAATTTAAAAAGTTAGTTTCTTGGATACAAAGAGTTTTATAAATTATATAATTTATTTTAAAAATCAATTTAATTATGTCAAGTTAAAATTGTTAAACTATTACACCTAGCTGATTATAAGTTTACGTAAATCTTTAGAGTCAGTTTTAATGTATCATATGAATATGTGCAAAATTAAAAAAAAAATTAAGTAAATACAGATACCCGGTTTTTAAAGCTAATTTGTCTAATTTCTATTTATTGATTTCAAATTTATTGTTTATTTATATTTTCTATTTATTGATTTCAAGTATATGATTCTCCAAGATAAAAGAAATTTCAATTTTTTATATATTTTCATAATCATAATTATTGTATTTACAGTTATCTATAGAAATTTTTTCAATTTAGACACTATAATATATTTTCGTAAAATCATTAAAGTAGTTTTGAATGGGATATAAAGTGAGTTTCCCGGTTTTATAAATTAATATTTAATATCCCAAAGTCATTTTACGGTTTAATAAAATATGTATTGAAATTATTGTAAGTCAGAAAACTTTTTAAGTTGCTAAAAAATTATAATGGAAACCGAAAAAGTTTTCTATTTTATCAAAATCCAATTCCAAAATCAAAATGCAATACAAAATAGACGAGAAAATGGTTCTTGATTTTTCATGTAGCTAGTGTTTGCATATATTAATATATTGAACCTGACAATCTCAATACATACACTATCCTAACTAAATACACTATGTATATTAATATCATATTCATATCATAAATATATCGTATTCTCTTACCGTCCCCGGATGATAGAAATCCAAACACAAAGATGACTGTCCCTAAAACTTTCATCTCCGAAATCCGTTTCCCCATATTCAACATCAACCAACAAAAAAAATGAACCGTATTAAAAGTTTTGGAGAGCTTTATATTGGGTCTGAGTGTCGACCCGATTGCAGTAGCCCCAAACTCAAGATCCGTAGGTACGAAGGGGAAGCTAACCCACTTCCTTTACTGGTTTCCTGTAGGAAAATCTCTCATTAAAAGACTAAAGGCTTTTTTAGAAAATTGCAAAAAGACTGTAAAGTCATTTTCTTGTGTGCACACCGAGGGCAGAGATGTCGGTCATTATCAAAGTCCAGTTTCGAAATGGTGTTCGTGTTAACATTGGTGTAGTCGGGTTTGGGGTGGGGTTCAAAGGGAATTAGGATTTAGTGTGGCGTAAAGTGTGCCTCAGTTGTTGGAAATAGCGTGTAATTTTAGAAACTACACGTCCACGACTGTTTACAATGATATTGTTGAAAACAAAAAATTGTTTAATGTGCAATGATATATTAAATAATATATTTCTTATTATTAAAATGCATAATACCTGTTATTATAATGATTTTATATTTTTGTTTCGGTTGATTAGAAAAACTGTTTCACTTCAGTTGATGTGCTAAGTATTGAACAGAGGTTGACAACAATACTAAATAAAAACAATTCACCATGTTAAGGTACACCCGACTACGTTGAAATGACCATTTTTGATGAAATTTAAAAATTTTCTTTTGTTATTTTAAATTATAGCGGAGATTTTTAAGAATCCAAAACTGTCTTTATATTGACACTGCATAAAATAATCTTTCTTTTTCTTCATAAATGAATCTCCTTTATATAGTTTGTTTACTTGAAATTGATTTTCTGCAAAATGAAATTTTTCAAAATTTTCTTCTCGACAAACCATATTTCTTAAAAAGTACTTAACCGAATGTTTTTAAATTTTTTGTGCATATTTTTTATACTATTATCTAGGGAATAGACTACAGACTAGTAATTTAAAGCATTATTACAGAAATTATGACGCTTACTGTCATAAATAATAGAAAAAAGTACATAAAAATCTTTAACTTAGCTTCGACAACTCATAACTTTATATTGGTGCAATAAATATCTTAGATTGTAGTCTATTCTCTAGGTATCAAATGAAAATTTATTAATTTACAGTTGTTTTAAAAAAATCTTAAATATTTTTTTAGTTAGAAAGTCTATCATAAAGGCAAACATCAAAATTTACCTAAAATTTTTTTAAATTGCAAGAAATATATTTATTTAAAAATGGTCACTAATTATTATTAGTAGTTGTGTTGGTGAACATAAAAATACATAAAATATATATATTAACATTTATTTTAGAAAACTAGTGTCCAACGTAGTCGGATGCCTACACTTACGTCAAACAGAAATAAAATACAGGATAATAGAATGTTATTTTAAAGAAAAAGCATCAATCATTCAAACATCTGAGTCCTAAATTAATTAAAATATTTAAGAATGGTTATTTATATAATTAGTCGTAGAGATAGTTTGTATGTTTGGATTACCAAGCTCCTGACTCAGTCGAGTAGTTGTTCATTTGTCTAGTCAGCTTTTCACTTCATCTTTTTGAGATTAGTAAAAAAGAACCAACTCAAATTGGGAGTTAGCTGTTAGTTTATCGGCAAACTTACATAATCATTAGGTGTCAGAACCTACACTGTTAAAAAAATTTGTGCTTGGTTTCACCATGATATTGGTTCCTAGTCGCTGCAACGGCTGTGTGGTGAAATGTTTCACCTTTTTTTCGGTGTTTGGTTGAACCATTTTTCTGGATTTGGAAACAAAAACCTGAGAAATGGTTTAACCGAATACCAAAAATATGGTTTAACGTTTCACCACACAGCCGTTGCAGCTACTAGGAACCATATTATTGGTGAAACAAAGTGCCTAATTTTTAACAGTGTAAGGACAATGACTACGGAAACAGAGATGGGTCTGTATAATGCGTATGTAGGGTCATGCATATTTTAACTTGGTAATATGAAATTCATTAGAAGAATTGTAAAGGTAACAAATCCATGCCATAACATCAAAAGAACCGATGGCTTTTTATTAAATATCGAACAGTGGTCATTTTTCTAGTACTGAATAAGTTAAACCATTATGCAATTTTAAGTAAAATGATAAATATACTTTAATCAGGTATATTTCAATGGTAATAAGTATGTCCGAATTTGACTTCTATAACTTTAGTTTAAATCAAGCACCAAAGTTAATTAGAAAAAATTCTAAGCGTATAAAACTAAATTATTTAATTTAGTTTAAAATCTAATACGTGATCCTAACTCTAGTAAAAAAACTTTTGAACTTTTTGATTCAAGCATTTAATATCTAAAAAGTCAATTACATTTTTGACCTATTACACTGATAAAAATTGTGTGCTTGGTTTCACCATGATATTGGTTTCTAGTAGCTGCAACGGCTGTGTGGTGAAACGTTAAATCATATTTTTGGTATTCGGTTGAACCATTTCTCAGGTTTTTGTTTCCAAATCCAGAAAAATGGTTCAACCAAACACCGAAAAAAAAGGTGAAACATTTCACCACACAGCCGTTGCAGCTACTAGGAACCAATATCATGGTGAAACCAAGCACAAAATTTTTAACAGTGTAGTAAATGATTTAAACTTATAAACCAAACTTAGAAATAAATAATTCATTTAAAATCTAAAAATAAGCTATATTACGAATGTAATGTTCTTTTAACTAGAATTTCCTTATTACCTTCTCCCTGACCCTCGCATCTCTTCCAATGAAGCACTTTCTCTTTCGATTTGTTTCGCTTTCTTATCTTTACTTATCATCTTGGTTCCTTTTTACTTTTACTTCATCCGCGTTCTTACCAAAATATCCTTTGTCTTAACTCTCGATTGCTCATTCTTTAATTTATCATTTTTGTCCTTTTTCCAAATAGTGGTTCATGTATTCTTAATCATTGCTTTAGTATCTTTCGAAAAATAGGTTTTGTTATTATTAAAATACATTAAAACATGCACGAACCAGTAAATTATTTAATTGAGTTGGTTATGAGTCCCAAATACTTTTTCAGTTAGCTCATATTTTAAATGTTTTATATGACATTTAAATAATAAATTGTACTTCTGAAAAGATTACATCTGTGTTACTTCTACTATGTGTATAAGAGCTAGTGGTCCGAAACTGTCTTAAAGCGGATTTCGTTGTATTAATGACTGATCTCTTCCGCACTTCTTTAAAGCTTTCAACATGACAAGATTAGTGACAACGATAATTTGACAATGTCGATATTTTATCAAACAAAGTAAAATTATTACAGATTATAAATCGGGAAAAAAAATTAAAGTGGTTTAAGCTATTATTAATGAGCATTACTGTATTAAGTATTTTAAATTAGTTTCATTTTTAAAAAAATTTAGTAATAGTTTACCAAAGTTTAAATTATTTTGTGTGAATGAAAGGGTTCCGTACATAAGCCCGACAGGCCATTAAGGTTCAAAATCCCATTAAATCAATAAATAAATGCCGTTATGCTTAATTAAGGGGGAATGGGCGCGCTGGATCGGGGGTCTCCAAAGCAAAGTGCATCAGTGTTAATCCTATGCCGAAAAAATGTTTTCTCTGCCACATTTCTTCGGCTGTATTGAATATTTTTACAAGCGGATTTTTTATGTGATAAATGTAGCTGACTTACAGGTCCCAACCTTCCCACTTTTTGAAATTGGTTCGAATATTTTTTTTTTAATTTTCAATAAAAAATGTTACACAAAATATTCGAAGCAATTTCAAAAAGTGGGAAGATAGAGACCTGTAAGTTATAACATTTATTATTTAAAAAAAACTGTTTGTAAAAATATTCATTACAGCCGGAGAAATGAGGCAGAGAAAATAGTTTTTTCGCCATTGGATTAACACTGAGGCACTTGAGTTTGGAGACCCGCGGTCCAGCGCGCCCATTCCCTCTTAAGGACAATTTAAGTACTAATTTTTTGCATTTGGAAAGAGGTATTTTTCTTTTATTGCTATGCAAACACAAAATACTTTTGTTTGGAAAAAGATTTGTTATATTCGAACTGTATTGTTACGGAACTCGCAAACATAAATAATCGGAGTATTTTAAATAGTCCTTTGTTTATGTTTTGTTTTTTTAGTGTTTTCGTTTTATTATTTGGACTTGCTTATTAGGTGGTATGGTCCCGATTGACATATTTTCTTATTATAGGTAATGTAATATTTTAATGGTGTTTTTCTCGTTGAGTTTTAATATTTAATGATACAAAACAATTTTTAGCAAACTTTTTATATCTTATTTAAAATAAACATTCTAAATTCGAAAAAACAGAGGAATAAACAAAAAAAAATTGTATTTTTGTTGGCTGGTCGAGACTATGTCCCAAACCCGAATTTAAAAAAATGTGAAGGTTTGACATATCCTGGGGATATTTAAACTTTGAAAATCTAACTTGGAGTAACTCTAAGTTGGTTTAAAAGATGTTCTCAAACGTGAATCCACTTTGAGAAAGAATTAAAATATTGTCTATATTAATGATTTTATAGTCCCAAACCAAGTTTCAAAAACGCTTTTAGCTCTTTGTTTTATTTCGTGTCAATACAAATTTTGTGTGAATCAGACAATGAATCCTTTAATTTCATTTACTAAATTTTGTGTCATTTAATTCTAGTGCCATAAACGGAACGCTCATTTAAAACGAAAAGTGTACAACATATTTTCGCTTAGAGAAACCTATTATTTTAAACTAAGATTTATTTCATCTATTTCTTTTAATTATTCTTGATACAGCCAATTTGAGCATTTTTGACCACGTTTTCTACTTTACAACTCCTTACTAAAATCTTTCGAAAGATATACTTGCCTTTAACGGCTAAAATTGACCCAACGTATTATACTTTAGTTTAGTTTTGGCTGTCCTTATAATACATAAAAAAACATTCTTTAATTAATTTAATACAACTTTTAAGTAAGTTCCTTCATTTTAAAGAGCGATGCCTCGATTTTAATTATGCAATAATAATAATAATAATACTTGGGCAAAGTTTTAACTATCATTTTTTCTTTATATTTTAGCTCTCCATATAACAAAATGCTTTTGATTAATCTAATAAATATTTTATTGCTTTTGTAAACATATTAATTGTTACTATTTACTCTCTATATGGAAGCGCTTATACTCTTTATTCACTTTCTCTTCACTCGACTGTATTGATACCCGTGTTAACTTTAGCTTATTAATCGTTACCATATACTTTCCATATTAAAACGCTTTCCCTCCTTATTCACTTTCAATAGCCCTCGTGTAGCTCTAGTGCGACGATAATTCAAACTAAACTAAACCTTATTCACTTTCTTTTAACTCGACTTTGTTACCTGTGTTAAACTTATTAATGGTTACCATATACTTCTCTATACGAAAGCACTTTCACCCTTTCTTCACTTTCTTTTCACTCAACATTACTGATACCTGAGTTAAACTTTTAACTTCGCATCTGATCGCAATTGAAGCATTTCTACCGCTTCGTTTATTTTGATCAGTGAAGCGTTCTCTATTCTCTGTGTTATACAAACACGATTCAGTTGATAACATGGGAAATAAAATAAGTGTCGGACTATTGGTATAACCTTGTGAAAATATATAGAAGTCATACAGGAGATAGATTAGATAGGCATTTTGTATATGTGACTCAGGCCTTCAACGAATTGGGCAATGTTAATTGGACTTGTATCTAAATATTTGTGTGCAGTGGATCTGTTACTAGAACGACTTGCCTAGTAATTGTAGTCTCGTCTCACTTCGGGAGGATCTTCTGATTTACCCCTACACACCAGTGTGGGGCATTAATCAATTAATTTGTCAATTATCTTGTTAATTGACCTTAAAAGTAATTGCAATTAAATTAATTACAATTAAATTAATCGCAATTGAACTTTTAATTGCACATTGCAATTAAATTAATTTGATTAACGTATGTCAATTGTGACTCACAATTAAAATAATTGCAATTAACTTTTTTAGTTGTTTTATAAAAAAATTAAAACTAACAATTAACTTTGTGTATTAAAACGAAATGAGTAAAGATGTAGGAAAATTAAGCTTTGACAATGACAAATCTGCCAAAGAGTCACAAACTGTCAGACAGCATGTTCGAGAAGAGAGTGGTACTGACGTGTAATTTAAATTATTACAGGAAATATTAAATTGTTATTGTCTGTCTAATCTTGTTTAAATAAAAGATATTGATGATTATTTGGATCTGTATTTTATTTGTTGCCAACATATTTATTTAACCGCAGGAAAAGATGGGGGGGGGGACACTATTCTACTACCCGGAACCACACGGGTATATTGTATATTTATAGATACCGGATTTATATTATTCAGTAGTGTTTTTATAATTGTTATTTTTAATTAAAATTAACAAAACAATTGAAAATTAATTATTTGTTAATTGTTACTACAGTTGACAATTAATTCATTGTTAATTGTTACTACTACAGTTAACAATTAAATAATTGTTAATGGTAATTTTCCACAATTACAATTGATAAATTGTTAGTTGTTGTGGTTACATTAACCAATTAATTGTTAATCTTTAATTGTTCTTGCAATTAAAATTTGCCCAACACTGCTACACACCCTTTATTCACGCTCTATTCCGATGATGAAGTAGCATGAATTGAACAGAGTGTAGTGATTTTTATTGATTCATTTTCGTATTGCTTACACATTTCATATGCTTTGCAGCTGTAGCGCAATCATTGAATTATATTATGTTTCAAAAATTTGCTTTCTTTGCCTTTTCATTTTTTTTCATTTGTGGTAGACAATGTTAAAGTGGACAACTAAAATTTCTATTTCTACTCTTGAAATTTTTTTCTCATAGGAATAAATAAATCTACTAGATTGTGGTATATGGAAGGAAGTTATTGAGAACAGGAATTACGCTAGTGAATATTTATTTTATCGATAAACCTTTCAATAACAAAAATTTTCTTGTTCAACTCTGCGTGAAAAGGTTGCATATGATATCATACCGTGCGCAGAAAAGTGGCCTATTGGACAAATATGACTTTTCAATTTAAAAATATTAAACTAATTTCAATTTGAAGATCGTTGCAAAGGAAAAAATATTTAATTGATTTGTATAAATGCTGTAAGCAAATGCTTTATTTTTCTATAATTAAATGCAATGTAAATTTTTAACTTCAGTCAATTCTCTTGAAATATAAACTTTTTGATGGTACGTCACTTTTCCTCGCATGGTTCGATTTGTAATTAAAGGTATCATTTTGTTTGTAGGGTTCAGTCATAGCAACTCAATTGTGATATAATTTTGTTTATTATAGAAAATTACTTATATCCCTTCTAAAATTACTCATAAATTCCCCGGGAACATAAATTGGAAATATTTTAGCAAAAACACAAATTAGGGTTTTAAATAATTCCAATGCATATTTCAATGAGTGCAATTTCTATTGATTGCAATACAATAAATGTTTAGAGTATCTTATAATTTATATTACTTCAAGTCGATTCCAATTTCTACTGAGGGATATGCAATAACTATTTCTATTAATAGGTTAACTAATACACTTTCAATCAATAAATAGCTTTATTATATTATTCAACTTCTTACAATACATAAATAAATTATTCGTCGACGCGACAAAGTTCAACTCAACTTCTAATTGCCCCCTAAGGTTTGGATGGTTTTTAGTATCCAATCCATGTAGTGGGCCGTTTCTGTATAGACCCCAGGGTACTTTGGTTGGGCGCATCCCCTGCCCCATGATACAATGCCGATCAAAGTGGAAACGCCATTTGCTGATCTCTGCACAAATGGTCCGCCAGAATCGCCCTAAAAACAAATTAAATAAAACGTTTCGTATTTAGTACTTTAAAAGTGAGTATTGATTGCCTTAAAGTACGTATTCAGTACTTTAAAAGAAATTTTAACAACAAACAAGTTACACTCTTAAAACAAACGAGCGGTTTTAACTCAGTCTGAGTTAATTTCCACTCCTTTCCGTGCCGAAAATGCACTTCTCCTATGGGAGTGAATTTCACTCTTTTTCGGAGTGGGTAAAAGAAATAAAAGAAAACAATCTGCGTCCTACACTCTTAAAACGAGCGGTTTTAACTCAGTCTGAGTTAATGTCCACTCCTTTCCGTTGCCGAAAATGCACTTCTCCTATAGGAGTGAATTTCACTCTTTTGTTTTAAGAGTGTACTTAGTCATGTGTGCCACATTGGGATATCGCATAGGTGCATTTCGATTGGGGCAGCAGGATCAGATAGCTTTTTATGTGATTGAAGTACTTAATAAAAAATTTCTTTTAATTGTACAATGTTATTTCTCTAAAGTGTTATTTTTCTACAATATTGCATATTTGAATCTCTGATGTTTTTTCTCACTCAAACAAAAGCATCACCTAAATATTTGGGGTGTAAACTTATTAAACTGCAAATGGTTTAAAAATTTAACCCAGTAGTTAACAAAAATTGTATCGGTGTTCCAGATATGGTAAAATTGATGCGTGCGAAAATGCAAAAACTATTTGCATATTTAATTTGAACTTCATTTTTATTAACAATATATCCCGATTTTTTTGTTAGGGGAGAGCGGGACTAAACCGTACACTTAAGGGAGATTCGTCGATACATAGCAAATTACAAAGTAAAGGATATATGAACACAACTAATATATAATTTGATTATTCGGCTACTGATCCTACGTAAACATTTTGGAACTATTCCACTTTTTATATAAAAAAGTGGTGATTAAAAAAAGGTTACCTTGTACGGTTTAGCCCCGGGGGTCGGGGCTAAACCGTACAATAGAAAGGGCTATACTGTACAGTTTAAAAATCATCTGTTTAGGTAAGTAATGATTGTAATGCAATAGATTTCTGTGAAAAAAAACTTTTTATTACTAATAAAGTTCGTAACTAAAAACTGTATTACAATTGTAAAATTTTAGAAGATTTTAGAAAGTCTTAGAAAATTTTAGAAATTTAGATACACTAGTTTTAGAAATTGTTTTCTTCGGTTTATGATTCGCTTTGGTTTTACTTTTGAGTCCCAAGTTCACTTGTTATGAATTTTTCTGCCCTAACTTTTCAGCTTTTATCTTTCCCTGCAGTTGTTGAACTTTTTCCTTCAGCTCTTTTACTTTAGCTGACTTTTCCAGTTGTGCTTTATTTGGGGGCTTTGAAAAAATTGTCAAGAAGAAATATAAAACTTTAAACATTTTTGGTAGGCCTACTTTCCGCGTAAGCTACAATCGATGCAAGTATGTTGCCATAGAAAACCCCTTGGGGCTAAACCGTACACTTCTGTACGGTTTAGCCCCAATCTGTACCTCGCTTCAATATATTAAAATAACTTTAAATTCTATCACTTAACCAATCATCGCTAACAACCAAAAGAGAGCTTAAGAGAAGTAGTTTATTATGATCTAACATTTACTAAGAAAAGATTCTTCACTTACCTTTTATTTAGTACTGGACGAAAATTATAAGAAAACGAGTAAAAACAGTTTTTTACTGAGACACAGATACTCATACGCATAGCTAAACGGTATCTATACTGTAAACTTGCGCGATCTGCCTCTAGACTAGCACTTGACGGGATCGTCTAGCTTGAAATCTAGGCCGAAACAATGGGTGTACGGTTTAGCCCCGGTCTCCCCTATAGCATGTTACTTTATTGTTTAAAAATTAAAAAAAAAATAATCATAATCATTTGTTTTTTATTTAATCCTATTTATTTTAAAACTTTCCCATCTTTAATGTTTCAAGATTTTAAATAGGGTAAATTTTAAAATTTTTTGAAACATGTAAAATACATTGGAAATCCATTAAACATTTTACCTGGCATGAATCTTTACCACCTTCTTCATATCCGGCACACAACATGGTGTCTTGAAAGGCGTCTTGGTAAGCTTCTTTGCACTTGGCATCAGGTAAGATCGGGACATCAACAGCTTTCAATTGGGCGGAGAGAGAACCTCCTTCAAAAGAATTAAAAAATATTATTGACGTATGAAATTATTTTTTTAAACTTATAAACAACTTTTAAAATAAAACACATATATAAAATTGTTCAAGTATACTAATTGTTTTAAAAATACTAATTGAAAACTATTTAACTGGTATTTATAAACACCATATGTTATTATGTAAACACGTATCGAATTATAATGAAACATAGTAAATTTTTCCTCAAGTGGTTATTAATAATATATAAAATTACATTAAAAATTAATTTCGATATTTATAAACCCCGTCTTAAAATATATTTATTAGAACTTGTATCCAGAAACTCGTAAAAAGGACTTTGTAATTAAATGTGTTTTCTCTTAAATAGAATTTAACAGTGTTAATTGTTTTGAATTTGCCCTTTTGTTCCGCCATCACTCATAAATACACTATAGTTTTAAGACATTAAATCGTATCGAACTCTTGGGAAATACTCATTGTGTGAATTTTAAGTATTGTTTTCTTTACAAGAATTACTATTCAAAAGCATAGAGAATGTAGATTTTCTATTATGAAAACAGCTTAAAAAATAATTATGCTATTTTAATATTCTTTACTCTATCATAAAATTTAACATAAATAGCACTCAGCAAATTATGACACAATTAAAATGGTAAAAGTATTTAAAACTATAATTGGTTTTGATAATTACTTTCTTATGTACTTAAATATTACATACCTTGTTTCGCATGAAAAGTCTCATAAAAAAATTTTATTAAATGATAAGTCAATTATAAATAATCATTACCTTTACTCAAACTTCCATTTGTGGAAAAAACTATAACTAACTAAAGCTTATTTTTATAATACCCTTTTAATTTCTGGTACAAACTGTTTAGGGATCTACATAACTTATAAATTGTACTCAAAACTAATGACATTTAAATGTTTTGGTAACATTTCTAATCCAAAGCGGAAGAAAAGTGATGTTTAAAAAACACTGGGGATTGGAATTTCTGTTAAGATTTTACGTGCTATTAACTGTCAACATCAATGCTTGACGTAGCAAAGATGTTTAGGAGACGAAACTAATGCATTGGAAGGTCAATCTAACGAATAAAAAAACAGTGGCTACTTTCTGAAGAAAAAAAATCCGTGATAGATTTTAATTTTTCATTTCAATGAATATTCCCTGTGTACAGTCCCTGGACAAATTATTAGACGCACCGTATTTTTTTAGTAATTTTATGTTTCTTAAGAGTTTTTATGCAATAATGGTATATTTAAACTACAATATTATTGATTTTTATTTAAAAGAATTGTTGTACACTCTTAAAGCAAACGAGCGGTTTTAACTCAGTCTGAGTTAGTTTCCACTCCTTTCCGTGCCGAAAATGCACTTCTCCTATAGGAGTGAATTTCACTCTTTTTCGGAGTGGGTAAAAGAAATAAAAGAAAACAATCTGCGTCCTACACTTTTAAAACGAGCGGTTTTAACTCAGTCTGAGTTAATTTCCACTCCTTTCCGGTGCCGAAAATGCACTTCTCCTGTAGGAGTGAATTTCACTCTTTTGTTTTAAGAGTGTAGACTACATATTTGTATTTATACAAATATGTAGGTACAATATCACCCGGTAATTAATATTTTACATGAAATCTTGCAGTGCGTCTAATAATTTGTCCAGGGACTGTATATTATTTTACTTTTTACAAGGTTAGTTTGAATTATCGTCGTACTTAAAGCTACGCGAGGGCTTTTGGAGACGGGCGTCGTAATTTAAAGCCTCACTTTCAACAAGGACGCTTTGAATTCTTTTTATTTGCAGATTATATTAGATTAAGTGAAGTAAATCATTTTAGTACAAGTAATAATACACAACATTTACGACACATTACAATGGGGTTTTTTTTTTACTTGGTTTCACCAAAATTATGGTTCCTAGTAGCTGCAACGGCTGTGTGGTGAAATGTTTCACGATATTTTCGGTATTTGGTAAAAACCATTTTTCAGGTTTTTGTTTCCAAATCCAGAAAAATGGTTCAACCAAACACCGAAAAAAAGGTGAAACATTTCACCACACAGCCGTTGCAGCTACTAGGAACCAATATCATGGTGAAACCAAGCACAAAATTTTTAACAGTGTAGTAAATGATTTAAACTTATAAACCAAACTTAGAAATAAATAATTCATTTAAAATCTAAAAATAAGCTATATTACGAATGTAATGTTCTTTTAACTAGAATTTCCTTATTACGTTCTCCCTGACCCTCTTAAAACAAATGACTCTTAAAACAAATGAGTGAAATCCACTCCTATAGGGGAAGTGCATTTTCGGCACCGGAAAGGAGTGGAAATTAACTCAGACTAATTAAAACCGCTCGTTTGTTTTAAGAGTGTACCGAAAATATATGCTGACACATTTCACCGCACGGCCGTTGCAGCTACTAGGAACCATTATTATGGTGAAACCAAGCACAAGATTTTTAACAGTGTATCTGACATTACAACAGATGTTAATCACTAATTTTCTAGGTGGCACGAATTTATCACCAAAACTAATCATATGGCAACTAATAATACTACACTGCTCAAAACAATTAGGGGAGCACTTTGAGTACCTTTGTTTACCCTTTCAGTTCCAACTTCTTATTTTTTATTATAAAAATCTAAAATTTGTGAAATGGATTCATTATGCATCCAGAATGAAATGGTAAAAAAACAAAGAAAAAATCTTCATTTTTTTAACTAAAATTTAAGGGGGGAAATATTGGAATCATAACTTTTGAAAAATTATAACAATAATTTTTTCAAAACTTTATTTGTAAAAAAGAGGTAAAATCAATTTTTAAACATCTAAGAATGCCAGCGTGAAGAATTCAGGGTCAATTTATTTCATAAAATATTTTAGGGGTGAATTTTATTTTACCATGTTTTTCATATTTTCATTTAATTAAAAATACATTATTTAATTCTTCAAAAGACATGATTCTTCCATCTAACGATAAATAAGTGACTTATAATAACTTAGTGAGAAAAAAATCGGAAGCTGATGATACCAAATGGAATCATTGGGGGTGAAAGAGTTTAAACCATGTGTTCCCCTAATTGCTGTGAGCAGTGTATATCTCACATAAACAAAAGATTTTACTATAATTATAAGAAAACTAATATTATATAATTTCATTTTTACCTTGACTAGTAGTGCCCCATCCAGTAACGGTTCCAATACCAGTTACGTTGTCAGCTAAATCTCTTGATGGTAAACATGCTCCGTTTATAAATCCTTCTGTATCTTTAAAATTGAATGGGGTAGTTGTTCTCAAAAGAGCTATATCGTTTTTCAAGGAAGACATCGGATTATAACCCTCGTGGACAATCGGTACTACCTATAATGTATTAATAAATGTTTTAAATGTAACTGAAAAGTTTTTTATATATTGTAAGCTAGATAAAAAAATATATTGACATCATTTCATTACTATATGTCGGATGGAATAGGGCCAGAATGCTTAATGAGCTAATGCATAAAAAAAAATTATTAGTTTAATACATAAAGATCACAATAATTCAATTTAATTTGGTTATTGCATTTTGTATTAATTAGAATGTACATATTGCCGCATAAATTAAAACTGACAAACTGACATCTGTAGTCCAGTGATAGAATACCCGCCTGCCACGCGGGCGGCCCGGGTTCAATTCCCAACTAGTGCGTGTAATCGTCGGTAATCTTAAATTGAAAATGTCTCTTCTTATTTGCCTGGAATCGGGAAGATTCTAGAACTTTCTCTACAATTATATTTAGATGTTTCTAGAACATTCTATGTTATTATAAAAGCTTGGTACCACCAGTTAATGGGCAGTTCTTCATTCTGTTGTCTATCGAATAAATTATATTGCTAATTTAAACCTTGTAATTATCCCTATCTTAGCGAAAATATACTATTGAAATGATATAGCATACTTAAATGTGATAATAATTCCTAAAAAAAAGTATGTATTAAAGTATGAATCTAAGGCAAAGATAACAATGGGTGCTTTTTATAAGGTTAATAATATTTTTAATTATAGTTTATGATAATTTCTAAGTAGTATTTCTATGTTTCTATTATACAGATAATTTTTAGACGGAAAATTTTAACATGAAAGGAAATAATAAATACCAAATGAGTTGAAGGGTAGCTTGCTCTAGTTGTTATGTTAGATAATCCTGCAGTAACTCGATACGTTGTAAAATAACCCCTAAAAGTAATGAAAAACTTGTAATTTATAAAACTGCTTTAAAACAGTCACTTGTGAGCGGCTCTAAATGTATGCATCATCATCATCAGAGAAAATAATTAATAAAGGTTGTAAAATTTAGTTTCTGCTTGGTACGAAAATTTCTAAAGTATTCAAAAAATTAGCATGTAAACCAGAAAGTTCAATTATCACAAATTTAATTGTTTTTTGTTTTATGTTTTACTTTATGAAAATATGAGAAAAAATTTTTATAAATATTTATAGAACAGAAATTAATTTAATTCACAGAAAAAATTATTGAGACACTTAGAATTATAAGGTAAATACAAATGAAGCCATAGTAAATATTTGTTCAAACTGCATGAATTATACTTGTATATATCGTACAGTAAATTCTGAATAATATTATTTTTGTGTTTCATGTATCTAACTTAAAGGTTATTAAAACTATTGAATGTAGTATCACATAAATTTAAGTCTTTAAATTCATTGTGAAAAAATTAATTATTAAAACTTTTCATGAAAATGTATAAAAAAACAAATTTAAGTATTTTTATATTTTATATTCAGAATTATATCTTGTATATTTCTGAAAGTTTATCATAAATAATAAAATCATTTTGCATGTATTCGAATATTAATTCTTTTATGTATTAATCAGTTGATCATTTACGGCAAAATTTGTAAAACATTATTATACTTTAGCAAATGAAAAAAAATACAAATTTTAGTATTTTTATTTTTATATTCAGAAACTACTGTAGTAAAAAGTTTTTCATTAAATATCAATATATGCTCACTGGGTAATCATGAGCTTACGTAAAGCGAATTACTATTGATGATAGTAGCTCCACATATATGTTGAAAGTCACTAATGACCGGTAATATCCTCATTTGTAAAGACAACTGTAGAATTATCACAGGGTAAAGCATCAACAAAATGAAAGAAAATACACAATCTTTACGTATTTTTATGTATTTTCAATACCTTCATGCAACTTTACTATCTTTAGTATTGTCGTACAAGTTTTAATCATTCATGAATAATCAAATCTTGCATCATTTGTGGTTATCATGTATCTTACTTTAAAGGTTATTATATTGTATGATTTTAGCTCACATTATGTTGAAAGTCACTAATGACCGGTAATATCCTCATTTGTAAAGACAACTGTAGAATTATCACAGGGTAAAGCATCAGCAAAATGAAAGAAAATACACAATCTTTACGTATTTTTATGTATTTTCAATACCTTCATGCAACTTTACTATCTTGTAGTATTGTCGTACAAGTTTTAATCATTCATGAATAATCAAATCTTGCATCATTTTGTGGTTATCATGTATCTTACTTTAAAGGTTAATTACTATTGATGATAGTAGCTCCACATATATGTTGAAAGTCACTAATGACCGGTAATATCCTCATTTGTAAAGACAACTGTAGAATTATCACAGGGTAAAGCATCAACAAAATGAAAGAAAATACACAATCTTTACGTATTTTTATGTATTTTCAATACCTTCATGCAACTTTACTATATTTTAGTATTGTCGTACAAGTTTTAATCATTCATGAATAATCAAATCTTGCATCATATTGCGGTTATCATGTATCTTACTTTAAAGGATTTTATAACTTGTCAAATGGCATTTTTATGCCAATTATAGTTTGTCTCCATTTTAAAATTGACACATGATAATTAATGACTGCAAATAGATAATATAATATATATTAGTACTGCAAATATATATGTTAATTTATATTTTAACGTATATTTTCTATAAAATTCTGAACATACGTGAAAATTGAATAAAGTATCAACTTGCCTGCCAAGGAAATTCTCCGTCAACGGCATTTCGTCCACCAACAATCTTGTTACCCGATACAGATGTTTTACTTATCCCACAGTTCTCAATATTTGGACTCTCTTGACTTTTTACCACTGAAAAGTTTCCATTATACATTTGTAATTAATTTAAAGCTGAACACTAGATTTTTGCTGTGCTCAATTGTGTATAATCTGTTAGTATTTTAGTATTTTTTTAATTAAAATAAAATAAATGTACTTATTTTTAAATACATTTATTTTCTACGTTATGTATTGAACATATGGAGCATTCCTCAGAAAACGTATAATTTTATACCAAAAATGTCCAATTATAGGTGCATATATTATATCAATTACATTTATATTCTACATTGAAAATATAATATGAAGCCAGGTCATACAATTTAAATTCACAATAAACCTTTACCTAGCGATGGCTATTATTAATAGTTATATTAAATATAAGGGACATATATTTATAACAAGAAATATATATTTTTTTAATTACCAGTGTTGTTGGAATGGTATTCAATTTTAAAAAAGTCGAATAATATTTTAAAATTTTAACTTATGTATTTTGAACATCTTTTGCGTTTTACTTTCTTTTTATTTCTCAAAACTACTTTTGACGTGTTTCCGTAGTAAATTTTTTAAATTATTATTAAACGTATTAAACGATTTTTTTAAATCCTCAATGTAACAAGATGAAAAATTCATAAATAAAGAGAAAATAAATAATGGGGAAATGTTTAAGAGAAATAAAGAGTTTCCTTCTTAAATAGTTTAAATAAATTTCAATACATTGTTTTCATTTGTCAAGGGAAGTATTGATAATAGTAACCGCAAATGCTTTTCTAATATAGATACTTTTTAATTGTATCATTTGTAATGTATATAATTTTAAAGTTATGTTTGCAGTTAATAAACTAATTTTATAAATGTTAACGGCATTTTATCACTATGAATTGAGGTGAAAGGTCGTAGGGTGTGCAAGGACATGACCAAACACTATAAAAAGGCTCACAGAATTAAAAGTATTATGGTTAAAACCAATTGAGCATGCAAACTAAGCTTGAGAATTTTGGTTCTTTCAATAATGTAAAAGAAACAATAAAATATTTTTACAAATACAAAATTGTCGACCAACAACAGGCCAGAGCCAGCAAGGTTGGTCCAAAATAAATCTAATACTTTACAGTTTCCAATGACTATCAAGATCTTCTTAAATCTTCTACTCTCTTTGAATACACCAAATAATCTGGTAAAGTATTCCACTAATTGACAATACTATGTAAAATAATGTTTTCTTACCTCCCTTCTAAAGCATGATTTATTCAAATTCTTATCATGTCCTTGGTCCGGCTATTTAAGGTAAAACCTAAGCCCTCCATGTCTCCCTGTTTTATGAACTTGAATAACTGAATTAAATCACCCTAACTCTCCTATTTTCCAGGGAATACATGTTTAAAGATCTTAATCTGTTATCATAATCAATACCAGATAGACCCTTAATCATTTTTGTACCTATTCAATTTCTCTGGTACAGAGAGATGGTATGATCTAATCAATTCTGAGATTCTCACATTTAACTGCAAATAACTTTTTTATATTTTCCAGAACAAACGCTTTAACACAACATTCACTGTATATGACTAAATACTGTTAATACCAAAACAGAAAGCGATTAACATTATTTAGATATTTTTTTAGATAATAGTAATATTTTGTACACGGACATGATTTTTGTTTTGATAGATTAAAATATTCATTATATTAAATTAATTCAAGAGGAAGCATAATTTCTCCAAATATAAAAGATAACATGTGGATACATTTTTATACGTTTTGTGAAAAATTACCCATTTACATTTTTATATTTAGAAGGGCTTATGTGAATTTATTGGTGTTCAATTCCACCATTATATTAATATTGTATGAGAATCGTAAACTATTATATAATTAAAAGTCCGATACTTTCGAATCAAATTACATATTTCTGTGAAACAGTTCCGTTCATAAAAAAATAAAATGTGTCAAAATCTATTTTTTCTATGGAAACTATATAGTATTCTTTTTTGGGGATTTCATTGTATCTTTAGTTGGTTTGGAGATGTTTTATCCATAGAGTTTACCATTTACATCAATAGAAGGTAAAATGTTATTTTCTAACTTATTTTAATAACTTTTCTTAATATACCCTGTAATCTTCCGAGTGCCAAGAGTAAATAATTCAGAAATTCCAGGTATTTATTTTAATTTATATCAGAGTTATTATGTACAGTTGAAAATGTATACTTTCGGGTTTTCAAATGTGCTTATTAGAATAATATCTACATAAACAAAAAAAGAAATCTTAATTTATTTGGGTCCAGATCCTAAATTATAAAATAAACCTCAACCTATCAATATAAAAAAAACAAATGGAAAAGTACTTACAAGATATAGAACTAAACACTGTTAGGCACAATCCTGAGAGAAACATAACTGAGCTATTCCAAAAAATTCCAGATGCCAACAACTTTCCACCCCAAAACGTAAGAGGCCTTTGAGTTTAACGGCATTTTATATGGAAAATATTTTAGGTTAATTGTATTTATGGCAACGTGAATTATTTTATTTTGGAGATTACGAAAATAATCTATGAAATAAAAAGAAAAGTTCCAAAATTGTACAGCGTTGTCTTATCAAACAAAGTAATATTTTTAAGTTTCTGGGTTAACTTGTCAAATGGAAGAATCTTTTAAACAAGTACTAATATTGATGAAAATTCATTTCAATGAAATCAAGCAAAGTTACTACTATTTTACATAATGTATGACATTAAAATTGATCGCAATTAATATTAGCTTTACTGGATTTTTTTAACTTTAAAAGGGATAAGGAAAGAGGCCTAAAATTAAAAAATATGAAAAGGGGCAGCTATAATATTCGAATAATTTTACAGAAAAAAATATTTACTTGTAGATAAATTCCAAAATATTAAGTTGCTTGCATTTTGCTTTTATATACTTACATTTAAGCTCAATTTAAATGATAAAGAAAACAAAATAGAAATCAAGTTTTAAATATTCATCAATTTGATCATTAGATTAATTTATGGAAAAAAGTTATTGAGAAATTGATTTTTTAAAAGTGTTCCTTATTTTTTTTAATTACTGTAATATTAAAGACAATATAAATGAAAACTTAAATACACGCGCAAGTTATCGAATTTACAAAAATACATGCGAGTTATTGAATACCTGTGAAGCTACCCAAACTATAGATAAATAATAATTTTTATAGTATAAATAAAATGGTAAAACAAATGATAATCCGTTCTACTCAAGTAAGAAATATCAAAAATTGTGTACATTATGTGTTTCTTTTTAAATAAAAAATACCTTCCTTTAATTAATTATTAAACAATACAATTTTAGATGTAACCACTGTAAACTATAGAAAATTTATGTTTTTGTTATTGCACGTACTTTCTAAGAAAAATATAAACAACGGCTTAAAATATTTATACAAAGGTTCGATATAAAACCACAAATTAAAGTACTGTTTATTAAAACTATATGGAGTGAACACACTAATAAATTAAGAATTTCTACTTATTTAATAACAGTTTAAGCGAAAATGTTTCATCGTCAATGAAAACTAGATTATATTTGATAATATTAAATGGTGAAACACTATATTTAAATTGTATTGTTTTAAAATATATTCTTAAAGTAATTAGGACACAATTTTAGATTTCTTCTCAATACTTTAAGAAGCTATACTAGAGGGTAGACTAAAATTAGATTAGCTCGATAGTTTATGAAATACTTTATGTTTGCTTACCGAAACTAATTAGTTTTATTCGTATGTATTGGTGTTATATTTTTTGCTGTTTTACAAAGTTCACTTTATTCAAAAAAACATATTAATTATTAAGATAGCATGTGTGTTATAGTGAATGTTAAAATTCACCGGGAATTGTCGACATTTACCTTATCCTTATAATATCGTAACGAATTATGAAAAGCCAACTTCTAGATAATAATTTCTTTGAATAACAAGTCATATTTGATTATTATCTATGTTAATTTGAAGACGGATTTTTTGTTGATTTTTTTAGTATAATGAAAGTTACAAAAAGTTTTACTAGAACTGCCAACAATCTATGACTAAGGTTGTTACTTAATTCTTACGTAAAAGTTTAGTTTCAAATAAACTAACGAAATTGCGTTTACAAACCGCTATCACATACCAAGATAAAATAAAACACGGTTCCATTGTCATGTTTCCGTCATATGGTAGAAATGAAGTTAATTTATGGTCGTAAACAACCAATAAAACTAACGGTGGCATAAAGTGGGATTTGACAATGACACGGAATTTAATATCTAAATCATAAAAAATCCAGGAAGCGTATATACATTTTACAATGTGTCGAGATAGATATTTTTAATATAAATAAAATATTAAATTTTAAATACATCATTTAATCAATTGACAGTTTCAAACTAATATCGTACGCCTAGAAACTATTTAGTTCTAGTGTCTTGCGTCTTCTATATATGTGCTTTCATTTTTAAATTATAGCGTATTCAAATTTAGAAGCTATGTTCCATGGTTGTTTATTTGGGACCATAGAGAGCCAATCAAATACGAACATCCCTGTATTTTGTTATTTACAATAAGAACTGGCATTTACTTATGAAAACAAATTTTTATACATGATTCTGTAAATACTTCACAAGCCTCTATTCCGCCTTCTAAATATTTAGTACTGAGTATCGAAGACTTATACAAATGTTTGGAGCCCAAATAAAAGTTTGCATTCAGTTGAAGCCATCTAATGCTATAGTGACATTTTGTTTTGTGAATACTTTTCTGTTAAATGAGAAACCCGTATTTAGCTATAATGCTTTATAACTAAACCCTAAAAAGGGGTGGGGAGCCCAGTCGGTTAGGCACTCGCCTAGCATGCGAAAGGTCCCAGGTTCGGGTCCGGGCATCGCCAAAAATACTGCCGACCTATAAACGGCCCGTGCAGCCAAAAATGTCCGACGAATAATACCCCGTGTAAGGGAGTGCACGTTAAATATCCCCCAAAGTCCTAACGCTGCGTACGATGTCGCCCTTAACGGTTGCGTTGGTGCCTATTCAGGTGTCGGCTCGTCACTTGACTGTGGTTCTAAAAATACGACGCCCGTCGCCAATAGCCCTCGTGTAGCTCTAGTGTGACGATAATTCAACCTAACCTAACTAAACCCTAAAAAAACTATCTATTTATGGTCGTGAGAAAGCTCATGGAAAAAAACGGAGTAATCTTTAATTGAAAAATTCAAATAACGCATTACGGCACATAGTATTTGATATCTTTAAAAATTCTAACTATAAATTAATTCTTATCAATAAAAAATGTTAACTTCTAATTAAAGCTCGATGAGCATAAGAAAACATTTCAATTGATTTCAGTGATCTATCGAAAATTGTAACTTTACGATTTAGCACTAAATTTTGTCTTAGAATTTCAAAACTTTACAAATTAAATTTCTTCCAAAATTTACTCCATAATTTCAGACGCCCATTTTACAATTAAAAAAATTATTCATGTTTATCCAAAATTAAAATGATTATTTCTAACAAGTTTATAGGCAATTATTCTTCTTAATGCAAAAAAAGACTTGAAATGAAAATATAATAATTATAACATGTTGTTTATGTTTAATCCTATAAATCCCCATTTAAATTTTCTAGGCAAAAAAGGGGCCTATAATTTTCATGAATGTCTTTAGTACCAAAATTATGTAGTTTCAATTGATATTAATCGGGGATTTAATTTTTTATAAATTATTCGATAAAACATGTTTTCCAATAAATGTCATTGTTTGCTTATTTAAAATATACATACTCTGCCTGTGAATTACAAATTATATTATTTATACAATGTAGCACTCATAAAGCGATACAATAACCCAAAATTCGTCACATATTTGAACGGTTTTTTTTTGCATGTTTTGTGAAGTCACTCTTTGTAAACAATGATGCAAAATGTTTTAATTGTATCTTAAATAGAAAAAACTTATGAATCATTTTCTGGGTTATCTCTTAGGGTTTGCAATGAAAGATTGAAAAAATAATCCTCAATTCTCTCAGTTTAAGTGTTTATTACTTCATGCAATATTGAAAAAAAATCTAAACAGTTAATGTTTATAATAATTTATTTAAAAAAAACTTCGTGTTAAAATATATTTGTCATGCAATATATATTTAGTTGTGCTAAAATACACCAAAAAATGGTTTGATTTTAATTAATTAAAAATATCCACAAACAAATTTTGGGTACTGTATTAACCCTTACCCTTAACTGTTACCCTTAATTCCTAACACACTACAAGTACAAACAGTAGCACTTTTCAACACTTCGATCTAATTCCCCAAAACTACCGCAACGACAAAGACAAGTCATTAAATCCACAACACACTTTGACTCAGTCAATTTGGATATCGCACACTTTCTCACGATACATCTCATCGTCTGTAACCCGTAACGAAGCAAAATAAACAACAAAAGTGGGCCTCAAAAGCAAGCTGATACCTTCACGGATTGCTCCCCGATGCAGTGGCGTAACCTGTTACGTTCTGCTCCAGTGGCGGTAAGCAGATGCCGTTCAAGCCACTGCTCATAGACATGGGGTTGCTCATTTGAATCATTTAAAGATTTCTTATTAGAATAAGCTGCGTGTTGGGCGACTCCAAAGGGGGCTAACATCATACCCAAGTCACGTAGAATTGGTGGAGCAACTTGGCGTGATTTCAAAAACGTGTAGTTGAAATTATGGGTGTTTCGCTTCGTTTATATAAGTAAAAATGATTTTTAGTTGATTGTATTATGATAAAAAAAGTACATTTTAATTTCTCATTTCAATAGATTTGAAAAATATTTTATTTAATTGTTTAATACAATGTTTGTGCGCCAAGAGCAGGGATAAGTCACCAAAAGATGCAAACTTCTTCCGAAGTCAGCTACTCATCTGGGTCCTCTACCCAACCTGTCTTTTTACTAATAGATAGTCGGTCTACTTCACTCCTATGTGAATTACTATTATGTCATTGAGGAAGGTCCGAAGATCAAACAGTTCGCGAACTTTGATTTTCTCCACCTGAGAGGAGAGTAATTAAAATGTGGACATAAAAAAACGTTACAAGTAATTGCACGAATCGAGGTCGTGAAATATTTTAGTAAATTAGAATATGGGTTGCTATTAGCTGGGGAAAACGTTAAAACTCTTCCTTAAGCTATCTATTTCAATATTAACGATTAGGCAACAGCACTAAACTGCACGGAAGAGCTTATTAATTTTTTCATTTTATTTTTCCTCGACTGATACCAACCCTAGAATTAAACATTATTTTTTATAGAAAAGAGTTCATGTGTCCGAGGTTCAATCTCGCCAATAGCCCTGGTGTAGTTCTAGGGCTACGGTAATTCAACCCAACCCAAGGTACAAGTGGTTTATGCCCTAAGTACAACGATTTCTCTTTCAAAGAAACAGTGGCAAAGTAAAAATTGGGAACAATTCCGTACTTGGATTTTCTTATATGTTTACCCATTGTAAAGCATCCATTATTCGGAGTAGCATACTTCTTTTTCCGTTTTAAGCCATAATGTTAGGGGCAAAGTATATTTTTTGTCTAGCGCATATAAGAAAAATATATGAATACAAAAATTAAAGAATAGTACAATTTTCTAAGAGTTTGAATCATTTGTTAAGATAATAAAGTAGAGAAGCTTAAAAACTTATCAAATGTCAAATTATGCCAATGTATTGTAAATTACCTTGAAGTAAAAAAATACTGAAATAATTTATTTTAAAATGCCATTATTTTTCTCGTAAAACACTTTTATTCCACATCAAATTAAATTTTAAGCATCATAATGTCATTAAAAGATATTAATGTTCAATGCACATGGATTTTGTTCCAGGAATATAAAAATGCCATTTGTTTGGTATCACTAAAAATGAATTGCTACCAATTTCTTTCATAAGTCAAAGCTAATTTTTCGGCCATCCTATAAGAGATTCTTACCTATAAAAGTTTCTTTCATAGCCTGCCATCTCCACAACTCTTGAACTACAGTCATTAACTTTCAAGACAATTTATAAATAGCTGTCAAATATTTTCAGTCAGCTGTTCTTCTTCAACGAGAGCCATACATGGACGAATACAGAAAAAATGCGACAGGATAGTTTATAATGTTGTGTATAAATACCATTTAAAGTCCATTAATATGTTCAGAAATATGGGTGAGGTGATGTGAGCCTCTTAATCTGTCCTTACCATAACGATAACAACCAGAAAGCTAAGGGAAATGTCAAATCGTTTCTTTGGATTGTTTGTATTGTTTCTTTGGATTTTTTAAAATAAACATTTTCCTTTTAAAAGTATTGTTTTGTCATCTTACCGACTATGTAGGGTCGCTAGACAAAAACTATACTTTATTTTTTATTTATTGTGGTATTTTATAATTAGAAACGGATTTAAGGCGTCAAATTTTTTTTAATTAGTATAAAGTTTGAAAGAAATATCCATGCAAATTACTGTTTTTTTTTTCTTCAATTCGATTCAGAGAAGAATTTGAAGCTTAAGTTCCCTATCTTCCCTATTTCACATAATGAGGTGACGTTCAGTATCAAAACCGAAAAATTAGCATTGAATAAAAAAAATAACAAATTATATTTTCTGAGATTTCTTTTTAATTTAAGCTTCATTCTACTGAAAGAAGTTTAGTTGTTAGATTTTCTTTGTACTTTTTCTTGAAATGAGTTATGCTTTTCTACATCTGACACAATAAATACATTTTGATTTCTTCAATCGTACAGATGACTTTTATCATTGAAATGTATCAATCTTAAAAATATGCAACACATAATCGTGTACAGCTGCGCAAAAAAATAATTCAGAAAGTGTCTCATTATTTTAAATTGTTGGCATTCGGCGACATTTCATGAATATCTGTATTCTAAGATTTTTCTTATAGCTTTAAGACTATATCTTTTAAACCTGTCAGTTGGGGTTAATAAATATTTACTATATATTATATTTTTCTTTTTAAAATTCACTCGGCGTCTAAAATTCGACTTCAGTAAAAAAAATACATTTTATGGCTCCATCTATTGTGAGATTTCAAAGCGAAATCCACGATCTCAAATAAAGGAAAATCATAATTCTTGCGAAGTACTGTTTCTAAGTTGTAATCTACATTTTAACCGACTGGAAAAAATTTGCATTTATCTAGTGAATAGGAGAAATAAAAAAAGTATTTAAAAAAATTATTAATTCACAATAGTATTCATTTTTTAATTTGTAACTCTTTTAATCTAATACTTTCGTTTAAATACAACAATTAATAGATAACAATTAAAACCAGGATGTATTTTTCCAAAGAATACCTGACGTTTCTGACTGTTTGAAATAGTAGAACTTGGAGTAAATGTTCGTATTTTTATACACCGAAAGCTATAAAAAATAATAAACAATAACACACTATCACGGTAAGCAGGATTTTATGTTAAATGAGTTCGATTTACCCAACTTTATTTTGCGTTAGTTAAGTTATTTTAACCCCTTCCCACCTGAACACTTGAAAATGACGGGGGGATAAAATTATCCCTCTATTTCTATTTCTTGTTATATTTCCTGACTAGAGCGTTCAGTAGTAACGCGTCAATAAGATTATAACTAATTCATTAAGAGGAGTCGGATGGGTGTTTGGGTCAAAAATGTAGATTTTCTGTTTTTCTTTTATTTTTAATCTGCATATCTATAGCTTTAATTGAAGACCAAGTTTATCGATTTCTGTTTAGTGGTTTTCTTTTTATAAGCATTTTGCAGAAACTCTGTATATCAGATCTTACCTTTGCCTTAGTTTTCTTTTGCGTTTCCTGAAATGTAAGGTTTTTCAACAGTTAGGAACATTTTTCTCGGGAACTATAAAAGATATCAACATGTTTTGTTTCATTATTTCTTCTCCATTAATAGCTCTTTGATTTAAACTGAGGAATTTTAAATATATCTGCTCAAAAAAAAATTATATAACTTTAAATCTAATTTTTTTTTGCGTTACATATTTTTAAAAAATTACTGTAAAAGTATTTTTTATACTGTGAGATACACTGAGTTTAAATCAAAGAGCTATATGTAAGTAACAAACTGTAAAAAGAATTCATAATGATATCTCATATAGTTCCCGAGAAAAATGGTCCTAAACTTAGTAAAATTAACATGGGCGAGATAGAACCATCCGACTCCCCTCAAGTCATAATAACCCTGAACGTTGGTTTTCCTAGAAAATATTTTTTTTAAAAATGCCATGGTAAAAACAAATCAAAAATTAAAAGTGAATATATAGATATATGTGTGTATACAAATTTTTATATAATTTTCAGGGATAAAAAAATAATTTATGACCGTTCTCTTAAAAATTTTCCGATCTTTCAAAGGTTAAAAGACGGGCAATTACTTATAGTTTAGGTTCAACTAAAATTTATCTTAAGCTAGTTCACGTTGACGGTGTGAAGAACTAAAATCTGTTCCATACCCTCTTAAAATAATAACTAAGTTTATCAAGGGAAACTATAATATGATCATGGCAGAACGATTGATATTCATCCATATTAAAAAAAATACAACTAAATATCTATTTTATCTCTAGCGTCCACCCATAATCTCATGGTCCTATCACTTTACGATTGTATTGAGTATGTGTATCTAATTTAAAACATTTGATTATAAAAAACGAATGCAGGCTTATAAAATAGTCTTCATAGACTTAATTTTTTAAAAAAATGTTTAAATTGTTGTGCTGTGTTGTATATGTGACACTCATATTTGAAAATGCTGTTGGTAAGAAACTATATTTGCTTAAAAAATATAGAACGGAACTTTTCATTCAAATAGTTTCTTAAATTATTGAATTTCAAAACTTTATTATTCCAAAGTGCAACAATGACAATTTTCTTCGTATCCTATATTAAGGTTTTTTAAATTTATTTTAAATCCTTCATTTAAAACATATATCAATCAACAATCGGTCATTATCATAATTTGATGAAATAAAGTTTTCTTGTTTTTAGTTAAAGTTAATAATATTAAAAGATGGAAATATTAGGCTTAATAAGAATGTTGATTCTTCATTACATTTAATTAAAGAAGCTCTTATTTCTTTAACCCATTAACAATCGATTTGTATATACCATTAACTCCTTTAACTTTAAGTTATTAAAAAATTATTTTTCTGTAAATTTTTGCAACAAAATTTTATTTGTACTTTGGTCTTCATTTGCCATATATTTAGTTTATTTAGATAATATTAAGTGTGAGGCTTATTCTTGTACGACAAAATTTCTTGCCGATAGTCGTTAACGAGTTAAAACAAAATAAAACACTCATGTCCCAAATCATCTTTACATGATATTTTTCAGATTTTTTTGACACTACAAAGTACACAAGTGTTACATAAAAAATATGGTATCTTTTAAGTATAGAATTATTTCTCTGAGGGGGGAGGGATGGAGAGGGGGCGACTCGATACTGCGTTTCGGGAGAATATTAGTTTCACTTCCTCCTAACGCAATATTGAGCAGCCCCTCTTTGGCATTTTGAAATATGGTATCTTTTAAGTATAGAATTATTTCTCTGAGGGGGAGTAGAGGGAGTCTCGATACTGCGTTGGAGAATATTAGTTTCACTTCTCCTAACGCAATATTGAACAGCCCTCTTTAGCATTTTCCCTCAGTGAAATAAAGGTATGAGTCGAACATTTAAAAAAACTTTCTTACTAAAACTTCTGCATACACTGAAGTTTTATAGGGGCAGGTTATATTTTTATAGGAAAGTTCGAATAATTTATTGGCAACGCAGTGTTTCAAACCGCTTTTCAATGAATTTCGTGAACGCGAAATTAATTAACGATTCCCTTTTAATACCCATAGTTAAAAAATTATTGCATTTTTTTTGTTAATTGGCATATTGTTTCTTTTGTTAAAATCATTCTTGTCAAAAAGTCCCATAAGATTTTTCAAAATATTGGGAATTTTATGACCCAAAAACCCCAAAAGTTTAAAATTTGTGCGGACGTTGCGTATTTATCAATGTATATTTCCCGAAAAGGAAAACTAATTTGAAGCATCTTAACAATCACAGTTGCTCACTATATGTTTCGTGATTTCCAAAGTTAGTGGATGGCCCATAACTGCAGCAGGGGTACGCAACTTACTGCAAAATGTGAGCCAAAGTATAAGCTTAACTTAAAACATATCAAATTTATTGTGTAAAACTTATGTACTTTGTAGTGTCAAAAAATCTGAAAAAAATGCATGTAAAGGAAATGTCGTACATTAATAAATGCTCCAAATTAAAAAAAAAATAGCTTCACAAATTGAATTGATAATATTATTTTTCAAGCTAATCCATTATCTTCTCTGACTGTCCTAAACTGTGGTAAAAGTTTGCTTCCAGCATACTACCCAGATCGTATTGTTGGGGGAACTCCTACTCGTCTAGGTCAACATCCATGGATGGTAACACATTTTTTCCTATTAAGGGGGAATGGGCGCGCTGGACCGGGGGTCTACAAAGCAAAGTGCATCAGTGTTAATCCTATAGAGAAAAAAATATTTTCTCTGCCACATTTCTCCGGATGTATTGAATATTTTTGCTAGCTGATTTTTTTGTGGGATAAATGTAGCTGACTTACAGGTCACGACCTTCCCACTTTTTGAAATTGGTTCGAATATTTTTTTTTACTTTTCAATAAATAATTTTACACAAAATATTCGAAGCAATTTCAAAAAGTGGGAAGATAGAGACCTGTAAGTTATCTACATTTATTATTTAAAAAAAACCGTTTGTAAAAATATTCAATACAGCCGGAGAAATGTGGCAGAGAAAATAGTTTTTTTCCCCATTGGATTAACACTGAGGCACTTGAGTTTGGAGACCCTCGATACAGCGCGCCCATTCCCCCTTAAACCCACTACCACTTTAGCCAATTTTAAATTCATATAACCCAGGCTTTTAACATATATTTTAGAACTAAAATTCAAAGGGAAATTTTTACAAACAAAATTACTTTATTTTGTCAAATTTAAGTTTGTACCATGTTCGAGAGTTAAATATTGAGTTATGAAACTCTTTAGAAACAGATCCAGCCACGGCCAACTCCAATAGCAAGCTCAGAGAAGCTTTCCCAAACATGAGCGTAGACGGAATTTTCGACGTCACTGTTCCGAGTGCCGAAGATCGAGAAACTAGTTCGAACGCATTCGGAACCCTAAAAATGTGGTCAGCCGTGAACGAGTGGTTCCGAACAGGTTTCGAGACAGGTTATCTTCATCTTCGGAACAACGTCACTCGGAATTATGACGTCAAAATTTCCGTCCCCGAGCGTGTTTGGGAGAGCTTCTTTGGCCTTAGTAGTTGAGTAGGCCGTGATCCAGCAGATATTCTAGAAAACAACGAAACAATAATTTGTTAACTGATACGAATGAAAGTTAAATAACGTACCGTCAGTACGGGTAACTTTGGTCCAAAATCGAAGTTTTTTTTACAAAAGAAAAATTTTACTACAAAAACGATTTAAACACTTAAAAATCATTATGCATTCTAAGTATTGTACTTTTAGGAATAATTTCCAAGCATTTTTGTTAAATTTTATAAATTAATAAAAAAAAATTGGTATTAGTTTAAAAAATTAGAGCACGGTAGGGATCCGGGCGGGTAACTTTGGTCCAAGCATGAAATACATAAGAAACATACTTTTTAACATCCTTTAAAGGCTGTGTTATCGAATTAAATAGCAAAATTACAATGTTTGAACATAAAATTAACAAGGTTCTAAGATACATAGTTATTAAAAATGGTATTTAACTTAACATTTACATTGCAGTGCATCGTAGAATGACATTACACTATAAATGCCAGTATTAACTGTCACTTAAAATAAAAATAAACTTAAATATTTATAAGGGAAAATAATTTATTTTTAGAAGCTAGATTTAATAACAAATTTCTTTATAAAAAGCAAACGATTTTATTATAAAAGGGAAAAAAATAATGTATTAGTAATTAGGAATTTGAAAATGTTTACATTTCGACATAGCGATTTAGAATGATGTACGTTTCTTGCATTCTATCTTTATCTTTTTAAGGGTTAAAACCGTTTAGTTTTTTAAAAAAATCATCTCAAAAATGGATAATCATAAAAATAAGACTTCTTCAAAAATAAGTTAAGCAGAATACACTTTTACATACATTTTTGAAAGTGCAAATTTCCATAAAGAAATAGTTACGTCTTGGACGAAAGTTACCCGCATTCATCGGCAAAAGTTTCCCAGTGACCAATAATAAATATAGCATAAAAAGTATTCAACTTAAATTTTAAAAAAATGGTGTAATATTCATCCCCCCATAAATAAAAGAATAGTATAGAGTGTTTTACTTAGCTATTTTCAATAATTTTGTAGGTGTTCCAGACAAAAGTTGGAAGAAATAGATCTTTGTCATTAAATGCTCGTAAGAGTAAAAACGCCATTTGTAGTATTGACAGAATTATATTGATTTTTTTTACATGAAATGAAAGGCAATGTTTCCACCTTTCCAAAAATGTAAAACAATTTACAATGGGATCATTTTATGAAGAGAAATTAAGAAACAAATCTTTTTCCTACGCAGGGTGGACCAAAGTTACCCTCCATGGTCAAAGATACCCGCTTTGACGGTAACTCAGTATATTAAAAATATATATAAATATTAAATTTTCTTTTAAAGTCGATAGATTTTACCATGTTTTAGGTTTCATTGCGTGAAGAGTTTGATTATAGATTTGAGCATGCGTGTGGAGCCTCTATTTTAAACGAAAATTGGATTGTAACAGCTGCCCATTGCATTGATTTGTAAGTAAAAATTTTCCCATTGACGTGTAACTGAAGAAATTCTTATTTTGTTGACTTGCGAGTAAAAAAAATTCCGATTGTATTGACTTATAAGTAAAGTAAATCCCATTGTATTGACTTGTAAAAAAAATCCTTTTTTTTTTAATTCTCTACAAATGTTTTTAAATAATGAATTTTTCACTACAAAATCTGAATCAAATATTTAGGGGAGAGTGGGGTCTAATTGAAAAAAAAATTAAATCACTGTATTTGAACCAAAATGTAAGAATTTTAATATTTTTTTAACAAGCTCATAAACTGAACTTTCATTTATTAAAAAAATTATGCAACAAAAACTAAAACATTTCCATATTTTAGTTATGGAACACTTTATACAAACATGTAAGTGTCCCATTAGCTCTCATGTGTGGGGTCTAATGGGACAGGGCGCAGGGTTTTAACGGGACATGGTAAATGGTGTCTTAATTGAAATTTTTAAAAATGTCAAATTAATTAGAAAAGGGCCATAAAATCTGAAAGCAAACACTAATTACTTAATGAATATAAATTAAATTTTACTTTTTAAACAGTTGTTTCATACTGGAAAGTGAAAAATCACAGTTAAAACTGAAAATCAAGAATGCTCGCATATTTTTTTTTATCGATTACTGGACAGAGTAGTTTAGTATTTAAGTCTTCTAAATTTATCCAAAACTTGTCCTCTATTTCATCAAGCAACATGCTTGTACCTGTTTGATGCCTTTCCGAGCAGTTGCTCGAGGAGGAACCTGAACTGTCGTGCAGCCGGGTTCATCACAGTTAAGAGGGATTGTCAGTCCCATAGAGCTAATGCATTAGTTTTGGAATCACAACTTCCGTAGAAGTATTGCTTTGCCATGTTAGCCCTTTTTTTCCAGGTATGGGAATCAACATAACATCGAAATGAAACAAATTTGAAACGAAAATGTTATCTAGTCAATTATATATTTTTGAAGTTTTAAAATGCCAAAAATATACAGCAGATAGCGACACTATTTTAAGATTTTATCAATTAATAATTAAATAACCGGGTGTTATTTTCTTTTCAATTTTGTTTTAAATTGATGTTATAATGATTCCCATACCTGGTGAAAATGCGATAACATGGCAAAGAAATTCTTTTACAAAACTTGTGATTTCAAAACTAATGCATTAACTCTATCTGACTGACAGTCCCTCTTAAATATTCTATAAGATCCAAAAGAATATACAGGGTGTCCGTAAAGAATGTCCGAGTTTTAATGGTATATTACAGGAGTTTATTTTATACTAAATATAACAAATCATACATGACATTGAAGGAAAACTAACCTAGTTTTTCCTATAAGTGCTCAATGTGTGCGCCTTTAGTGATACGGGAATTGCACAGGCTGTTGCTTCCATTACTCCGGACTTGCTGCAGACAGTATGGGAAGAATTGCATTTTCGTTTGGATGTGTGCCGTATCACTAAAGGCGCACACATTGAGCACTTATAGGAAAAACTAGGTTAGTTTTCCTTCAATGTCATGTATGATTTGTTATATTTAGTATAAAATAAACTCCTGTAATATACCATTAAAACTCGGACATTCTTTTACGGACACCCTGTATTATCATAACCTCAATAAGATTATTGAAAACTTCCCTATTTTTGCCTTGTTGCTTTTAGGAAGAGCCAAGCTGGTTGCTTCAGTAGCTCGTATGGCGAAAAAGCTATGACGCTTCATAAATTCATAAAGCCAATATTTCCCTGATTTTTGATCTTATTCCCATTTGTACAAAAACTTTACATAATGTTTAATCAAAATCTTATGCCGATTTGCTTGTTTCAATTGCCGTGATTCCATGGTGTAGCTTTGATTAAAAATTCAGTCAGTTCACTTCATCAGCCGAGCCCTATTTATTATCAAAATCTTGTTTCTAGGCATCTGCAAAAGAAAGTTGAAAAAGTTAAGTGTATGGTAAACTTCCAACTGAAACAAGAATTAACATATTAGAAAAACTATAATGAACTTTTTATTTATTTTATTTTACTCTTACATTCAAGTATGATCATTTTAAAACATTATTGGATGTTCTAAAGAAAGTACAAGTTAGGTCTAAAATGTTTTTTTACATCTTGGCTAAATAAGATATGATATTTATATAGTTTCTTCAAGAAAAGCATACAAAATCAGGTTTATTTGTCGTCCCATTAGACCCCACCACACAGTGTTATTATTTATATATGATGAAACACAGAACCGCATGCATTTTCCCAGTGGTTGACTTATCTAACCTTAATTTATGATATGTCTTCTACCAAAAACTACAGTTCAATTCATTAAAACTATTTATTTAACACTTCAAAAATTCAATTAAGGAACTTTTTTTTAACTTACTTTGGATTTCGAAAAACAACAAATCTTCTCATTTTCAACACATGCCTTCAATGGCGGATCTTTGGTTGTTAAAAGATGAAATCTAACCATTTTCTGCTGTGGAGTAGAAATATTTGTAAAATATATATATATTATTCAATACTTTTAGTCCTTTGTCCCACTAGCCCTCACTCTTTCCTTAGTAAAGTGTGATATACTTGTCAGTTTTTGAAAAATTAATTTCTAAAAATGGATTAGGGCTATATATCAACTGAATCATGTATATAGTAACTTTAACCTTTAACAGTAAAAATTCTATTTATGTGAAAATCAAAAGCGGAAAAATTTATAAAAGAAAACTTTAAAATGTGTTTTTCTATAATTAGAATTTCTTTCACCCATAACTGTATTACTGTTTCAATTAGTAAAACTGCTATAGTATACTTATTCTTTCAAGTTTTCCAGTTTAAAAAAAATCAAGAAGTACAAATACATCCCCTATTCAGTCTTCTCGAAATGTAGGGAAATTAACTTTTAGTATTTTCTTACTGTCACACATATAATAAAACTTTTCTTATTTTCCATGTTAAGTTTAATATACACAGAACACAGGTACAAGTTTTATGCATCAAAACAGTTAATTTGAGGATTTATTCTGTTCACAGCCCTTATGAACCCAGAAAATATGAAATTTTAGCAGGTTTGCACAAGTTGTCCGATGAATATGCGCCAACTGTACGAAAATACGAGGTTTGTATACACATGTTTTTACAAAAAAAAATAATTGATAATAGGGATTGTTATTTCAAAAAGTTTTAAAGTAATTGTGTTATTAAATTTCTATAGGAAATAGAAAATTAAACAAAAATGGTGTAGCCCTTCTCTAATAAAATCATTAATAATAAATTTTAAAACGTGTTTTTTTATATATATATAATTTTTTCCCAACAAAAAAAACAAAATTGTTAATACAACCATTTTCTGCTAACAAAGCCATTTTCCACTTTGAAAGTTGTCTTCAGAAAGAATGGTTTCCTATGTATAGTTGATACTATTTCGTTATTTAAATTTAATTAGTGCTTCTTTGCTCCTTCTTTACTCAAGAAATTCCTTCTGATCCTACAAATTTAACTTTAACATTTTATTAATTACACTCAATCATCATTGCTAGTTTTGAAAGTATCCATTTCAATGACAGACATTTTTCAGTTGTTAACTCTTTGTTTCTTTTCTATTTTAGATATCCAAAATTATAATGCATCCGGACTTTGACGATGATACCTATGTTGGAGATATTGCACTACTAAAAACTTCCCAACCAATTGATATATCTAACTCTAACGGATATATAAATGGAATATGCCTTCCAAAAACTAAAGAGGATCCCACTGGTTATGCGACTGTTATAGGATGGGGACATACAAAAACTGGTAATTTTGCGTGTTTAGTGATCTTTTTTCTAGTTTAGAAATTCTAAATACACATAAATGAAGTTATTATAAACAAATAATGAAAAGTTGATATTTTTCCGTAGTACTTAGTAATTATATAGCGTGTATTATATAAACAAAATATAACTATAATATAACTATCAAATCAAAACCACTCGACAGAATGATGCAAAATTTGACGTAACTCGAGAAATTTTGTTTGCCGAAAAGCAATGGGCACATGGAATGATGGAGCAAAGGAATAAAATCAAACCATTACTATAACATTTCATTCGTAGTAATTTTAACCAGACCAAATTCTGTATCTGAGCTAGTGTTATTTTTAAATTTCTAATTATTCTGACTAATGGTTAACATTTTACATGCAAATTAAATTGGAACTCTAACTAACCAGCCAACAAAAATGACCAATAGACCAATGAAAAATATGCTATATACATTCCAACTAGCTCTAGTTTATTTAAATAACTATGAGCGTTTAAAACCCATTGAGCTTCCATTTTGGGATCCATTGATTGTTATTTTTTTCCTCCGCAAGTAACTAAGATTAGACAAATTTCTCTTTTTTTAACATTAAAATTCTTAGCTTTCGTTGATAACTTTTTCGGAAAGTCTGTTACGTAAATTCTATATTTTTTAAGAAAATATGTTTCCTTTAAAAAAACTAATTCACAAAAAAATGTTAACTCGATTAAAAGAATTCAGGAAAAATGAACTAGGAAAAAATATTTTCTGGTCATTAGAAACAGAAATAAAAGAAATGAACTTCAACTTATTTGACAGTCGTTTTTTAACCCTATTTTATCCTCCCCCAATCGCCAACCTGGGCACCAAGTTTTTCATCTTTGGGCTAATTTCGTATCTTCTAACTAAATGAATATGTTTAAATAATTCTAATTAAAAATAATTTAAGATATGTATTGAACTTTAAAATATGAAAAAAAAATCTAATTTTTAACGTGGTTTATATAGCGGCTTTTACGGGTTAACGGTTACAAAAATTTAAAAAAATAGGCCAACTACATACAAATTATTTGGATTCAGGTGGTTGCCAAAAAGAGTTTTTAGAGTTGAGAACTTTGTAAAACGATGTTTTTAATTTTAAAAAATATAAACAAAAATGGTATAACCTAATTACTAATTAAAATAGTACAATTACATACTAATATACAATAAATTATTTGTTCTTTAAATTATAAAATGATAAATTCTATAAAATGTTCTATAGGGATTTCGAAATGTAAACCTGTCTTTGTGTCAATTTTTCTGCTATTTGTCGCGTATTGTACAACCTATTCGTTAAAAAAAATTTCTTCGCTTTTAGCTTCCACACTACGTTTATAACGTGAAAAGTGGAAGGTACTATAATTGTTCAATCCGTCTGTCTGTTACCCACTTTCACAAACGAATGGTTCATTGGATGGTTCTTTTGATGGTTCATTCTATATGTATGAAGAAAGATGCATAGAGAATTCTAACTTGGCATAAAAAATATGCAAAGTTTCGCTTTTATTTTTAAATCATCAATTGTACTAATTATATATTTTTCGAACTGTAAATTAATTTAACAAACGATAAATAACCGAATTTTCAAAAGAAATGTAAATGGGAAATTGTGGCGACACAAAGATATTTATTTAAAAAAAATTACATCATTATTCTTCGAACTTCAAACAAATTTAGCAAACGATAAAGTCTAATTATTAAATCTGAGAAAGGAGATTAATGAAAAAATAGTTAATTTTGGCGTTTAAAAGTTTGAATTACAACTAGCTAAAGGCCCTGTTTGACGAATTTCTTTCTGAGGTGTATAAATAGTTTGTTTCCTGTTGAGCACAAATGTTGTGTGGAAGCGGTTTAAGTGACAGATTCTGTAACAAACCTACTTGTTTATACCTATAAGATAATTGCTTGTTATAAAGTATTTCCTTTTTAGATGGTGAAAACTCTGATATATTAAGACAAGTGGTGGTGCCCATAATTGATCGTGACATGTGCAACGAAGCTTATGACGAAGATACTGAAGATGGTATTGACGATGTAACAGAAAATATGATTTGCGCTGGAATGACTGGAAGGGATTCGTGCCAGGTGAATAGAAGTCTTTTTTTTACCATTAACTAAATATTATTAGTTAAAATGGTGTGGTATTAGTAACACTTTAGATCTAACTAATTAAACTGGCTATGGGAACTAAACGGGAACACATGTAGTTCTCTTAAGTTTGAATTGTGTAGTAAAAAAAGTGCCTGAAAAAGTATTTTCAGACATTTGTCTTTTACATCTTAAATATTGGGTTTTCATATTAAATTGTTCATTTGAATTATAAGATTGCACTTCAAGAAATAATTATCATTGTTGCGGAAAATATTTTTGAAGATATTTGTTTCATTGATTGGATATTCATACTATTGTAGCAAGATAAAGTCGTTAGTCAGTCAAAATTCTCCAGATAATTGTATAATTAAATAAAGAATAAAATTTTTAACAACTTTGATTGTTTTATGCTTTTTGTTATTCCTAAAGCTAGAAAAAAAATCACGCACAAAAATCTTTTGAACCAACCAAATCATTTTCCGTCTGTACGGAAAAACTGCCAAATCTTTTAAATCTACTTTTTCATAAAAGATAGCAGCACTAGTCTTATTTTGTTTGGTTAGCAGGAAGAATATGAAGTTTATTAGTGATTTTTTTTATTTTATACTGCTATCTACTTTTACAGCTGTATGAGCAACTGTATGAGTCCTTGATCTCACGATCATGTATATCTATTTTTACATTGTACAACTAATTTAATTTGCTATTGGCAGGTCTATTCATTCTTTAAAATAGCAAAAAAAAATATAATCGAAAATATTTTGCACGAAATACTTCTTTTTAAATACTTAATAAATTTATTGAAATTGAATATTTTCGTGCTCGTAACTGGCCAACAATAGTAATTAAAGTTTTCTTGCAAAATTTCAATATGACTCATTGGGTAAATTTAAATAAATAAACGAATAATATCTTTTAAAATCTCTTAATCTAATTTTTTGCACGATTTCTTTTATTAAACTGTACTACTATTAAATATAACATTAATCTGGGATATTACCCCCGGGTTTTTTTTTTCAGAATGATTCAGGAGGGCCTCTCTTTCAAACAGATAACAACGGTATATCGACTCTTATTGGAATAGTATCTCATGGAGCTGGTTGTGGTGAAAGGTTTTTTCCAGGGGTGTATACGAAAATGTCTATGTTTCAAAAATGGATGACCGAAGCCATGTCTTCATAAGTTGATTGTTTCATACAAAACATGGGATGTCCACTTTTCCGAGGAAATTACAATATGCCCTGATTTATATGTTTACTCATATTTTTAGAGTTTCAATAAAATTATGATTTTACTTTCGTTTATTTATTTTTATAAATTTCAAATCTTAATTAAAAGTTGTTTACACCGTATTTTGTGTTTGACTATACTCTTATATGTAAGTAAATAATTGAATAAATAATATTTATAAAAAAAACTAACTAAAACTAAACTCCTCGGCGCAACAGCCCATTACTGGGCCAAGGCCTGCCGTGCCCATTTCAGCTTTCGTGACCTAGGGCTCTGGGGTGCTAGGCATATGTCCCGGTAAGGTGGTCAGCCTCACGCGGAACCCCCAGTGTTTAGTTCCCAAGCATGCTTGGTACCCATTTTATCGACCCACTTAAGGGATGAAAGGATGGGTCAACCTCGCCCAATCCGGGATTCGATCCCCGGACCTGTGGCGTGGCAATGGGAAGTACTGCCATTAGGCCACTGGGCCTCAAAAATATTATTTAATAGTTGATAATAAATATATCATATGAACATATTTATTTTTTTCACTTTGATCGTCTTTTGAAATTGCAATTCACAATATAAAGAAACGAAACGTTGAGAAATAATATTAAAACCTTAAAAAATATATAAAGTTTAAATTATATATTTTTTTATACAAGACACCATTTCGATATTAAAAAACAAAATGTTTTATATTGTTTTGAAATGACGACAAGATATGATTGTGTAAAACATCGTTATTTTAAAAATGCTTTAAAAGCCCATCAGTTTATTTTAAAATACCATTTGTTTTACAAAGAGACTCAGTGGCTTAGTGGTAGTGCTTCGCATTGCCACGCCACAGGTCCGGGGATCGAATCCCGGATTGGGCGAGGTTGACCCATCCTTTCATCCCTTGAGTGGGTCGATAAAATGGGTACCAAGCATGCTTGGGAACTAAACACTGGGGGTTCCGCGTGAGGCTGACCACCTTACCGGAACATATGCCTAGCACCCCAGAGCCCTAGGTCACGAAAGTTGAAATGGGCACGGCAGGCCTTGGCCCAATAATGGGCTGCTGCGCCGATGATTTTTTTAGTTTATTTGCTTTACAAAATAAAATTATCTTACAATATTTTGTGAGCTTTTTTTTAAATAGCAACAAAATTAGTTTTAAATATACATTTAATATTTGTACATTTAATGCAAATTTAATATACATTATACATTTAATATACATTTGATATTTGAATTTTTTTTTTTTGTGTGATGCTTAAAAAATCATAAATGTCCATCAGCTGGAGTTTTGCAATTCAAACACCTTTTCATTCAAGATGAGTTATCTCCAAAAGATAAAACTAAGCCCCTGGAAATTTATCATCTGAAATTCTTTCTGGTGTTTCAAGTTTCTTCACCATGTTTGTTGCCAAGTATTTTGTTCTTTCAGGTATGTATTAAACAAATTTAAGTTTTGAAAATATCTATCAATGAAGTATTTCAAATTTATTTTCCAATAAATAAACAAAACAAATGTATTCTACAAAATTTTTCGATATTTATATTTAACTGTGATTCTCAAATCATTCTTAACCCTTTAAATCTCTAAATACACAATCATGTACTCTTATTATTAAATTGGTCAATAAATTTAAAATTTTCAGGCGTATTTGTACTTTAAATAGGTCAACAATGAAAATTATCGGCAAACAAACTTATTTAGTAAAAAAAATATTAATGAAACAAATTAAAATAATATTTTGTCAAAAAAATAAATTATTGAAAGAAAATCCGCAATCCTGTATAAATAAATTTCGATGGCTAACAATGAAAACTTTAATTCTTATGATTGGATTGCATTTTTTTTGTGTTAATAAGGAGCTGTCTTGTAGCTAATGTCTTTAATTTAATTAAGGTATATTTTTAATTATTTTAATAAGTTTAATTTGCTAATAAATTAATAAATGTAATTCTTTAATGATAAAGTAATCACACAGTAGAATTCTATTAAATCAATATCACTTTAATTTATTTTTAGTAACGTTACATGTTGTTACCTGCAGTCTTTTTTAGCAAGAAATGTGGTTTATAAATAGCTAAAATATCGCTAACAAAGGTTACTTGTTTTTATTTCTTTTAAATAAAAATAATTTTAAACAATATTCTCATACATTTTTTATATGTAAAACTCTAATTACACAATTTCAATTCTTCTATTACGCAATTAGAAGACAAAAATGTCGGATATTAAGAAGCACATTTTAATCCTACTTTCGAGAATAATTACAATAATTAATAGTAATGTTAAAGGGACAATAAAACAAGCACTTTAAACCGAAAAGGAACTTATCTAGCATTGAATTAACACGTCAGAAGCGTCACGTTTCCGCGTACTATGTTATAAAATATTTCTATTATATAACTAAATGAAATTTCTCGAAAACGCGATTCGTAAACAACATATAATTCATCTTTTTATAAAGAAACTTGGCCAGAAGGAAGTTAATTCACTTCCTTAAGTTCTAATTCACAAATTGTGTAAGTGTCACGGTGGGTCCCTGAGGACATGAACAATATATATATTTCACTTTGGTCAAAAAGTTTCATATTTCACGTAATTGTTTTACAAAAAACTTTTTATAAAACAAAACAGAATATTTTAAATTTCACATCATTTAAAGATTCAACGTGTGTTAAAACACCAATTCTTACTTTCTGAAAAAAGTCGTATTTTTTTTCAATGTTTGTTTTGTTTCCTTTTAAATTAAATCCCTTTTTAATTTCTCTTATAAGTAAATTTTTTTGTTGTTTTAGTTTTAGTACTGTGTATTTTTCATAATTAATAACGTTCAGGCGCTTTTGTTATAAAAAAAATTTATTTGTTCATATTCAATTTTGTTGGTTTTTTCTTAAAAATAACAAAGATATGGCGTACCTTTTTGATAGTCATATTTAAAATTATAAACAGGTTATTATGATTTTTTTTATTTCAATAAAAAGAAATTAATGTAAATTTCATTATTATAACCTTTAGAATAGCATTTTAATATGCATTTTTATTCAGGGTAAATCGGCTAATTATGTGTGACTAAAAATATTTGCAGGACAAAATATATGCTTGGAATTAATACAGCAAACATTTTAGCGTTTCACATGATAAAAGCTACATTTTTTCAAAAATAGCAGTAAATTTTAATCAGAAAATCCAATTTTCAATTATTAAAACACAATTTCCAAATTTGTTTAACAATGAGGAAATTCAGCATTTGTTATATTTTGATTTTGTGTTGTATTTTAGAAGAAAAATTCACTTAAAATCAAATCCGCAAATAAAATTACGCAAACAAATATTTACAAAGTTATTAAGTAAACAAAATCGTCGAAAAACTACGCAATCACAAACTGTTTCCCAGTCATACCGTCACTGCTTTCGTCAAGCGTGCCTATCTCTTCAGACAGAGGGAATAATGGCAAGGGGTTAGGGATTATACTTTGTTGATAATATTAAGGGAACCAGGAACTCAACGATGCAGTTTTGGTCTCCCTTCCTCAGAAAAGATAGAGTTGCTTAAAAAAGTTCAGCATAGGGCTACAAAAATGATTAAGGGTCTATCTGGTATTGATTATGATAACAGATTAAGATCTTTAAACATGTATTCCCTGGAAAATACAAGAGCTAGGGGTGATTTAATTCAGTTATTCAAGTTCATAAAACAGGGAGACATTACCTTAAATAGCCGGACCAGAGGACATGATCAGAAATTGAATAAATCATGTTTTAGAAGGGAGGTAAGAAAACATTATTCTTACAATAGAGTTGTCAAAGAGTGGAATGCTTTACCAGATTATTTGGTGTATTCAAAGAGAGTAGAAGATTTTAAGAAAAATCTTGATAGTCATTGGAAACTGGTAAAGTATTAGATTTATTTTGGACCAACCTTGCTGGGCCTCTGGCCTGTTGTTGGTCGACAATTTTTGTATTTGTATTTGTATTTGATGATTCTAAATATCGAGTTTTCTTGTTAACTTGTAATTACTGAACTGTGTATTTACGAAAAACTAATATTATACATACATGAATGTCAGGCTGTAGTTGGCAAGGATATTATTTGATTCCAATATTACTTTTTTGACAGCATCAAATGCCGTTATTTGAAGACAGCAATTTTCAGCTTTTAGGTACACTTTCCACCACAACTATTGCGGGAATCTTAAAATATTTTTTATATAAATTAAAAGATGTCCATTAAACGCAATAAACCTCAAGTTGGATTATGAATCTTTAAAACTCTGAAGTTATTGTTCTAAATACAATTTTTGCGCCTTTTCTAAATGAAAAAAAGGCGTATTTTTGCATTTGATATAATTTTTTGACATTTTTAATAAAACAAATTAGGGGTTTACTTTGTTTAATAATTATACATATATAATCTTAGAAAAATTCAAGCCCCCAAATACAATGGAAAAAGAGAAAGTGTACCTAATGGCTGAAAAATGTTGTTTTGGAATTAGTACATTTGAAGCTGGCAACAAAGTTATGTTGGAATTAACCAACACCTATACCACTGAAGACCCACCGAGTATATGCGGAGTACGTGCTCGTTAAATCTGTGGGTCCGAAAGTCCTGTGGGTGGTCATGGCGCAGTTTCCCTCGGATACAGGTCCCTGGAGACTATTTCCCTCCCCTTCAGGGACATGTCTAAATTGTGGAGGTGGCGATAGATGGCAGCATCTGTCACTTGTGTGTGTGTGTTGTGTGTGTCTGTCTTACTTGATGAAGGTTTATAAGCGGGTCTCTGACCAAGCACACAAACCTGAATATATATCTACCCACCAACTAACACCTTTTCCAACTACAACCTTATATTGATGTTTTGTATGACATCCACTTTTGCATAAGTGCACATTTTAGTGATTAAAAGTTAAAACAAAAAGGCGATATTTTGAAGCGTCGTTGGGTTCCCGGTTCATTTAACAAAATTCGGGTTACTCATTATTTATATAATCTGTATTACAGGTATAAGGTAATGAGAATAGAGAAGAAATATGCATACATTTTTTGTAAAATTTTATACAGCAAATCAATTATTATTTATTTTTATTGCAATTTTCTCAAACGAGCCATTTCAAATTACTTCTTAATGTCAACCCAACTTTCTCGTTATAACGTCGATGATATTGTTGCTTTACAGCAAAATAATTTTTACAAAAATAATCTTTAAAATATTACTACTAAATTTTATTTAGGTTCATATATATGTGAGATATCGTACAAATCTTTATAAAGTTATAATATTAACCACACAAATCTCTATAATATTCTTTCTTTGTAGCTTTCAATTAATGTCTTGCCGATCCATCGAACAGTTCCCACGTTTTAATAGGCGTCAATACATTCTTTCCCACAGAAATTGCTGACGCAGCAGAATTTGTTTTGACTTCTGATCCACTCTTCTCATGACCATTAAAAATAGTCACTTTTTAATTAGACTTCGAGATGTAAAGTTGTGAGTTTTTTTACAAACTCTAAAATATGCTTTCTTTACAATAAACCACTCTTTGGACGTCCAATATTTCTTCATTTCTAGATTAACTAAATAAAAATTATACTCTCATGTGTAGTAGATGTTATTCTATTACATATATCCACAAATAGCAAAGTTCATATGTGTTTACAACTAAAATACCACAACTGATCCTAATGTATCTTTGAAATCGTTATAGTATTAACCTTAACCTGTCTTGGCAAAGCGCTATGCGAGGATACAGAATTGGTTGATAGGATTGTTGGGGGGAGGAAAGCTGTTGCAAATGAATATCCTTTCCAAGTAAGTAAATTAATTTAAATGGACAATTCTTTTTTCAAAAATAGGTACTGAATAATTTAAACTAGAATTAGAAAATTGTAAACTTATGAAGCTCAATAAATCAAAAATTCATTAAACCAAAATTAATCTCCCGAAATGCTCATGCAAATGAGCTTGTTAGTCATTTTCTTTAATTAACATAGTTTTAACGCACATTTTTATTTTGTGTTTAAAAGTTTTAATTAATATTACTAGGATATCATTGGTATACAAGAATATTTTTTTTTAAATGTTTAACCGTAACCAAATCTGTCATTACTAATAATAGTTTAAATCTTTTTATTAACAATTCCTTGATTTATGTTTAAACAATTCTTCAGATTCATTAAATGATTTAAATTTTATTATAAAATTCTTAACTAACTTATCGTAATGTATCGTGATTGATTAAGATATATTTTTGTGAAGGCTTCTCTTTTAAAACGAGGGAAGATTGGATATTTTCACACGTGTGGAGCTGCTTTGGTTGCACCTCGATGGCTACTAACGGCTGCTCATTGCATCGGAAGGTACTAACTTAGTTGATGTTTTCAAATCTTCTATATTTTTAAAATGCAAAAAAGTAAATAACACGTTATTTATAACTAGATTTAAAATTATTTTTAAAAAATGGAGCTTGTAAGCTTGGGTTCATAAAATGTTTTCAGATTTAATCGAAAGATAAATCTAAAGAATTTAGATCAATTTAAACGGCTACTTTATATAAAATTATGCATTAACAAGTTATTATTTTCATATATAACGAGTAAAACTATGTTAAATATGTTTCTTAAATATATATAGCACGTTACATAATTATAAATTGAATAATAAATAGTAGCCTTTTATTATTATAACTACAGTATTATACACCTAAAAAATGACATTTAACTTTACAGTTTGATTTTGACGTATATTAACAAAGCTGCAATATTTTTTTTTCTCATTATGTTCATTGGTCACTTAGGTCAACTTTTTTCATTAATTGTAACTTTGGTTCAAGCATAAAATCCTCTTACTAATTTTCAATTTAACAAATTTTGTACTTACAAGTCAAAACAGAGTAACCACCAATTAAGAAGTCATAAAAAAGTTAAATAAGAGTATTTAATGACGAGTTGTTATAGAGAAAAAAAACTTGAACCAAAGTCTTCAAGGAAACAAAATTTCCCCATTTTAGGCTTTGATGGTACTAAATCATATGTATTTATAAATTATTTTAGTAACAACACCAGCGATTTCAAAATAATGATTGGTAGCAACTCATTGAAGAACGTGACAGTAGAAAATATTTATTCCGTAAGTAGTTCTTAAATTAATCTTAAAAACAATGAACAACAGCTAGCAATTAACAATAGTGCCAACAAATGTTACAATATTCGTATAAACTTTAACCTCCGGGAAGGAGAGCGATCTAGTACCAATCGAATACACTAGTCTAAAATGTTACTTTTAGTTAATTAAATTGTTACTTAAACTAGTCTAAATGTAACTTTTTTAAAGATTAAACATTAAATTTTGTTTCATAGTAACGCCTTTCCAATGTGTAAGTTTAATTTTTTTTAATTTGACTTTTCATGGATTTTAATTCACGACTAAAGGTGTCGATATTAATTTCAGGTAGCGAAAATTGTCATAAAGAAAGGATATGACCTTCATAATTTCAATAATGATATAGCATTAATTGAAGTATTCCCAAACGTGAAAACATTTGATGAAAATGACATCAAAGTAGCTGAATCACCTCCACATCTTAATGTTACAGCTACTGTGATTGGTTGGGGAGCCACAAGTGATGGTACTTTTTAATTATATTTAGAATAAGTGTTGAGATTATTAAGTAAAATTTTACTATGTACAAGTTAAACAGATGTTATTTCAGTTAAGAAAATAAGTAAGTTTAAGTACTAATCTTTGTAACAACTTTATAGGAGGGTCAGTATCAACAGATTTACAATCAGCAGACGTTGATTTAATATCGCACGATGACTGCCTGGATTACTATGACTATTTATCAGATTCTATGATGTGTGCTGGTTTCCCAGATGGAGAAATTGATGCTTGTCAGGTAATTTCGATATGATTTTTCCGTTTATCTGCTGATTAGATCGAACAATTATTTTGCTAAAAGTGTTACGAGAACGAAATTTCAATTCAACACGCAATATGATTCTATCAATTAGGTAGAAAATAACGTTATCCCTCTTTAAATAAACATGTATGCTTTACTGTGCAATATCACTTCTCCGTTTCATCAAAATAAGTATTTTAATTTTGCTTATAGATGGGACATAACACTTTATACCTGACTGTTAGAGGTTTGGGGAGGGGTGTCAAAGTTAACCATTAAACAAAGGTTTTAACGTACTGGTAGGTCCAATTGCGATTCTTTTGCCCGATTTTGCCTCGGTAGCTACTTCTTCGAAATATTTCATCATTAATGTTTTCCAATATGTAAGCTCTTTTCCATTTATTTCAATTGGCATTCAAATTAATCAATCAAACCCAAAACCAATCACCCAAACTCCCTTGCAGTTTAGTTCATAGTGATAGAGAAAATGAATGGAACTTATAAATAATTAAAGTTCCATAGAATAATCATACCCGATAAAAATAAACTGTTGAAGTGCCAGTTTTAAACCGTAAACTATATATATATAGTAATATTCCATGTTTAAATGATTTAAAACCTTAACAGACTCTAAACCGTAACTCAAACCAATCAGTATGATGAGAAACTAAAGTGGTGTGGTGTCATGTGTTACTACTTTTCTGACAATAAGGTTTAAAATTGTATGTTATGGATGTTATGTATGTTATGGATTTAAACTGTCAAATGTACAGAAATTTTCATTAAAATGTGTTTTTTTTGCAGTTGTTTGTTCAAGCATTTCGATTTCATTCACAAAATATTATGTATTGAATTAAATTTGAATATACTTTCTTTGTTAACAGGGTGATTCCGGTGGTCCTCTTATTCAAATACGTTCTGGAGTAGTCTATCTCATAGGCATTGTATCATGGGGAATAGGTTGTGCAGAACCGGATCATCCTGGAGTTTACACCAATGTTGCTAAGTTCAATGCATGGATACATCATTATATAGATGCAACTGTATAAATAAATGTAGTTGTCGCGTTTTTCTGTATTATTTTTAGTTGTATAAAGTTTTACACAGTTTTAAACGTGAAGGTTTTTGTATCTATTGAAGTTGCAATATTTTTATGTCATTCAAAACAAAATAATAACAGTTTGAGAAATTTAAAAATGGGTTTTTTACTACTTTATCATTTTACATTAAAAACAATGAAAAATGTTTTGATTGAAAAGTTAAAAATCACTGTTAACATCCGATAACTTATAAGTCTGGTATTTATTTAAACAATGACGATAAACTGTATCCTTATTATACTATCACAAACAAAGCTAATTTCACTGTACTTAAATATAATTATGGTTGATTGTTTTACGAAAGAATAAAAAGTACTGTCAAATTATTTTTTATTCTCCTATGGACTTGACTTCTTTTTATGTTTAGAAATTCAGAAAAGAATGTAAAATTTGAGAAAAATTCATTTTGACTTTTTGGTTCGTCAATAAATTCATTTCAACTCATAGTTTTTCATTAACTAACATTTATTGTTCTAATTTAACCTTATGAGTCCTGCTTTATAGTTTAAAATTGCTTTATATTCATTAACGGCCTATGTAAAGTACAAAAAAACTATTCTTAAATAACTATAATGTTATACATATATTACTTTTTTATTTATTCAGTAGTTTTTATACTAAAGAATGTTTTTGCCTCTAATTTTCATTATTTGCCTTTTTAAAGTACAAATACAAATTACAATTAAACTAGCTGATAAAATGTAGCAATAGATTATGTGATTGTATTCTCAGGACTCATAGGATTAATACGTAGAGTATGAATCACAATTGTATTGTATTTGTAGAAAGTAAAAACACTCGCTCTTTCTTTCTCCTTTTTATTATCTTTAACCTTTTACTCAACAGATCTGTGTAATAGTGGCTAATCAATTCAACTTATCATCGATTAATCATAGTGTGTGAATATCCTGAAACAAAAGCAGAGCTTTATCATAAAGGCTTGTGTAAAACCTTTATAATGATACAGCTAATGCAGCCTTTATTTTTAATTTCATGAACCCTATGTTATAGTGACAGGAATAAGCGTAAAATCAAAATAATACTGTTTCACAATTATTTTATTCCTATGGGTATGCCTGAATGTTAAAAGTTAAAACACAACATTAATCTCGAAAGTTGTTACTGCTTATATGAAATCGTTTTCTGAATTACAATATCCTTATAAAATATATTATACGGTTAATACTTATTTTATTAGAAAAACTCAAATTTGAATTATGTCGATATACACAATTGTAATAAATAAATGTGGGTAAAAATCAAATACTAGAAGTGTCATAGACATTTATAGGGAATCAGCAAAATTCAAACATTCAATTAAATTCCTAATATACGCTAGCCAAGGTCAGAATAGTACAAAGACAATGATAAGTTCAATATGGAAGCAAATGACTTGTCTGGATCTCTTAAAAAGAACAGGAAATATAAGATACAAATAAGATTTTGATGCTCAGAAAGGTTTAAGGAAACTGAAAACAAGATGTTTAAGAGGAAAATTATTTTTTTAGTGTAAGATTCAAGGAAAACCTTGAAAGGTATCGGGGAATCAAAGGAAAACAAACTCATTTATATTTTCTGCATTCAATATTTATCATGATGACATAGGTTACTGTAGAGATGAAAATAAACTTTTACTTATAGTAAAGAGAAGATTATATCGACTTTAGATTTTACTAGTTAATAGTTTTGGTTGTCTGGTAATAAGTCAAACTGATAAAAGTTACGTTAATTTTCGAATTCTGAAACGCAGGGTTAGATGTTTTTACACGAAGGCCAAATATACCAGTACCTACTATTTAACTCTAGCCGACTGCGAATTTCTATGCGAAATCTTGGCGTGTTTTATACCAAATGAGTGAAAAAAAATTATATGTTCGTTTATGATAGTCAAAAGGATGCAAATATAAACCACGTGAAACCAGAAAAAAATTAAACACCCGAATGCTGTGAGCTAAGGATATTGAAAAAAAAAGAAGGAATCCTTTATAATGGTAGAGGTTTATTAAAAATGATATAGTGGTTTGGTAAAATGGATTTGGTAAATTTTTTGTTGATTTTTTGAATTTTTAATTTTTTCGACTTGTGAATGGTTAAAACCCTAAGGCTTTTAGGTAAATTAATGTAGAGCTCCAGAATTTTTTTTCCTGTATTGAGGCATATACCATTAACAAAAGTTGGTATGGGATAAGGTCTAGTGTGAATAGTTATTTTTTTTTTAAATGATGAAGTTGAAAATTCACAAAAAATCTCATTTTTTGGGCGATTTTTATACATAAAGCTACATAACTGTTCTTGTTTAACTGTTAGCTCAATATCCATACCAACTTTTATTAAGAGATGTTGTGGGAACATTTTGCAAAAAATCCATTAAAAAATTCTTTAAATTGTAGGAGGAGTAGCATTTTGAAAAAAACGTTAAAATGTTTAAATTTTTTAATTTTTTAATTAAAAAAACTTATGTTTCAATATTTATTATTTTTACGTATATGTTTATTGAATGTTAGTTCTTTGTAAAAATAGTTTAATTTGAATGCTAGCTATAAAAATACTGGTTTTAGTTTTTTGGGTACCGCGTACCCTTAAATCCTATGGATATGTTGGTTCCACAATAGTCACTCGTGAGGCTGTGAAGGAGTCATGAACAGAATGTTCTTTCAATTAATTTCGTAGTTCTTATTTCGGTATTTTATTGTTCAAATTATTGTAATTCCAGACTACGATCTATTCAATCTTAAAACCTTAAAAAATAGTCATGACGAATCTTCAATAAAAATAATAAAGCAAATCGTGTTTCTTGAAATAAGTTCAACGCTTTACAGTACACATAAATTTTAAAAGGTATCACTCAGATTATCGGAGGGGTGAGAACCAAATTTAAAGAATTCTCACCAAGGGGAGGGGGGGGGGGCAAAATATTATGAAAACCGGCCTCACGTAACTTATGGGCGCCCCCCATTTTTCATTGACACTATTTCACTAGTTGACGCGGAATATAACTACAAATGTCTGTCATCACTTTTAAAATTTATATCAATATCCAATACATGCCCAGAAAAGTAAAGAACCAGAAACTATCCTTAAATTATGATTGCGGAAAAAATTGAGAGTTTTTCAATTTGCTCTTAAATAAACTCTTTCAAATAGGGATACTTGGGTGGTTTTATATGTTAATAAAAAGTATGAATAATAGCAAGAAAAAAGTATGAATAATAGCAAGAATATTTTTAAGAAACCCGGTAAAGTTCAATTAAAAAATTTAAATTTAATTTTTAACCGTATTTAACACAAAATCTGCCCATAATTGTGCGTAATTATGGAGAACAAGAACGGAAACGCCTACAGTGACGTCAACCGTTTTCTTGAACCCCATAAACAAACTACCCGGTAGTTAATTCGTCTAATCTAGAACGGTCATGCCTACAGTGACGCATCCGTTACATCAAGCATTGTCTTTTTTCCTGCAAACAATCCACGCTCCGCCCCTTTCGAATTGCCCATTACATTTTCAAAGACCAAAGGGCATGCTTTAGGTCTTGAGTGGCAAAATAAATCTTAAATAAAAATAATTTATTTGTCGAACCTTGATTGGTAAGTCAATGCCCCGTGGGAACAGAACAGTAATCGCAGAACCGATCGAAGGAAAAGTAGGAATGAAGGTTTTAAGGAAATTCGATACCTGAAACAAGCCAATTAAATTAATTATAGCTACATTACTTTCATATTCATTGCACCGACACGCGATTAATTTGTCATTTTGACTGTGGTTCTAAAATACGACGCCCGTCGCCAATAGCCCTCGTGTAGCTCTAGTGCGACGATAATTCAAAACTAAACTAAACTAATTAATTTGTCATCGGCAGTGATGTCTCTTGATTTTTATTTAGTCTTAAGAAAGAAATGATTTAAAATATTTATTCACAAAGGGTGTCGATCCATTTAAAAAAAACTTTTAAATCCAAATTGACAATGGACAGCAATCTAATCTGCCTACCTGTACCAGTGGAAATATGAATCCAAACAAACCAAACCGTACTTTATTAAACTTAGAAAGTGGAAATTTTATATTGGAATGTACTTTATTACCTCTTTTTATCGCAGTGTTATTGACCACCCACAGTTTAAATTTATAAAATAAGAAAGTATTTCAATATAAATTTTTAAAAGAATAAAGTTTGGTTAAAATTATTCTTAAATAAACACTAGCAGGGGTTATATTTATAAGCTCATTGTGAAAAATTAAGTGACAAAACAACTAACCAATCCACCATTTATAAAATAACATTTATTAGTTGTTAAAGTCAATCACTATATCAAAACTAATTAGAAATATATATCTTATTGTATTAATATCAACTCTTTGCATTCGGAATATAATATCTCCCTTTAATTAAACAAATTAAAAAGTCCATGAACTAATCGAATTATTGAAGCCCTTTCCGTGTCATTTTTTTTTTGTTTGGATTTGAAAATAAGTTACAGACATAACTTTTATTTGGAGATATGGCATGGCATTTGTGTCATCTGATTTAGTTTTCGTACTTTTCTACTGTTTACAATGACAGTCATATCTAATACAGAAATTTGTTGTACTAATTCTTAATATTTATAGCAATTTTCTGGTTCTGTTGGACAAATTAGAGAACATTCTGCACGTGATTATAATATCAGTGATTAGAAAATTTTGCATTCGGTTAACCTTTATAATCGTAACTTGAGGTATGTAAGATTTCACATTTGACTAACTTTGTTTTCTATGTTATTGTTTTTTCATGCTTATATCTCTTGAAATCCATTTTTTTAAATATAAAAACGAATTTTTTAAATATAAATATTTTATTATTTTTTTAGTTTCATTGTGTTTTAATAAAATATAATTGTTTAACTTTTGAAACTTTTCACAAAAATATACAAAATATGTCAACTCTGGAGTTTTAAGTATTGATTTTGTTTTCAGAACATCAATTCAAAAGAATAGGTTCTAAGCGCAATTTTATTTTTTATTGTAAGGACACCATTATTTACTACTAATTGCAGCCTGGGAAATTCTGACACTACTATGTGGGTTAAATTGCAGTGCCTATGTTGACCCTTGGCAAAATTTCAAATACAGTAAAATAAGTCAGAAAATAAAGTTCTATGTATTCTTTCTATAACTCTGTGTTTTTGTTTAGATTTAGAAACACATGTCTTTATTTGAGTTTGTACAGAACACTTTATTTTGAAAATTACATTATTTTGGTCTTCATGAGCACATGCATTAACCCTCTGAGAAATACAGACATATAAAACCCTTCAAAGGGCTATCAGTTTTTCCAGCAACCCTTTTAATTTTTAACATTTACAATTCTTGTAATTTTATTAACTTTTAAAAATTAGAGGGGTTGGTTAATAATAATCTGGCGGTGCTTCTGTGGCAAAAAAAATTGGCGGTTTTTTAGAAGGCATGAGAATTTTTTGGAATGTTGTTGTCTTTTCGTCATTTCCTAGAGTTTCAGTTTGTTCTGTTAGTAAGTTTGGCTATAGATTGTTATTATGGGTGGTGCGTATTTAAATTCTGAGTTTTTCCTAGTTTTCAAAATTGCCTTGAAGTTTTGTTTTAAAACAAAACTAAACATTGTCTGTATCCAAACAAAAACAAAATTGCCTGATGCCGCAAACATAAACAAGTGTTTCAAAGGGCCCTACAATACTGCCCACGTTAGATACGACTGGTTTTTTTTTAGAGAAAACAAAACTGCTCTGAGCCTCAAACAAATGGGTACTGCACTGCCACTACTAGCCCATTGTATATTGAGTTTGTTTTGTTATAACAGCCTGAGTATAGATCTTACAACAAATTCGGTGGAACTAGTGTTAATATATCGACACGAAGAATTTAGACTACGGAAAAACACAAGTTTGGCAGGTCTCCATGGTGGCAATGTTTTTCAAAATGCGCCAAGCAGCACCGTAGGATTAAAATTTACTGAGGGATTTTAAGACCATAAATAAAAAGAAAATTTAATATGATTCATTAAATTTATGGGTCAAATATTTAAATATCGTGCAGTGAAAATAAGTTGATACTACTTAGTCCTCTTCGTGCCCTGTGGCACATAAGGCCTTAAGCTTATTACGCCAACTCCTGCGATTTTGTGCAGCAGCTCTTGCTTCCGACCAGCTCGCCCATCCAGCCTGGTTCCTCTCGTCCTCAACCATGTTCCTCATGTTAATTTGGGCCGTCCTCTTTTTCTTTTTCAAATAAGTTGATACTTAGACAAAATATAATATCCCTCGGAGGGTTAACAACATAGAACGATCCCAATTCCTCCCCTTTCCAGATAAATCAAAATAGTCCTCGTGTAGTTTTAGCACAAAAGTCTCCAAATCACATTGTTGCATTTAAACCTAGTTTTTTTAATTATATTTTTTAATCCTTTACAGAGACTATATTAACCTGAGCTTCATTTTAGAGGTACCACATGGAACTCTGTAGATATCAGTTCGCAACTTCAGTTTAAACATTTTTACATTATTTACTTTTTTGTTATAAACTAGAATGTTCAAGTTTTCCAAGAAGATTGTTACCAAAGCAGCTGACTTATTAATTGTATTAAAAATGACATACCAAGAGGGTCGAACAGATTTCGGAGTTTTTAAAAGGTTAATTTATTAGACATTTTGGATTAAAACAAAAGTTAGCATGTACTGTTAGTCACAAAAATGTGACAGCTTGTTTGTTTATTCATAGTACACCAAAAATGTGTATTTTTAACCTTTAAAACCTTAAATTCTACTAAATTGATATGACCCTAAGCAAATGTTATGAACCAATTTTTTTTTAATTCCTTGCGGAACATTTCTAAATACATGATTTTTCGAAAAAGTTTTTGTAAATGAACATGTGTAGGATTTTCAATATCTAAATTTTAAATGTGACTGATGTGAACTTGACTCTTTAATAAATATACATCTCTTAAGGAAAACTATCTTGTATATGATTTGCATAGTTTCGTTTATTTTTCTTGGCTTTTTTTCTTTCAATATCTTAATTTTTGTCACAAAACTGCCGACAATGTTGTTTAATTGTGTTAGCTTTTCTATGCTTTTGTAGTGGCCTCGGTAACCCGTAGTCTATCAAAAGGATCCTCACAATGGAGATGAGTTACATAACAAAAACTATTATAACCTAAAATGAATGGTAGTAACATAGTAATTTCATACCATCTAGCGTGGATGTTATTTTTTTAAGTGCAGAGCTGCCAAACCATATTTGACAGGATTTTTTATTTATTTTTTTAACTAATTATTTTAAAACTAAAACTTATGTACTATTTTAGGTTGACATGTGATAAAACTTTGGATTTTATATGGGTACGAATCGCACCAACTATCCATCTCTGCTGCACAGTCCTTCTGGTCCGAGTAGTTATGGATCTGTAAACGGAAATTATACCTCAAACATTGAACCGTCCGTCATGGAAGGGGTTTCAGTTGAAGGAAGGATGTCTATGTCCCGAAGATTTTTTACACTGTTAACAGTCTTTGACGTTCTGTTTACCTTTTTAATATGGATTATATGCACTGTTGTAAGTAAATTTAATTATTTATTTTCTTTTTTAATTAATCACCTTGCCAATTTTCAATTTAACTTTTCGTTAATTGAAATGTAAAAGATATTTTTTTTAATATCTTGTTTTATGCAAAAAGAAAAACTGCTAAACTTTAGTTACACATGGCTGACCTAATCCTATTTTCATAATTTAATTTATTAGTGATTGAATTAATATTGTACTAGACATATTTTTATTGAACTTGATTTAACATTATATAGAATATCAGATGGTTTTTATATTTATTTTAATATAATCTGAAATTCATTTTTTTGCTAGAATGTATTTTCATTGATAGTTTTAAGTTAGTAATATGCATGTTTAAACTTGACACTCATTGAAATTTTACCTTTACTTTGGTTTTCTTTTATTTAACAATGCCTCATTTTCTGCCCGGGCTTTTTCTTAAGGGTTAAGATATATTTAATTAATCTCATGTGAAACACCAGCTGTATTGATGATTAAGAAATTTGCTTGGTCTCTGACTTTGTCTATTGGATTTGAAAATGAAATAAAAATGATGAAAATATTATAACTATATTTGTCTCAGAATAGCTGAGCCTATAGAGGTTCTTTTTCTGTGGTTAAGTTGGGATATAGAAATCTCACTTCTTATAGAGTTAAATCATTCACACTTGGCATTAAGTACAGGTTTCTGTCAATTTGGGCTTGTATAACCAAAAATATTATATGGACTTTTAGGTCTTCCAATCAGGGCTCAAAATAAATGGTCTCTATTCGCAAAATGTGACTAAATCTTTCAATTTTGCAACAAAAATCATAGTTAGTTGCAGAGGTTTTTTTTTTTGTCGTGTCTGACGTTGCCGAAATGTGAATGTCAACTTAAATGAAACCATGTGTTTTGATAACCGTGTCTGCAATTTTTTGGATATTAATGTCATGAAGATCTATTAATGATGGCAGAACTCCAATGTCTCTCAAATTGACACTCTTTGCTAGGCATTCAAAAATGTGGTTTGGTAAGGCTCTGTATCTGGGCAGTTGTCACAGTTTCTATACGTCTTCCTGCCCTCTTTGTCTATTTTCATGCCTCTGTGGTAATTGGTTCTTAGTCTGGCAATGGTTTTTGTGGTGGATCTATTTGCATTTAAATTACAAAGAAGGTGCTTCGTTTGAATAGATTTTTCTCTTAATTTAGATTTAGCGATTGCATTTGCATCTTGAAGATAAACTTTATTATTATTAATGTTGAGATTTCTGGCTTCCTTGGCTAATCTATCAGCATTTTCATTGCCTGCATTGTGCAGAGGTATTGGTACTAGTTTTTAAAAATAGTCAATACTAGTTTTATTTATCCTTGTTCCAATTATTTCGCCAAAAATAATCTTCCAATCACAAGTCTTCACTGATCCTAAACTAGTCAAATTATTGTTGTGATCATAAAATCTCAAAAATTTAGGAGTCCTAAAATCGCACGGTTCTAAATGCATCTATAAATGGTGTAGGAATCCTGATGGCTGCTCTGTTTTCCGTTGCGAGCTTGTAGCTATAGACGAAAGCCTGAACCATATTGCGACCTTTGCTTCAGGAGAAGAGGTCTGAATACTAACTGACAGCAAGAGTTCCATTCAGTATCTGGCCAATTGGTCCAGAGTAAGAGACAGGGTGGGAGTATCCATCCTCAAAAGGCTCAAACAACTTTCTTTGAATCATCAGATCCACATACAGTGGATCCCCTCTCATGTCGATCTTGAGGGGAACGAAATAGCAGATGCATTGGCCAAAGCGGGGAGCTAGTGAGGTATTGGTTCCACTTGAGCCTCTTACCTAAACGGAGATTTTCTCGCAGGCTAAGTTGAGTGGAAAAATAACTTGGTCTACTCCTCCACTACATCATTGGTATCGGGGCCTTCATCTTGGCGGTTCTTTGGCACTAAAATGTAACAGACAGAGACAAACCGCCATCTCCCGTTTCCTCAGTGGGCACCTCAGAAGTATGACCTTCTCGGGTGGTTCAAGAATATTTGACATATGCTCCAAGTGCTCTTCTGAGCAGGCTTCACCATCTCACATCTTGGAGTGCCTGGGGCTCGGCCATCAAGATTTACTGGGAAGTCCGCTGATGGTCCTGGACTTCCTTGAGGTTTTTGGACTCATGGACCTTGTCTAGCTCCGCTGGACTTTGGGGATAGGAAAAGAAAGAAATAGTAAATGTTGCGAAATCTCTAAATTTTGGCTATTGTAAAATCCCGAAATTGCGGTGATTCTCAAATTTAGAAACTCTGATCCAAAAACTTAAAAGCCTCAGACGACTATAATATCCAAAAACTCTGGCTCGTAAATTATTTCTTAAATTTCGGAAATCTAGTTATCTTGAAATTGCAAAATTTGGGTGATTCAATTCGAAAGGCTTGAGAATATTAAAATCGGTCAGTTAGGCACTGTAGACTTCAAAGTTTGTAGAGATTTTTTTTTCAATAATTAAAAAAAATGCTTCTAAGTAATGTGCATTTGCTCCTAGTTTTTCAAATTAGTAGCATATATTGTTCCGAAATTTCTTTATCCAATTTCGAACACTGCTTCCAGTTGACTAAAATGGTTATATTTTTAGAAACTGTCAAACATTTGCCTAGTGGCTAATGTAACCAGTTAAAATGAATAAAAATGTTCATTCAAATACTTTTACTATTCCCCTTGTTTGCATTGTTTCAGAATTCATCTTTCCTTGTAAGTTACCATGATTAAAAACTATTGCTTCAGTCTTGACAAATCATCTAACATACTGTTAACCATTTTTTTTAGTTGTAAGTTAAATGCTAAAAAATATTAGCTGTATTGAAATTTTATAATCATAGTTCAGAACTAGGGATATTGTACCATAATACTTTTTAGATTTTATGTGTTTTGAAATTGTTTTTGTGTTGCTGGCAAAATTTCCTTTTGAACTATTTGTCATTAAAAGTGCATATTATTGCATATTTTTGTAATTTACAAAAATTTATTGCAATAGATATAAATATTCTGCCTTTTACCATTGTCTTCAAGAAAAGTATATTTTACAATGTTAAATAACAAAATTGTCTGAAGTTACTTATTATTCTGGCAAAAGATATTATTCTGGCAAAAGATGTCTCTTCTGCTTTCTTCCTCCCCTTAAAATAATCTTGAACAAATTTATGTTTATGAACAAACAAATGTTTATTGTATGGATACAGCTGTTATCTTATGAAGTGCAATTAAACCTTTCATGTTAAAATCTTGGCATACAGCATTGTGTTAAGTGAAGTTAGAGTTGTGTTTGGAAATAAGCACTAAATCAAAACAAATTATTGACCTAAAAGACCAACATTTTTTTTTTCAGATGTACTTTTTTGTGTGACAATTGTCATTTTGAGGGTTTTCTGCTTTTGGGATTGTGTATAATGTAATTTTACGTGGTTAAGAAGTTAATTTTATTACAATTTTAATTTTTTAATAGGTTAATAAAATTTTAAGTTCAAATTGGTATCAATGATAGTTTGAGCATTAAAGCTGTTGTGGTATAATAAGTCAAAGATGAATTTTATACTTTGCTTATAGCAGAAATATATCAAAATTAAACTGTAGATTGACTGCAAATAAATGCATTTGAAAAATATGTTTAAGGTTTTTTTTTAATGTTGTATCACTCTAAACCTTAATAACAAATCAACTATCAAAAATTTCTCAAAGTATTTTTGGTGTTAATTTATTTTAATGTTGATACATTTTATAAAATAACTCAGTATGAATGTATTTTATAGGTCTCTGGTGAAAAGGCCATTAATATAGCTTTTAAAAATGAAGTGATAAACTATACTATAGGAACTTCTATGTTTGATGTTGTGGTAAGTCAGTATTTCTATGTTTATCTGATCATTTTTGTTGTGATATTAACAATTGGTTTTTAATAGCAAACTGTAATCATTTTTTCCCTCGTAGGTATTAGCTGTAGCAAGATTACTTCTTATAGCTCTTTTCTATGTATTCATTAGAATATCCCACTGGTGGTTGATAGCTGTGAGTTTATAAATCTTCTGCTTAATTCTTATTTGCACATTCTCTTGCTTCTTTTATATAATGATTTTGTATCTATAGGTTACCACAACAGGAACAACAATATTTATCATTGCTAAAGTATTTTTATATGAAGTGAGTATTTTGGTTTTCAAATAATATTGTATGTTTTATTAAAATTCTAAAATCTATCATTTGTTTTTATGTTTTTAATTATACAGTAAATGTTTTTTAATTTTTTTTTCATATTTATACTTATTTTTTTCAGTGGGCCCATTCACATAGTACAACAGCTTCAGTTGTGTTGCTTCTTTGTTCATTCATTTTGTCTTGGGGTGAAGCATGGTTCTTAGACTTTAGAGTTTTTCCTAGTGAATCAAAGGCTTTAGAATTCTTAGGTATATTTACTTGTTCTCTGCTTACAAATAAGTGCTTTATATTATTGCTATCTGGGGTCTTAGGAACTTGATATCTTTAAACTAAATTGGTTACTTAAACAGTAAACCATTGATATAGCAACACCTTAAGCCACGTAAAACTAGTAGTTAGTATTGAGTTCTTAATAAAAAAAAATTATTTAGTCTTAATTATTGGGACTTGAAAAGTTGCAATACTGATAAGGTTGATTTCCAGGTGGGTTGCTTTATTTAAAGATCTATTGCAGACCGAAATTTAAATCTTGCTTATCTTCCTTATTCCTGATTGTGTAGAAGCATCATTTAAGTTATATTTTTTATTCTCTTTATTTTTATAGAAATTAAACTATTTTCATTTTTTAAATATTGCCTTATTATGACCAATTTTATTAGTATATTACAAAATCTTGAACATCCCAATCCTAGCTGGTCCTGATGCTTAAAGAGACTAAATCAGATTTTTTTTTATCTGGATCGAATATTTTTTCAAAATAAAATAACGGTGTAGCAATCTATAATGTGCTAGACAACTATGTTTATTAAGCTATATAAAGTTTTAGACATAGTTGGGATGTCAGTTAATTTATTACACTTTTCAATAACAAAAGAATTAAGACACTGTTTCTGTTTTTAAACTCTTAACTGGTTTGTTGCATAATATGCTAATAATATAATAATATGCTAGCTCATTCTTGTGTTATTGCTGTGGCAGAATTTAAAAATTATGTAGCAACAAACATATGTTTCAGTGCAAATGCTAAATAATACATAAAGATGAGGAGTAGCATTGTATATGGCATTAGAACATAGTCAGTATAATGTAGTAGTTGCAAACAATTAAATGAAAACTTATCTGAGTAAGTGTTCTTAACATGCTTTTCCATTTATCGTTCTTAGTAACAAATCAAAAATCGGTTATCCACTTCTTGATTTTTCAAGATTGTGTTAAAAAAGATTTAAGGCTTTGCATCACATGCAATACTTGACTTACTCAGTGTGAATAATATTCACTCTGAGCAATTAATTATTCAAAGATATGCTTTAAAATTGCTGCTCAAGAATCCAACTTACCTCAATCGCCAGTTCCCCCTCCCCGAATATTACAAAATAAGCTGTCGCAAATTTATTTCGAAGAACTGCTTCAAAATAGAGATCTTCCTAATTTCTGGGGAATTCGGAACTAGCTTTGTATTTTTAACCTTAGTATAAGCTCATTTATATAAGGACTCAGGAAGTTGACTTTCATTGTATCTCTACTAATTAATTTGAAAACATTGCTTTTCAATATTTTAAAATTATTTAATACTCAAATTGTAGAAGTATAACTTTACCCCTAATGTTTATTCTTTATTTCAGCAAGGTATGATGAAGAGAGAGCGCCAGTACTAGCACACCCTAATTTATCTAGATCCCAAAGTGATGATGGAAGTGCTTTTTATTCACCACCAGGTATGAATTAATAAGTGTTTATGTAAATAAAGTTAAACTAAGTTTATTAACTTGAAATGTTTATGTTATTTTAAAACTTGGTTATGCAATATACTTCTTAATAAAGAAAACTTAGTTCTACTATTCAGGAAATATTAATGATCTCTGTGAATTATCTATACAATTGATAAGAGAAACTTTGAGGTACATTTTTAAAAAAAATTATAACTTGATATGACATGGGATTCTAAGGACATGTGATCTGTCGCCGCATATATGGACAAGTTAACAAAATTAAAGGATTTTGTGTAGTCCCAAATGAAAGATTCCTAGCTTTCCCGTCTTGAATTTTGCCCTCTTTACCCATAACACAAAATAAAGAAACACATTAGTGATCGTACTGTATTCTTAAACAGTCCACATTTACTGCCTGGGTTAATTTGCTTCTTTTGGGGGAAGTGATCAGACAGAATTAAGACTTAAAATTATCAAAAAACTTTTACCTAATAACAAAACTATCATATTAAAGTTTATATAGATTTTATAGTATTTTCAGACAAAATTATTACTTTTTATTTTTATAACATAAATTATGCTTATACTAACAAAATAATCAAATTTAAAAGTAAATTCTGTTCGAAATACCAAACTGAGGCTGCTTTTATTTTGCAGAGAAAACACAGGTGGTTGAAGAATTGCTACTATTTGATCAATATCAACTTGTGATATATTATCCATTTCAGGCCATTTAAAACATTTTCCATCGATTCTTTCTGCATATTGAATTGTAAGATCGTTAAAAAAAATTACCTTGTACCTTCCCAACAAACCTTATATTCCGTTAAGAACCCGGTCATTTACTTTTGGGACTCGTGATTTTTAAAAAAATTTACTTGGTCTACTTCTGTCTACTTTTGTGTTGTTTACTTGGGTCACATATCCCCAATTGGCTTAGGTCAATTATCCCTAGTTGCACTTTTTTGTTTAACCCCAAAACAGTAATTTGCGAATAATTACATTAGCACTATTATGCACGTAACTGTAGCTAATAGCGTGAACTAAACAAGTAACTAATTGAAAAAATCTTTCCTTTAAACCAAAAAATGTAGACCGGAAAACCTTATGGCCTCAAAAATTTACTTTCAGTGCATGAAAACGTATTTCTTCGCTTAACTAAACACATGCGCAATGATTCAGCTCGTTTTTTTCACCATGTGATCAGCTGGCTGAAAGGAAAAAGTGATGCCACTTTCAACTCATAAAACTTTTCCATTGCTGCGAAAAAGGCATTGGTTCATGTATCCTTATGGGTCAAATGTCCCTTGTTCCCCCTAAGGTTCTTGTAACTATTTGATGTACTTCAATAACAGTACTTTTCCTTGCTTTTTAATATTCCATTTTTTTAATTAAGGCTCAGATGGAGAAGACAATGGAAAAGACCATGATGGTAGCACTGTTTCTGAAGTAGAATGGCTTTCTCCTAAAAATAGTAAAGAATTGCCTTCTGTAAGTAACACTCAATATTAAAGAATTACAATGTTTGATCTAGTATTTTAGGTTATCTTTATAGAAGCTACTAAAAAAACCTTTTTTGTGGAAAAATTATTATATATTTCATTTGAAAATTAACAAAAGATCAGCAAACAGTATGATTTTATTACTCAAATTCTTAATTTCTTTCACAATTTGCTTTGAAAACTTCGGACACTTCAAACCCAAGGAAAATTCGCAGGTGTGTACCTAAGTTTCCATTTTGGTTAAGAATTTGCGAAAAAACTAGCAAAAAAATGCTGAGGTTGTATGCTTGATTTATAAGAGCTCTAGCTCTTAAACCGAATTTTAACACTGATACTGTGGCTTATTACTAAATTTGTATTGGCTCTTCTTACATTATGAAAGGTTCATTTATTTTTTTGTGAATACTGTTAATCATTGTATTTATAAAGAAACTGATGCTTCCATACTTTTATTCATTTATCTTTAAAGTTAAGGAGCTGAGGAACAAAACAAGACAGCTCCAAAATACATAACTATATGTTAGTGCGATTCAGAACGAAAGTAGTTAAGTCAAATTTGAACAAAATCTTGTTTTGTTTCCCAGCTGCTCTTTTATGTTTTTATTTATAATAAAATTGCTTAGAAGCTAAAGCAAGTATTCCCCACCCCCCATGCACACTAGATGTATCTGACCACCATGTTTTCTTATACTTTCTATTTTAATTACTCTTCTATTGTCATGTCAACCCTGAGGAAAAGCTTTGAAAAATACCTGAGAATTTTGTACCTAAAATGAAAAGAGGACAAGGTAATAAAATATCAGTAGTTAAGTGTAAATATGCAGCTTTACCATACATTTTGTCTTGTTGAAAATTACAAAACATGTGTATTAGGTGTTTTCAGCTACATTAAACCCACTGCAATAGCTTGGTTGTGATAGAGTGTGATATTAATTCAAACAACGTAACTACAAGGAGAGAAAATTTGCTGCTAGTAAACAAATTAGTCTGCAGTCTACATACATCTACCTTGTGCTGGGTTACTTCATTTCACTAATAAGCATCTCAACTGTTAGATCAAGTACATATTTTATTAAAAAATACATATGTCAACAGCTTTTGGCATTATTATACAGTAGAAAATCTATTGTCCTCAACTCTGAAATTCTCAAGTTTGCTTCTGCAAATGCATGACTATGTAACTGACTTTTTATTGATTGTGTCACCAGAATCTTAGAACTTGTTTTGAATCGGTTCTAGATGAATACTTATGTTTTCCAAAGATAATGAATATATCTAATTTATATATGTTCTTTATTATAAAACTACAAAATTCTTTCCCCTTAAATATTACCATAATTTACTATTTCCATGTGGTAGCTGCAAAATGACATAAGGCAGCAAAAATTAAGAATGCCTATTTTTTAATTGTTCACTTATTCAAAGCCTATATGAATTAAGTTCTTTGTCTTAAGCTTTTGCTTTCAAATTAGTTTTCTTGTTTATGTATTCTTGAATGGCTATATTTTATAAAGGATATCTGAAAATGGGTAGGTACAACTCTGATTCAAAAAATTAGAATAATGTAATAAAGAATGAGTTGAATGTTGTTAAAGCATCAATTTGCAAATTGTGTTAAGAAAAAAATATTTTAAAAATATCTAATTATCTTCAAAACATTTATAAATATAAAATAAATATTTATTTTTATCTGCTATATTAATAATTGACTATTTAAAAAATATTAGAATAATTCAAAGAATTTGAATATCTGGACAACATGGTTCAAAAAATTAGAATAATCAACTCTTCCCTATTGTTTGAGAGAATAGCTGCGGGATTATTATCTGCGGGACTATAAAATGTGTTTCGTAGAAAATGAAAAGCCGTTTGGCATTTGATTTTAGTGTAGTATTTGCTTGATATGGGACGAAAGAGCTACTTATCTGAAGCTGTGAAATTTTGTATTGTGTACTTGCACAAAGAAGGAAAGCACAACTTTTTATAGCAAAAGAAGTGAAACGTTCTCAAGCAAGTGTGAGTAGAGTTTTGGGAGAATAATTCTAATAATAAGTGTTTTCAAAATAAACACTTTAAAAGTGGTCGAAAGCCAGTAACTTCAACAAGAGATGAAGGGCAATTGAAAAGGATAGTGAAGAAACATCGTTTTCAAAGTGTGAAATATCTGCAAATAAAATTGAAAGAAAAGGGTATAAATGTCTCTAAATCTACAACATTACGACGACTTCACAAATTAGATTTTCGGTCACATGTTCCCAAGGTATAAGGCCATTAATTATCATCTAAGCAAAAGGCTGCTAGAGTTAAATAGTGTAAACAATAGCTATGAAAGTATGTTTGTGTCTTTTGTGTGGCATCAAGGTATACGTGTTTGAAGACTTAAACAAGAAGCTTATAATAAAGAGTGTTTAAAACGTTCTGTTAAATTTACGAGCTCTGTCTTGTTATGGGGCTGCATTACTGCTGGAGGCCCAGGTAGGTTGTGTATATTTTCACAACAGTCAATTCAGAAGTCTATCAAGAAATTTTTGAACCTTTAATGATTCCTTCAGCTGAGGATTTACATGATGATGATTTCTTGTTTCAGCAAGATTTAGCTTCTTCCCACACTTCCAAATCGACAACTAAATGGCTCAAAAAGATCATAACTGTACTCTCTTGGCCTGTGAACTCTCCTAATCTAAATCCCATAGAGAATTTGTGGAGAATTATGAATAAACGACTTCAAGAAGTTGCGTCTACAGACAACAAAGAACTTATTTCTAGTATAAAGAGCGTATGGGCAAATTGGGATAAAAGAATTTTTAACCGTTTAGTTAATAATAGGCCAAACCGTTTAAGAGCTGTTATTATAGCTAAGGGTGATGCAACAAAGTACTGATTAGCAAGTAAGAACACTTAGGTAAAATTATGAGTTAGAATTCAGATTATGTCTATTAGAGTTTAAATTATGTACAATATATTTGCATTATTCCAATTTTTTGAACCATATTAGGAAGCATTCTAATATTTTGAATTTTTTGTTTGCTGATTTAAATATATTTTCTATTTTGTTGTAATATGTTTACATTTTTATAAATCTACAAAATATGAAGATTTATATTATAATAATTTATATTTGATATCATTGATTATTTATTTGATAAATTAGATTTTCAATTCCTTTGACCATGTTTTCTTTCAATCTAATTTTTTAAATCAGAGTTGTATATGATCAATTGATTCACATTACAATTGAAAATCCTTATTTATAGCTTGACTTCCAAACCTAAATCATTGTTCGATGGAAAAAACTGCTGAAATGTTTTACTTAAAAAAACTAATTTTGTTTCGCAAAAAAGTTAAAGAAATTGATTTATGGGTGTTTTCATTTCTCTAGATTTGATTCATAAGAATTTTAACTTTTTGCATTCAAAAAATCTATATTATCATACATGAAATAAAATTTCTACCATTTATCTAAAATAGAATTACATGTTAATTTTTTTATTTCTTCGATTTCTTTGTCAGAATTCTAACTTGGAACAATTGCCGGGGACATCATGAATGATATTCCACACTTTAAAAAGCTCTCCATTAGCATTCCATTTTACAGTTGTGCAATTAGCTGAGCTGTTTCACAATCAAGTATAAGAAACAGCCCTAAAAATCAACATGTGTTCTTTTTTCCATGAAAAGTCTTTGAAACTCAAAATATGCTTCCAGAAACTGCTATGTTCAATTAGTATGCAAATAATAGGTTGTGTACATATTATATTAACTGTGCCTTATGTCATTTTTGCTACATTTTTTAAAACCAGTATTGTCAAGTAATTTAAAATGTAGAGAATTCTAAAACTCTTCATTCCTACACCAGATGTAAATGCTTTATTTGAGCTTCTCTTTACATTATTATGTCCAGTTCATGTTTATTTTCATGTACATTTATTTTTTTTAAAAAAATTGTTTCAATTTCCATTAATATTCAAGTATATATTATAAAATTTAGTACCTACTCTTTTAATGTAATATTTTTGTAATAAAAGATCAAGTTTTGTATCTGCTATTAATGATCAAAATTGTGTTTATTTGTTTATTAGTTGATATCTTTTTCAATTAAATTTTTTTGATATCTTTTTTTTTGTTTCTTTATTATATGATTGTTAAAGTGTAACATTAAATATTTTAAAACTTTTTTTAAAAAAATTTAGTGATATTATTTCGTGCAATACTAAGTATAAAAGTCCAAATTTGAAATCCCTAATACTTAATGTCTATGATAAATTTTCTGTGTATTAGGTTAAGTATTCCTTTAGCTTGTCTTCCAAATCAGAAATTGCTAAATGGGTATTAAATTCCTTCACATTCCTTTCTGAATGCATCTCTAGTAAACCATGGTGCATTTTATGTATGAATATTGATATCTGAGCTCCTGATTTTACCATTTTATCTGAATTCTTTTTAAAGAAATATTATACAATTTCAGTATCAACTTTCAGCACTAATGTGTAGTGAATTTCTTTTGTGTAAATATTAATATTTCTGCACAATTTAACCTTTAAATTACTTAATTTAGTCTTTAATTAGTGTTATTTTTATTTGACTGTGAACTTTCCATTTTTATTTAAGCATGCATGAATCTTTATTGTTATTCTTCGTAAATTAAAAAATATTGATTTAAATAAACAAAGCAATTATATTTGATTTTCTACTTGCCTTATTACTTTCAGAAAAAAAATATTAATTTATTGAATGGTTTTGTTAAGTTTTGCACATTTGATAAACCTTAAAATGCCTAATAGAGTAATGCCTAAGAAATTTTTAATTTACTTAAAATACTACAAGACAATTTTAAAATCATTAAATTGTGTCAACCAATTTAAAACTAAAATTCAGTATGTTTTGCTAGCTTAGTGTACAAAGTATTACAGTAGAAAGTGTTTTATTTAATAAACATGGATTTAAGTTAAATTCTTCATAAAAACAATTACCAAACGAGGTAAGGTATTTAACCCTGCATTATTTGGATTTGCTTTCAATATTCAAGCCCAATAAGTTGAAAATGACTTCTTTAGATATTGTGTTAGCATCCAAATTAATAAATCTTATTTTGAATGTGTTAGCATACATGGTACTTAAAAACCTTATATGGTACATTTATAAATATATTAGTACTGTTATTTTACCTTTTGTTTTAAATAAGTTTAATAATATTATTGTATGAAAGTGTAAACATAACTGTATGCTGAACATAAATAAATCTGGGTTTCTGCTTACATAAAGAGATTACCCTTTTAGAAAGAAAACCATACAACAGTTTTAGCCACTCGTCACTTGACTGGTTCTCAATTGCAATGCCCTTCACCAATAGTCCTCATATGATACTAGTGTGACAATAATTCAACACAACAGTTTTAGTCATGTTTGTTTTAAAAATTGCATTAAATATGCATATGTGTTAAGCATATTTCTTTTTTTTTTTTAAATCTAATATTCCTTTTCTTTTTCAAAATAATTGTTTTCTTCTAAGCATCGAATTACCAGAACTCACTTCTTCAGCTGTCCACTTGCTAGGAAAAGGCAGCACACTCATTTTCTGTAAATCATTTTGATAGATATGTACAAATTGAAATATAATGGAGAAGGCTAATTTTTGTCAACTTCAACAAAAAGGTAGATAAATATCTAACTAGAAAAATGAACAGAAGTTTAATTTATATTTTCCTTAATTAATTTTGATATGTACAGTCCTGAACAAAAGTTTAGACAACACAAATATGATGCTTTACAAATTAGTATTAAAACAGAATTAATCTTTATTACACTTAAACATCTGCACACATGTATTCAAAAACATAATTTTGAAAATGGAAAACACAGATATATGGCGGATTAGCCGCAAACATAGAAAAAATGACGAAAATCTGTTGCACATAAATTTAGGCACATATAGATTTTTTTTTAATTTTTGAAAACAAGTGAAAAGTTTCAGTAGTCAATAGAGATTCCTCGTTGTTTTATCAGTTCAAAATGAGAACCGTGATTTTTTTGGCTCGAAACCAATCTTTCGTTGAGCTGGATGTGTGGATAGAGGCGTTGTCTTGTTGAAACTTCCAGTTGCGTCCACATAAAAACTTCCCAAACGGTAACAAATTACTCTTGAGGGTTTCCTGGTATTTCTCAGAGTTTTGCTTCCCCTTTGTAAACGCTAGGGAAGTCTGGCCATTGAATGAAAATCCTCCCCAAACCATCACTGAACCTCCGTCTTGGCGTCGGCTAAACTGAGTCGCAGCACCTTTACGAAAATCATGCCAGTAGTAAGAAAACCCGTCTGGGCCATCTAGGTTCCATTTTTTAATGTAAACCCTGTTTTCAAAGTTAGTTATTTTATGTAATTGACATAACTTCAGTGTACGATAGTTGCTGATTTTTTTTTATCAGTGTCTTTATCTGAGTGAGTTGTATAAGAAAAGGTTTAAGGTAGAATTTGTAGCATCTTTCTATCCTTTATTCAGTAGAAATGTATCATTTTTATGGCCTATACACAGAGAATTATTTATTGCTATTATGATAAGTTTTTTGGGTACCTATTAATGCCCTACAAATCAACATTTTGCAGATATTTAAAAAAAATACTTTTCCTTAAAGTAGTATAATTACTGTACTTAATATCTAAAAGATTTCTGTCCCATCGCGCTTTCAGCTTTTTTTCATATTTTTGTGTTCTCATGCCTGTCTAGCCATTCGTCACTGTATGACATGTGCTGCTGAGCCCAATTTAATCTTGCTTCTTTGTGATGAAACTGCAACCGCGGCTTACGTTTAAGTTTAGATTTTTTTAAAAATCCACATTCCACAATTCGTTTACGTATCGTTTCCTTGAAACCTTGGTGGTAATTTCATTTTTAATCTGATTTGCAGAGCAATATCTGTTTGAAGCAAGTTTCCTAATTTGCCTATCATCGTGTTTGCTGGTCGCTCTAGGCCTTCCAGACCGTGCTTTTGCCTGGTATACATCACCACCGTGCTAAAACTATAAATACCTCTTTTGGATCGATTGAGTTCAATTGAAATATCATAAACGGATTTACCTCGGCTTTTTAATTTCTAAATTCTTATTATCTCTGCAAAAGAAAATTGCTTTGACTTCGGCATCATTATCAGCAGTAAAGAATATTCCAAACCTTATATAGCAGCTTTGAGACACTCCATTTTGGTAACGCAGTCACTTCCGCTCAAGAATTTGCGTAAACATTACGTTTGTGTTTGTGACTATACTTTGCAGGCATGGCAACTATGCAAAATGTCGAATTGTTGATGTTAGACATTTTTATTTATTTTTTGTTCGGGATTTTTTTGTTATCCTTTGTTCTTACGAGTTTAACAATATATATTTAAAAGAATTTAGTTTGAATTAAAGAATACTATCAATATTTTTATGAATTGCTTCTGTGCCCAAAATACAAATGCTATAGACAAGCGTCAAAAAATTCAACGCATCGAAACTAGAATTCATTGAAAATTTCAGAGAAAAAATTAATTCGTTTCTATTTGGAAAGACGTCATAATCTATATCCCAACGAGATTCTTAGATGGTTCGTATTTGTTAGATGAGATTCTTAGATGGTTCGTAGAAAAAATTAATTCGTTTCTATTTGGAAAGACGTCATAATCTATATCCCAACGAGATTCTTAGATTGTTCGTATTTGTTTAGAAAGAGGCACAAGGGTACTTTTTTTAGCTTCCACACCACTTTAAAAAGTGGAAGCTTTTTGTAAAGGCTATGTTCGTCCCCCACTTTCATAGAATGAACCATAAGTCTCACAAACCAGTGATATGTCATATTGAAGCACAAAAAAAAATCAGCCAAGGCTATATCCCAAATTTCATTGAAATTTTTTTTAATTTAAGTATATTTAAAATTTAAATAACTAAAAAAATTAATTTACATTTAATTAACTAGAAAATACAATTTTTATTCATTATTCAATATTTCTACTGTTACCACGTGATGCACGAGAAACTTGAAGGAATATTTATTTTTGTGATATAAATCAGTTTAAAATAACGTTCTATATTATATATCACAATCGAGTTCTTTTCATGGTTCATTAGATATTTATGAAGAAAGACGCAGAGAAATTTCTATAGCTTTGCAATAAAAATTTAAAGTTTCGCTTCTATTTTTAAAGCAATAATTTAATATTTATTCTTCGAACTGAAAATTAATTTAGCACACGATAATTGAATTTGCGAAAGAAAGTTAATGAAAATGGGCAATTGTGGCAACTAATAGTTGCCAATTAAAGAAACGACAGTAAACGTTCTTTTTTGCATGAAAGTTTTTTTAATTTCAAAATAATGTTAAGTTAAATGATATTATGATCATTCGCTTCCATTGTTACAGTAAAAAAATGACATGATTCTTCGAACTTCAAACAATTTTGGCGTTTAAAAGTTTAAATTAGAACTAGCTGAAGGCTGTGTTAGGTGATTTTCTTTCTAAGGCGTCTGAATAGTATATAGAATCGGTTCTACGTAACAGTTACTATAACAAAATCCTATCTATTTCATTTTAAAAAACAGGCGTAATCTTTTATTTACCTTGAAGCATTTACTAATGAATAATGACGTCTCAATATACTAATTATTCCTTTTGGCGAGGAGTTTTCATTGTTTTTTGCTTTTTAAATAGTATTTAAAATAAATTCGTTTTATGTTTTAAAGGTGATAGATGGATTCAATGTTGTATGCTGATATGAAATGTTTTACAACTTTTTAAGTTTGGGCAATGTTACAATTTTATTCTTCGAAATATAAATAAATTTAGCTCTAACAAAACTAAGATATAATGCATTTAAAGAACTACTATGCAAATTATACAGGCAAAAATACACTTTTCAACGTTTGCTTTTCCCCATTAATTAAAATTTGTAATTAAATTATGTATTCACTTTGATTGTATTTTAAGAATTGTTTGTCATATATGTTCTGATTTGGATAATCCACATTGAGTTACGAATTGAAATATTATTCAGTAATAAAAAATACATGTCAATTAAAATTAATACTAAAGCAACCACTCATAAAAAAAAATGTTTACAGAGCAATACTAACAACATTCGTTAAAGATGGTGCAAAAGCCTGACTTAATAAAAAAAAAACCTCAAATTCGAACATATAAAGTCAAACACTTATTTTTAAAAAAATTCTTTAATTTCGTACAACTCAGCTAGTATTTAAAAATTTGTAACTGTTCAGCAAATCTGATGCGACATCTGCAGGTTGTTGACCTTTACAACCTAAAAATATAAATAAAAAAAATTAAATTGTATGGAATCCAATGATTTAAAATTTTTGATTGTATAAATAATATTGTACATAAATTTAGAAAGTTGTTTTCGGAGATTTTTAATTGAATTGAAACAACGATACTGTTAAATAGTCTGGTTTTTAATTCAACTATGGGCCAGATACTTATTCTCATTAAGTACCGCACGCGGAATTCGCATTGAGCTCAGAAACATTACATTTCCATTTATGGTGCGATAGTGACATGAAACCTGACATCCATTTAAATGCTGTTGTTTTTCATGTTACTTTATAATTTGTTTGAAGTTTTTAAAAAACTAAAATGGTTTTATATAGTAAGATGAACTGAATATATCACTTTTCAGCTTTTGATAGTCAGTATTAGTTGTTTAATTGTTCATGTGTGATTCTCCGTCAACTTCGATTTTCGGTTTTAAAAAATAAATAATAAAATATATTGTTTAGTTGGGTGACCGGTTTTAACCATTTTATATTCGTGTTAAAATTGAATTCGTGAAATGGCCATTTCACGAATTCATGAGATAGACATGAATGCAGGGGTAACACTGACAAACGCATTGTTTTATCTCTACCAAGATTTTGAAGCATGTTTAATGCTTAACCTGGAAGATGTATGTTACAATATTCATGATTTTACTTTAAAATAATAAAAAACAGTCTATACTAAAAGCTTTTGTCTTACCATTGGAGAAGTCGCCTAATTACAAAAAAGCAATTAATTCCCTTCCTCTATGATTAATTCAAATAAATGTCCCTACTACTAACAGATAATAAAAAAAATCCCTGCTTCATTCACGTTTTTAGGGCCAATCGCGTTTTTAAGCGTCCCCAAACTATTTTGGTAACAGAAAACCAGGGGACAGAGCTATGAAAGATTTGCTATGTACATAGAAAATGATAAGTTTACAGATATATTTATGCATATAAAAAATTTAAACGGTTTTAAATTTTAAGATATGAAGGTTGAAATCAATGAAAAAATTACCGTATTGTTGGAACTTGATATGAATTCTATGTAGTACAGTAGGACTTACGTTTTTTGGACAGGGGACAAAAGTGGCATTTTTAGACTTTTTCATGCTATCTAAACCAAATTATTCACTTATAATCAATTCAGTATCTAAATTTAAAAAATACACGCTTTCTATTTAATATATGTCAAAACCAAAGGGTACACTCTTAAAACAAACGAGCGGTTTTAACTCAGTCTGAGTTAATTTCAACTCCTTTCCGGTGCCGAAAATGCACTTCTCCTATAAGAGTGAATTTTACTCTTTTGTTTTAAGAGTGTACTTAATACAAACGGGGGGGGGGGGGATATAAGAGGACTCTTAGAAATTAAAGTTGGCAGATAATCACCCTTATAAAATGACGTACCGGTAGGATCAATCATGATTTCAGATGACAATTCCATGATGATTTCAAAACTGACTCTATACACCTAAATATGAGCGCAAATAAAAACCATTTGGAGAGAGTTTAATTTTTCTTATTTGTTTGTTAACACAGAATACATTATCAAAAACTCTTACCACACGCGATTCCATAATTCCACACTAAAGTTCAAAAATATATTATTTTCAACCATTTTCCATGTTTGAAAGTCTGTATTAGTAATGCTTTATGACCCCATCACCGATTGAAATGTGTGTGCCCCGCCTTTAAAAATTACAAGTGTAGTTTTTGTTGATATCTCACAAAGCATATTTCAAAACGTCCAGTTGTTAACAAATGTGTTTCTACAGGGCGGCAATTTTAAAAGTCTCCAAAACGAATAATTTATTGCGGTTCGGGGCCTCTTTTAAAAGTGCTGCACTGTATAACAGATACTATGCTCAAAACAATTAGTTGAGCAATTTGCGTACTTTTGTTACCCTTTCAGCCCCAACTTTTTATTTTTTATTCTAAAATTTGTGAAATTCATTATGCATCCATAATTAAATGGTAAAAAACAGGGAATTATTTTTTTTAACTAAAATTTAATGGAAAAAAAATTGGAATCATAACTTTTGAATAAATTATAAGAATAATTTGTTCATAATTTTATTTGCTAAAAATAGTAAAAATCAATTTTTAAACACATCTAAAAATGCAAGCATGAAGAATTTAGGGTTAATTTATTTAATAAAATTGTTTCAGGGTTAATTTTATTTTGCCACGTTTTTCATATTTTCATTTAATTAAAACATTATTTAATTCTTCAAAAGACATGATTCGTCCATCTAACTATACTAAAAGAAAATATAACTTTTTAGAAAAATGTATAGATAATTTGATAAAACTTATTTGAAATAAGTGCGAGCTTAACTTAGTGAGAAAAAAAATTGCAATCTGATGATTCCAAATGGAATCTGGGGGTGAAAGGGTTTAAACCACGCTCCCCTAATTGTTTTGAGCAGAGTATATGAGTTCGAGTTAGATTTTGCTAGGGTCTCAAGAGTATACACGAATAATTTCAAGTTCAATAGTCACTCTTAAGAAATAGTGCAATCTCATAAAGGAATTTACCCAAATTTGTACTTCCGGCGTCCTTTCTTCTAGTAAACGCTTATATCATGTTTTTTGACAAGGGCATTGCATAATTTAGCATGCCTCGATTACGTTAATATATCGATAGATAATAAAAGCTTGATGTGTTTTATCACATTATTATACTTCGTTTAAACGTATGCGGCGTTACAAAAAAATTATTTTATATATAGCTTGTGGATTATACTTACTTGATAAAAATTAGTGAACATAAAACTGTAGTTTAGTTTTGAAAATCTTTCAACTCTTTTAGTCCTTGGATATAATGATGAACTTTGCATTGTAAGTAGCTTCAAAATGTTTAATTTAAAAAAAAATAGTGCGAATTTAAGTTCTCGTTAAATTTTTCGTATTTTCATTATATTAATCAATTAATTATAACGTATTTTCATTTAATTAACGTTGTAGTAGTTCTTTCATTCTATTTTTTAAGAAATGTACTATGCGTGATTTTCTCAAAATGATAAATTTTGTGATCAATATCTTTCATGATAATACTTATTTTTTTATTTAATGATTTTTTTATTTAAAATACTCACTGGGTATAAAATAATATTTGCCTTTCTATTACATTATTACAATGAAACTGTACCTAAATATAAAATATAGGTGCAATGTAAGTACTGCCTTTTGTATTCAACATGTTTATCAGCTTCACAACAAATTTACTATATGAAATTTTCAAAGAGATTAAATCATTTATATTATAATAAAATATTACTACATCTTTTAATATTTATGATCAATAACCATTAAATAAATCGTAAATTTTGTTCTTATGACCATATTTCAGACGAGCCCCAGCTTTTATAATTTTTAACACCTCAGAAACTAATAGTGTCAAACACGACAGATAGCATAAAAGGGTTAAAAAGTACTTTGCAATAAACATAGTGAAAAATTTAAGTGAAGGACAATATTTTGTTTATTTAATGTTATTTTTGATTTTATATATTCACAAGTTATTAAAAATATATCCTCCCATCACATGATTGTGGTTAAATTATAGTTAAAGTATAAAAATGAAATCTAGGTGAAATGTAATTACTATTCTGTATTTATCAAATGCTTTTTTAATCTTGAAATTTAAACTCGTCATTAAATTATTTTCTGTTGAAGTTTTTTCGTTTGTAATCATAAATTGAAAACTTGGTGCAGTGTATAATTGAAATAAATAAAACTTTTAGTAGGGAATATGAAAATAAAAAATTTCACAATATTTAGTGGCAAAATCTAACATTTCGAGGAAATCACCCCTAAATGGTTTTTTTTTAATTTATATCTTATGATGCTTATTGTATTCGAAAAAAGATACTTTTTCTCTGCCTCAATGCGAACGATTGTAAACTTTATAATAAAGTTTACTATGCATAATTTAAATTTCATAATACATAGTACTGATATTTTCTTTAAAGCTTTTTAATATTTAAAAAGCATTATCCATAGACTAACATAATATATTGAAATTTTTCTGTAAAAATTCCACATCATGTAATCTTACCTGAAATTCCGCATAACTCATAAAAAATAATAAAAGTCTTACAATATTACTAATCTGTGTTTGGTTTAAACTTCCAGCAATACCTTCACTCGCATTCTTCATGCCAATTGCCAACAAATGATACAGGAAACTCCGAAAATTAAGGTAATGAATATTTCGATACAAATTTTAAATGCTGGCAAAATATTTCTTTTTAAAAATTACTAGCTTCCCAAATCAGCGGTACGCACTTGCGATTTAAAATTGAATTAATTTGTACTACTATGATCAACTACACAAATGTCAAACTTTTTTATTTAAAATAACTTAACACTCAATTTTGGTATAACTCAACACTATACTCATAACCAAAATGGATCTTAAATGACTTTTTATCTGAAAATGAGAAGATGCAATTTTTTCAGATAAAAAAAGTCGTGACAAAAACAATAAAAGTAACGAGAAACGGATTCTTTTTAACCCCAAAAAACTGCATAACATTTATTATATTTTAAAACTTAAAACGCTCAATTTTTCGTTTGTGATTTTGAGCACTTATTTAATATAAAATCGTGAATATATCAAATAGCAGAGCAGTTACAGAAAAACTGATTTCATATTTAGAATCAGAGCGACCCAAATATAACTAAAATCAGTTCTAAAATATATATAAAATATTTACTTTTAACCAGATGTATTATTCGGTACTTTACTTTCGTAAATTCACATAACCTCATTTGTTATGAAAGGACACGCACATCAATTTCCTTAAACGCCATTCTGTACATATTTTAAACATACTAATTAACCAAACAGTTTCATATATTTATATGGCATAATGAAACAATATTTATACATTAAAAAATTATTAAAAAATATATTTGTACTTCATTTCAATAACATACCTTCCTAAACATTCAGGCTTACCTGTATTCTTATTCTTCGTATGCAGGACAACTTTCTGTTTTCGTCATACGGTATCTGAATAAGGAAAAGTTATGATAAATAAGCTGGAGGGGGAAATTCACTATTTCCTGCCAAGCAGGTTCACTTCTTTCTAACTGCGTATAGCCTCATCTCAAATCATGCAAATTTGTTACTATCTCTACCATCCCGTACTTAAAATCATTAAGGAACCACTTTACTTCATTACCTTTATCAAATGCATTTTGTTAAACCTTTCATTTTCTCTTTATCAATCCCCTTAAATTGAGATTTTTTTTTTGTCATTCCACTCTTTCTCTAAGATAAGATGCTTTTCTTTGGAAAAATGCATAACACTATATCTTGTAGTTTCTTCGGGCGATAGAGAACTTGTTGGAGAGGTATTAATTGGTTCAGTGCATGCCTCTATCAGTTTCACCTTTTCTGAGAAGAGAACAAAGTTTGAGTTTTGTGTAGAGTGTAGATTGAACTAAAAGTATGCTAGCCGTATCTAAGTTAAAACATGTTTTTCGATCGAACAACCATGACGAGCAACCATTTTGCGAAATCGATGTAAGACTTCTTTTCCTTACTTTATTCTTAAAAGTATTCTAGCAACTAATATACGATAAGTCCTGTGTTTTTTAATTAGTTAAGATAACGATAGAAAAATCTGTATGATATTTTCTTTCATTAGCGTCTGATTATATTTACTAAAAACACACATACAATTCATAATAAATAAACTTGTATTTATTTTCTGTTTCTAAAAGAAAGTTTTTTTTTTTAAATATTTGTGTTGCATTAGCATGTGCCTTTATAAAATAACATAAGCTGTTTTCATTTGATAAAATTGAGTAATATTTGAGATGAAAAAAATATTATTATGTACGCTCTCGTTGTAGGTCGAATTTAAACAGCATTTGGAGAGTCAATCCCGAAAAAGACATGAGCAATGTATTTTTGTCAATCCAACCCATTTTTATGAGAATCGCAATTTTAAGAAAAACCACAATGTTTGAAGAACAATAGGCTAAATTTCTCGTAAAAAAGAACACTGTGGAAAATTAAAAAAAAATACTTTTGTCCGAAATCGAACCCACTTATAATATGTCTCTTCATTCGAATAGAATATTTTTTAAGAATATTAAACAGACGTTTTGGCAAATCGATCTCATAGTAACGCCAAACTGGACATGGTTTTCTATCATAATGCGATGTTTTTTTAAAAAAATGTTGCGATTTTGTCAAACTGTAACAGTAAAATGTGTTTTGCAAGCTTTACCATTAAAATACCAATAGCAGCTGAAAGTAAACACTCGCAGAAGCTTTTGAAACAGGAATGTGTGAGAAGATTTTGAAACAGGAATGTGTGATAATACGAACTGTTTGACAAGTTACCTGTAAGAAGATAGTTTAGCATAGTACATTTCAGATAAATTTTGAATGCAGTTATATGTTCTAGTCCAAAAGTAACTCAAACTGCATATTTTTGAAAAAAATTACAGTTTACAATTATGTTATTCGATTTTAAGAAGGTATGCTATGATAAATTACATAAATTATTATTTTTTAATTTTATTATTTTGTTGTAAGTGTAACAAGGGTATTTTGGTAGTGTCAGTAATAAAGCTGCAATGTCAAACTCTTTCTTTTGATCATCACCAAGTTGCATTGAATGAATTTTTTTCCCAATCTTCACTTCCCAGTCTCCAGCAAAAAAAAATTATAATTACTTTTTTAAATTAAAAAATGTTATAGTCAATTTTGTCTTTGCAACATTTCAACATACGTTTTTGTGAGATTTATACCTATAATTGAAGAACTTAGTAGAAGAACATGCTAAAAGTGACAAAAAAGTGAAAAACACAAAATGAGCTTTAAAGTTTTTCGTTTGCACTTAGATGCGTTAAAAGCGGCACTTACCAAGGTAAAAAATAACTTAACTTAAAGTTTCTGAAAAGAGGGATTTTGTTATCTTTAAAGGAATGAACATTTTATTCTCTCTTTAAAAAAGGGAATAAAATGTTCATTGACATAAAAATCTAATTTTTTCAAAAGTACCACTTAGCACGTTCTTCCACTAAGCTCTTCAATTGTAAACTGTCATCACGTTAAAAAAAACTGTCACTTCGACTTCCTTTACAATTTACAGTTAACAATTACAAAAATAGCAACGTTCTATCTTTTCTATCTTTAAAAGTCAGTTCAGAACGCATGCACTTAAAAGTTCGGTGCAATATTCGTGTCAGCACTTTTCTCCTCCATGTGCCAATTGTGAAAATTGTTATCTAGATATTTGATTTCGAAAAAGTTATTGACTCCCGTGCATGTTTAATAAATCGCAATGAAATAGGATTTTAAATTTATTTTTGAATTGGTTTAATACTTTTATTAAAGTGCTGGTCTTCAAGCTAACAAGTCAATTAAAATTTTGCGCTATAACCATTAGTTTCTTAAAGTTTTGCGTGTTAAAGACTATACTTAGTATTTTTTTCAAACGGGATTAAAAATCGAAATGTTATAATGCTTTGCTAACAATATCGAAAAAATGTGTTATGCGTTAAAAAAAAACATGCCAAATTTACATTATACGTATGATGCAACTTTTGTGCATTAATATTTTAAACTATTTTTGAATTCATTTAATAGCTTTTTTACAATAATTTATCGTTTACATAACAGGGTTTTTTTTAAACTAAAATTGCAATTCCAGAACCAGTATATATTCGAACCACAAGTATTTAGTACCGAGATCCTGCGCTCTGGCTAAGCGGAGAAAATCGTACATAACTTTCAGTATAATTTTTATTGTTAGTAAAAGTATTATCGTTGAAGAAGAAATAGAAAAAAATGTAACATGTTTGCTTTTTATAATTATTTTTTTATTTTTAACTTTTCATGTTTTGCATACTAGAGCTTGTATGGTCGCTGAACTCATCGTTGCAATACATTTGGCACATGCATCGTTATCATAGTTTTTAATGACTGTTTCTTCACTCAAAAGAAAACAATCCTTCACATAATTTATCCACGTCATCATTAAAGAGATCTTTAACGAAGATTTTAAAAAATTGTTGTAAACATTTTAGAAGAATTTGTTACAGCTAATTAAATTTACTGAAGTTAGTTATTATCATTTACTAATACGATTTTGTTCTTGGCCATACCGTTTATTTCCAATGCTCTTATTCGATCTAATACACTAAAACCATCAAATTAACAAAAAAATTCCAATGACTTTTATTGCGTAATATTCCTTTCTTTACTTTATTTACTAGTAGATATTTAATATAGCGAATTACATAATATTAGATAAACTCATTATTATGGTTCCAATCAAATTTACCTGTTAGATATTTAATGTTTAAGTGCATCTGTTCTTTTTTTGATTACATTATCTTGCAATAAGATAAAATGCACTCTGTGCTGTATCGGTCAAAAGTAGTGTCAGTCTGGATAAAATGTTATTGAACAAAATGTAAACAATTGGCGCTTTAACACTTAGAGTCCTAGGGTTAAAATCCTTGTGTACATCTATTTTTGCATTGTATAAATCATTCAATTTCCAGGCATATGTGTTCTTTAATTAAGCCAAAATTGAAAAGTAATGATAATTTTTTTCTGAGAAAGTTAATTTTTTTTTTGTACTTCAAAAAACCAACAATAAAATATATTGATAACAAAATTGCTACAAATACTTAAATTTGGACTCATATTTTTAACTCCGAAGAATGACAATAATGACATTTTAGTACCGCAGATATACTTTTTAAGATTATATCTATTATAAACGGTCGGGTTTAGATGTTAATAGAATGTTAATGAGATATGTCTATTTTTACAAACTGATTAATTTGTCTTAACTGATTAATTCTATCTTTCCTCAGTCGTATATTGTAGTTCTATCAGTTATTAAAAAAGAATAAACCAATACATCAAGTTTCACTTTGCAGGTTGGTTGGAAAAAAATTAGATAGACAAAATTCCAACTTTCTTCATTTATAATTAATGAAAGGTTGAAGTGTGTTAGATTTTTTATTCACTTATTCTTAATGATGTTTAGAATGCTGAATAGGTTGTATTAGTTTCAACCATATTTATTTGTTTTAGCTTTAACTGTATAATTTAAAATATGATGTCATATAACTACCCAATTGAGATAATCATGGGGAGCAACCTGGAATAGCTAAGATACTTTCAATCATACCTACTTGTTTATCATTAAGAAAAATACTCTAGAACATGCCAATAAACGGACCGTAACATAAAATTCAGTTTTGAGTGTTATATTTTATTAAACGTTATCTTGAAAGTTAAATCGTTGCTAACAAAATATTTTTCTTTTTTTTTCTAAACTTGTAAATCATTCGTTTCACGCTTTAAGATTTTCAGTCTTTCAAATTTTAGTATGGTATAACGTTGTAATTTTAACTGAATTGAGTTTGTCAAAAAAAATTGTAATAAATCAATGGGTCTATTAACTACCCCTAGGACTATGTCTCTAAATATCCCCAACCCACCATATTTATTTTCTTGTATTGTATATTCCAAAATGTATTAGATTTAATTTATAATTTCTTGTTTACTTTGTAAAAATAATATGTTGATACACCCTTAATTGAATCATTGCATTCATGTTATTGTAAAAAAAAAAAACTTCTAAAACACATTATTTTTAATCACGTTTTATTATGGAAAATTGGTTGAAAATCTATGTTTTACAGTTATTGTAATCACGCATTGATTCAAGTATTTATAATTCGTATTGGTTTGAACTTTTATAAATGTTCGTTTCTTTTTATAATTTGCTATGTAATTTTAAATGTCCTATATTTTGCAACCAGTCTAGAATATGAACATGACCTTTGTTATATCAAGAGTAAGCGCAAATTTTATGTGACATATTTAACTAAGAATTTTTAATCAAAATGTCATCTTTACATTGTTTCTTTTATAACAATAAATGATCTGATGAAATTATATCTGTGTAACATTCGAGAAAGTAAGCTCGTAAGAGTAAGTCACTTTATACTGTATTTAAGTGTGTTAAAAATGGCAAGTCGTTTCGAAACACTTTTTTTTTTTATCAAATCCGGAGTTTACGCTTGGTAGTTAGACATTATAAAACGTTACAGTAAGTAAATAATGTACTGCTTTTACACTCAATATGCATTTCCTTTTTTTTTATGTACAAAAGAAAAACCACATATTAAGTTATTTTTATTTGGTTATGTGTATGTGTTCTCTAGAACTAAGGTTGGGTCGTTAGAAAATGCTACTGTCTGTTTTCTGCTACTTTTAACTAGGCCAGTACCTACTACTCAAAACCGAATCCCAACCGCTTACAACTAAGTGACTTCTCTATTACAACTTAAAATTAAAGCGGCATATATCATGGTTATATTTAAAAAATATGTATATAGATTAACATGATTTTTCGACTGTACCTTTTTAATACAAGTTAAAATAAATAATTTACTTATGTGTATTTTCTCAGATTTAATCAAACGCTTTCTATTTTTTTAATTATAGAAAAAGGACTATCAACAGGTGGCTGAAGAAGCTTTACAAAAAGCCGTTTCCATAATCGAATCCGACGGCTGGAAGAAAGAAAGAAGTAATGGAAATGGTGACATAATTTACTCAAAGACTATCCCTATATATGGAAAAGTTTTTAAATTTGAAGTAAGTGTAAAGTGTTTTACAAAATCTTCAAAATTCGGTACTATATATATATATAAGTAGAAGGACAAATTTGGAAATTCCAATGACAACTCCAATTATCATAGAGTTTTAAAAAATTTGAAGAGATATACATATAATTTGAGGCATCAGCTTCAAGGTAAAATATGTATTGTATGGTTGAACAGAAATTGTCACTTAGAACTGCTTCCACACAAAATTCATGCCCCCGAAAAAAACCTACAAAAACAGCATTAAGTTATTTTTTAAACTTCTAAACGTCAAAATTAAACAAATTATGTTTCATCGAAACCACAATAAATATTACCTATCGTTTGCTAAATTTATTTGTATTTCGAAATATAAATTTATAACGTCGCTCACACTTTAAAAAAAAAACATTTCATTTCAGTATACAACATTGAAAATATATATCACTTTCATACCATAACTAAATGAATTGATTTTTAAATATCCTTTTTTAAAAATAAAATACAATGAAAAAACCTCGCCAAAAGGAATTTTATGATTATTGATATAATTGTACTTTATTTCTCAAAAATTCAGTATAATTTTAAGCCTAATAGATGTTTCATTAAATAACGTATCAATAAAACAATTCAATTCTACAATTTTATTTTTAGGGCATTCTAAATATGCCGGCTGCTAAAGTAATCGACATATTGTATTATAAAGTGGAAGAAATGCATAAATGGAATCCTACAGTCAAAAAATGCAGGGTAAGAAAAATGTACTTAATAAATTTATTTTATTGTCCTAAAAGTGTCTAGAATTTTATTTTTATATTTATCCTAGATTTTAATATTGCGTGTACTCTTTTAAGATAATTGAAAAGATTAATGAACATGTGGACATTAGCCATACTATAGCTACTGAAGGAGCAGCAGGCCTTGTTGCTAGCAGGTAATCAACTATGTAGTTCCTAGAACAAAGTAAAACTTAATCTAAGATTTTCCTTCTATCAATCATCTTCTATCACATCAATTTCCTTCTATCGCATCATTTAAAACTGTAGACATTCAAAAATCTAACTCACAAAATAATTAGTACATATATTTCTATATACTTGTTGCAAATTGTAATGGAGACAATATGCATCAGATCTAAACGTGGGTACGCATTTCCTTTTGCGATTCGGGAATCTATAAGTGATGTGTGGATATTTCATTTGTATAGTTAATAATCCACTTACCGCTGGTATCGCTGGTTTTCGAAAAAAGTGAAATTATTAGCCGTATATATTTGTATTTTCAATTAAAACAGTTGTGGTTTTAATTCAGTTTTCGATAAAAGCTATCTAGTAAGAATATATAATTTTTAAAATATTATTTTACGGTAAAAATAATAAATTGGAATCTCCTTCTTATTACAAATGTGCTGTTTAAAGAGAGAATTTGTATTCATTTTCAGAGATTTTGTAAATATAAGAATATGGAAAAAGAAAAATTCTGATTACCTGCATGGATCTGTAGCAACTAATCACCTTGAAGTTCCTGAAATTGCGAAATACGTCAGGTAGTTTATTCGAGTTCAAATTATGAAAATAATGTGAAAATTTTTTAACTTTGTTTGCTTTGAAACAATAAACGCAGCAAAGGTTAATCATGTCTTAAAAATTTAGTAAACTTAAAGAGTATGCTAATTATTAAAAATACAATTTAAAGTTTTCTTTTATATTCTTTGATTTTTTAAAAATAGAATTATTTATTTTTAGAGGGGAACAAGGTCCAACCGTGTATATAATGTCACCCATTAGTGAAAACCCACAACAATGTAAACTAACATGGTTGCTGAATACTAACTTAAAGGTATGTTTTAGTAAATAGTTATAGTAAAAACAACTCATTTTATAATGTATTTTTTGTAAGAAACTTTATATGTTTTAAACTTATTGAAAATAATTTTTAATTTCAGGGTTGGATTCCTCAATATCTAATTGACCAAACTTTGTCAACTGTCATGTTAGACTATGTGCATTCCTTAAGAAAACATTCAGCTTCTTCTAAAACATCTGTTTAAAAATGCAATTTTGCCATAAACTATGTGTGAATTGTAATGGAAAGTTTCCTGTTAAGTATTTAGAAATGGAGCTATTTTTTAAGTTTACAAACTATTATTTAAGTTTAAGTAAACTTTAAGTTTAAACATAAGTAATTAATTTAATAACTTGTATAAACAGGATTTTTTGTAGACTGTGCAATTATGATTTTTTTTATCATGTGCATTTTAGTGTTTTGCTTATATTAATAAGGTCGCATATTAAACGAAAACTGATGCAGTAAAATCGCTATTCGGTCTTTAATTTGCATTTCATTTGTAAAAAATTGACAAGCCTGTTAATTGTAGCCTATCAGTCGAATAAAGACTTGTACACTTTTTTTTGTATCTTGACGCTCTGCATATTTTAACTTCAAAAATTGTTAGTTACCGTCGAAGCGGATATCTTATTAAAACAGTGTCTTGTGGAACTTCTGTTTTTTTCTATATTATAAGTATTTATAATAATTATTTGTATAATAGAAATTTGGCTTAACTATTATAGTTAGTCGAATCGAAAGATCTCATTGTATTTTATATTTGCTCAAAAGGGTTATTTGGGGACCACTATTTAATTATTTTATTTTATTTATTTGCGAATAAATTTGTTTGTCTACTTTTAAGAATGTTTTATTCAAATGTATGCAAGTTACGTTCAATATTATTTATTGAAAACAATTCTTATATCTAATCTACCACGTTAATAATTAGTATGGTCTAATTTCTTTACAAAGCAGGGAGTTTAGAATTAAAATGCTTCTTTACACGAATATAACATTAAATACCGTCGGTCAAATGCCAAAACCACGAATGTAAAAATTCTAGGGATTGGTGGTTTTTGAAAATGGTGAGCTTATCAGTATCGACTTTTCTATTCCTATGGTTTGCACATTCGTAGTTTTGTCATTTGACCGACGATGTCACTGGCGCAGTGCGCCTTAGATGCCCTTGCGCCATAAAACCCTAACATCCATCCATCCGACGATGTCACAGGCTAAACTACAAAACCCTGCATGCCTTTTAGTATTGAAGCAAATATTATTAATCGCTTTCATTGTATGCAAGGTTTCGTCGTTTAGCTTGTGATTTGACTGCAATTAATAACTGGCTATTGAGTTGTCTTTTTACTCCTCATGGTTTATTAAGTGTTGAAATAAATAATCGTAATATCTTCGAATCATTTCGAAACCCACGACTTCCAATATATTGTCAAGGTAATAAATTAATGTAAAAATTAATTCATGTTTTAGTTTGCTATAGCAGTTTTAGATTTGCCCCTAAATCCTAGTTAAAATCTTTTTTATGCTATGGATTCAATGTCGATAGCTGAAAGATAAAGAGAATGTCTTTTTATCATTGAAAAAATTTGACTGATAAAATTTTGCCACAAATTCATTTTCTATTAAGCTATTTGGATTTTTCCCAATCGAGTTTGTTATAAATATTTCTGTGCTCTTTTTTGTTGTTTAATTTTTAATTCATAATTTTTTTTTTGTATATCACAGTTTCTTAATATCCTAATTTAGATTTAGTCATTACTTAAGTATCATCAAATTTTACGGTTAAATGTTTATGTAAACATTACATTTTGTGTACTTATAAATTATGCATTTTACATGTTAGCTTCTATCAATAACTTTTATATGCTACCTACTAGTCAGCAACTTTTTATAAGTTTACTCATTTTTTTAGTAATATATATGATGGTAATTTTTCGAAAAAACATGTTTAAACTTCTGTCCATATAAATTATAAGTATTATTGAGTAGAGCTTATAAAAATTGATATACTATTTAAACAGTTATCCTAATGCAACTAGTTTTATGTATAATTATAGTATCATATATTATGTATTCAAAAAATCTGCTATATTCAATTTTAATAAATAATTTATAAAATACAATAGTATTTCATGGCTCTAAACACAATCCCATTTATTTTAACACTGGTTTTATTTGGTTGTTTTCGAAATATAACCGCCTTTCCTAAAGTATGCATTTCCACATTGGAACACTTGTATCAACATCTTTTGAATCTTTAGTCGGTGAACGCTTCGTGGCGCCTATTCTAGCCACCATGCTTTATACGCCAATTCGCCTCGTAATTTAGACCGTGGTCAGTGACATTTTCGACACTGACGCCCCAATGACTTCGGGACATCGTACCTAACACCATCTGGACTTTTCTCCCAATTTATAATGGCACATCGGTCCCAAGGTACTGGAACCCGTAATCAGTTTTATTTTTTTAATTTATTGTAAAACATTTTTGCCCTGAACTAAGGTTGGTTGTTTAAATAAAGTTACATTGAGATATGAAAATGAATCTTTCGCAGCAAGCATCGATAGCGCCTAATTTTTTTGTTTGCTAACCATAGGATTTCAAACCTGTTGATATACACCAATTTATATTTGCATCATAGTTAACTCCCTACATCTGTAATTTTAAACTGTTTTGAACATCATCGCATAGAGCTACACGAGGGCTATCTTTTACTGCAGAAACTGTATAAATTATTGAGGATTTTTCTGTTAGATTGAATCAACCTTGGTTGCGGGACAAATTTGCACATGTCACATGATAATAGAAAATTTTATCTTTTTAGCAAAATATATTTTTAGCTATGCAAAGTTTTGTATCTTCTGACATAAAAAATTAGAAAAATATACTATGAAAAACGTAAGTGCATCTCTACACAACTGCCTTGTGTGTGGTCTCTCCTATACTTTTATATTTAATATTGAAATAGCACCTCACTGGATTAGGTTGGATGTCGTCGCACTAGCGCAACCCAAGGCTATTGACAACGGGCGTCGTAATTTAAAACCACAGTCAAGTGACGAGCCGACACCTGAATTAGGTACCCCACGTAACTTTTAACGGCGTATAAAATCGTATAAAAACGCCAACTTTAAATTCTCTGTTTGTTTATCGCGCAACTTAATTTGTCCTACATAAATTTTTCAGGACTCTGATCTTCATTTGTCTTATATTTTATTTATTCAGATAAACTTTAGCCGAAAGCTCATTTTCGCATGAAATTTTTTTTGACGATCGTCGTTAATGAGTTAATAAAATATTAAATTAAATTCGTATTCACATTTGTATTTTTACTTTTCTTAAAGAAGCAAAGCCTGTTATACATTTTTTTTTATTCAGAAGTAATCCTCAAAAGAAAATATACGGCCGTCTTTCCAATAGGCCATTTCTATCTCTGCATTCTTTTCCTTCTTGCTTTGCTCTAAGGTCACTTGTTTCGACAACAATTTCAGAGCTGGACACCTTTTCTTTTCGTCGTCCTTTTCCATCTCCCCTAATAAGGCCACATTCTCCCCTCTTATCATGACTATTCCCTGTGGAATGTCACCAAAAGACCCATCCATGTGAACTCGCTCCGAGGCTGGGTACAAAACCAGATTGGCAAACTGGTCCACGCTCCGAAGAGTACCCACTATCTGTCGCCCATCACGTAGCCATACACCTATCTTTTTATCGGTGTGTTCAAGTAGAGATGCCGCGCCTGGGATCACCTGTAAAAATATTTAAAGCATTTGTAAAGCAAGATTAAAAAAATAAGGGATTGGAAAGTTACTTTTAAATAGTAACTAGTTAGTTATTTTATACAAAAAGTAACTAATCACAGCTACTTTGAGAAATTTCAAGTTATAAGAAAAAATGAAAATTTAGCCATCTTACCGTTTTTAAAAGAGAGCCAAGGTTAAAGAAATAGGGATAATTGGTAAAAGTTACGAACGAAAGTCATCGTTGTTAAAAATTAAATTTAAAATAATTACATTTAATCCAAACGTTGAATTGTGCCGAAAAAATCCGCGAGGCATGAGATGTAACGGAAAAGTAACGAAATTTTCCGTTACTTCGTTAGCGCTAAAAGTTACTAAGTTACAGTTACTTTCTGAAAAATCTAATAGCGTTACCTAAAAAAAGTAACTGTTACAAGGAACGCGTCACTCCACACACACACAATCCCTGTAAAAATCTATAATGTAATACTATATGCAATCAAGCCCTAAATAGGCGTATGACTAGTGGGCAGTCTGGATGGAAGTCTGCGATCGAGTCCCGTAATAGATTACGGTATTGCTACGTCTGTAATCGTGGCCGAAATTTAATTATACCAATCATACCTCTGGGGTGACAGATTCTGGATTTATGTCTCTAAATAAAGTTCATATGTGTGTGTGTGTTGTCTGTTTGTCTGTCTACTTGACGGGTTATAAGCGACTTACAAGCACAACTAATATATATTTACCACCACTACGGCACTGCGCAATTACCATTCTTGTGATGCTAATTTTGGTTGGATTAACTAGAGCTACAGATATTATGACTGTTATTTTGAACCGCGGTCAGGTAGTGAAGCTGGCCCCCATCGCTTCCTTACAGCTACGTCGCATGCGGGTAGGAACTTAAAACCAAGACAAATTAACGTACTGCACCACTCCCGTATAGATGGAAGCTTTATGCTGCACAATTTGTTTATGATGGTTTTAAAAATGTCCTTGTGTAACAGTACCACCAGTATGACTTTAATGCAACCAAACCAATAGTGCAGTGTATAGTTTGAAAATCATATTCTAACCCATATCACCTGGGATATCCAAGTAAGGACAGTGCACAGTGCCTTACCAACTGTCGTCACTTGACCGCGGTTCTAAATTACGAGTCGTAACTGGCTGTGTTAAAGCTCCTAAAGGAGGCTAGAAATAGACACTCGGAAACGATTAAATTACCAATTACCATTAACTGGCCATGGTTGGCTGGTGGTTATCTGATTTACCTAGTTTTATTTCTCAGTTGATCAGCAACATCCTTAGTTGAAAGTTTATTTTGCTAAATTTGCATGAGGAGTTTCATGTTAAAATTACTATCAACTTTAATTATGTTACATGTATAGATTAGAAATGTTTTAAAGAAAAACCTTCATCCTGAAAAAAAAATGTCTTGTTCTCAGCTGTACAACGACAAGTGACTAATATAAATTTACAATCACTTAAACCAATTAAATAAACATTAAGTTAATATGAAATAACTTGTTTTATACTATCTAGTACGCTAACGAACAATTTAGAGGTTTTAGAACTCTAGCTCCTGCTGATGTTTAGCCTTTACATAGCTTTAACACAACCATATATGCCTTTTAATTTGGAAAACCGTCAACTCACATAACACAAATTCGTCGCGACAACGTATTCTGCGTCAGAACATTGTACCATGATTAGGGTGACCAGACGTACTGCATTTCGAAGTACAGTTTAGTTTGTTAGTCAACTATTTAGCGATAAAAATTGTGCAAATAGTCCTATTTTTCAGGGTTTTTTTTTAACAAAAACAATTAAATATTTTTAAAAAATTAATTTTGCTGTCAAAAAGTTAATGACCGAAACAAATCTGGTCAGGGTAACCACGACAGATTTGATGTGCACCAAACCCTCTTTTAGTATACTTATACAGAAAGTTTATTGGATGGTATTCGATTAGAGAGCCGGAAGGTCTGAACGACTACGCATTACTAACTAGGCTCTCGCAGTTTGACGAATGTTATTGGTTGCGTAGATATATTATCCCAGTCACCCTCCCAAATGTGAACTCTGGAAACAGTAGAATGACCAACAAGGTAAAAATTCATGAGTAAACTGTTACATTTAAAATCTAAGAGGATTTTATCACAAATTTACAGAATGTTATGAAGAAATGTCAAATAATAAAGAGCTTACGCATTCATATCCAACACATGAGCTCGTGTTAAAACATTGTCTTTCTAATATAATATTGCATAACCACTTACCTCCGTTGAAGAAATAAGAACTTCGGCTTCTTTCGAATCTCGAACCAATTCCATTTTAATAACTTCCGTAAACACTTAAGTGACAACACGTTTCTTGATTAATCTCAAATAACTCGATAAGTTTTACTATTTCACGCATGTGGTGGTTCGAATCCTGCGCAATTCTATTTGGTCGTTTTAATTTCCTTGATGATTGGTTGATTGGCTGCTTTTGGATTGCGTAATGTAAAATTAGAGCATAGGCTGTATAGGCGAGAACTGTTAATTTGATGTATTTGGTTTTGTTGAATTAAAGAAGTAGTAGAACAACACATTTTGATGTGTGGTCCAACTGACAATTAGAACTGCCGAATCTAAAAAATATCACTTAGCGTAATAGGTTTGAATTAACGTCGCATTAGAGCTGTACTAGCGTAATAGGACTTTTAATCTCGGCTGATTAAACTACACCCCTTGAGAACTGAATATGTAAATGGCGTTCATCATTTTTTTAAGCAAGTGAAACTTGTTAATTTAGTAAATAAAGTCTGATTGCGAATACCAACTCTTCATTTTTGTAACATTTGCTTAATATAAAAATTAGGGAAAATTTTGAAATTTTACAAAATAATCCCGTGAGTTCTAATACATATATATAGTGATGCATAAACTCTGTGATAGATTGAAGCAAATGGGGATAACTTCTTCGATTGCGAGGTAAAATTACGATACATGTATTGGTTGTGTTAAAGCTTTAAAGAGTTTTAAACCATATTTAGAAGTAGAGCATTTAATGCAACTGTGTAGAAGGACGGCGATTCTGATCCTTGAAAAACACAAATTCATTTGTTTGAAGAAACTAAACTTTTTAGTACACATATAACATGTTTAAAAACTTTTTATTAAAACATACAAGTACACATAATATAAACATTTTGAATAAAAATAATATTTTGAAATATGATTGTAGGATATTTCAAAACAAATATATTTATATTATATATTTCAAAATATATTATGAAATATATATTTTAAATATTTGATATTTATATAATATATATCTTTTGAAATATGATTGTAGGACATTTCAAAATAATTATTAAAAATAAATATCAACATTACATTTTACAAAGGTTACATTGATTTTTATTTTCCTTGGATTTTCACTTAACATACCACGACACGTCGTAGGTATGTACACCTATTACACCACAAAACTTAAAACCATATCAAACTAACCATTGATCTCAAGTAAAAATTAGTATAAGAATCATAATTAGTAAGAAATTTCTCATCAAATATACCGAATGAAATATAACTAAAAAGTAAACCTCATGTCAAATGATATAGTAAATTATGTAGAAGATCTATTTAGATGACACACCACAAAGTAAATTTAAACTAATATACATCACATAACAATTTGAAAATCATTTCTTCTTAAGCAAGTATGGCGTCTGTATCCTACATCGTTGTTTCAACATTGCTTTCTATCCAATCGATGAAATTTGTGACTCTCGTGTAGACTCCTGGAATACCGGGCTCGGCACATTTTTTGCCAAAAGAAACTATCCCAATTAGATAGAACCGTCCATCAGAGCTAGCCAACATAAGAGGACCACCAGAATCACCCTAAAATGAGGTTTAAAACAAAATTAAATATCATACATCACAAACTAAATCAGCCATATTATGTGTATTTGTATTTTTATTCATTTACAATCAATCTATGTATTATTTTATTGTCAAGAACTATTTAAAACATCAGGACTTGGATATAGTAAAACTACTTATAGGACAATGTTAATACATATCATGCTTCGACAGGAACTTAGGATTTTTGTCATGTTGCAGACTTACAAATAGGCAACAAACAGCGAGAAAGATGTACACAAAATGGTTTTTACACGTTACCCGAAAGAAACCAAGTGTCGAACTGCTTAACGGTTTGCTATATTTGAGCTTATACAGTTGAGCGCCATTGAAATAAACAGTTGACATACAATTTATACTTTTTAATTTGACTCAACCAATTGTCTAAGTTTGGCCACAAAAGAGAACCAAAACAAGAAAATCTAGAATTTGATAGAACGTCAATTTTAAAATGGATATAATTTAACGATAAACCTGATTCAAATCTTACTCGGCAGGCATCTTTATCACCATCCCCTGCACATAGGTTTGCCTGAGTTATGGGAACATCTTTTTTAAAAACTACTTCGCATCGTGGATTTTCCCAAATTCTCAACTGTACTTCTTGTAGCTTCGGACTAGCGGGTCCACCTACCAAACAAAAAATAGTTCATTCGTTACTACAGTATAATTATAATTTTTTTTTATAATATACAAAGAAAAACCAGAAAAATTTCTCGAACCAGAAATCTATTTTTTTTACATTATAAGAAATTATATAAATACTATTATCAATGTACAACTCTAAAGTGAATTTTATCATTAATAAAATAAAGCAACATTATTATTTAGTATAAATAACTTAAAAATACAAAATTATATGAATACAGTAGAACTCCAATTATCCGAAGCGTTGCTCATTATCAGAATTTCAAACAAGTTTCCACCCGGCAATATGTTACTGTGTCTTCGTTGGATGTCATGCCTAGCAATTTTTTTTTTGGACCGACCAAAAAAATTACTAGGCATGACATCCAACATTAACAAATAGGCCGAGTATAAAATTTTATATGTTGCATATAAACTTTTGTAAAACCAAGATTCTAACATAAATTAAATTGAATAAAAAAAACTAAGAAAAAGCTAATAACTCAAACTGCCAAAACAGCACCTTGGTTTTGGTTGGGTTGAGTATGAATGAAACTAGAACTACATGATCACACAGCTCAATAATACATTGAGTAATTGTTTGAATATACCATTTCTTCCGATTAATTCAAATTATCCGAATTTCTGATTTTCCGAATGTGGTTATGTCTCAATTGCTTCGGGAGATTGGAGTTCTACTGTATACGACAGCTGTTAAAATCAGTAAAGTGTTACTCATTGACAAATTTAAAAATCACAATGCGTTTTAAAAAAGACATTAAAAATATTTTACCATAACTAACAGTTCCCCAGCCAGCTGCAAAAGCATTGCGATTTGCCAAATCTTCTCCGATAAATGCATCAAATGGAAGACAAATAGGAAAAACGTGCTTATCGAATACAACTTCGGTTTTCAGCAGGAGTATGGCGACATCGTTCTGAAAGGTTCGTAAATCAAACCCTTTGTATTTGATCACCGATTCAATTTCCACATCAACAGGGGTAGCACCATCAGCATCTGTCGTAAGGTCATAGTCCCCAAGTCGTACCCTCAGTTGCCTCGGTCTCATTCTAGAAAATATAAAGAAGTAATTATATCTAAAGCGTGTACTGTGTCGTTTTGAAAGTTGACTTTAACCATTTCAGTTCAAATTGCACATTGACCAGTTAAGCTAAAAATTCCACGCTGACTGCCTCTCAATAGAAATAAAATACAATTTTTAAATTCTCATAGAAAGCAGCGTCTCTTATTATATAATTTTATCTCTCATGTTATAATTTTAACCATGGAGAAAGCAAAAAAGGAGAGAGCGCTATTTCAGAGTCTTTGAAATAGCGCTAAAGCGACAGGTTAACATGATTTCATCATGTTATACTTCGATGATGCATAACACGGCCGCAAAATATTCTGCTTTAAACACAATAACTTCATTAGCATATACTACATATTTTGCCAATTTAAATCCTACAATAAAAAGCGACTATCTTTCCTTTCCTTATAGAGTAATTAGGTGAATAGTTTGGCCTAGGATTGGCCAGAATCTTTCGAAACAAGCTTTTATAATTGCTGTTAGGCATAGTTATTACGAATAACAGTGTTAAAACAGGTATCACCTTGGCAATAACATTGGACAACAGCTAATTTGTCTAAACCAGAACCCTCGGCCTCGTTCGAATCGTCAATTTCAAATTGTTAGAGTTTGTTATATTAAAACTAACTTATTTGCATTTATTCAGGTATGCAGGTATCTTTTCTTTTGCTCCGAATATAATAAACTAGTTACAATGTAAAATTTTAATTTAAAATATAGATAATTGTTGACAATTGAAAAAAAAATACTACGAAATGTCTTAAGTTATATAAAAATGAATTTAAAATATTTACGTGGTACCCCTTCTTGAGCTGACGATACAATGAGCGGCAGTAAGGACATGTTTTTTGGTTATTAAAACTCCTCCACATTCTGCAGATGTTCCTCGACGTCTAACATAATAGATGATCGCCTATAACGAATATGCATAAAATGTATTATTTGTAGTCTAAAATCCCCAAAATGTACTTCATTGCTCCCTGCAAAACTTTACCTCCGTTTAATTTCATTGTGAAAATAAATTTTGTCTGCAATTTAATATTTACCAAATCAATAATCCTTATAAGAATATTGACGTCCAACAACAGCGCCAAACCAATGGTTAATTTCACTGGTCAGAAATTTAAGAAAACTTCCATAAATTAACAATTATCTCCAGGACTATTAGCACACCTTTGAAATCCTAACCCCCAAACTTCGGTAAAAGTATTGCTTTTCTAGCACTTTTTCACCAGTTATGAAAATTGTAATATCAGCAGAAGAAATCAAATTTGAAGGAAAGAATTTATCTGGTTATTTAATTATTTATTTTTGAATTAACTTTAGTTTTAAATTAACAAAAATTATCAACAGATGGTGAAACAATTTTTAAACTTAATCAATTGATAATAATTAAATAACTGTTTTATACTTTTCTTTCAAATTGTTTTTTTTGCTAATAAGATTTTCACACTTAGTGAAAAAAAAAAAGGGTTGGTAGCTAATCAATACTTTCACAGAAGTTAGAATTTCAAAACTAATGCATTAACTCTATGGGACTGCATTAATAAATAAGCCACACCATATAGTAACTATTTAAATAATTTTTTTGAACTAAAGTAATTTAAATGTAAAATGAAACCAATTGAATTGATGTTTCGAAAGCTCGTTTATATTGGAAAAAAATATTTGAAATGTTTATAGTAATAGATTATTTTAAGAGCTTCCGTATGGTTAATTTTTGTTCCGTAATAATAATGCACTTCATTTTTGTCTCAGAAGAGTTTTTATTACCATGCTTATTGGCACAGAACGTAATTTCAGGTATCCAGAATAAAAATATGTTGCTCATTCATCGAGAACAAAAATTTTGAGAATAGCCTTAAATTTTTACCAGCTTATTGGTATGTTAAGAGGGACTGTCAGTCCCCATAGAGCAAATGCATTAGTTTTGAAATCACAACTTTGGCAAAATAATTGGTTTGCCATGTTATCCCATTCTCACCAGGTATGGGAATCATCATAACATCCATTTAAAACAAAATTGAAAAGAAAATAACATCTGGTTATTTAATTATTAATTAATAAAGTTTTAAAATAGTGTCGCCATCTGCTGTAATTTTTGGCATTTTAAAACTTCAAAAATATATAATTAAATAGCTATATAACATTTTCGTTTCAAATTTGTTTCATTTTAATGTTATGTTGATTCCCATACCTGGGGAAAAAGGGCTAACATGGCAAAGCAATACTTCTGCGGAAGTTATGATTACAAAACTAATGCATTAGCTCTATGGGACTGACAATCCCTCTTAAACAAAATTTAAAAAAAAACGAACTTTGTTTAACTACATTATAATTTTGGGGTAATATATTCCTCCAGATACGATGCTTTTTCAAACGCTATACCCTTTTATCTGTCCCTTTTTTATGATTATTTAGTTGCGTTTTCTACCCATGACACAAAACCTATAACAAAACAGAAAAATTTACGTTTCATTGTCTATCTTACTCACCATCCAAGGCCAAGCTCCAATTACAGATTCCTGTCCGCCAACAATTCTACGAAAAGGAACTTGACTGCGTCCGCATTCTGAAATAAAATATTATACTGTGAAATGGGGTGAATCAGAACAGTGCAGCGAGGACGAATTGGAACGAAAATAACTTCCCAATGACACATTAAAAATTCCCCATAAAAATACATTAGGGACTATAGTGATGATTTTTTTTTATAGGAATGTAGTATCATAAGACATCGAGATATTAAGTTTTTTTTTCACATAGCAAGATTATATGCTTATGAATAAGATTGCAAGTGGAACCCAAAATAACCTCCCATTTTCAAATCTTTGTAGGCCAGTACAGACCTTTTCGTATTTGCCAAATGAAAACAATTTCTTGTAACCCACCATTACTTGTGTCGATTTAGTGACATTGTACATCACATAAAGATTTAACATGCACTAGGTTAACACCATGCATGTCCAACCTGAAACGATCTTCACAGTAATAACTGGTATTTTTTTTTCAATCTCTGCCTAAAGGTCACTAATACGTAGATAGTCACGACAGTTAGTAGTTCTTATTTATTTTTGTCTCAAGTTATTCCTTCACCACCCAAATCAATTTAGTGTAAATTTTATGTCTCTTAGGCTATGTCCTAACTACGCCACAAAGGCAAAACTTGGCGACTTTGCAGACTCAGCCAACCTTGCTATTGCATCGCTTAGCGCCCTTGGCAGTCGCCAAATTTTGTTGCATTTGTTGCCTTTGTGGCGTTTGATGTCGTAGTGCGGACATAGCCTTAGGCCAATAGTGATCATTCATGCGTTCACTAGAATATTGACCTTGGCGAACGCGGGTAGCCATATCGCCAAGGTCGCCACGGCTCTTGTCTAAAATAAAAGAACCAATATCTATATCGACTGTAATCACGGCTTGCTCAACTTACAAGGCCGGAGAAGCTCTTCCAAACTACGTGCGTGAACGGAAAGTTTGACGTCACTGTTCCGAGTGTCGTTGTTCCGAAGATAAAGAAACCTGATCTATAAACCTGTTCGGAACCACTCGTTTACGGCTGATTATATATTTAGGTTTCCGAATGATCCCGAACCGGTTTCGTCATCTTCGGCCCACGAAACAGTGACGTCAAGCAATCCGTGCACACATAAGTTAGGAAGAGCTTCTCTGGCCTTTTAAGTTAAGTAGGCCGTACTGTAATTCAGATATTCAAGAAATTATATTACCTGCTGGGAAAGGTGTTTTCCCTGATCGCCTAGCACCTTTTCTAGTTTCATTGGAATAAAGTATTGAAGGCAGGGAGACAGAAGCATTAGCCTGAACTAGCTTCGGTGGATATTGGGTAGTTACATAGGAACTGCTCCGAGTGTTCAATTTGTATTCAGGAGAAATTGCATGGACTTCGTCTTCTGCAAGGGTGCAACACAATTTTGGCGACGGAGGATATCTTGCTTGCCGAGCTGAAACACCACGGAAGCACTGAATTTATTATTGGAACGAAATATAAAAGCTTCACTTTGTCAAAGAATTAAAATGCATTAGGTAACACAAATTTATATATCCAAGAAAAAGTGTCTTAAATATAGAATTGTAGATCAAAAGGTAATATTTTATCCACTTAAGGTTATTTATTTAAATAATTACGAAAATTAATTTCTTTTCGTTTATTTGGAATAATACTTTTTTTACTGGTTTTTTAAGTTATTTCTTTAAAAGTTTTTGAAAAAAAAATATTATTCCCATGCCGGGAATTGAACCCGGGCCGCCTGGGTGAAAGCCAGGAATCCTAACCACTAGACCACATGGGACACGTTCACCAGTTAAGTTGAAACATTAGAAATGAAATGACTCCTTTCAGAAAAAACGTATAATGTGCCACTATGCCGACTTCAAAGAATTTTTTGTTGCAGTCAGTGCTTTCCTATAGACGGAAATATGCAGTCAAAATCCAACTAAAATACCAGAAAAAACTTTTAGTCTAATGTCCCGAAGGAGAGTACGATGTGGGTCGAAGTTCCGTTGGGCGTCAACTCAGGTGTCAACCTCGTCACTTGACCGTGGTTCTAAATTATGAAGCGTAATTGGCTGTGTTAAAGCTCCTAAAGGAGGCAAGAAATAGACAGCCGGAAACGATTAAATTATCAATGGATTAAATAATATTATCAGAACCTTATTTAAATGCCAATCGAAATAAAAGTCTAATAAGTTCAGTTAAAGTTAGCTTCGCTTTATAAATATTCTTAACAACTATTAAGGTATTTGTAACATAACGTATTAGTTGCGTAGAAATTATTTTCAGTAATAGTAATATGCATTAACAGTTATTGAGAGAAAAAAAAATAACCATCATTCCTAATATTAAAAGAGAATTGGCTTATTATCAGTTACCCCTCATGTTCATATTCTGTAAAATATCAGGGATAAGATGGCTTACTAAAATTAAGTGAATCCAAATAATTATTGATTTGGTTTTAAGAATAAAGAAAGAATTTTCATAATAGTTTTAATAAATAGCAATAAAGTATTGTTTCGACTCCCCCTCAAAATTGTCATTGTTTGGAAAATAATTCGGCGGTGGGGGCGAATGACGTTATTATTTTATTTTTTACATTATGCAATATCGATAAATTTTTATGACTTTCACAGCTCTGTGTAGCACAAAGTATTGAAGCACCTCATTAAAAACAATGAAAACACAGGCGCATTTATCAGAATTAGTTATCTTATTTTTTTTCTATTTTAGAAGAGTAAAAAATATTTGTTTAAAAAAATCAACAAATGTGTGTATTTTTCAAACCCGAAAATGCCGCCCCTACTAAATTGCCACCTGATGCGGCCGCCTCTCTGCATCATAGCACCATACGGCATTGTTTATTATGATTCTAGCCTTCTGTATGTAAATTGTAAATCCCTTAAGCGAAGAAATTTTAAATCATCTATGGGGGCCATTCTCATAAACTTGGTATTGATATTGTTTTGTGATATTTTATTTTTTCACTTCTTTTTTAACGTTACTTTTTACAATTTCGTATAGGTATGAGAGCCCCATTTGCGTTGGGAATTCGGGCCTCTGATCGAATACGGTTTTCCGCACTATCATAGCATAAAATGATTATTTAGTATGAAAATTATTTTTAAGGTCAACTATTAGTTCTATCAAGGATTAACCTTGAAAAATCATATAGGAAATTTAGAAGTATTTTCCAACGTAATGACCCATTCAAAAATGACTTCAAAATTAGCCAAAAAAATTTCCTACTGATATTAAGTTTGTTACATTTTCAGAAAGCTATATACGTGTCTCATATCAAGAAAAGATTTTATGTTTCTCAATACCTAATCATTTATTTTTTTTTAACTCTTAGGGATATAATTTATACCACTGATTCCCCTCCACATACCTCGTCAAGAAAATGTCGACACTTTTCCAGTATATTTTAAGTATTTGGATACGTATTATTTTTGTATATTTTATGTAAATTAGTACTAGTGTTTTAATATGTATTTTTGATTTGTCTGCAAAACTTACACCCCGAAAAAAATACGTGTAAAGCAATATAAATGTAAAAAAGTTTAAACAAAACTTTTTAAAAATGCTTGAATGTCCTTCAAATTTCTAGTTATATTTCTATAAACTATTTATATCCACCTTACTTTTCATGGTTTCTAAGTAGATGGCAGCACTGAAACTTAAAAATTTACAAAACTTTTCGAAAATGCTTGAATTTACTTTAAAAATGCAAATATTTGTTTCCACTTTACGTTTCATGGTTACTAGGTAGATGGCAGAATATTTTCGAAAATCCCATATTGGTCTAGAAAGTCAGGATGATGTTTATATTTTTTTTTAAAGAGACGATCTTAAAATCATTTCATAATGAAAAAGTAGAATATCAATAAAAAAAATCCTTATTTACAAAATTTTCAAAATTTATGTTTATTGCTAGAATGACTAGTGCATTAAATACGCAAAAATCCAAGTCCAACACCCAGAAGACACGAATGAACAAATTGTGAATGATAAAGATCAATATACCTTCCTGGGCAAACATTTAAAATAAAAAAACACCTTAATTAAAAAAAACTATTCTTGCAATAATTTATGAAATATGTAAATGATTGGCAAACGAATTACAGGATGAGATCTATAAAAATATCAAAAATGTGCTGTTAAAGAATATTTCTTACCTGTTCTTCTACTTTTATATAGAAAACATGATACAATATCTTGCACGCATAACCATATTATACAGCTAAATAGGACGTACTGTAAATCTGATAAGGAAAAAAAATAAAGGACATATTATTAGATTGGAGATATGTAAAGTTAAGAAATACTATTAATTCTTAAATACAATAATTTAAATCGATAAATACACCTAAAAATAGAAGCGATCATTTACTATTTAACATTTTTAAACGATGAAAAAATTAAAGGAAAATGCTTTTTACAAAAATATATTAATAAATTCATCTTTGAAAATTACTAGCATAATTTGAAATTTAAATACTTACAAAATTTCATTTCTTAATTCATATAAGCACATTCAAAATCCACAGAATAATCTTCTATTAGATTGAATGAATTCTCATAGCAGATATTGTAATTCGTTTCGTAGATAGGTTTCGAAAATTGAAATCATTGCCCTTGTTTGTACTACCAATGAAAACATTGCCAATTCCTTGAATTATTTCACTCCGATTTCAAAAAAGGTATTTAAACAGCAACAAAAAGCCGTGCTTTCCTATAAAGAATTTCCGAGTTTGATTCTTTTCATTCGTAAAAAAATAAGTCAATAAATAATAGCTGCGAATACAAATTTATCCTGCGGACTATATTAATTGGGAGTTACACCACCGTCAAATACTGAAAAAATATGGTCGTTAAGCTGGCGCATGTAAAATCTGCTCTTTTTCCAAAATGTCCTCACATTTGGGACGTTAGATGTTTAGTGCTCACTCGGGTCATTTCAAGCGAAGAGACAAATCACTTTTTAGGATTTTTTCGACTCTACCATAGGTGTAGGGCTAATAAAGGTGGCGTTCGGTGCCAGCTCAGGTGTCAGCCTCGTCACTTGACCTCGGTTCAAAAATTGCGAGGCCCCCTGTCAAAAGCTCTCAAATAACTCTAGTGCGACGTTGCTTGAATCAAAATTAAAATAAAATCTATCAAATGAAAGGTTTAGTGAAAAGAGGGCGGGTTTACGTTAAATTTGTTCATAGTTCAAAGCTCAAACATGTATTTAAGTTGGGCCCGGATGGCCTAGTGGTTTGAGTCGCAGACCATTACGCTAGCAGCCTGCTCGCTGTAACGGGTGCGGGTTCGGTTCCCACCTTCACCCTGGGTGTACTTTCTCTCTCTGTGTGACAGTAAAAATTCTATCTGTGTCTGTCTTACTTGACAATGGTTTATAAGCGGGTCTCTGACCAAGCACTCAAACCGGAATATATATGTGTACCAACCAACCAACCAAGTTAGGGTTAGGTTGAATATCATCGCACCAGAGCTACACATCTATTTTAGTAACATTGGATACTAGGTTAAAAAATATACAAATTTTGAAATAAGCGGTATTGGAGACTGGGGAGCCTTAGCCATAGTTTCAGAATTTTATTTTTATAAATTTTATTTTTATAAATTTTATTTTTATAAATTTTATTTTTATAAATTTTATTTTTATAAATTTTATTTTTATAAATTTTATTTTTATAAATTTTATTTTTATAAATTTTATTTTTATAAATTTTATTTTTATAAATTTTATTTTTACACTAAAAATTTCATATGATAGCACATATCAAAGGAAATTTTATTGGCAACAAGTATATAATAGTGATAATATATATAATGCATTTTTCTTTTTTAAATATATTGTTTTTTAAAACCTAGAAACTTGGCCAAGTCTCCCTTATTAAGGGAGACTTGGCTCATGGTAAGGGAGACTTGGCCCATGCAAAAATGCCTAATTTTAAAGGGCAAAATAATAAATATTTCAAATTAATTTTGTAAACATTACATGTAAAAAAAATTATATTATAATTCAACACTCTGGAACTCATTTAAAAATCATGTTTACCGTAATATTTAGAGTAATACATTTTTCTAGTATTGTATGAATTAAAAATTCTAATATTGTCCATAACAAATAATTTTTTTATATTTATGTTAAATATATTTTTTTCAGTTTGTACACACATTAAAATGCACAAGATATAAGCCTCAGTTTGAATTTTTTTTATTTTAACGGCATAATGTAAAAGTCAAAGCGCACTTTCAAAGCTACTCGTTCGTCCCCCCTCCCCCTATAAAGAAAAAATCTGATAACATCTTAATATTAATCTGGAGTATTATTATACTTGAATTAATTATATAATTTTTGCAGAAAAAGTTTGATATTTGGTCATAAATGATAAGTTTGATTTAGTTGAGGTTTTCGTTTTATTCTAAACAAGTACAAATAATAATCAATCTATTACCTTCATAAAGTTATAATCATACGTTATTATTAACCGTGTATTTGATAAACATTATGTATAGATTTTCATAACTAGTTCACTTAGGGAGCCTTGGTCCAGTGGCCAACCCTCCCTTACATAGAGTGGCCAACCCTCCCCACCTAGACATTTCGTAAAGAATGGCACATGGTGCTTTGAAGCCTACTTCATTGGACAAACTTTATAGCTAAAATAAAACGACCTTAATATAACAGTATTTTAAAAATACCATATACTTAAACTTAATTGAATTGGTTTTTCTGAAAAAATCTTACAAATTATGTCTAAAATGTTTACTTTTTGGGGTGAGAAACTTTCTTTTTTTATTTTCTCCTCAATGCAAAAAAAGTAGCTCAATTAAACTAAGGTGGCTATCTGCTGACAACAGTAGCTTTGACTACCATCTATTGAGAAAATGCTAAAATATTTTTAAATGCTAAAATTTAAAGGTGGGCCAAGTCTCCCTTATGGCCATGGCTCCCCATTCTCCAATAAATGCTTTTTTTCTCTGGAAAAAAGAAGAAGTTGAAATTTTGTTTTGTAAAAAAAAGTTCATCCCTAACTTTGTGTTAGGAATGAACTTTTTTTACGAAACAAAATTTAAACTTTGTCAAAGTTAAAAACAAAAAGTTAATAGAAGAAATGTCAAAAGTTGATGGTGGTTAGAACGGCATTTAGTCAACTGCACTAGGTGAGAATTCTTTTTAGAAAACTGTTATTTTACAAACCAATTTTCAGAATTTCTTGTTACGTTAAATCCACGTGTAGCTATAGTGCGACGATAATTCAAACTTAACTAAACTGTTACGTTAAAAATGTCCGGTGCCGTTTTTCTTAATGTTTTGTTTTATTTGATCTTTGAAACTTTGAAGAAGAAGAAAAAAGAAAATAGCCAAATTCTGAATTTTTTGTTCGGGTTAAGCGGAATTTCTCCTAAAGTGATTTCACGTTCAGAGTTTATTTAGCATTAGCTCAAAGCTTTATAGGCCAGGGAGTTCAAGTTCAGTTCATCTTCAGAGAAATTTCGTGTTAAGCGAGTTCGCGGTAACGGGGTTCGAATGTTATTGGTTTCTTGGAGCTGAGACAAACTAAGTACAACTTGAAGAAATTAGGGTAAATGCTCTTCTAGTCAAGATTTAAAAATTGCTTCAATACTTCCTTTCGTCATCTTAAAATGGAGCTTAAAAACATGAGGATACTGTTTAAGCGAAGAACGAATAAAAAGAACGAGCTGTTCGACTCCTCCTACCATTGCAGTTGATCATTGTTATACTAATGGGGAGTGCAGTTGACTTGTGCCCGTTAGAACGGCTACTCATATGGTTGCGTCACAGGTACAGCTGAGGGAAAAAAAAAACGATCCACCCTTCGTTTTTCGGCTGCTATTGGTCAAGGAATTTTGTGAAAGGTGTCATTTTTCAGGAAATAGCGTAAGGAATTGAGAACTGGCAACCAAAATTGTATAAGGGGTCGTCTACATATTAAAATGAGTACCAACTTTGAAAATTCCAATGGCAACACCCAATTATTTTTATATAAAAATGTTTATCATCTTCAAAATACCCCAGGTCCAAAAGAAAATTTATTTATTTGCATTATTTGTTGAGATATAAGCATTCAAAGTTGAACGCCCATAATGTTAAAAGAGTTTCACAAACTTTTATTCATACCTCCACAAATAAAATGAATTAAACCAAATTTTTTTTTGATTATATACTTCTCAATTTTCCAAAAACAAATCACACAAGTTTTTTCATCAATTTTTCATTATTATTATTTTTTTATTTAAATTTAAATAAGAAAAAATAAAACATGAATAGCAACCCCACATTTTTGTTACATAAATCAATAAAATAGATCAAGTAGAACCAAAATCCCGAATTTTTTTTAATTCAACAACAATTATTTGCCGAGTTATTGTAAAAATACTGAAAAAAAACGAATTTTAGGGACCGTGTAAAAAATTACTTAGCAAATTGGATCCTAACTTGCATCACTGTTTGGTGGTTGAAAAACGTTTTTGGTAAATGTTTATTCAAATTATTGATGTCTGTCAAATGTCTAAAAATCTTTTCTTATTTCAAGTGCATACAATGTATTTTGTTTGTATAATTAACATTAAATTATATCGATTACTATGTTTTTGAATGTATGTTATTTCCAATACAATTTCAAAAAGTGTGTTTTATAGTAAAAATTAACAACCCTAAAATATTATTGGAATTCGGTGTTTAGCATATTTTATTGTTACCACATTGATTATTTAAAATGATTAGTGCCCACTGCCTTGGTTAAAAATCATTGCCAAATCATTCTGCGTAATTTTATTTTGCTTTCCTTAAATATCGTGTTAAGATCGTAACTCTCGTTTAGAAATAGTATAGGTTTATATTACCGATAAAGTGAAATCCCGACAAGGACGAAATCCCGAATGGGTCGAAATCCCGAAAATAGATTTTTGTCCATTTCGCGATTTTTTAAAAAAAATTATTAGAGATTACTTATTTATTTATTTACTTATTTGGTTGTTAGTTAGTCAGTCAGTCAGTTAGTCAGTCAGTCGTGGTAGTTAGTCAGTCCGTTAGTTAGTCAGTCAGTTAGTCAGTGTTAGTTAGTCAGTCAGTTAGTCAGTAGTTAGTCCGTTAGTTTAGTCAGTCAGTTAGTCTCAGTAGTCAGTTAGTCAGTCAGTAGTTAGTCAGTTAGTCAGTGAGTCAGTCAGTTCTCTGATTGACAGTCAGTTAGACTACGTTAGTCAGTCTGGACTAACTAATGGAGCGACTAACTAACGGACTGACTAACGAACTGACTGACTAACTAACTGACTGACTGACTAACTAACGACTGACTAACCGACTAACTAACTGACTGACTAACGACTAACTAATGGACTGACTAACTAACGGACTAACTAATGGACTGACTAACTAATGGACTGACTAACTAACTGACTGACTAACTGACTGGATAACTAACCGACTAACTGTGTGACTAACTAACTTACTGACTGACTAACTAACTGACTGACTGACTGACTGACTAACTAACTAACTGATTGACTGACTAACTAACTGATAACTAAATAACTAAATAAATAATCTCTAACATTTAAAAAAAATCGAGAAATGGACAAAAATCTATTTCGGGATTTAGACCCATTCGGGATTTTGACTCATTCGGGATTTCGGCTTGTCGGATTCGGTGCGGATATGTCCCAGACCCAGTGTGCCGAATTTTAAACAAAATTTTTGTAGCAATATGAATGAAACAAAAATTTGCATAAAATGTAAAACATAAATGTAATAATCATGTTTGTCTATCTGATTGTAACTAATCGCATTTGAAAATATGTTCGTTATAAATAATCGTATATGTGACTTAATTTAAAATTAAAACTTTTTCTCGTCTACCCTTTATTTTATTTCTGAATTTTAAAATCCAAAATTAAAAAAAAGGGTAAAAACATAAAAAAATAACAATATTAGTGAAGAAGGTTTAATTCTAGCATCCTTTGGCGAGATTATGGTAACCCTTTTGTTAGCTTGTCGTTTCGAAAAGACACCCTAAATATTACCTTTTCCAATTTGGAGATTTCCCCCTAATCGCGTTCAAAATTAATGCTTTAATATCTCGGCAAATAATGAAAAAGAAATAATTCTTTTTTATACCTAGGGTATTTTGAAGGTGCTGAACATTTGTATGTAAAAAAAATTGGGCGTTGCCATTGGAATTTTCAAAGTTGGTACTCATTTTAATATGTTGACGACCCCTTATACAATTTTGGTTGCCAGTTCTCAATTCCTTAAGCTATTTCCTGAAAAATGACACCTTTCACAAAATTCCTTGACCAATAGAAGCCGAAAAACGAAGGGTGGATCGTTTTTTTTTCCCCAGGTGTACGCAGAACGATTTTCTATCCCACAAACTACCCTTCTGCTATACTCACTACTCAGCCTAGCGAGCCTAAATAAAAGAACGAAGAACGAACCAGTACTTCGAATAAATATATAAAAGTTTTTTTTTTTCCTTTTTTAGATTTAGAAAAGTACATCATTTACAAATCGAATTTTCATGATTGTGATCTAGAATATAACTATTGTTTTTTGAGAATAAATATACTGTTAATTGTAAATATTTCTTATTTATAATCTCTAGAAAACAATTCGGAAGTTAAATTTGTTATTTTATTAAAAATGTATTAGGTAAGTTTATTATATATTAGGTATATATATATCACATGAGTAGCCGCAACCATATGAGTAGCCGTTCTAACCACCATCAACTTTTGACATTTCTTCTAACTATTAACTTTTTGTTTTTAACTTTGACGAAGTTTAAATTTTGTTTCGTAAAATAAGTTCATTCCTAACACAAAGTTAGGGTTGAACTTTTTTTTTACAAAAAAAAGGTATATGACACATTTATTTTCTCTTCTTTTGAATGAGAGAAGGGTGGGGAGATGGATAATATCTGGAGTGGCAAAAGTGTTTGTTGTTGTTTGTCAATATACTTTTTTTATTCCTTGATATTTTTTTTTGTCGTGTCCATGAGAGTCGAACTCTATATGTGTCCGTGAATTTTGATAATTTCTTCTACGACTTGCTTGATGTTGTCTCCATACGGATCTAGCATAGTCGGCAGTACTCCAATCTTTCTCAGGCTGGCGCTCATAGCCGGACACTCATAGATGTGAGTAGGCGTAAGCTGTGTATCAGGACAAATTCCTTGATATTAATTGAGGGTTATGTATTTTGTTTATAATTAATTAAATATAGCATACTTTATTAAATATAGCAACTTTCGGAGATTTTGTTGCATAACACATGGAATTATTATGTTTCAGAAATGCGCTGTTAATTTTTATAAAACTATTTACTTGAAGAAATGCCAGAAAACGAAAGTTTTTTATATTTCATCAAAACAAAAATAATTATTTCAAGCAATGTACGATATTCATTAAAAACAAATATGTCAAAAAAATACATAAACAGTGTTTACTGCTTATTATGCTGCATATATGAAGTTATAAATAAAAATTGTTGTGCGATTATTAGTCAATAAACCGATTCGAAGAATATGTAAACAACAAATCATAAAAGAAAAGTTAGGAGCTGGTAAACGGTAGGATATCGTTTAACCTAATCTGGTGATAGGCTTGGAAAGTTTTGGAATCCAGTTTAAGACGGTTCCTTGGTAGTATATAGTCATTATAACTGTTCACGTCACGTGTATTTACCCCATTTTTTTAGCTTGGATTAAGAGGAAAAATAACAGAAGCCTTTGGTTGGTTGGTGGTTGGTTGGTAAATATATATTCCGGTTTGTGTGCTTGATCAGAGACCCGCTTATAAACCTTCGTCAAGTAGGGCAGACACAGACAGAATTTTTACTGACACAGAGAGAGAAGGTACACCCAGGGAAAAGGCGGGAATCGAACCCGCACCCGTTACAGCGCGCAGACTGTTAGCGTAATGGGATGCGATCCAACCCACTCGACTATCCTGGCCCCACAGAAGCATTTATTTGGCCACGGGCATGAATGGGCACGTTTTACGTCGTAAGTGGCAACAAAACCATGACTAAAGTATTTACTCATGTTTTTGTTTTCAATCTTTGCCTTTCTGAAATTACATTTGTTTTGAACAATACAATATTTTCTTACTTTGCTAAAACGAATGTTTTGTAGAAAATTTTCTTTCAGTGAAACAAAAAGCTTTTCCCTGTTCGTAAATAAAGTTAAATTACTTTCCATAACTTTCTTTATTTCTCCTCATAAGATAAATTATTATCTAACCGAAGTTTTTTTTTGCCAATATTGACGATTTGGTAAAGCTTTGCATGTTTGAAATTTAATTGAATTAAAACCAATAAAGTTTAATAAATAACAGGAATAAAAACAAGTTGCTTTAAACAAGAACTTTAAATCGAACACTGCAGGCAAAAAATCCCTCATTTTGAGAGTGAAATAGAAACAATCAAGGAAATCAAAAATGAAAACAGGAGAGTTAGATCATCTGAAACCATCCTATGGAAGATGCAATAGTAAATAATTACTTGAATTCAATTTTTGAATTTATTTTTAATCCCGTGCGAAGAACGGGCGTCAATTTACTAGAAACATAATAAAATATTTTTTTAAAAATGTCTCAAAACAGACAGGGAGCCAGTGGCAAGAAATTAAAGAGTGAAAACTAGGATGGTGTAATTGTGTAAGTCATGTGAAAGACAGCCCTTCTATGTGGGCGGGCACGCACGTGCACATACATGTACAACAACAAATGCGCATGCGTGTTTGAAAGATCATTCCTGTTGATAAATTCTTAGCACTGATCTGAATAAAATGGATCACTTTCCCCCATATCCCGCTTTGATGTCTCGTTTGAAGAGGACTTGGGTTGTCAGGAGTACCAAGTTGGCGCTGTGTATCACTACATAGTTCGATTCAAGTTACAAAGTACTGATATATATTTTCCCTTTTAGGATTTTGAAAACTGCCGCTTTCCGTTGAATTTTAATAAATAAATCTATTCTGTGCTGAACTTTTATCATGTATACATATCGAAGTCTCATAATTTAGTGATTGATCTATTTGGATATAATGGTTGTTATTCGATTGTTAATTTAAAACTTTTGTGATATATGAATTAATTGATATTAATTAAAGGTCATTTATTTTGTTAATTATTAACTAAATACAGCATACTATGTCGCTATATTAAAATAGCAAAATTAAAAATTAATTATACTTACCTTACAAGAGCATGAAGTTTTTGTACTTTAAGGGAAATCGGATGGGTGTTTGGGTCAAAAATGTCGATTTTTTGTTTTTCCTTATTTAAAAAAAAAAGACCAAGATTATCGATTTCTGTTTTTTTCCTTCTTATAAGCATGTTTGAGAAACTCTGAACATTAGTTCTTACCTATAAACGTTACATTTCGTTTGCGTTTCCTAAAATATAAGGTTTTTCAGCAGTTAGGAACATTTTTCTCAAGAACTATAAAATATATCAGCAAATTTTGTTTTATTATTTCTTCCCCATTAAATTAGCTCTTTAATTTAAACTGAGGAATTTTAAATATCTCTGCTCAAAAAAATTATATAACTTTAAATCTGATTTTTTGTGTGTTTTTTAATAGATATTTTAAAAATAATCACTGTAAAAGTATTTTTTATACTTTGAAACATCCTCAGTTTAAATCAAAGAGCTTTATGTAAGGAACAAATTAATAACAAAATTCATAAAGATATTTCACATAGATCCTGAGAAAAATGTTCCTAAAGTTAGGAAAATTAACATGGGCGAAAACCATCCGACTCCCCTTAATTAATATTCGTGCATGATTACTTTTAATTAAATATAATTGTTTCATTTGTATTATAATTTTCAAAAAATGAATCTCACTAACTTATTGAAAAAAATATTTAGGTAATTAAACTATATTTTTAAAATAAATATTTGATTTACTTATGCAAAGCAAATATTTAACTATTATATTTAACATTCCTAATAATCCTAATAAATTTTAAACCATTGCAATTAATATTGTCACGTGGAAATTACAAGAGTCACAAGATACAGAGTAGGCTACAGCTCGAACTGTAATGACCAGGAATCCTAGTTTACATGGTTTATATACAAGTGTGACATTCTTCTGGAATGTTCTAGAAACAATAGATAAATTACCATAATGATAAGACATGTAACAACTGAAACTTTCGAGATTAAATGAAATAATAAAGTCCTACACCTTGGCCGGGGCCCGAACCCACGACCCCGAGATTAAGAGTTTCGTGCCCTACCGACTGAGCTATCGACGGGCTGCACTAGGCTTGTGGCAATATTCATAATAAATTTTAAATCATTGAAATTAATATTTGTAATAAATTTTAAACATTACAATTTATTTTATGAACAATAAATTTTAAACCGTTATGTAATTAATTATTCATGACAAATTTTAAATTAACCTCTTTAAAATTAAAAAAGTAAATTATCATAAAATTTAAATTTAATATCCTTTTATCAAACAAAGTTACACAAAGATACAAATTAATGTATTCAAAAAACTAACCTTATCAGGAAATTAATTTTAATCAAGTATAAATTTGAACTAACTATTTTCCATTTTTTAAACAAAAGTTAATTAAGTAAAAAAATGATTATTAATACTATTTTAATTCATCTTTTAATTTTAATACAAAACACATCTACATGCATCATAACACAATCATCTATACTCTTATTTGCGGTACTTAGCGGATCTTAGGGGAAGACAAAAGCGAGGAAATCGCCAAACTTGGCGAAAGTTCGAGCTATAAAAGGAGGTTAAAAAATCATATCTGTACGTATAAAGAAACCCAGCCATATTTTTTTATCCAATTTATAATGCAAGTATAGATTGTTTAAAAGTTACAGCAAATCTCTAAACAATAAAAACTTAATGCCGACCAATTTTTTAAAAAAATCCCATAAATTCTACATTGTAAGCTAGCAATCCACTCACGCTGGAGTTGGGCGAGAGCTTGATTTTGTCACGTGTCTGCTGTATCCAGCTTGGGGGAGCGATGGAAAACACGAAATAAAAACACAACTACTGCGCATGCCCTATAAAACCAGATTTGTTGAGATTTTAAAAGTTGCATTGTTTACTTTTTTGTTTGTACAAATTAGAGACAGTTTCAAAGACGAAAAAGCAAATTTTTAGTTTAATTTTAGTTGTATTCAATTTGCTTTCTTCCAAGTATTTTATAAATTGTCAAAGGATCATAATAAAATCATTATATGTAGTTCTTATTTTTTTTAAAGTAAACAAAGATATTACTGTAAAGATGACTTACAACAAACTTATGTATAATTCAAATTATTACTGATATTTGATGATTTTACTATAAAAATTAGTTTCCCACTAAAATATTATTAATGAATTCATAATAAGATTCATATTTAAGCATAATAACTGTAAAGATAATAATAACTGTCATAATAACTGTAAACTGCTCAACAAATCTGGTTCAACGCAACGAGCTTATAATAGAGGTAGAGCGGCCTAGGGAAGGTTTCTACTACTGAGCCGGTGGTACTCAGATAAACCACGTGACTATAGGAGAAAGGGAAGTATATTTGGCAACTTATCGTGCTGTTTGGCGCTTTTTGAAAAAAAAAAGCGCAGAATTTCAAAACATCTGTTTGTTCTGGAATGTATTTTTGGTTGGATTAACGTTGCGTTAGAGCTACAGATTATATTGTAGGTCATTTGATAAAAACTTCACTTTTATTTATTAACTGCAAGGATGTTTTATGCATATTTGTAAAAATATATACAAATGTGTTGTGTAAGAAAACTTAAGAACACACTATTTACTTCATTCACCTAATTTTGTGAAAAAATGAGCCAAATCAAGCTTTTGAAAAAAAATAAAATTACAAGACCAAATCCATTTATGGTTTTCGTTTGATTAACGTTGCACTAAGGCTACAGTTTACATTTTAGATCATTGGATACACTCTTTTTGTTTATTAACTGTTTTGATTTTTTAGGTAAATACATGTTGAAACTGTAGACAAATGTGTAGGATAACTTAGGAAGCTACTGTGTACCATGTTCATACTAATTTAGTGAAATAAAAATGGATTAAATCAAGCTTTTGAAAAAAATTCGAAAGACCAAATCACACTTTACTTAGCATTTAATTACAAAACAGTCAATAAAAGTTTCAATGAAATACAAATAAAAAAGAAACATTCAAAATTTATTTTAATTTTTTTCAGCATCAGAAAAAGTATATACAACACTAAAAATTGACACAGCAAATATTACCTTACAAATTTTACATGTTTAATATACAAGAATATTAAGAGACATACAGTATAATAAAAAGGAGGGGGGAAATTTTCAATACATTTGAGTCATTTCAATTCTTTATCATAAAAGATTTTGCATTATATATAAAAGTTATTTCTTTTATTTTATAAAGCCGTAATAAAGATACAGTAGTCCAATATTATTAAACTAATTTAACATTATAATATAAACTAATTAACACTTTAATGACAGACCTATAATTTATCTTTTTTTAAAAATTTATAAAATATTATGCATTTAAAATTTTAGGTTCACATTTTTAAAATTCAAACATGCGACTACGAGAGCCCTAAAACTTAGTACAAATAATAAAAACAATTCAGAATAATAAGATTTTATTTAATTACTCAGCTCTCCCATACTTTTAAAAAGGATTTTTCAGTGACCCTTAAAGAGGGTTGCCTTTGAATTGATACTCCTTATATTATTTGCCTGGAGTTCTTGGGTTATGGTTTTGCCTACATGTGTCAGCCTTATTCTAAAATATTCAAAGAAAATAACTTTAACTAAAACTAATTTATGATTATCTTGAGGAGCGTGATCCAATGAATGTGCATCTAAGCATCGAAAAACATCAATACGTCTGGTCATGATTTCATTTAAACCATGCAAAATCAGTCTCTGCATAATGCGAGGAACTTTTAGTTTACCTGATGCATTTTCAATTCTAAAAACCTTTTCCCCCACTTTACAAATAGTAACTACATCATTTGAAGGCAAAGTTAACCCCCTCTGTTTTTTCGCACAAGCAATTTGCTGGGATTTTGTTGTGGGTCTTCAAAAACAACCGATTTGCAATCCTTACATTGAATAGAAGTTTTCAATTTTTTAAATACAAATCCAGCCACATAGCTTATAACATCATGGCTGTATTGGGACACATGCTTGTAAGCATTTGCGCAATAGTTGTGGTCCTCGGCTTGCGAGACTTTCTTGTTCCATTCAGAGGCTCCATCAGCATCATCTGGTCCATTTATTTGATTTAAGTATATATTTTTAGCAAAGCTTACATTTATAATATTTGTGCTATCAAGGACAGTACAGTTTGCACTGTCAGACGTCATTATCTCATGATGGGCTAATAGTCGCACATATGCAGCCTTAAACTGTTTGGCAGTTGGATTGTTATTATGGCCTCCTAGAGACCTAACTGCACTAAAGAACAACTCCAAGTGGTCTTGCGATAATTTATATGTCAGCAAAAACTTCATCACCCTATTCTCACATAAAGAAAGGTACAAAGATTGTACACTCTTTAAAGTAACCAAAAAACCTAAAAACCCAGTTTTTCTCTTACTTTTTAGGAGGAGCTCACCATTAGATGAAGTTTTTAATCCTAAAATGTAGGACTCCATTTCATTAAGAAATTTAAAAAACTTATCTTTGTTTTTCATTGTAAATGGGGCTTTAAATTCTCTACCTAAGTGGTTCCTACTGTTAAGTAAATCAAACAAATTGTTAAATTTTTTGCAAAACTCAATTGTAGCTTCACAACCATGAAACTTCGGATGTTTGAGATCTTTCGACACATATTCCAATGCATCGGACACGCTTCTACTTAAAACCTGAGCAGCTAACTTAACCTTCATCTTTTCCCTATACCATTGTACATGCCGCAACCGTATTTTGGTGGCAGCATGTAGGCCCTCTTCCCTTTGGAGCTTTTCTAATTCAGATATATAATGCCAACTGACTAAACTAACTCCATCGAAAAGGGAACCTTTGGATGCAAGACAATTACGAACCAGTTTCAGCATATGGCAAGCATCTAATATTACATATACTGGTTCTTTTGTCACTGGATGAGGAAAGTAATGTTTTAAATTATCGACAGATATATTAGCACCCAATTCGTTTACAGAAGAAATATTCGTGCTAGTGCCATCAAAAGTAAGTGACACAATATCAACACCAGTTTCATGAATATGAGTTAGAGCTTCGCTTATTAAGTTGGCTCTTTCAATTGCATTAAGACCATTAATCAAAAAGTAGGCAACTGGCACCTTCCAATTGCCATTTAAACTATTTACTAAAAACACGAGAGCATCTTTAGCCACAGGTAGCTCATCGTCATCTATTTCAGCTCCCATGTCAACATACCCCGAAAATTTTGTTACATCCCACTCTATGTGTTTTTTAATTGACATCTCATCAACTATTAAACCACATTTTAATCTGGTACCCTTTTTTTCAGCCTCAGCAGCTTTAGTTTTTAAAGCAGTAATAGCTTCAGCTGTGAAGCCTGGTGATCCGTCCACACAGTTGTACCATTTTCTCAATGTTCTTGGATGTGGCAAATGACAGTCAAAAGTTTCCCGAACATAGTTATAAGCTTTTGCAGAATAAAAATTTAAGGTCAATGCAAATGCTTTTAAATCAGCTGGATATTTCTCTTTAGAATTGGGCATTTGTAATCTTTTAACAAACTCTTCTGCAGCTCCAGAAGAAAGCTGAAAATAGACATAAAGTTTCATTAATTTACACATATGCTACATTTAAAACATTGGCTAAAACACAGATAAGAATTAAAATACAGATAAGAATGCTGTATTTCTACAGAAAAAACAAACAGAATTTAAAGAATTGGCATGTTCACGTGAAACATCACATTTTCTATTTACCATTCAATACAATACTATACTTGGGTTGCTTCATTTTCTTCTGGGTTTTCTATGGACTAAATAACATTTGCAATTGAATGTTAAGTGTAATTTACAACAATCAAAAGCAATTACAGTATTTGGTCTTTCACATCTAAAACCTGTCTTGGTCAATTTCTGTTAACCGGTGCTTCTTGAATATCGACGACGGGCATTATCTTTTGATTTTAATGTTTTTTAATGCAAATGTTTTTTTTTACATTTAAAATAAAAATTTAATATTCAAACATTAACCTTACCTTTAAGACTGAGGATGCAGCATCTGAGATCATGCTCTTTTCTTTCAAATCTTCCAGCAAACCTTCCAAAGATTCCACTCGTTTCTTTAGTCTTTTTCCAGATTTTCGCAAGTTTCTTACAACTTGTTTATGCTTCATGATTGCAGCCTGGGATATCTGCAATAACTTTTGCGCTTTAGTGGGGGATGTGACATCTGCCTCATCAAAATCTCCCAAGTAACAAAGGCGCTTTTTCCTTGGTATGGCAGATAAAGCTGCAAAATTGAACATTTCAATTAGTATGTATTTACAACTTTGGAAGGAAATCTTAATACTTAGTGAAATATTCCTTTAAAGAACGGACCTTTACTTCACACAGAAATAAGTACTGATAAGTTTCCCTTTTAATTTATTAAAATTATATCAGTCTTGAGTATGGTCAGTAGTAAACTATGACCTTAATAGTGAATGGGTGCTTTATTGAAAAAATTATATTGTAACAAATTAAACTCAAAGGAATTATAGAAATAATAATTTTTTTATGCTGTTCTTTAGATTGAAAATAAAAATATATGTGCATTAACAACAAGATTTGTTTACCTTCAGGCAAATCATCTTCCATAGCTAAGGTCCTCTTCTTGGGAGCCTTTCGTTGAACTTTAGTTGTAGTAGAATTGACTGCAGTAGAATTTGTAGAATTGACTGCAAAATCAAAGATAGTAGGTACAGCATCGGATTTAAGCCATGTCCCACCAAACTTTTCAGTGTCGAAACAATTCGCATCAAAATGTTTTGAGCAAATCCTAGTAGCATCTGTGGCTTTGAAATTTTCTCTCTTCACTTTTATTTCCCAAACTTTCCGCCGTTCAGGATTTTTTGGAAAACTGTAAAAGTAGGAATAAAAAAGTTTTACATGAACAAAAACATCACAAGATAAAAAAAAAAATATTCATTTGTACAAAATTTAAATTAAATTACTTCTTAACCACTTATAAAAATTTTATATAATAATGTATCGAGTGATAGTGGTCGTGGAACTAACTATCCAGTTTGGGTAAATTATACATGGTTACTTACTTATACCAAAACTGGGTAAATGCCCAAAAATCAGGGTATTTACTATAATTTTCAGTTATTTTTTTAATGAATATCCATAATTTTCCTTGACTGTAGTTCTGTGAAAAACTAACTTATACAATTCTTTCAAATACAACGCTACATCTAATATATTCATAAAATTATAAACACAGCTTAATGCTGCAATTTTCAACCTACACAATGAACTGCTGTAATGTAATACCATACATAGTAAATTTTAAATAAGAGAAAAACAAACCACCCGAGACCTTTTTTATTGAATTCATAAATGCTAGGTACTTATGCATTTAATTATATCTAAATTGCTTTATATCTAAAAAAAATTATCAAATTTGAAGTAAGATTTGAGTTGAGTTTTTGTTTTGACCGAAAAACAGCAAAAACAAACTGTTTACACTTTTAATAATATTGGCGACAAACTAAGGCGCCAACGGTAAATTTTAATTTCACGGTACTGCTTGGCGCGGCTCCAGAAACAACAACAACTTGGCGAAACTCGCGTGTTTCCGCATTGCCAGATTCCTTTCCGCCGATGCAGTAACCCTAGTTACTTTTGAAAAAAAAAACCAGACTCAGGGTTTTGGTTTGCTTTGGGCAACACAAAACAAACTTTACACTACACAATGGGCTAGTAGTGGCTATCCAGTTTAGTTTCGTTTGAATTTTCGTAGGACTAGAGCTACACGAGTGGGAATCCAGTTTAGTTTAGTTTGAATTATTGTCGCACTAGAGCTACACGAATGAGTGGCAATCCAGTACGCACGCGTTTGGGAGTACGGGCAATTATTTTTTCCCTAAAAAAACATCAGTATCCAACATGGGGCAGTATTGTAGGGCCCATTGAAAGCCTAAATACTCGTTTGGGGCCCCGGGCAATTTTGTTTTCTCTAAAAAACATCAGTATCCAACATGGGGCAGTATTGTAGGGCCCGTTGAAAGCCTAAATACTCGTTTGGGGCCTCGGGCAATTTTGTTTTCTCTAAAAAACATCAGTATCCAACATGGGGCAGTATTGTAGGGCCCATTGAAAGCCTAAATATTGGTTTGGGGCCCCGGGCAGTTTTGTTTTACGAAGCAAAACAAAAAATTTAAAGTAAAAAAATTTAGTTTTATTCTTTCAAAACTGAATGATAGCTAGCTGTCCAGCCATTTTCAAACCGATAAAAAATTCAGAATTTTAATACGCACCATCCATAATAACCGGATGTTCAAAAGCCAAACGTAACCCCAAACGTAATGACGATAGAACAAAAAGAAATTTATTAGAATAAAAATAATTCCGTGCGCACAAAATCCGCGCAACCTAAATACCACGCAATTATTACCAGCGCCGGCGATTGGTCAAAAACTAATTTAGAACAAATAAATCCCACGCGCCTAACATCCGCGCAAGTATAACCAGCGCCACCTAGCCACAACAAAGACGCCACAACGCTTTTCACCAGAAAATGCCGCATCACCAAAAATAATTGTTTATCGCTCCCTTCAAAAGCGCCAAATCCCTTGGCGACAGAAGTACCGTCAAATTAAAATTAACCGCGCCAACCATCGGGACCCGAAATTTGTGCCAATGCAATTTCAAAATGTCTTAAATATAACTTATACACGCAAGTTCTTTTCAAAAACTGCAAGAAATATAGAAACGACAATATTATATTGTAATTTAAAAAGAATATATGATAACAATACGTTTATTTCATGAAAGACGCATAAAATAATACCATGGTTAGGTTCGCGTGGAACTTTAACTTTAAAGAAACGACTAAAAACCAAATTAATGAATAAAAATATCACTTACCTATGAAACGTAATACCTCCCCCTTTCTTATAAACTTCGTTGCAGTTAAAAGCACAACACGAAACAACCATTTTTACAATAATTTAGCTGCTGCGAACGTAACGAAACTTTCCTATACCGATCGCCATAGCAAAATACATACACAGCCAGCTTGTAGTAGGAGATCTAGAAAATTCCTCCTAGTGTCACGTGATTGCATGTGTGTTCCACGGTATGGTTGCCATTAGCCGCTCTACCCCTATTATAAGCTCGTTGATCTGGTTTTATAGGGCATGCGCGGTAGTTGTGTTTTTATTTCGTGTTTTCCGTGTCCTTAGTTCATAATATAAACAAACATAAATAAAGTTAAGAAAGGTTAACTCTCTCTTGAAACTAACTGCGCATGCTCAAAAGCTATTTACAGCTCCAATATCGCTTTGAAAGCGATTCAAAAATTAAGCTTAAAGCTAGCAATCCACTCACGCTGTAGCTGGGCGAGAGATTGATTTTGTGACGTCATTAACAGTAGTACGCATGCGCGCGAGGTCAAGCTGGATTTTTGAAGCTGGATTTTTGAATCGCTTTCAAAGCGATATTGGAGCTGTAAATAGCTTTTGAGCATGCGCAGTTAGTTTCAAGAGAGAGTTAACCTTTCTTAACTTTATTTATGTTTGTTTATATTATGAACTAAGGAATATTATGCTTAAATATGAATCTTATTATGAATTCATTAATAATATTTTAGTGGGAAACTAATTTTTATAGTAAAATCATCAAATATCAGTAATAATTTGAATTATACATAAGTTTGTTGTAAGTCATGTTTACAGTAATATCTTTGTTTACTTTAAAAAAAATAAGAACTATATATAATGATTTTATTATGATCCTTTGACAATTTATAAAATACTAGGAAAAAAGCAAATTGAATACAACTAAAATTAAACTAAAAATTTGCTTTTTCGCCTTTGAAACTGCCTCTAATTTGTACAAACAAAAAAGTAAACAATGCAACTTTTAAAAGCTCAACAAATCTGGTTTTATAGGGCATGCGCAGTAGTTGTGTTTTTATTTCGTGTTTTCCATCGCTCCCCCAAGCTGGATACAGCAGACACGTGACAAAATCAAGCTCTCGCCCAGCTCCAGCGTGAGTGGATTGCTAGCTTAAGACGTAAATTTTTGAGTGAGCTAGGAGTAATTGTAAGACGACTCCATACCCTCGCTTAGCATTAGGGCGATTTACGCGATCCATTAAACCTAGAGATCAGTGCCTCATAGCCAAAACTTCAAAATTCAGCGATAAGTAGTCGATAAGATACCAACTGATAAAACACCAAATGCGAACGTTTAGCGAGAGGAAATATCTTTCCTTTGCTAATCATATGATTGGCCAATGGTTTGTAGGTATTTCCTGTTGAAAAATTGTTTTAATTTCGTGTCAATTAAAAATTTTCACTTTAGGCATACTCATATAAAAGCGTTATTGAATATCACACGATTTTTCCTATGATCTGAATTACCCAAAAAAGCACAGGCAGCTCTAGTTCAAATCTTTTATTTTGAACTTACCACCAATATTTTTTCCGCCAATATTTTATTTGCAGAACTGAACTGAGCTAATCTAAAATTCTAAAACAACAAATTCGCTCGCGTGAAAGTTCTGCCGACAATACATTTTTGTTTAATTCTAAGTCCATTTCATTTTTAATTACATAAAATATAGTTTGAATTCAGCAGTTTGATCTATTACTTATCATGGCTACTGTTCACTCCGATCTAACTGCAATGGAGAAAGACTTATTTGCTTATACCCAAGAACGAAATTACGATGAAGTCAAACGTCTTCTGCAAGCTGAAAATGTTTTTGTCGATTGTGTTGACGATGATGGTATGACACCTCTTCAACATGCAGCTTATAAAGGTGCTTATAAAATTTGCAAATTATTACTTGATTGTGGGGCGAATGTAAATTTAAGTCGTCATGTATCGCGCTATAGTGCCCTTACTTTTGCCGGGTTGTCAGGCAGAGATGATGTTGTACGTTTGCTATTAGAGCACGGTGCTAACCCAACCAGTGTTAATTCCATCAATAAAACAGCTTCGCAAATGGCCGCTTTCGTTGGAAATCATCATGTGGTTAGCATAATCAACAACTTTATTCCCATCTCTGAAATTCATTATTTCACCAAATGCCAGGATTTGGAGACTGAACCCAGGCTTCCTTTGGAAATGGCAAGTGTTGTACATAGAATGGCTATCATGACCAACATAAATCCTGTCCGACTAGCTATGTACATCCAGGCCAATCCATCCCTGATAGAAAACGCAAAGAAAGTCGCCCGATTATTCGAAAACCTTTCAAAAAAGAATTTCCACGAGGCAGGTAATGAGCTACTGTCATTGAAGTTTCACCATCTGAGTTACGTACTGCTGGCTTGCGACAAATTCATCGCTGAGCAGAAGTCGAAAGCAGGAGCATCAGCCGAACGTCCTGTTAAAGAATGCTTAAGCCCATTGATAAAGCATTGGATAAAGGGAGACATTAACGGCTTTCCTGTTTCTTTAGAGAAGTTTCTCCGAACTGATGTTCTAGCATTCCCATATGTTGAATGCAACCTTTTTCATCAGTTGGTCACTACACTTGCCCCATTGAAAGTAGGTGAGGAGCCAAGTGCCATTTCAATAGTGAGCGAAGCTGTGAGTGGTCAACGGGGCATGGACAATCCTTCTCCATGCGGTACATGTGGCAACCCTAATGCTGAGAAGAAGTGTTCGGCTTGTAAATCTATTCAGTATTGTGATCAAACCTGCCAAAAACTGCATTGGTTTACTCATAAAACAATCTGTTCACATCTTTTAAAAATGAACGATGATACAAAACAGTCCACTTCCGACCCAGAAATTAAAAATCCTGATGAAGCTGGCTGCAGTTATAAGGATTGAAAATCTCTTTTTAGCTTTCGCATTTATTTCATAATATAAAATATGGGAGAGATTTTAATTGCTGTGTTCCTTACTTTAGTCAAGACATTTTCATTTTACAGTGCTGCATTGGAACTGGTACTGTTGTTAATATTATCTCTGCTTTAACAGACATTTTGCATTTCTGGCTTAAAAAATAACATGATTATTTTTGATTTGTTAAAGAAGTTGGCTTAATTTAGATTTATTTTTTTGTTTAATATAGTAACGTCTTTAAATTTTACAGATATTGCTGAATTAGTTTGCTCTTAAGACCTTTTTGTTATTGTTTTTCATTTGTATAGCATTAATGCTCGAATGACACGCCTTTGAGCGCGAATTCGCATGGTTTGGGAAGTTAAATACGGTTTTTCGAGAGCGTTAGCAGGGCGGAGTTTAAACCAATCTTATTCGCAGGGTAATTGTGTGAGAATTCAAAGCGTTTCAGTTAAATTCGAGCCTTAGTGATATGTTAAATAAAATACATACTAATGTTTTGAATTTTAATCAATAAAGTTTAAGAGTGCTTAATGACAAATGCACATATAAGTAGTTGATGAATTTTATGTGTGATTTTTATTATAACTTTTTGACGCCCCCTATCAAATTTGTCTAGATCCGCCCCTATGAACAGGTATATGTATTGTGTAAAAATATATGAAAGAGCAAGCTCATCTTATAAATATTCATTAGAAACAGGGTTGTTTTTATTTTATCACTTTTTTGTTGATCAAAAATACTTAAATTGTCAAGTTACTGTGAAAATGTGCTGTTAATCTTGAATAATTGTAATTGAAAATTTAAAAATGCAGCATGGCATTTCTACTTACGATTTGTTCAGATCAGCAATAGGTTTGACTGTTAACAGGTACTTATGATGAGTACTATCTTATAAGCCATTTATAACATGTCTATTGAAAGGAAGTCAATAAATTCAAAAGTATAATTTAGATATTCATTGAAGACTTTATTAATAGATTAATCTGGCTGAGCTTTTGGCCTGGTCATCAGTTTTTTGTATTTCTAACAGCTAAAGGATTGTTCATTTTCAATGGCAGTTCAACGCTAACGTATACTCTGACTTAACTTTTATGCTTCCCCTATATCCATGTATTAATGTGTAATCTTTTTATCTGGCCATTTTAGGTTAAAATAAATATTTTGTTACTAAAATCTTTAAATATTTAATCTCTCAGCAATAATTTCTAAGGTAAAATTTAATAAAAATTTCTTTGATATTTTATTTTAATTAAAAAAAGTTATGTACATTGTGTCCTTTTAAGGGGGGCGATACATGTAACCACCTGAATTTTGATAGTTTTTTTAGAGATATTATTAAAAGGGAAGAAATACATGAATCACGTTTTAAAATTCAGTATGTTTATACATTAAAATACAAAAATTAGATTTTTTTGTTTTAGTTTTTTCAAAATGGACGCTGTAGTAACTCATCTCTTGAGACCCTCGCAGATAAAATTATCAATCGGCGAGAATTCTAGCTACTCCAAAATTGATCTGAAATCAAAATTTTTTATATGAAAATGTTCACAAAACTTACATTTTCTAGTTAAACCAATAAAAAGTTTAAAAATTGTAAATCGGCAACGGCTTCGGTTTGCTTCAGAATAAAAAAGTTCGGTTTTTGTACCCTTTTTTCAAAGGTTTTTGGGTAAAAATAACTAATTAAATTTTTTTTTGGCATTTTTGAGGTTCAACTAGAACAGGGGTTCCCAACTGGTGGTACTTGACCACTGGTGGTACCTAGGTGTAAAACCTAGTACCCTTTGATCATCCGGCAAGCTTTGCTATTTTTGATGCCATTCGTTACGAGTTACTTGAGTGAGAGTGGATTTTCTGAACTCTTGTACATAAAAATAAACATAGAAGCAGAATAAGTGTTGAAGAGGACTTAAGAGTGAAGATAAGTTCTATTACTCCTAATGTTGATATTTTAATCACAGGCAAACAACAACAAGTTTCGCACTAAAGACTATAAAAGTTTATTTTGTATGATAATTATATTTTTTGCCGAGTTTGTACTATTTTTTTATTTGTATGTTTTTATAGACCTATGGGTAATAAACAAAACTGTAAATTAATACCATTTTAATCTTTTTATTTCTCCTTTATTATAAGCATGTTATAAATAAACAAATATCTAACCATTAAATATGAAGTTTTCTCAGGAATTTAATTCAAAAAGCCTTTGATTACTTTTAGAAGAGTAAATATTATATGTTTATTAAAATATTTATAGGTCGGGTGGTACACCAAAATTTCTCAAAATGTCAAGTGGTACGCAGGTGCAAAAAGGTTGGGAAAGAAAACGTATACCAAATTTTATAAGAAACAATGAGAACTTTTTGAGTTATCTTGCCGCCAATTTAAAAAAAGTAGTTTTCGAGATAAACATGCTTAAAGTTTTGACAAAGCACTCAAGCACCGAGTTGAGGTGAAGCATTTAAATGAGTTTTTAATCAATAAATAATGCGAATTTCATTCTAAAAATTTTCAGGCATATTTCTGATGTTATATTAAATATTTATGAAATAAAAAAAAATCTAATTTTACATGTATCGCCCCCTTTAAGGATTTGTTTTATTGTAGGATTTATGAAGCATCGTATACTTTGTTAGTAACTAAACTTTGTAACATTTCTTTTGTCATTGCAATATTTGTAACTCAATTGTAATGTTTATGCTTGAATACACTATTGATTACCAGATTTTGACTTTTTATTTCAACGTTTCATGTTTTAGGTTTTTTTAAACCCATTAACGATGACTTTCTGAACACCATTAACAACTTCATGTCTACAAAAACATTCAATTTTTTAAGTTTGTTTTTCATGTAACTTAATTTGTCCTATAATAATTATTCGGACCAAATGGTCTTTGTCATTACATATTTATTTTTTGATAACATTAAACTGAAACTGATTATAAAGTTTTCTTTAGTGTGAATTTTTTTAAAGGAATTGTTGTATATCGTGCTGTATCAGCCGTAGAGCTAAAGACTTTGTGGTTTTACAAAATAATACCATTAACCCAGGTTACTTTTAAAAAAAATTATTTTGCATCATCTACAATATGTGTTTATTATTGCATACATCTCAATTTCATTTTTTTTATTCAAATTTTTTTGATGTTGTACCATAGGTTGTAACTCATAAAAATAATATAAAAAATTACCTTTCTAAGTGCATGTTTAAGATTAGTTGTTTTATTTTGCTTTTTCTTGTTTATAATTTGGTTTGGTATTGAATTTTATAGAAAATTAACAAGAAAATGTATTTTTTTGGGGCTTATTTTGACTTTTGTTTAAGTTCTGGAAGGTATTTAACCACTCACCACATTGCTTTTGGAATGTCTGGCCTTTGTTTATGTCAGCTTAAATTAGCTTGTTAAACTGTGTAGCATAATCAACTTAAATCTCACTATTACCTTTGTTATGGTTAAACATTATTTTTCTTGACTTTAATTTATTGTAAAAGTTTTTTTTAAAAAAAACAACATTTTTATGTGTTGCTTAAGCAGCATACAATTCTGGACTAAAAAAACAGACTTGGCCAAAATAAATTTATTTTTTCCAAACAACAATCATCCATTAAGCAAAATTTTCCCAATATAATATATTCAACTTATTCCAGTGTGTTTAATGTGTTTAACTTATCATAAATTAGATTAATTATTAAATAACAAGATGACAATTGTAAAACAAATCAAACACGATATAATTATTAAATTATTTTATTCCATCCAATCACATAGCACAAGACAATTTTTCACAGGGACTTTCAAACTGGTGTTGGGAGCAGTAATCTTTGAAATAACTACAGTGGATAGTGGTCAATAGGTTAATGATATTATTACTTGTTAATTCTGAATCGTGAAAATGAAGCATTTATCCAAACACTCAGGTAAGAAACTGGTTTTACTGTTGATCAGGGAAGGGTCCGGCCATCACAGCTTTTGCAAAGGCTGTAAAAAAAATCAATTAACAATTCAATATTGAAGCATTCATATCAAACAACATATCTAATTTTTAGTGTGGGGCTTTGTGACAAAATATATATTCTATTATCCATTTGATTCCAATGCATACATGTATTTTAAATTGTGCTTTATGTTGATTATAAATAAAATAAACTTAAATCTTTTATGAGGCCCAGTGGCTTAGTGGTAGTGCTTCTCATTGCCACATCACAGGTCCGGGAATCAAATCCCGGATTGGACGAGGTTGACCTATCCTTTCATCCCTTAAGTCAGTCGATAAAATGGGTACCAAGCATGTTTGGGAATTAAACACTGGGGTACCGCGTGAGGCTGACCACCTTACCGGGACATATGCCTAGCATCCCAGAGCCCTAGGTCATGAAAGCTGAAATGGGCATGGCAGGCCTTGGCCTACTAATGAGCTGTTGCTCCGAGGAGTTTTTAAAAAAAAAATCTTTTATCTCTATATTAAAAAAAAGTAAGCTCTTTTAAAGTGTCAGCAGCCATAACATCATGAAATATTGATGTTAGAAATCCAAATTTTTTTGGGAAGGTGTGTCTCCCTAATGCCTCGATGCCCACTTATTTGTTTTTCATATTTCCAATAAGTTTTTTAATTAAAATTATGACAAAACTATTTTAAATAAACATTTAACATAACAATTAGTCTGATAAACATTTTCAATAAACAAAAATTTTTTTATAACAAAATTATTTTATTAATTATTTTATTTAATTCTGCTAAAGTGAAATCACAAAATTTCCTTTTTTTTATAAAACAAGATTTTTTTTAATTATAAAAATGACTTTGCTTTAAAATATATTATAGCAAGATAGAAGGTTTATAGATTAAATAAATTATGTAAAAAAAAAGATAGTAAAAAAATTATGACAAAACTATTTAAATAAACAATTATTTTATTTAATTCTGCTAAAGTGAATCACAAAATTTCCCTTTTTTATAAAAGTTTTTTTTTTTAATTTTCAGAACTGATGAAAAATATCGCGTTCTTTAAACTTTTTGCTTCAGCTGGCTTAGCAGATGGCTTTCTTTTTTTTTTATTTAATCTCTCGTTTTTATTATTCGTTCGCATCACCACGGTAAAAGAGTTTTATTTTATTTTTTTATTACTTTGTACACTCGAATATGCGTCAACATATTCCTTTCTGTTTTTTTAGAAAGTTTTTGAAGATGTTTTAACTCTTGTTAAACATTGTTTTATGATTTATTATAAAGCCAACATATTAAGCGAAATGTTTTTTTTTAGTTTCCACACTACGTTTATAACGTAAAAAGTGGAAGGTATTATAATCGTTCAATCCGTCTGTCTGTCACCCACTTTCACAAAACGAACCGCAAGTCGCACAAACAAGTGGGATATATAATTTTGAAGCAAAAAATCAGGCTAGGTTACATCCCAAATTTCATTAAAATATTTATGTGATATGATTCAGTTTGGATTGTTGTAATATCACAATAGAGTGAGATGAGAGTAATAATGAGTGAGTGATAATGAGTATCATTAATTTTCGAAAGAAGATTAATGAAAATAGTTAATTTTGGCGTTTAAAAGTTTGAATTAGAAATAAATTATAAACTGAAGGCCCTGTTTGGCGAAGGTGTTGGCGAGCGATAGCGAGCAGGGGGCGGAGCCCCCTAGTATTGTAAAAAAAAGAACATTATACAATCATTATCATTAAGATTTTAAATTTTTTTTTTCTTGTGAGTACATGGTAAATTATATATACATAAACCCTTTAAAAATACACTGTTGGGTATTTTTTAGATAATACTTTAAAAATTTCAAGAATTATATTGTGAAATATTAAAACAAAATTATTATTAATATCTTTATGACACTGTTTCAAAAAGTTTTTTTTTTTTAAATTGGAGTTTATACCCAATTAACATTTGCAACTTAAACGGATTTTTGAAAAAAATCTGTTTAATATTAATGAAATTGCAGGATATATTAGCAAAGCATTGAGTCGATTTTTATTAGATATGCACCATTTGTCCACGAAATATTTCATTGTCAATTTACGTTCTCTTGCTTAATAAGAAGATAAACTGTTGCTTAATTAATATAAGTATAAATTAAACAAAATAATTCTGATATTAAGGAGCAAATGGATAAATAAAGCCACAACTTTTGCCTGTAGTCTATTAAACTTACGGAAGAAAAGGGAACAAACTAATTTTATCGGAAATATGTGTGTAGTTCTAAATTACGACGCCTATCGCCAATAGCCCTCGTGAAGCTCTAGTGCGACGATAATTCAACAAAACGTTTGCAAACATTTGTTCCTCATATCCTCCATTACTAACCCATTATATTTCCCACAGATTTTCACTGTCAGAACTCCTTCAATTCATATTGTACCAATAATTTTTATTGCGATAAATTTTTCAACACAATAAATTTTTAAGCTTTATTTAACAGTTTTATCATATGTAAAACAAGTTTTAAAAATTTATTTTTAATTTTGTTTTTCAATTTCGTTGTATATTTTGTAAACAAATTTTTAAGAATTTTTTGTCTAATTGAACTTAAAATTTTGAATATTTTTCTTTTTTATATGTAGAATTACATGGCCTCAAATGACACTGTATTACTGGATACCAAAGTTGGATGGAAATTACAATAAAGTTCCTATTTTGGGTTTCGCCATACTGATGTTTTTTTAGATTGCTAACGAACCTAATTACATAATTGAATGGAATTTTTGGAATATGGAACCTCGAACTTTTTCGAAAAATCCCAAGCAGTCATAAACCTCCACATATTGAATTAAATCCGGAATGTGGTGTATTAACCCTTTCAGTCCCAATGACAATTTAGCATCATCATTTATGGAAATTTTTTTCTGATCGTCTATAACCATTTATGATTCAAAAATCACATCATTTGATTCCTCAAACTTTTTTCTATTAGAAAATATTTTTTATTAATATCAATAGATGTCAGTTGTCTAAATGTAATGCTATTTTTTTTTAATGACGCTTAAGTGTTAACTTTATTGAATTACTAATTATAATTATTTTAAATAATTTAATTAAACCTCCCTAATTACATTTCAATTTTTGTTTAATATTCAAATAACGTTAACAGGTATTGGAATAATTTTGTTGTACTATTGTTTTATGTATATTTAATTATAAGTTATGAACTTTAAAATTAAAATGTTTGTTAATTTGCTACAAATGTTAAAAAAAAGTTCCTTTGTTTTATTATTTTCATTTGCCACTCGAAAATTTAATAGTTAAAAAATAAGTTTCAGTAATTAAAATTAGTCTTAATGTTGGTTTGATTATTTGAAATTATTAGTTTAAATAAATAAATTTCATTTCATTTTTAAATATTGTTTAACGGATTTAATACTGTTAACTAAGTCCCTTTTACTTCATGAGTCGGTTTTTTAATACGTCATTTAAAAACAAAGCGTGTAGTTAAAGTAAAAAAAACTACTATGACTGGGTTCTTCATGTTACATAGAGGTTATTTTCTTTTAGTTTTTAAAGTTCACAAATCAGCTTCATTCCAAAATATCGCATTAAATTTAGACTAAAACCTGATTTTGAGCATCTTTATTACACTATTCTTGAATTAATTTAATAATTGCAAGTTTATGACGGCTTTGGATTTTTTAAAAGGTTCAAGGTATCAATTCCTAAAAATTTCATTCATTTCTGTATTTAAGTTCGTTCGCAATTTAAAAAAACATCAGTATCTTGAAACTCTTTAAGAGCTTTACTGCGAGTTACCTCCCACTTTGGTATCCAGTATGACAAATGAGACCGTGCAGAAAATGTCATATACAAAAACGAATAATTTTTGTAATTTTAAGAAGTTTAATTGAACAAGAAATGTAGACTATCGTTAAAAATATACTTTAAGATTTTATAAAATTAATTATAAATAAAAATTAATTTTATTTGAATTTCAAAAATAGTGTGAAAACTTGTCAAAACCTGTTGGAATATCTTAAAATTGTTAAATAAAGCTTATTTTTTATTTTGCTGAAAAAATTATTGGTGTAGTAGGAATGATCTTTATTTGGTGAATAAATAACACTGAATTTTTCGTATAAAGAGAAATTTCTAACTTTTATTGTATGCAACCTAACACCAAATAACTAACAAACGTTTTTTTTTTGGTAGAACGATAAGCCTAAGTAGTGGAATTGGATTTGTGCTCAACCCCTTCATTAGTCCGCCATTTTGAAGGTGTTCCAACACCGAGAATTTTAATGGATTAGTAAGTAGGGTATGAGGAATACACTTCTGAAGAAATTGGTACCGTTGCAATTTTTTTGAGGACAAACTGTAGATTTACTCAATTACTACTCAATATCACCCGAACTGGAGTATCTATCAAGTTTTCTGGGAATCGAGGGAACGCTTTTCCAGCTGATTCACTTTCTTCCCTTGGAGGTTTGAAAAGATGGATATGCTGGCTGCTAAAAAACTTATGCTATACTTGTTTGCCGAGTGAAGCCCTGATCGCTTAAGCTATACACCCAAACAAACCCTTGGCTCGTTATTTGGCGCACAATTTAAGTAATAACGCGATTATTTCGTATAAAGCGAAATTACTAATATTTTATTGTATGCAACATAACTCCAAATATCTAGCCAAGTGTTTGTTCGCATTAGAACCTTGTATTAATTTAGGTAATGCACCACATACTATCTATAGCTTCTCTTTATAGTTATTATTCGAGGTTTAAGATAAGTAAATAACCGATTCTTTAAGTATTAAACCATGCATTTTGCAATTAAATACCATTGAATACTGTTTTATTTCAGTAGATCCAGTACTCGCAGTACACGCTACTCGTGTGGGCGCGCAGTGGTTTGTTTGGGCTTATGTCGACTTGATGTTTTAAAGACTGCTTCACTTTTTTCTCGCCAAGCATCTCCGTCATATTCCAACTTTCACGATCCTCCCCCGCTTCGATTAAAATAGCCCTTGAAGAGAGCACAGAATGTGTGGCGCACTTAAAATGCAGAGGAAATATTTGCTGTCAGATATTTTTAGTTTTACGCTATTTATTCGAAACCTCTCAAAGATTAGAAGCCCCGAATTCTTTCCAAAAATATCAAAGTTCCGGTATAGTGTTAAAAAGTGGCTAAGCGGAAACAGTTAATGATGGTAAGAATTACACAATGTAGGTAGTGTGAAAATAAGATTGATAGCTTTCTGCAGTTAATTACACTTTGACACTTTGCATATATTGAAGAGTTGGGTCGGGGAATATGCACCCAAGCTTGTAACGGCTTGTGGTTATGAAATTATTTATGTGTAAAATACCAGCTCTATAGCAAGCCAATACAGGGCATATTTTAAGTGGTTTTTTTGGGCAATTGCCCACACAGTCAAATAAAATTGCCCCCACGGTCAAATAAAATTGCCCCCACGGTCAAATAAAATTGCCCACTTACATTTTCCTAATTTTTTCCAGCGGTTATGTGTTTCTATAAAAAAAATTATTTTTCTGTAAAAAAATGCCACATGGAAGCGTGACCCCTAACCCTCCCCACAAGCAAAAGAGTGAAACAACTAGGGGGTTCTCTTTCTTTCCTACTATGGGATGGGGCAACTGAACTAGATAAGAAATTAGTTATAGTGTGGTGCGTTGCACACAGAAGCGATTTAGCATTAAAAAGTGTAGTGTCGTCAGTCCCTGAACTCACACTTCTTTACAATTCAACTGACTTTAGTCATGGGCGATGCTATCAGACATCATCATAGTTTTGAATATTGCCATAACTAAACTGGAGTTAATGATAAATGCGCCTTATCCCGGTGGTTTCGAAGAAAAGGAAGACGACCATAAAAGTTTTTTATGGTCGTCTTCCTTTTCTTCAGACCATCGTGGCGAAACGAAATTTGCAACAATAAACAAAATTCTCACACCCCAACTATTTTTTGACGACTATTCAACTATCATAAACTGCACATTAACAATCCCCCCCCCCCTCCGAGGAAGTTAGAGTTGCCCACACAGTCAAATTTCCTTAAAATATGCCCTGAGCCAATATCGTTGGTCGAAAATCATTTTTTTAAATATTCCATTCTGTTAACGTAAGTTAAAAATTTTAAAACAATAAAAAATTAGACATTAAAGTTATTTTTTTTCATATTTTACGCAAATAAAACTTATTTTTCAACTAAAAAACATTTCCAATGTAAATATTTTGTCACATTTTCTTACAGTAACGCAGCAAAACTACTTTCTAAGTCTTGACCATAGTGAATTTCTTATTATTATTATTTTACAAAATATTTAAAAATAAAGCCTAAAAATAATTCAACATATAAAAACATCAATGTGGAACAATACTTACGTTCATATTTAATGAAACCATCATCATCTTCTGTTCCTCCACAAGACTTTAAAACATCATCGCATTCCGCATCATTTAAGCGTTCACCTGAAATTCAAATAATAATAAATTTTTCAACAAATAAAAATATGATTCCTGAGTGTACAAAAGATGTCAATGGTGATCTTATAAATTACATCACTAGATGAAACATATGTGCATGAAAATAAAAATTAACAATTATTGTGACATAATATAGATTTTTTTTGTTATTAACTATAGTTTGATTACAAAAAACATTAACCTTTACATTTAATATTTAACTGCTGAAAAACCTTGTAAGATCTTTAAAATCGTGCTTGACACTTGTGCTACATCGTTTTTCATTCATAAATAAATGAATGATACCTGAAAAGCGTAATCATGGACTGAAAAATGATTTTTCAGCATCCTCCTCTATAAAAACATTTCATTTGTTAAAATTAAAAAAAAAATTCTGTAGTAACAGAGGAACGTAAAAAAATATCATCTAGTTAATCTAGTTAAATGGACATCTAGTTAAATGGATGTCAGGTCTCAAGAGATTAATTAGAAAATTTTCTCAACATAATATAGATAATAAATAATAAGTAATAATAAGTAAATAATAAGTAATAATAAGTAAATAATAAGTGATAATAAGTAAACTGGCATATATATAGAGATAGTATAGATATTATCAAGTAACATATATAAAAACGAAATAATATGCATTTGTATTACTGTTTTTCAAAATCAAAAAATTATATTATATATTAGTAATTAAAAAAATAATTTTAAAAGCAAAAAAACCTTACTTACAAAAGTTTTTAAAGCTTTCATTTTACATTTTTAAAATTAAAATATCCAATTCTTGACTATTTTTTATAAACCTTACAATTTTATTTTCTGCTAAAAAAAATGGTTTATCAATTCATTATTTGTCCCAAAGCTATCTTAAATCAAACAATTGAAGATTGAAATAATTACCTAAAGAAAGTAAAACGTGAGCTAATTCTCCTACTAACAATGTTCCGTTTTCAGCTTTGTCGTATACCTTTAAACCTTCCATAAAGTCTTCGAGCGTTCCTACTTCTTTGTCTTTTTTAAGTTGGCTAAATATGGGTAAAAATTCTTCAAGTGTGAACTTCTTTTCACCTGTAAAAGATTTTATAAAACACAAAGCTATTTAAATTGTCAATATAGAGTAACGTTTGGTAGAACGCAAATATCGCTTTATTTACTAATCATGTTTTGTAGACATCTGCTATATTTAAACGTATGCGTAACTTAATTTATACTGAAAAGATAGAATTCTGCCATAACAAAGCAAGACATAAAATATTTGTTAATAACAGATAGTTTCTGTAGAGCAGGATACGTTAAAATAGTGAGCCGACTCGTATACAAATTTCGAAATTTTACAGTAAATTTCTGTAGTCTTAAAAACATAATTTTCCGTAGGAAAATAACAGCAATGTTCTGTTTTCTAACAGATATTTTTTACAGTACATAAAAATAATGACAAGTGATTTGTTAATGTTAAAAAAATATATAACTTTTAATAGCACTTTTTAAATTGTAAAACCCAAGTGATAACAAAGCCATTGTAAAATAATACGTCGGTGTGATAATAATATATAAAGTAAATTTTGTTACAGAGAAATTCTTTCGATAAAATGTTTGATGTTTTTATAGTGATGATTTTATAATCTCTTCATGTCAATTAATCACAAAAACACGTAATTTATCAAATTACGAATTCATAATAATCAAGACTTTTACCAAGATTTAAACTAAATAGTTAATATTTTAAAGTGAAACACTTGATTCCATGCATTTGGATGGTATAAAATACAGCAGTTACAAAAGTTATTGAGTACATCAGAAAACCAAATAATAAAAAATTATTTTCCAGTTTAAACTGAAATGAATGATTACAACATTATTTGAGAAAAAAAACTGTGTCAACCTCTCTTTTTAGTTCCTCCATTTTTTTCAACTGTAGCATTTGTAGGTACACAGTCTAGAGATCTCAATAAGTCACCAAGATCTGTACCGTCGATCTTGCCTTCTCCTTGGAAATCATAAATCTCGAAGTGCTCTCTAGCTTCTGCAAATATAAACTGAAGATAAGTATTTAAATGACATTTTTTCTGTAAAATTTTTAGTAACTGTTAATTAAAAGTAACGATGACTAAAAAGTCATATTTTAGAAAAGTTTACAAGTATTGTATGTACTATTAAGTATTGAATAAGTTTTAAATAGATAAAATAGAGGGATACGCTTTTTCTGACACAATAAAAAATTATTGAATACTAAATTCTCCTTACAAACTATAATTTCCAATTTTTATTTGGAGCGAAATAATCAAATTAAGAAAATATTTTAGTTTTGTAACAGTTAATGACACTTATTTATATTGTAATTACATTGAACACTACATTTTAGAAAATTATTTTAATGATAGTAGCTTATTTTTAATGAATGACAATTATGAATAAAAATTGTTTATACACATATTAACCGATGTGCGGTGTTAACAATGAAGTAAAACAAAGTTTCCTAAATAGAAAGTTCAAATGGCAATTTAATTTTGAAATCTTTGGTTTTCAGAGAAGGCGAAAGACAAGCACAAGTACGAAGTTAGCAAAATAAACGATTTTCTGCCCAAATCAGCTATATATACTACTAATAATTGAAGAGCTTAGTGGAAGAAAGTGCTAAGTGAAAAAAAAGGTGAAAACGAGAAAATGAGCTTGAAAGTTTTTAGTTAGCACTCAGATCTGTTGAAAACTGTACTTTCAAGCCGTAAAAATATACTCAATTTAAAGTTTATGAAAAAGGGGAAACTCCGTTCCATTAAAGAAGTTCGTAATAGCGCATGATATAATATATAAACACAGCACAGCATATCATATGAAGGCAGACATTTTTAAATAAAGAAATTTTTAAGTCGGTGATCTTTTTTTATTTTGTCAACAAATGATAATGTTTGATTGCGAACAATTTCAGAATAAAGGTTATAGAATTCCCCATTCTTGCTAGGATATTTGTGGGTGTGTCAAATGAGCACCAAACTTGTGTCTATTCAAGTGGGTGCCATAAATGACACGCACTTTGGACTTGATGTGACATGACAAGCTTCAACAACTGATGAAAAAGCAAGTAAACAGTTCACTTGCTAGGTCGCGGGGGTGGTGGCGGCCTAATAAGGCTGGCAAGACAAGATCTGGAAGAGGTTCGCGAGGTCCCTCGCTAAAATTGGCACGACAGAATATGAAGGACCTTCCGAAAAATAAAAGATAAGGAGGAATAAAAAGTTTTTTTGGCTACATATTCGCCAAGAATTCGCGACGCTTTTTCCCAGGGGTCGAAAAAAGTTGAGTTTCTAAATTTATATCGGAAAAGTGGAATATCGAGGCGTTGAGGGGGAGTTTGTTTAGGTTTGGGGCCACAGTCCAACTAAATGTCGAAAGGATGGAGTGGAAAAAAGTTTTCATACGAAATTGTTGTAAATACTCCATTGCTTTCTCCTCTGATTTTCCATTTTTTATTTTGGTACTTTAAACCATTAAAAGGGCAGCAAGTGTCAACTACTGACTTAGCTAGAATTAACTTCTATCGCTCTTACGAAGTTTTTTTCCAGAAAGAATTATTCTACTGGTCTAATAATAACTGGAAGCATATTTAGAAAGTTATTTATATATCAGAAAAATGATAATAACTTAAATAATGCATCATTTAAACCTTTAAAATGTATAATTTATACATATATTTTTATTACCGTAATATAATACAATATAATTGAAACTATATTAAGCTTAAAATTAAAAAATTTAGCAATTTATTTGGTAGAACATATCTAAATATTTACAATTTTCAATTTAATAAAAATAATAATGGCCCTTTCAACCAAAAAAGGAAAGTCATTAGGGATCGCACATTTTTGTTTATTTCTATGAAAGAAATTTATTACATTTTTTTTGCTTATGTGTAGTAAAACAATAAAAAAAAGAGTTTCACTGTTTCAAATTTACTTTAAAGAACTTATCGTCATTCAGCTAGTCAAATAGTACATTGGAATTATTTTCGTTTTGTAACAGTGTCGAAAAGATAAAGATAACGCATGCAAAGTTAATTTTAGCTGTTTTTGACTGAATCATATCTTGAAAAATTTAACTTACTTTCTACTTCTGCTGGTTTAAGGTCAGCCTGAAAAAATATATATATTAATGCATGCCAAGTCTTAATTTGATTTAAAACATGTACACTAGCACATTAAAAATGTCTTATTAAAATACATGAAAATAAAGTCGTCAAAGCCAAGTTTATGCACAAAATGAACAGAAGAATATTTTAACTTCAGAGGCTTAATTGTTTCAATTCCTAATGTAATCCAAATTCTATTTATATCAACTATTTATTTTGTCATATTAAACAAAATGTGTGTTTCCGGCTGTAAACAAATTCTAACTTGAGACAAGATCCTACTATCCAAAATTCTAGACATATGAATGACTTGTTGAAGTGAAAGTATGCCAAGGAATTTTTTTTACAGCAATAAAAATAGTAGGATAAACATTCTCTTTTTTTAAAAAGAAAAACTGTTTCCTGAAACATTTTAATAACAAGTATTTTTGTTTCCTGTCACATTTTTTATTAAATATTTTTGACACGTTCACAGTGTTTTTCCAAAAGAAGTGTAAAACTGATATCTTATTTTAGGAAATATTTTATTTTTCTCTTATCCTCTTAAGACCCGAGCAAAATCCTACACGTATATTCTTAATCTAAACATACTTTTCATACAAATATATGCTAAAAAGTATTATTGCAAAGTAATTTTTTTTTTTTTTATGTTTAATGGTTACTGAGAGACACGCCTTAAGCTCTAAAAGTACACATTCTTTTGTGCTATAAATGCAAAAAGGCCGTATCACTTATTTGTAGGTAAAAACGATGTTAAAATAAACTGTTAATGCAAAATGCCTTTAAAATTAATTACTAAAAGAACTTTTTGAAAAGTTTGAAAAAAAAGTTTAAATTAATTTTTTTTGAGAACTCTAATATCGTTTTGACCCTCGTTCAACTTCATTTTTTATAGAAATAAATGACTGACACCTGTAATCAAAGGCTGAAAACTGATATTTGGATCTTTTTCTATAGGACCAGGTCAATTTTGGAACTAATTAACACGTTAATTGTCTGTGAGGAGGTTTTAAGAAATGTCCCCAAATGGGGACGCCAGGTCGCAAGAGGTTATACTTAAGAGTTTATTTTAAAAGAATGACTTTATTTTCATGCACAATACATCATTATTTTAATAAAAATTTAAATATCTTTAGAGTAATAAATACGCATTTTCCATTGTCTGTTTTCTTTTAAACCAATTGAATTTGTCTTCTTTTCTTATATTTCAACGAATCGAAATACGTAACTTTGCGATCGATGTCAGAGGTTATTGGCACCAATAAAGGTTTCGATCCAATTTAACAATGCTTGCTTTCCCCATCGTAACTAACAAAAATTTAGGGGAGCTTATTTTACTATTAGATAGGTGATATGTGTATTAAATTTAGAAGATTTTGAAAAATGTTTTAGTTTTTTTTTGGTTTAAAGTAATTGTAAGGAAACATGGTAGCCAAAGCCATACAAGAAAAAAAAATTCTCTCTGTATTACAGTAAGAAATTGTATGACTTAAAAAAAAATATTTTTGTCAACTTTCTATTGATAACTAGTTTCATTTATTTATATAAGAATTAAAAGATTCCATTAGGGGGATTTTTTAGAAATTAATAGTTTGTGTTATTTAACCAATTTAATCGTTAAACGACAAATTGTTTTTAAAAATAACAAATCTTTATAGTAATAAATAAACGCATGCTATTATTTGACGGGAACTTGGTTATATTTGCAAAAAAAATTGCACTCTAATTCATAAACATACGGAATTATTAAATAGTATGAATTGGTTTTAGATAACTTGTATTACATACATTTTATCGTCTCTATTCATCGTATTCATTTCTATCGTATTTTAATCATTTTTTTAAAATCTTTATTGTGTCCCAACTATTTTCACTGTTCAGGAGTACTGCTTCTCTTAGTTATGAAAGTTTTACTTTCATTTTGGTATACAATTTTAATTTGGTGTGTTTACATTTTTTTCCTTCAATAATTTTAACCACTAAAATGCGACATCCTTCCTTATTGGCCAAATTCGGGTGTTAATAGGGTTTTTAAACCAATTTTGAACCTGTGGAAGAGATAGATATTCTAAAACATTCAATATAATAACTCTACAATAACTATACTCGTAAATAAGATCGTTTGTTGTATCCTTATAATATTAATGGCACTACATTGACTCGTAATAACTCAATTAAAGACCTGGGTGTAACTTTTTGCAGTAATCTTGATTTCTCTGAACATATTAATAATATCACTTCTAAATCTTACAAAATTCTTGGTTTCCTCAAACGAAAAACTAATAAATTCACTTTCCAACAAACTTTAAAAATTCTTTATTTCAGTATGGTCCGTTCTAATTTAGAATAGTGTAGCCTCATATGGGACCCTTATTGACAAAAACATAAAATTAATCGAACGAGTCCAAAATTGTTTTCTTCGTTTTCTATAATTTAAGATCTTTCATAGTAGTTCTTTCTATCTTCATTTGATCTGCGTAATACACACATTTTTAATGTCTCTATCCTTAAATCTAGGCGTGAAGTTTCCTGTCTTCTGTTTTTCCATAAAGTTCTAAACAATAGAATTGATTCCAAATACATAACTACCAACAACCATTCCAACTTCCAACTCATAGCTCTTCCCATTACAACTATATATTCAAAATTTCTGTTTGTATAAGTTTTATAAAATTTACAATAACAGTTCTCACGATCTAGATTTTTTTGCTATGTTAATGATTTTAAAGCTGTTTCCAACTTTTTCTGTGTAATGTGTTTGTCTGTTTTTATACTCAATTATCTCGTGTTTGTTTTATTTCCTAATTGTTTTGTTCAATGTTCATTGTAATAAGATTTTATCTGTAATGTGCATTTAAAATTGAATAAATAAATAATTTTTCTAACAAGCAGAAAATTCAAACCTAAAAAAAAAATACTTGGTTTTAAAGTCGCCTATATCAAACATTTATAATCAATAATTCCCTAAAATAAAAAGATATAAAAGAGAAAAGTAATAATTTATGTAAAATATTTTGTGACAAACATGTTCAATAATTTTTATGATTTCAAAATTACATCTGTGATTTTAAAGTGCCCATTTTTTAAAAAATTTATTGTTGGATGGAACTTAGGAATAAAAAATAGTTAATGTTTTTTTTTATTTTAACCGTTTTGTTTACTTTCACAATAAATTAATCCATTTAAGGTGCAAGACTAATCTGTTGTTCGGTTGTGTCTTTTGAATTTCAAATAAAAGACCATTGAAGAGCTCTTTGAAAATGCAGAAGGTTATCAACAAAGTCCTTAATAGTTTATAGTACAGCATACGCAATCCAATTGTAACAGAAAGTTATGGAAAGTATGACGTAGCCCAAAACTGTTAACTAATTAAACCCTTTGTAGGATTCCTCTATTTTCTGTCATTTATTTAATAAGAGTCAAACGAAGCGTCTGATTAATTTATTAAATTAAAATGTTTTATTTTTTCAAAAAAATAAACTCAATTAAATGAATTAGTAAAAATTATTCCAAAGTAATAAAGAGTTAAAATGATAAGAAATACTTTTTAACTTCGAATGTTTATAATAACAACTATGTCGATCTATGACTATTTTTTCAAATTAATGTAGCTGAAGCAAAATATAAAAAAGATGTTATATTTTTTTTATTGTTGCACAGATGTAAAGTAAAATATAAAAAATATGTTATGATTTTTGAGCTGCTCTAATTGAGTTGTAAAATGAAAAAAAAAGAGGAATAAAAGTGGTAGTGAACCTAAAAATTATTTTAAATTACTCTAAAAGATAACTTATTTGACAAGTCATTTTATAACAGACAGTCTGAAATGCAATTTATAACTTATCATTTAAAATACACGTGATTCAAATTACATTAGGATTTAAATAAAATTTAAACTTTTATTTGATTTTGTTTTAATAGTACGAAAATTAAGCTTTTAATCTCAGTTGAATTTTTATTTTATATTTAAAACTTTTCTTTTTGTACTCTAAGTTCTTTTGTACTGAAATAAGGATGCGTCTCTGAAACAAACATTCGTTTTATTTAAAAAAATCTTTCTTAAAAAAAAGTTAAATTTGTAATTATAAAATAACTTTCATAGATTATTATATTTCGATTGTAAAGAGATTTTTGAAAATAGAATATTTTGTTTTAATATTTATACGTATTATGATGTTAGTTATCAACAAGACTTTTCAAAAAAGAAAATGACCAATTTGATACCAAAATAATTTCAAGTCTATTTGAAACTAAAAACACATTTTATAATTTTTTTCTAAAAATGAAATAACAATTGTTTTTTGATAGCTTTTTAAGTGAATTTCAAGGAAATATATCTTTTAAAATCACGAAACCGAAACTTATTTATAAAAATATTAATAGTTTATCTTCCACTTCTTCGTGGGTGAATTAACAAATTAATTAGAAGTTTGTTTGCTAGTAGTATGAAAACAGTTAACTTACCATCTCACTTTAAATTATCCTTCCGAATAACTAAAATAATATTTTTAAATGACAAGGGTTTCTTCGCAAAATGTACAATTATATACTTCATGCGGGTTGCTGAAGAGGGCGCTGCAGTACTAAAATTCCAAAAAACGAAATAATTTCTCCAAAAAAACAATTTAAATAAAAAACCGTGCATAATCAAAATATGTTTCTTATTAACAAAAATTCATGATACTATTTTTGAAGAAATTGTATTTCATCCAACAAACATACTGCGGGGCTATTATTATGTCACAGTTGCACATCTAAACATCATTATCGCCAATATTGCGACTTTGGCAATAAAAAGAATTTTTTTAATAAAATTTAAAATATAACATTAATTGGCAATTGACTTAACCTATTTAAAGCTATAACCTAACATCATATGTTAGTTTCAATAAATTGTAGTTTACTATGTTTATAGAAGTAAAAATTGAAAAATATTGGCAATAATTTCGTGTAATTTTGGCAACCCTTCTGCGGTAATGGTTTTTCATCATGCCGCACAGCTCTACACCGGATGGAAATGCTGTCACGTTAAAATGATAATATTAATAAATGAGCGGTGAAAAATGTTCCTAATGAGATAATTAAACCATGAAGCAAATAATTTGTTCCTTACAATCTCAGTGCCTCGATCGCTCCTTCTGTAATATTTTATTTTGTATGGTGCAGTATCTTTTACATATGAATAGATCAAAAAATGTAACAAAGATTATTGCAAACACTTGTTTGTAAACAAAGAAAAACAGAGTTGAACAGTCTTGAAGTTGAAATTTCGAGTAAATATGGCAGAACTCACTCATTCAGGTAATTTGTTTACTATATTAAATAATTTTGTTCTGCCGGTGAACCGTGACATTTCGAAGAAATGTTTGTTTTTATTTCTTAATTAACGCTTATTTTAAAATATCTTCAACTTTCAAACCCATATTTTTTTATAGAAATTTAGTTTCATTGCTTATTTAGTCGGTAAAATCATCTTTCATCCTCTTACGAAATAAAAAACATTTTCCATGTCATAATTGAATTATAATTTATGTTACTGACTTCTCATATAGATGAAATTTGTGTTATCATTTTGCAAAAGAAGAAAATTAGCATAACTTAAAAAATAATCATTATATGCCTTTAAAAATGCCAAAGAATTAATTTTTTGAAAAAAATATCATTGTTGCTAGCTGACTATTTTTTGCCAAAATGGTGGGATGAATTTTATAAAGTATATAAGAAATAAGGTCACTTTTTACGCTTCCCTTACATATTTTTGTGTGAAACTTTTAACTTTCACAGCTCCGAAGGCCCCTTATAGGTACCATATCAAGAACAATCTAATATTTGTTCTTGGTTTTCGGAAGTAAGAAAAAAGAGGGCAGTTCCTGGTTTGATTGTTCACAAAAACTTGTTCAAGAGCTTGAGGAAAATATCGAAAATAGTTAAATTTTAACCTACATTGCCAGGGTCTGAGTTGGGCTCCCAATCTGGCTTGGGCTTGTTTTAAATAGTACATTTATTATATTAGGTTACGTTTGACATTTGAGTTTCCAAAGTAAGCAAAAACTTCTATAAAAGCCACTGGTTTGTGCTTTTTTGTTAAATTTAAAAAACCATATATATGACATGTTATAACTTAACCCCCTCAAAATCTTATATTTTGTACCCCAATTAAACTTAATAACTTAAATTACCTTTTTCACATATCTTTAATATCACTTATTAATATCTTTAACATCCCAACAACAGCGTCATCGAGTCGCACCAAGTAACCGTTCCCACAGAAACTCTTTAGTCATCAAATATTTTACTGTGGCCTTAAACCTCTCTCATAATTCATGATCAACCCTGATTGGTCAATTGAAGAACAAACAATACTAATCTGTAGCTGTGACGCACTTTTTATTAAACTTCAAGATGTAAAGTTGTATGCGAGCTCCTGACTTCGTCCCGTTAAATACTCTAAATAATCTCTTTACACTAAATTATCTTGTACGTCCAAGCTATCTCCTTTTATTAGAATGAACTAAATAATAGTTATCCTCTCCTGTGTAGGTGGTAGATGCTTTTCTACTACATATTTTGCTTTTTAGGACCTTCATTCTTGCTATTATTTTATAAACTTTAGAGCAATGTGTACAAGAAAGACTATAATTGCTAGATTTTCAATTATTATTTAGTAGATCATAACATAAAGTGGTAGAACCCACTCTTTATCTCCACACCTTTGAAGTTGACATCTTTAGGCACATAAATTCGGCACAAATAAACTTCCAATATTAAATGTTGTGTTAAGAAGTGCTTCTTACCTCTTTATTCACAGATGAAGCTGCGTATATTCCTTAAGACGTAGCATTTCTATCCACCCGCCACTTCCCAGTGGAAAATAAACAATGTATACGTATTCAAAGAATAGAGGTATCTTTGTTTTTTTATGAGCTTTGATTGTATTGCTTTGTACTTTTAAAAGCACCCACTGCTCATAGGTGTAATTTAGCAATTGAAGATTTATAGATAAAGCAAAGATCACACACAGTGTTAAGAGTTTTAATAAGATTATTTTAAAGATTTAGATGGGAAAATTTTTGATAGTCAGACTTTTCTGTATAAATAATTCCCTTGAAGAAAACACAATTGCAAATTTAGAATTAAGCTTGAAGTATTTAAAGGAATTCATTTTTTGTAATGCATATTTAAATGTTGCTTTCTTATTCTTGCTTTGACGTTCTTCCTAAATAACTATTAGTGTAACTCTATTTAGATTTCTCCACTAAGTAGCTAACATTATCCCAAAAGTTGTCTCTGGTCTTACCCATACTAATGCTAAAGGCTCGGTAGCAAAGATATAGTGATTCTTTGTGGCTACCTCAGTTCAAATCCCAGATAAGTCATGGTTCACATCATTCAGTGGGACAATAAAATGAGGACCAAGCTAGTTTGGGAGAAATAAGTAAACAATTGGGTGTGTTCGGGAATTTATGGGGTTCATGCAATTGACCCTATGGCATATAAGCTGAAATAGCAGGCGTTCTTTAGGCTGCTGTGCTACAGAGTTTAGTTTTTATTCTGGTGAATAAATATAAAAATGATAAAGCTTTGTTTGTACAAGGCAAAATGTGTTGAATTAGGAGTTATTGCTTGCAGCATTATCCAGTGCTTGGTAATGTTAGCGTATCATTTATTTAAACTTTGACCCACTAAATGCAATTCTTTGGGTCTCTTCCAAACCTTTAAGAAACTCATTGAGAGCATATAGCTCCCAATAGCTTTATCAACCAGATTTATAGCTTCCAAGACCAGCTGCATTCTATTTGTGCATCAAACCCTCTATTTTGAATTATTAAATCATATGTAATGTGTAAATAAAGGTTCTTTGTTTATATGGTTACACCTGGCTAAAGTCATTCAATGAATCAATATTTATCTTGTGTTTAATAGAAGTTACTTTTAACTCAAACAAAAATTTTAATCTATTTTTCAATTTTTTAAAAATTATCCACTAATTTTAAGCATTAGCTGCCTATGTTTATTGACAGGTGTAGAAAAAGAACTGTCCCAGATTATTTTTCTGTCGTTAACAATGTAGATGTAATATGTTTCCTTTGAAAAAAAAAATTAGTTGATTAGTGTACAAAACTGCATAAAACATCTTTTTACTAAAACTTCTTTGCTCATTTTCAATAACTTTCACTTTTTACCTGAGCAACTTTATATTTTGATTCAGATTCTATTCTTTTATAGGTTCAAGTTTTATTCTAGGTTCATTAACTTTTCATTTATAAAAGTTTGTAAATGTTTTATTTTTTCATAAATATTTTAAGAATTTTATTTCTGCTTTTGTAGGATGCTTTTCTTTTATAATTTCCTGCACTTAGTATTTGCTTTTGCCATGTTATGTGCATGCTGGTTGTACATTTATTATGTCGTTACTTGTAAATTTGCTTACTTTAATTAAATTAAAAATTAAATCTGAGGTAATTTTTTTTTTGCAGTTGTGTTTTCAAGTGAAGGACAGTGGAGAAATAGACCACCAAGCAGAATACCATCTCTCTGGAAATCCTATTGTAAGTAATTTATCTTTCATTTTTGAAATATTATCTATGATATTGATACTACCGTAAGTGCTGGTAACTTTGGTCCAAAATCATAGTTTTTTTTACAAAAAGAAGAAAAATTAAACTACAAGAACTGTTTAAACATTTAAAAATCATTATGCATTCTAAGTATTGTACTTTTAGGAATAATTTCCAGGTATTTTTGTTAAATTTTAAAAATTAATAAAAAAATTGTGTTAGTTTAAAAAATTAGAAAACGGTTAGGATCTGGGGGGGGGGGGGGGGTAACTTTGGTCCAAGCATGAAATACATAAGAAACATACTTTTTAACATCCTTAAAGGCTGTGTTATCGAATTGAATAGTAATATTAAAATGTTTAAACATAAAAATGAAAGTTCTAAGATACATAGTTATTAAAAATGGTATATAACTTAACCAGGGATTGGAGTAACGCGTTACTTGTAACGCCGTTACTAGTAACAGTTACTTTTTTTGGGTAACGCCGAGTAACGCTGTTACATTTTTCAGAAAGTAACTGTAACTGTAACTTAGTTACTTTTAGCGGTAACGAAGTAACGGAAAATTTCATTACTATTTCGTTACTTTACGAAGGCTGTCTGATGCCAATTTTGAAAGTCCACACCTAAAAGAGAGAGAGAAGGAAACATTTCGCATTCCCGAAATACGAGCTTTTCTTGGGAGGGAAAAAAAGTAAAGCATATAATAGAATTGTCCACTTTGGCTGATAAAGGCGTGGCGGAGGCTTTCAGACAGAATTGTTACAGTACGAATGTTTTTCCTTGTCTCTGTTTACCTTTCTAAGTATCACGTTATAAGCCCTGCACAATTACAGGCATTTACGGAAAAGAAGGGTTTTCAAATAAATCACGCTAACTGCCAAGCAGGTTGGATCCCTCAGTCCAAACCCCTTTGTGTTTTGCCTGAATGGGTTCTACAACAATGACCAACAACAAAGTCCTTCCCCTCGAAGAGGGGTGGGGAGGGGGAGACAGATTTCATGTTCATTCTTGAGATACCCCTCGTTTACAGATGGACTGATCGTTGTCTTCTAATTATCAGAGTAAAGGATTAAAATTAATTATAAAAAAATGTTTGTTAATTATAATGTCAGTGTTTTGTTTGAGCTTATGTTTCGTTTATCGTGGTTCTCTTTGAAAAAAGGTAAGATGACTAAATTTAAATTTTTCTTAAAACTTGAAATTTCAATAAAGTAACTGTGATTCATTACTTTTTTTAAAAGTAACTGTAACGCGTTACTTTTCATATTAAGTAACTGTAACTGTAACAGAGTTACTTTTTTAATTAAGTAACTGTAACTGTAACAATGTTACTTTTTAAAAGTAACTTTCCAATCCCTGAACTTAACATTTACATTGCAGTGCATCGTAGAATGACATTACACTGTGAATACCAGTATTGACCTGTCGCTTAAAAGAAAAATAAACTTCAATTTTAATAAGGGAAAATAACTTATTTTTAGAAGCAAGATTTAATAACAAATATCTTTATAAAAAGCAAACGATTTTATTATAAAAGGAAAAAAATAATATATTCGTAATTAGGAATTTGAAAATGTTTACATTTCGACATAGTGAATTAGAATGTTGTACGTTTCTTGCATTCTATATTTATTATTTGAAGGGTTAAAATCGTTTAGTTTTTTTTTTAAAAAATCATCTCAAAAATGGATAATCATAAAAATAAGATTTCTTTAAAAATAGTTAAACAGAATACACTTTTACATACATTTTTGAAAGTGCAAAGTTCCATAAAGAAATAGTTACATTTTGGACCAAAGTTACCAGCGTTCATCGGCAAAAGTTTCCCAGTGACCAATAGCTAAATATAGCATAAAAAGTATTCCACTTAGATTAAAACAAATGGTGTAATGTTCATCCCCATAAATAAAAGAATAGTATAGAGTGTTTTACTTAGCTATTTTCAATAATTTTTTAGGTGTTCCAGACAAAAGTTGGAAGAAATAGATTTTCGTCATTAAATGCTCGTAAGAGTACAAACGTCATTTGTAGTATTGCCAAAATTAGAATGAAATTTTTTTTTACATGAAATGAAACACAATGTTTCCTCCTTTCCAAAAATGTAAAAAAAATTACGGTGGGATCATTTTATGAAGGCAAATTAAGAAACCAATCTTTTTCTGACCTGTGGATCAAAGTTCCATGGCCAAAGATACCCGCTTCGACGGTACATAAAAATTTATACCCATACCCAAAGATACCCATTACAACAAATAGATTAGAGTCTTTTATATATTTATACATGTGGCATGATTTTCTTTTCAGTATATCAATTGCAACAAGAAGCGCCCATTCCTAAGAGGATTCTTTGTAATCGAGAGGTACTTATGTAGCTTTGTTTAGCTATGAATTCAAAAATTTCTTGTTAGTATGTATTTTGTGATTTAATTATTTTTATTTATAGGTTTATGCAAGACCATCTCATTATGGTAGAGAGTGAGTATTGCTTTTGTTTTCTTTGAATTATTATTTTGACTTTCTAATTCAATTGTTTGGAACATTTCAAATATAGTTTTCATTAAAAAAATTCTTTGTCAAGTCCTCGTGTAGCTCTAGTGCGATTATAATTCAACCTAACTTTGTCAAGTCCTTAAGAATTTTTTTTTTATTTTGCACAATATATTTTAAAATTTATTTCAAGAGCTATCTATCACTACTTAAATACCTTAGGATGCATAGTATTTTCCCTATAAAGAGAGAGTGTGCTGTCAACATGGGGGAAGCAGTTGTAATCTCATTGACGAAAACCAGCTTTCCTCCTCGCATTCTCAAAGATTCTCCAATTCGGGATTTGGCAATTTTCTTTTCTCATAACATATTGAGCAAAAGTATCTATACTTCTTGATAATTTGCTTAATTGACGAAATTTAGGCATAACAAACTTTATTATATATTGTGAAATAAGGAATATCTAAGCTACCTAAAACATGTTTGTATTATGCAAGTTTTTAGGTGTAATTTAAGATTTTTCAGAAGTGTTCCAGCTTGCTTTGTTAATTTTATCAAGTTTTCACTAATAATAATCACAATAATTTTGACTTGAAGTACTTTTTATTGCATAACTATCTTTGATTAATTACTCTGCATTCATATAAAGTTAACATAATTATTAGTTTAGGTGGAAAATACGTTTTTGGGCACTAGCATTGCAGACGATATTTGGCGATAGTTTGTGTTCTACTGAAAGTATGATTAAGTGTCAGAAGTGGTCTTTAAAATTATGATTTTTATCTTCATTTGTATTTCAGAACTTATTTAAAAGCTATTTTCCTTCAGCAATTAGCGTGTTTCTCTTAGTGTATGAATGCAGGACTGCACAACCAGTTTTCTTTTGCCTGGAATTACTTAATTGAAAATATCCCAATTTAACGGATTTTCTCATTTGGAAAATTACCCTGGAGAAAGAATGATTTTGGTTTCTTGATTGTAACATCACGTTATTTTGACATGGTCTCTTCTATTACCAGGTTCCATGGGAAAATATCAAGGGAAGAAGCTGAAAGATTGTTAGTTGAAGATGGTTGCTACTTAGTACGAGAAAGTCAGAGAGCTCTTGGTCAATACACATTAAGCATGAGGTAAACTAACTTTTATGTTAAAATCAGCTGTTTTAGGTAATTTTTATTGGTAGTTATAAATGTATACAATTTTTTTATGCTTTATATCTACCATATATGCTCGTGTATAAACCGATTGACCCCCATTTTTAAAACTAAAAATTGTATAAAATCATTAACCCGATTATAAGTCAAGGTCCAAATCCTGCTGTAAAAACATGTACAAACGCTGTAAGCTCATTTACTTAGCAGCAGGCTCAAACTTCTTTGTAAAAAAATAATAAGAAAGTGACTGAATTCAGAAAATAAAACTTTTCTTCAAATGTGGTGAACTTTTATTACCTTCTCCCTAGATTCTTCCATTGAAAGAGCACAATAGGTTCATTTTTGTGTTTTGGTTGGCAAAGAAGTAAAGCAATAGTTGCCAAAGAGGAAAAATTGTGTGTGTGTGCAAGCGCTGATTTTTGTAAGGAGAAATCGGAGAATATATTGTTATTAATATATATATGCTATATATATGTTAATGAATATATGTTATGAATGTATGTTATCGGAGAATATATTGTTTTTTTTCGCACTTGGTTAAGATAAAACTAGCCAGTATCTACTTTTTTTTTCCTTTTTAAAACGAGTGAACTGTGATTGTTTATATTTACTGTGCTATATTTTACTATATTTGGCGATTCTTAAACTTATTTCATCTTTAAAATTTAATCGCTTATCTTTAATTTTAATATTTAGTATTTAAATTGCAATTCTAATTTAAATTTATTATATAGTTTATTTTAATTTAGTACTATGGATAAGAGAAAAATACTTTTATATGAAGCCAGTTTCAAACTAAAGTAAGACCTGGACATAAAATAATCAAGGCATTAAAAAAAATGCTACATTAGTTATGTCATGGATGGCACAGAGGATTATCAGTTTGAAACAGACAACGATAATGACACGGGTTCAAACGAGGATGATGATACATATTGCGATCAGATTACCATGAATGTGTGGAAAGCACTTTTTGGCATATCAAGCTATGACAAAACATATTTTGAATTTTTTTGAAGTCATTCTATCAAAAAAGTTTGGAAAACAAAGAGTTTAATTTCAGTTTTTCAAGTATCATGGTCATGATAATTTTCTCGGCTTATACAAGAGTATATACGGTATTTTGTTTTCAAAATTTCAAATTTTTAAGTTTAATTTTAGTTTTGGAGTCTTATACCTGCTTTAAAAAGATAAAAGTGATAACATTTAAGAATATTGTTATTAAATACAAGTTTAATAATTTTATTTATCCCAAAATTACAATACTAATAATATTTCCTTAATATTTAATTTTTTAGGCAGGTGAATTTGAGCTCACACTGCCATTAATAATTCCCTTCTCTGTTTCTTAATCAGGAATAATTAATGATTTTTTGCTATTTTATTTGTATTTTTTTTTATCTTAGTAGTTCTGTTATGAAGCATTGTTTACTTTCTATACATAGGTTTGGAGGAATCACCAAAAATTTTAAGTTATATTATGATGGAAAGCATTATGTTGGGGAAAAAAGATTTGATACTATACAAGATCTTGTGGCAGATGGTTTAATTTCTATGTATCTTGAAGTTCATGCTGGTGATTATATTGCAACAATGTGTATGGAATCTAAATATGAGGATAGTCCTTACATGACTTTGAACTCTTACAAAAGAAAAATTACCCGCAATCGCTGTCGTTCAACCATAAGACATGCCAAAGATGAGGTTGCATTAAAAAAAGAAGTACAAAAAGAGGAGCCATATCATGAGTATGATCGACCACCTATTGAGGTAGGTTATATTAATTTTTAAAGAATTAGGTTATGTAGATTGTTTTGAGAAAATTTCACCATAATCGAAAAGAAATTAACTCCTCTTTCCCTTTTATAGTCTCCAACTAATGATGTTTTCCTTCATGAAGACGGAGATGGTATAGATGTTCTGCAGTTTGAAAAACTTCATGTTTTCAAGGTAATGGTCTTTCTCTGAATGTACATTATCTAGTACAAAACAAAATCTATTTAAATATGAGAAGATTGGTTATTATACCAAGAAAGTTGTATAATTTTCAACTTAGTGTCTTATTTAAAAATAAATTTTATCTGGTTTTCTGATAAGTTAATTTTTTTTACAGAATTAATGATATTATGGATTATTCACATATGAAATCATTTTCCCTAAACTAAAAGTGCTTGATATTTCTTAATATTTGGTTTTCTTTTATTTCATTTGTCTCTCCTAGACTAACAATTTTATTGGATTGCCATGGTGTGATTTTTGTGGAAATTTCATGTGGGGTCTTATTGCTCAAGGTGTAAAATGCGAAGGTTGGTTTTCAGTAATTAAATTTTATGACAAGCTTTACAATGTCAATGATTATCTTAAAAATAATAAATATGCTATAATTTCAGATTGTGGATTTAGTGCTCATAAGAAGTGTTCTGAAAAAGTTCCAAATGATTGTATGCCAGATCTAAAATACGTTAAAAGAGTTTTTGGTGTTGATCTTATAACTCTTGTGAAAGCTCATAACACATTAAGGCCATTTGTTGTAGATTTGTGCATTAAAGAAACAGAAAAGCGAGGTAAAATAAAATGTATATATAGTTTTGCATGCGTAGCTGTAAATGATCCTAAATATGATATATATTCATTTACAAAACATATTACAGGAGTTGACGTTGAAGGCTTGTACAGAGTTTCCGGTTTTAGTGATGAAATTGAACTGTGTCGAATGGTTTTTGAAAGAGGTAAGTGTCCTCTAGCTAAATATAGTAATCAATGTGGAACATTAAAAGTAAATCTTAATTAAAATAATGCAAATCCGTTTATTTAGTAACTTTTCAAGACAACCTGATATTATTTTGAATTAAATATGATTGCATATAATTTTGATATACAGTTATTTCATTGGTAGTCCTAAAAGAGTAATAATTACATTTAAAAAAATTGTCACTTTAGTTGAAAATGTTGTCCTTTTGATAAAAGTTACTTAACTTGCTAAGCTAAAAAATTGTTACAGCTATACATATATAACTTTAATTAAATAACTATTAGACTTTTAAAATTAGTTTATTACACATTTTCTTTTATAGATTGTGAATGTGCTGACATCAGTAGAAATGCATTTGAAGACATTAATGTCATAACTGGTGTACTGAAGCTATTTTTTCGCCTTTTGCCTATTCCATTGATAACTTATGAAGCATATAATGCCTTTACTAATGCTGCAAGTAATAATACATTTTTAGTGTTTTTTTTTAAATATTAATATTTTTATTTGTAAATAACATTAACCCTTAATTAGCCATTACTCATACTTAAAGTATGTATTATTGTGTTCGAGCATGCAAATACATAATATTAATGTTCAAGAAAGGATCATGTTTACTCTAAATGATACAATTTTTTTTTTTTGAAACATGCAGGTGGGCATGCTTTTTTTTGTACAAATCTAATTTAACTTGTATTTACATTCAGACAATGAAAAAGTGAAATTGTGCATTACAGAATGATAGGCAGTTGTTTCTTTAGCAGCTTATTTGATATTTTATTTAATAAACCATTTAGAATACTATAAATATTTTTAGATGAAAGACTACTTCTGATATTTTAATAGCAATTATAATGCATGTAATAACTTTCAAAAATCAATTCATATTAAAACATAAAGTATCTGTTTTTTCCTCTTTTTGACATAGTAAATTATTGATTTTTTATGGTGCTATGAAAAAAGTATTTTAAGAAAAAAAATATTTTTGCTTTTATCTCTCATTGCTTGCCATATGTTCAACAGTACATGCTATAATTTTAATATTTTACGATATTTTAAAATTATATATTAAGTATTTAGTAGTAAGAAAAAAAATTGTCAGCACACATAGTACTTATAATTTGAATCATTGGAAAAATTTCATAGTAAGATTATTGAAATTTCAAACCTTTTTTTAACGGATTTTGAAGATTTTGTTGCAATATTATTTTAATAACAACAACATGAAGTAATTTGTAATTATATTGATGTTTTTTTTGAACTTGTGTATTAAAAATGTACTTGATTTTTTTTTTAATTTTTAGAAAAAGCTGCATTATGTGACAAATTAGAATCTCTAAAGGAAGCATTAAAAACATTGCCTCCAGCTCATTACCAAACTTTAAAATTCCTAATGGCTCATCTTTATAGGTAAGCTTTCATTATATGGTGAAACCTCTTAAAACTGACATTCATGTAGTGCTGTGTCTTATTGGGGAGCATTTCTTTTTTTCATTTTCAAAATAAAACTATAAAATTTATAGAGAAAGCAAGACTATTATTTAACCAGGGAGCTGATTTACATTACTAGTTTCTAAAAAATGATAATAGGTAATATTCTTTCTTTTCTTTATAACACAATTTGTTTCTTTAAATGCAAGTTAAAGTACAGTTTTTAAAATAAGACAAATTTATTGAGGACCTGTCATTTTTACCTCCAAATTAAAATTCTGCTTTATGGCACAAATCATAGGATCATTAGGTTTACTCAATAAAACTGAGCTTACACTAATAAAGCTATTCAATATGAAACCTTAATCATAACGAAAGTATAAACACTTCTTGTGAAAAGCATTTTTAAACAATTTTTTGTACAAAATAATAGGATTCAGCATATTTAACTTGACCATTTGAGATAATTTTTTAAATATTTTTGAAAAAGTGTTCAAAACAACTATCCCTATGTTTAGGGACTTAAAAAAATTCTGCCAAATGCAGGTGTCTGTTAAAGGTTGCATTGCATAAATTAAAAAACAAAGATTGTTTAACATGACATATTACCATATATACACAGGCTGTCTGATTAAATTGCCATATATACACAGGCTTCCACACAAAATTTGTGCTCAACAGGAAAAAAGCCTAATCACAACATTTAATTTTATATTAAACATACAACTACACACTAAATTTGGCTGGTTTTATTTATTTTCTTGCAAAAATTCAACAATTATTCTTTATTGTTTGCTAAATTTATTTATATTTTAAATAATAAATAAGCTATTTTCCTTCCTCTTAAATAAAAGCAAAAAAAAATATATATATAATCAACATGCAACAACATGAAAACAATATATATTACCTTCGAAACCTTACTAAACCAAATTACTTTTAAATACTATTTACAAAATAAAAAAGAAGAAAAAAACTCACAAAAAAATAATAAATTGTATTAAAATGTCATGATTCATTAATAAGTGCTTAAATATAAATGAAAAATTGTTTGTTTTTTGAAAAATAAAAGAAAATAGAACTCTTTTGCCACTTTCTAAACAAATAATGCAAAAAATCAAAGAATCCTATTATGATACATGTTATGACATCATTTTAAACTGAATTACATCACAAAAATAATTTTTCTTTTTATTTATTTTAAATAAAGTTTCTTGTATTAAGTGGCAATGGAAATTTAAAAGAATTTGAAACTGGCCTTATGCTTTTTAAATGGGTGTTAAATTTTGCAGTTTTTTTATAATGAAAAAAAATAGTGCTTAGAATTAAAAAAAGATTCTGAGACTTTTTCAATAAATTATACTTTTGATGTGCTGAAATTTTTGCAGTATCCCACTTGTCTGTAGCATTTGTAGTTTAGAAAGTGGGTGACAAGCAGGTAAATGGACAGAGCCTTTATAAAAGCTCCCACTTTTTACATTATAAACATAGTGTGGAAACTAAACAGGGATAGTTTATGGGGGAATCTCTCCAAAATCTTTACTTTCAAAAATTTAGTAAAAGAAGCATGTATAGAATACTTAATGTAACCATAACCCCTTTAACACATTAAAAACAATACATAAGAAAATTTGCCACAGGAAAATGAGCTCCCCTTAAGTATCTCTAAATAAAGAAAATATCAGACAAAGGAAGCCCATAATCCTGAACAATATTTGTTGGAAAAATTTACTTACATGAAAAATATATATATTTTTTTAAGTTAACTATTTTTTTTCCTGAGATGAAGGTGTTAATGGTATTCACAAAGTTGTCATTTGGTTTAAACATGTATCATTTGTGCTTTAAAAATTATTTATTATTCATTTCAAATCAATTTAAATATTGGTTAAGCAATATTCATACATTTGCATTACATTTCTACTTTAAGACTATATTTTCACAATTTTTTTGTTACAATACAAGCTTAAAACGTAACATCCTAACCATTGTATAAAAAAGAATTCTTTCATTATAAAAGACAAAATACTGTAGTGTACCTTAAAAATTTGAAGTTGAAATTCAAATTTTAAATTCAAATATATACTTTTATTATTTGGTTTATTCAAATCTTAATTATTTAATATATTATGTCAGTTGAAAAAATTATTTTGTTTCATATTTTAGGCAAGGAAAAGAAATCATTTATATTGATATCACTGTACCAAAATTTAAAAAATAAATTCTTTATTTGATTCTGACACACATTAAGCTCAAATTGGAAACCTTGATAATCATCAACTTTATAATGAGCTATGCTTTTCACTATTTTTATTAGTTATAACATTTTAATTAATACATTGTCGATTTAGGTTAAAAATGAAGTTTTTGAAAGATTGCTTTGAGTTTTGTCAAAATTCGAGAAAAGCCTTGTTTTGAAATTAAGAGTTTTTAAGCATAACATTTCAAGATAAAAGTGTAAAAATGCATAAATTTTAGCTTTTAAATGCATGATTTTTCGGAACTTTTGACTTGTAAGTTTTTTAAGAACAATGGGTTCAAAAGAGTTCTTTTTTTATTGTTCCTTTGCACTTTTTTAAAAAAAAAGTTTGGTTTGACTTTTGGTCACTCACATCCCTGACTTGTTCTTATACACTGAAATCTCCATTTAGTACAGTTAGACAGATGTGTGTAAAACATAAATTATTAAAATTTCAATTTATCCATCTTGTATTATCAAATAGTTTACTATGATTTTTTATTTGATTTTAGAGTTGCTGAAAGACAAAAGTACAATTTAATGACTCCACAGAATTTAAGTACAGTGTTTTGCCCTACTTTGTTACGCTGCCCTGAAGTTGGAGGAGTACAAGATCAATTGAGTGCATGGCATGCAGAAAGTACTGTAATAGAAATGCTAATTACTCACCACAGACAACTTTTTGATCACTAATTTGATTGATGTTTTTATTTCTAGTGTTTTGCATTTGGTACTTCCCATTTATTTTACATCACATCAGTATTATATTTCACTACCTTATTTTACTGTAGTGAAATGCTTATCCTATTTTCTATTGTATTTTATTTATTGTGAGTTTTTTCTTGTTTGTGCAATCTTTATCTTAACTTTTTTTAATTTTATGTAATGTATCCATGAATCGCCCTTTTAGTTATTTAGTTATTTAAGCAATTATTATTTTCTAAATCAAAATACATATTTTCATGTCTTATTTTAAACAAACCTCCAAATGTATACAAAATCAAAATAACTGAAGCAGCTATTTAGCTTTCATAATATTGTAAATGTGAAGGATTTATTTAAATTGTTTTTTCCGTTGTAGTAAGTAAAGACAAAGAAAGCTTTTTAAAAATATATTCTTAAATTTTTGGTATATAAATTAGTAGATACATATTTACTGATCTATAATTTTTTTCTGTTGTAAAATTCTTTTGTAGTTATTGTGAACTTTTCAAACTCAAGTTAACTTGTTAATTCAATTTACATGACATATTTAACCTTACTTTAAAATACAAAGCACAAACCGTCCTGGATTAATTTTAGTAATGAAGTAATATAAAAATTGCTACCGGCCAAATCATAGTAATTTTATGCAGTACAAATTTCATTAGCTTTAAACAGTTATGTAAAATAAAACATTTTTACAAATGATAGGGGGATATAGTATTTAAAGGAGCGTAATTATATAAATTTAAAGGGAAGTAGTGTACTTTAGGCACAAGGTTGGGTGTTTTGGAGGATTAACTAGGGTAGTGAAAGAAACTGCTTTACTTTTGAGTTTGAAAAACTTTTTTTCTTGTTGTTTCTCCAGGCACTTAAAAATGGCATTTGAAAAAAAATTTATCACAGTATGTCACTTTGCAAACAGCAGCTATTAATTTTCTTTAATTTTTTTTTACAAGAATTGCTTAAGTAGTTATATGTCCATGGAGAAACCTCCCCAAAGTACACTTGGGGATTTATTGCAATTAGTAGATACTTATTAAATGGTTTCATATAATTTAAATGAAATTAAAATATTTTCTTAATAAATAACATTCCAATAAAATGTGTACAAATTAAATATGCAAGGGTGTATTGTTTTATGTATTGCATTCATTTGAGATCCAAAGAGAAGAATTTCGGTTTGCATCTGCTCTCATGAATTAGATTTTTTCATACACAATAAAGTTTAACTTTATGCATCATACTGTCTTGCATGAACTTTGATTATGAGATTAGTTTTTTAAATTGTGCATTTGACACTAAATATTGCATTAGTTATTCAGATTAAGAATTACCTTCACTATTGGCTCTTTTAAAAAAAGTTATTGTGTTAGCAAAGTTTTGTTAAATATATATTTTTCTGGCATTTTGTCAGAGATTGTTAAGGTGAAGCCTTTTGGAAAGTGCAGTCACGATAAAAGTATGATTGATATTTAAAACTACTCTAAGTGTTTGTATTGATTCTTAGAAACAAATCCTAAAATTGTTGGATATTAAAATATATATCAACTTTTTTTTGTTGAAAAATTGTGTGAAGAATACAGTACTGGATTTGGCTGTTTTATTATCAAATGCAATTTTGTTGATAAAATCACATGATTACATTTGCACGTTCTGAATCGTATGTATTTATTGTTGATCAAATTGAGTTTTTTTAATCAGCAAAAACAGGGTAAATATTTCTGTGTTAAGTTTTGCAAATGGTGCTAGAAAGAATAAAAACTGTATCATGATGCATAAACTCGATTCTTTGTTATCTGATTTATTATTCTGATTTTTTGTACTGATTACTAACATTTGGTTATAAGGTTCTAAGATTGAAAGATAATTTTTTCTGTGATATGAAATTCAAAAAAATGTTTCTCAAAATAATTTGAAAGAAAAGTTTATACAATGTATCATACTGAATGGGGATGGGTGGAGCTTCTGCCATGTTAACTTAATAAATGCTTTTTTCCCCACATTCTGATACAATGTAATTGTTAATTGGACTTCTTGTTTTTGAAAATTTATTTCTGAATCTTGTATATTCATTACAATTTGAGGTGGGTATAAACATTTATTAGTTATAAAAATTAATTTTGTGTTGCCTACTGATATTAGTTATATTTTATAATGGATATTTATTGTTTTCTATATAATATGCATTGTTGCCCACTTGAGTTCAATAATTTTGTGGATTTATTTGTTATTTATTATAAATATAATTGTATATATTTATTGCAGTATTATAATTTATAAATTGTCTATATAGATGTCATTCTTTAAAAAATATTTAATAGCATTTTAGAGAATATGTGTATCTTATTCTATAAATTGTTATGTGTGAAATTAATTAAACAATTTATTAGGGCTGTAGAATTGATAATTTGTAAAAAAAAAGAAACAGGCTACAAAATGATTTCTATTCTGAAATGTAAATATAAAATGTACAAGTGCTTAAAAAGGCTGAAAAGAAGTTTTAAAATTGATTTGAAGCTATTAATAACTGCAAAAAAAATTCTTTAAAATTAACAGACAAAAGTAATTTTTTTTATGTATCTTTTTACTAATAGAAATGGAGACAGAAATGATGAAATACAATTAGGGTTAGGCAGCAAATTTTAATGAGATGAAATAAAATGACTTTGTCATAAACTTGCTGAAAATAATTTTAAGTTTGTGTTTTTGTTTTTTAGTTTTGACAAACATAACTGTCTCTGGTGCTACAACATACTTAATTTTTAGTAAAAAAAAATTGTCTGTATAAGTGTTAGTATTGTTTCAAATTCACTTGTATGTTTTCACAAATAAATAGTACACACTTTGAAAGTTTTTACTGTACCCTGATTGCCAGAATATTTTAAAAGCTTATGACAGAAATACTTACAGGAAAAACCCTTTGATTTAAATTCTATTTCATATAATGATTATCCTTTGTTATATTATTTATGTTGCACATTTTGAAATACTTGTTCAAATAATTTCGACATCCAAATATTTTTTTAAATAAAATATATTTAGTGCAACAATTTTAATTCTAAGTAATTTGTTATTCAATTTTTAAGCCAAACTATGCAATTTAGTAATTTCTGAAACTATAAAGAATATTTTATAATAATACATGGTTTTTGCATGTTATGTAATTAATAAAAAAAGTATTGATAAAACTTAAGTGTTTGTTTGTAGTTAAGTCTTGTATGAAAGTGTGTATGCAAATATTCATTCCCTTTTAAAGCTCTTAAATCTGTGATCTTTTCTGCAATGCAAGTAATGTTACTGTGTGAGTGCTTTGCAGCTTTTTATACACTATTGTATAACTTTAATTTGGTAGGTTATTGTGTTCATATTTTCTTTTGTATGTGTTTCTCAACTGTTATTTTACAGACCCAAATAAAAGGTTCTTTTTGTAAAGTTGTTAAGACTGCTGCTTTATTGTTGTTTACCATATTAAGGGGGGGGGGGGGTGGGCTTAATCCAGTTATACTATTATAGTTAATATAGGGGGAAACCGGGGCTAGTTTTCCATGATTTTTTCCGTTTGATTATATAGTATTTACTTTTATTTTATAGAAAAAAAATGACATTGTTGCCTTTTTTACACCTTTAGCTATAAACTAGTATCCCTGTATCCATACTTTCACAGAAAGTAACTACAGTTTTTAGCAATAAGTGGTTAAATGCAAGCATGTTGAACTGGAAAATGTGCTCGGTATACAGGGTACATTTTCGCAACCTGCTAAATATGCATGGGGGAAATTTTCTTATACGATTTAACCAACTATTCTTAAAATGATTCAATGCATGTAATAAAACTTTTTTATTCACTTATGCTCATTATATTGTAAACTAAAACTACCTGAGAAGAATATTCCCTGATAATAGATAAATATTACAAAAGATCTCAGTTTATTTAAACCAATACTTTAATTTAATAAATTTGAATAAAGGTCATTTTCATTTGAAGGATCGTTAGTTTGGTGGTTGTTACCTAAGGTTGTTCGAAGGCATGGCTAAAATATACAAAAAAAGGTAGATATAACTCACACAAAAGTTTGATAGGTTTGCTTTCTACTTTTTGTAGCCAGCCACTTTATCCATATTTTTGGCAACATGACACATTACTTTTTTTGGTAAAATCATTCACGATGTATGGGAACATTTTTCCCTGAGTTGCATATATTGCTTCAAAAGTATAAGAGTGTCTGTCAACTTTCATTTTATTACTATATGGACTATTTTTAATCTAAAACAACGCATTTTGGTACATTTATAACTTCTTTATAAGGTTATATTGCTTGATAAGATAGTACAAAGGTTATATTTTGGCATAGTAAGCTTAGTTTACAAAGGGTCGAGGTATGTTCTTCTACGAGAAATTGTTGGTATACGTGGCCGTCGCTATTTCTTGACTTAAATAGTACCTTGACGAGAAGCGGCTTAAGTTATTTTTAAAAGAAATACTTAGTTAAATAAATAAAGAACCACAAAGAATGACAAGCACCGGTTAAACAGTAAGTTTAATAAGAGTATGTTTAATTTAAATTTTAGCATAAAGATGAAAAGATACTCAATATGTTGAACAAAAATACAAAAACACCTCTAACGACAATAAGACAAAACCAACGGAACAAAGATTTTTGCGGGTGATATATGATGTGTTGCTTCATTAAACAAGTTCTCAGTTGGCGCCCCCTAACGGCTCATTTCCAATATAATGCCCGGTGGAAAACTTACCCCATGGGAAAACTAGCACCGGTCTCCGCTACTTTATCAAATAAAAAAAAAGTTAAAAAAAAATTGAAATTTCAATTAGGGATTCTTACACTAACAAATTAGCAGATTGGAAATTTATTGGGAATATATATTTGAGAAAAGGTTGAATATAAAGTTGCTCATTAAAAGCAGTTTTTAAATTTCAATGACTATGTTATGTTGCATTAATGATGAGTTGTTTTTCATAAAAATCTAAAGTAGATTTTCTCTATATAAATATTATTTTAAGTTGACTTTTTTTTAAAACTTGATATTTGGATGTTGAAGTTGAAATTTCAATTGGAAATAATAAGTTATCTTTAAAATATATTTAATTTTTACTTTTTAATTGCTATTTTTTTGTAAGATACTTTAAAAGTGAAATAAAAAAAGCAATTTTCAAACTCATCTAAAAAAGTTTCTGCGTTAGAAAAACTTTTTTTTACAACTCAAACTATTCCAGCAAACATTTCCAACTTTAAATATTAAATTTTGTAAGAAATGGCAGAAGTTTTTTTTATTGGCATATTATAAACGTAACTACATAACAAGCATTCTTAACTTTGAAAAATATTTGAAATCAATTCGGCAATGAACTTAAAAAAGTTCCATTTGAAAAAAACAGTAGCGATTAAAGATAATGGCGCATCGTTTTTGGAGAAAGGAAGTAACTAAACAAGTTTATTATAAATTTATAAAATCCTATTTGAAAAGCTCAACTTATTAAATATTTAGTTGCCTCTTTTATTCCAATTCGAACTATGAAATTGTCTGCCTAAAAAAAAGCCCTGAAAAATTGGAGCCGGAGCTGAATTTTACAACCATTTGCTGTTCACAACTTTTAGGTAAATCAACTTTTCTTAATAATAGTATGCCTTTCATCTTTTTCTTATACTTTGTCAAATCATTTAAGGGGACTCAGTACCACATCAACTTTTTTTTATTTATAGCTTTTTGATTAAAAATTCCTTGGTTTGTTATGTGAAGTAACACATAAAAGCAATTTATTAAAAAAAACTTCGAATATTTGTAAAGTTCTTTTTTTAATTTAACTTTTTTTCTTAAACAATTAATTTTTTTTAAAAATGCTAACACTTTTTTAAATACCAATATTTTATCATAAAACTCTTTCCCCAGATACTTTAAACCATGATACATAAAAACTAGCTTCCAAATTTGATGCATCACATGTAATTTCTTTGTAAAAAATAATTGTTTGAAAAAGCACTGAAAAGTTTCTAAAAATGAGGATGTTCCCACTTTAACATATTTTTAAAAAATAACTATAACTCAAAACTTTAATTGGAAATCTAGTTTTTAATAAACACATATATTTTAAACTACTCACAAAAAAGTAAATTACTGAATAAATAATTCAAAAAGTTTTAGCGTTTCGAAAATCTTAACATCTAAGAAAACTGAACCCTGAGAAAAATGCATTTAAAGTTTCCGTTACCGTAAATACAAACTATAAAATTATATACAGCCATATAACTCAAATATAATTTTCATACATCTATTTAAAAATTGAATTAGTACAAATTTAACTATATTGCTTAAAAGAAAACATAAAACTTGATTAAAATGGCAAAAGCTATTACGTAGTTTTTATATAAATTTCATTTAATATTGGACAATTTATTCAGCATTCTTTCCATATTGACATAAATTATTTTAAATAAAATGAAAAATGAATAATTAAAAATAGAAATAAATTAATAAGTAGATACCCCCCCCCCCCCCCTGCCCGAATAATTATCTCGAAATCGCAAAAAAGCTGAATAATCTCCTGAAATCGTCTATAAACACGTTTATTGGGTAATTTAATCGTTTCCGGCTGTCTAGTTCTAGCCTCCTTAAAAATGTCTGTTGAAATAAAAATAAAGCATTCAAATGAAATGTTTTGTGAGGTCATTTAACAAGCGCCAGCAGACTCTCAAAGAAAATGGGGCTAAACTTGATGATTTCATTTTTGTTTTCAGTACTACCATCTCACATAAAAATGCAAATAACTTCTTAAAAAAAGCAGTGACACATTGGAAATTTTGTAAACAAATTTAGGAGATTTCAAAAAATAATTTCAGCCGATAAAAAAAATCGCAAATTTTGCTATTTTTGTGGTACTGAATCCCCTTAAAAGTCTCGTGAATTTTCCATAAAAAAACATTTATGAACAATTTAAATTGCAAGATCTTTAATCAAATATTTTTTTTTTTAACTCTGTGAATATTTTAAAGCCCTCGTAGAGTTATAGTGCAACGTTAATTCGAATAAATCTCTAAACATTCTAGGGTCCTGGCGTGGCGTGGTGGATAAAATGTCATTTCCCGGAGGATGCCTTTGCAGGTTCTGTCCTCAGCTGAACCAGCCTATAAACGGATGGTGTTGAATAAAATAAAAATAATAAATTCCTACCAATAAATAACGCCGTATATAAGGGATTAGTGCAATCAATTCTGTCACGTTCTAAAGTCCTGACCAAACTGTCGAACTCGTCACTTGACAAATTCAAATATTTTGAAAATACGCAAAAAAGCATCTAATTAGTCCAACACATATATATTTTTTAACTTTAAAATCTAATTTTACTTTGTTTATGTAATCCAAAACAATTTTACCTTTTGGCACCATTCGATTTACTTACTAATTAGAATAGAGATAAAATTATATATTAAAACGGGTGTGTTTAGGCTCTATAAATTGATTAAATCAGATTCAAAGTGATTTTTCCAATATTCGGCGAAGGGTGTACATTTAGTTTTCAATAAAAAATACTTCTTTATTTAATAGGAAATTATAAAAATCCGAACCTAAAAGCTTCATGCTGCTCCCCTTATTTTATTCATCCATTCAACATGCATAAGTACATTTTTTTTTATTTAAAACTTTTTCTTTATAAATAGTTCTTCTCTTCCATTTTAAACATATATAAAGAAATTAGTTAAAATATATTCTTTTTTCGGAATAATCCGATTGTCCAAATTTTTGACTTTCCAAATATGGTCCGGTCCTAATTGATTCAAGTAATTGAAGTTCTACTTCTACTGTGTACTTAGAATTTTTAAGCTAAAAATGTGGACAGAGTAAAACCAAAATTGTTGTAAAGCTAATCGATGCTCTTTCACCAATTTTTTGTCATTTGTGACCATGCATTTACTAGAACAAAACATGATGTCAATCCTTTCAGCATTTTCTTTTACTTCATTTATGCACGGTCACGAAATATCCGCTTTACTCGAGAAAATCAGATAATAAATGTTTAAGGTCAATAAGAAAACTTAGTTGCACAACATGAAAGCTTAGGTGCACAAATGAATAGCTAAATGATAAAAGTTGTTAAAACCCCCAGAAAGATTTCCGTATAAGCTTATTCTTTTAATAAAATCTCAAAATAAAGTTACTAGTAGGAAATTCTCGACTGGATTTGACCCCATTTTACATTTAAAGTTTAATATAATCTATATTTTCTTCAAAAAATGATTCGATGATTTAAAGAATGGTGATTTTGTTTCAGCCAAACGTATTAACACTACCAGAGCGCCATCTTTAAATTAATTAACACTTGTAAGTCCAACCAGAGTGTTGCGCTTAAATGTGCGAGTAGGCAGGTGAAGCTTTTGACTTGTGAATCTGCCAAGCGTTCTCATTCCTTGGCGCCCGGCTCAGTGCCAGATTCAGGTATTCCAAGTGCCGTTCTTTACACAAGTTCTGGATCCAAGATGTGAAAGCAAAACTCGTGATAAAACCATGAAAAAACCCGAAAAACCGAATTTTAAAAAGTTAGTTTTGACTAGACTTAGCCTTTAGGGTGGATTTTCAAGTTTAAGTGTCAGAAAGCTTGTCCTTCTGTGGTACTAGTGACTGTGTGACTTTGATTTTTCAGTGTCAAGACTTAAGGAGTTATGAAAATAAACAGTATGAAGAAAGAAAATGTGCTACAATGTTTATAGAAAAGTTTTTAAGTGTAGCTAGAAGAAAGTGAGACTTCTCGAATATTTTGTATATAAATTGAAAGTAAGAAATATCTATTAGACTTTCACTTACTCTTTAGAAATGGAATTGCTACACGCCGGAATTATATTTTCTTTAGTTTATTTTCAATTCACATCCACTTCAGGTAAGAAAAACTTTTTTTATTTGTTATGTTTGACATTAAATCATGATCATAGGTATTAAAATTATTTGTATATTATTTTAACTTCTTTATTTTTGCACTCTCTTAAAACATATTTTATATTCCATTTAATATAACAAACACTATTGGGATAAGGGTTAATAAGTAATTCTAATTATTAATTTAATTAATTTTTTTAGAAGTATTTTCTTGATTAAAATTTAACTATTTTAATTGTATTCTTTAAACAAAGCATTTATTCTTTAATTTATTCGTTTAATAGAAATTTAGATAAGTTTCCTTTTGGTTTTTCTTGGCAATTTACATCCCCTACTTTCTTTTAAAACATTTGAAAAATAATGGAAGCATCTGTTATTAAAAAGTTTCTTAAATAATAGCATATATTTCATAATAATTGCATATAAAACAATTATTTTTTTGTATAATTTTTAATAGTCAAAATTTTTTCTGCAACAAAATATTAAATGTTTAAATCGCAAATTAAATAAAAGAATTAATCTTTTTATTTATTTTTTTAATTCATTCTTTTAGATAAATAATGTAACTTTTGTCTGGCAGAGCAAGTAGTAATTGGTTATTTTTTTTATATAAAAATTTGCCCTTAATTTATTTGTGCATAAATAAAAAAATTAGTTTATTAGCCCTTTATAAAGAGCCTTATTAGCCCTTTATAATGAGCTTATAAAGCCCTTTAAGAACGGCTGCGAAAAATATTTGATGTACCGTAGACTTTTATATGAAGGATATATTTATAAATATATTATAAAAATGATATAAATAAAATTTTATTTTCTGATTATTCATCCTGCGTAAAAAGTATTGAAAATTCAAATCGTGCTCAAATTCACAAATTAGTCAAACCCTTTCAATACACACATCATTTGTGGTTTTCAGATGTCCTGGAATGTAAAATACACTGAAACTGATCGTCTTAGAAATAAATTAACAACTAATTATTTAAGAAAGGATATATAGGTAACCTTAGAACTAACATTTATTTTTTCTAAAAATTTACCCCAAAAATACGGTAGGCTAGTTCGTACGTATCCGTACAGTTAGTCACGCATATCGTGAAAACAAATTTGCAATTGATTTATAATAATCGAATAAAAAATTATAACTGTAAATATTATATAAATTATAAACGTACCAAATTAATTTACTTCCTTACATAAATATTTTTGATTGATTAGTTATAGAAAACGTTTTTAAAAAAATATGTTAAAGGATCTTCATTTAATTTTAATTGTAGATAAATTAAACTATTTATAAATAATCCATTAATTATTATTATTTTTACTTTGGAAGTTAATTTTTTTTCAATTACATTCATTTACTTTTTTAAACAAATAGAAACAAACATGCAAGGAATAGAAGATAGTACTATCGAAAAACTTAGTCCCTGAATACATATAGTGATGTCTCTTTGGCAGGATTCCAGTTCCTAGGGGGTTCACTTTGGTGGAGAGCAAAAATAAACTCTAAATTTATCTTAAATCACAAGTAGGCTCACCGGAATGTCTTGTCTGCAGTTAAACTTGATTGCGATAAAAATTGCTTGCACCCATGGATAAAAGCGTGACTACAGAAATTTAAAGAGTATTGACTCTTTGAATTGATATTTTATTTAATTAACCAGGCATTAAATTAAACACATTACTTTTTCTAAAGGTGATGATTTTCATGATTGTCTAATATTATAATTAAGTTATTCACGCTATTTCTGATTATTACCAAATATCATATCAGAATATTTGATTAGGTATTTTTGATTTAAAACAAATTTCAAATTTTTTTGTGGGGTTTACTAAATTTAAAGAGTACGATGCAGTATAAGAGTGAAGGTTACATGTTGTTGACGTCAAGATTACAACAAAGTAATTCGAAATTAATGTTTAACAACGTTACTACTATTACTGCTACTGTTAATATAAACACTCTGTTATATACTTCTGGCGAGGCAAAATGGAAACAAAATTGACAAGTTTCATACACATTTTTTGTAACGTTTTTAAAATTAACGAGTCCTTTCTACACGGATGGTTTTGATACTAACCACTGCATAATAACTCATTAAGGAATTTGTAGTTCACCTGTTACCAAATTTTTTATACTATTGTTATTATTACCATTCTTTTTTACCAACAAAACAACATTCATTTTTTATTATAAGGAAATATCTTTTATGTATTTAGTTTTTTAAGTTATACATGAATAAACATATTATTAAAATATAGTTAAAGGTAATTGTGTACTTGTTTGAATGTATATTGATAAAAATGAAAGGATATTCATAATATTGTTATTACATAGTTGTTACATTATCATTTATTGGTGGATAAATTCATCTTATTTCCCTTTTGGATACCTGAAATCGTACAGATATGCATAAAAATTAAATAAATTCAGGACTCTTACCTTTTTTGGTGTTAAGGCCACCTGAAACGTAGTTGTTCAATTCATTTGGTGAAAATATGATGAAGTCCAAAAGCTATTGAACTGAACTGCACAATTGTGAATCCCCCCCTTTTTTATTAATAGGGTCAGGTGGGGCAAAATAGGTAAAAAAAACCAGCATATTTTGCATTCGCACCTACAAAGTAATAAAAATATCAATTCAATTGGTGTAAAAAATATTATTTAAGATATGCAAATGAACTTTTATTATAACATTTAAAGTGAAATTTCTCTGAAAAAAAAGTTTTTGATATTCACAAATGTGTTTTAAACAGGGATGTTAATGGACCTAGTTTAGCCCATGGTGTGGGGTAAAATATAAGTCATGCTTTAAAAACAACTTCAATTGCACAATTTATTAAATTAATTGTTTACATTATTTAGAGAGCAATCAGGTAGCATATCTAAAACTTCACAAAAAATAATACAGTCCCCTGGGGGTAATTTCTGGGTCAAGAAGGACTTTTACGATCTGAGTAGCATCTACTTCAGAAATATCATCTTTTTTAGAAAAAATGAAAAAGGAACTTTCTTTTTCTCTTAAAAATATTGCTGTGTATAAGTCTTTTTCAATTTGTGAAAGAATACCAAGAAATAACTTCTTGGTTTATCCCCAAAAATCGACCTGGACCCACTTTCTTATTTGCACTGAATTGAAATTGTCAGAACTATCTTAGCTCAATGGGGGTAGTTTTTTCACATGTAATGGTTTCATATCTTCTCTGTTTCCCTACAGACATTTTTTGCAGATTTTTCCCCATTCTTACATTTTCGATAAGTAGTCTATTTAAAGAAATAGAAGTAGTAGTTAAAATTTTCTCCCATTTCTTGCTGTATAAGTTTTCTCTCTTTTCTTGCATTATACATGGCTATACTCGCCGCCAACCAAATTAGAACACGTTAGGGATGGCAGTTTTTCAGAAAAACCGGTTTTTCAAATACCGGTTCCATCCCTAAAGTGTAACAAATAAGGGTGGCCAGAACAATACAAGCAATTACTAGCTTGGAGAATACAAAATATGACCTATTTTACCCCACTCAGTGCTTTTTGCTCCAAAAATTTAGTTATTCCTTTCTTTTACTTTGAAATTTTCTGAATTTATTCTCGAACAGCATCGGTACACAATAAGATAAAAATTTAATATACACGTACTTCTAACTTTTCTTAAAACAAAAGTTTTCTACAGCCAGATTTTAAAGTTTCCCAAATGAAAACATATAAATGGCAAAAAAATTGTAACTGCACAGTACAATTTACAGTTAGTTTTGCATATAAAATGATGAACAGTATCAATAAAATATAAAACTGGCATCAAGAGGTTAAAGAATTATCTCATTTGTTTTTAAGAATTTTTTTTTAAACTGACCTAAATTACCCCGTGACTTATTTTACCCCACCTGACCCTACTCATAAAGTAATATCGAAGAAAAAAAGTATTAAACTTGAAAATAAGCTATTGTTAGTCCTGACTTAGCAATTTCCCTCATATTTTTTTTCAGTGTTGCTATATTACGAAGTAAAACTAAAACAAAGTTTTTCCAGTACATTAGGTTAATAATTAAATTGATGTTTTATTTCATATTATTCCTATACAAAAAAAACCTACAATATATTTTACTATTAAGCGATTAGTTTATTCTCTAACCATATAAAATAAGGTAAAATGATGTTTCCTTCAACATTTAATGCCATATACCAGTTATTTTTATGAGACATTCTGTAATTCAAAAATATTTTACACTCCCTCGAATACAAAATATTATTTGAGGTAAAAACTTAACATAATGATATTATTATTATAGAGATAACTTATACATAATGATATTATTATTATAGAGATTAACTTATACATAATGATATTATTATTATAGAGATTAACTTATACATAATGATATTATTATTATAGAGATTAACTTATACATAATGATATTATTATTATAGAGATTAACTTATACATAATGATATTATTATTATAGAGATTAACTTATACATAATGATATTAAGTTAGAATTAATTTCTCATTATTACCTGAAGATGTCTCGTCATTATACGACTTAAATGCGAGTAACTATGCTGCTCTTTTTTTCAACAATATGATTAAGCTGTACATGGTTACAACGTATTAAACTAATGCAAGAAATGAAATAAACGGATAGAATACCACAGCAGCGAAATTATTTAAAAATAAATGTAACATAATTCAACCATTCATTGGTTAAGTGTGCGGAAAGTTTGATTTTTATCTAGAAGTTAATTTAACATACTCATTTATTTAAATAAATACTTATCAAAACTAATCAATATAATTTGTATTTGAATCTATTATAAGTACAATTTAATTTATACAACATTTTTAAATGTTTGGATAACAATAGTTTATTAATAATTTTTACATTTTAGAATTGAATAGTGCTAAGAATTAGAAATGTTAAGTTAAAAAAATAGATTTGAAAAAAAGTTTATTGCATTTTCAATTTATTAAAAACTTATTAAAAAGTTATAATTTATATTTTCATTTATTCTTTAGCAGCGTTTGAAGCAAAATGTGGTTTTCCTGGTAGTCCCGCCTCTGGCTTTTTAAGGCCAGAAAGCTCTGCATATGAAGAAGGCGATGTAGTGTCATATTCATGTGTAGTAGGATATATACTTGTAGGATCTCCAATAAGTAGATGTACCGATGATGGTTCATGGACAGAGGATGTACCAATATGTGGTGGGTTCTTTAACTTTTGATGTTTACTGATATTTTTTATAAAACTTTTTTAACCGTATTATTTGCCATATTTTTTTTATCGATAAGATAATTTTCAACAAAAAATTTGATATCTGCATATTATATAAAGTACCATGGTAAAAAGCCATTAAAATTATTTACGTTCCTGTTTAAATTTTAGTGATGGCAAATGTTTAATTTAAATGTTAATAAAAATTTATATAAATTTTTATATTATATTTTTATATTACGAAAGCATTACACATTTTTTGATTATGTGCCATTGAACTATAGTTAAACTGATAGTTTCCTTGCACAGAAGCCACGACCATGGACGGAGCTATAAAACGCGCGGAGCAATCAGATAAAGACAAAATAAAACGGATGAAATTTTCTCTTCATCTGATTGCTCCGCGCGTTTTATAGCTCCGCCATGGTCGTGGCTCTGTGCAGACTAGAGTTAACAAGTCAATGGCATATCAAAAAAGGTAATGCTTCGAATATAAATTATATAAAAGTATATAGTTTAAACTATTTTAAACTATAGATATATTTGTTTTTAATGTTTAGATGACAGTATGACTACTCTTGGGGCTGCTTTTTCCACCCCAACAGTTCCTGGTCATTCTGCAGAATTAGCTATCGATAGAAATAAAGACACGTGCGCATATTTAAAGCCAAAGAAGCCAAGGTGGTGGAGAATCAATTTAGAAGAAGAACACAAAGTACTTTCAGTTGCTATCACAATGAATCCTGCGGGTAATTTTACATACTGCTGAATATAAGAAGTTGGGGTAATTTTACATGCATGCGGAATATAAGAAGTTGGGATAAAAACAGAACTTGCGCAACATTATTAACCTCTTCACTCCTGAAACAAATTAACAAATCTTTAACATACAAATTACAACATTTTCACCAACAATTAAGGCGAAGGTACCCAAAAGTTGGTCAAATATCAATTTCAGTTTCTTAATTCACAATACTTTGAACATTACTGAAGTTTCATAGATATTTGTAAAAAGTTATTAACTATTTCTGGAGTCATTCCTTAAGTTAATAGTATTCGTCTGCTCAACTTTTTTCTGTCGTTTCATTAGTTTAATAATCTAAGCTTTTTGCTAATTAGTTATAATTTGAATTTAAATGTGCTATTCACAATCATTAACTAAATAGTATAGTTTTTGTTGAATCAATAATTAATTTTTTTATTCTCCTTCTTTAACGAGCTCACATTTACATCACATTCTTGACAATAGTACTAACACTTCTGTGCGGTTTCTTATTGAAAAGGTAACTTAAAGTTCAAATTCTGACTTTAAATATAATGAAACTTGTAAATATTGTTTAGCTGAAATATATTAGTGAAATTAAATCCCTTATTACAATTTGTTATTTTCCTGAAAAGTTTGGGACTATCTAACAAACATTTATACATTTAAAAATATGTTTTGCAAGTAATTTTGACAAAAAAATAATAATGCTTGTTGAGAGGCACGGCAAGTTCTTTCACTTAAAACAAGAGTGAATTACTTTAGAGAAGATTTCGGAGCTGATTAAACTCACAACTTTTTTAAAGTTGCGTGTTTCTTTTATTTCTTTACCATCCGAAAGATGAAACACTAAAAATTGCACGGAAAGAATACTCACAGATTCTTTAATAATAGCTTTTTTTAATGCAAATGCTTACGAAATTTGAGTGTAAAACTTGTTTTTTTTAGAAACCACGATATTCCTGATCTCTCTACTAAGTCTATGTTAATTATATCTTATTCAACTTGTTTAATGCAAAGTCTTATAAATTACGTAAATCTTTTCATGCACACCTCGAATTCTGATCCTCTACACGTCATTTTATACTTATAAAACCAGATCGTATTTTGAATATTCTAGTTTTTATTTGAGAAAAGTTAGTTTTAAGTAAAACTTTAAAACTATGTTGTGAAGCGAATTCTACAAAGGTCTACGAATGTGTACCTCTAGAGCGAAGAGGTTAAGATTGAAAAATAATTATTCGTCTTCTTTGTAAATTTAAACCGTCGAAATCTTCTAAATAAAAAAATGTCAAAATATTATATACCCCTAAAAAATGCATTTTAGATAAGAATATGACTTGTGCGTTGTTAGTTTATGGGATTTTCTGATTTGTTTTATTTTTACACAACTCAAGTCAAGAGCACGATATAATCAGTTAGTGCTTGAAAAATTCATATTTGTCAAATGAAATGCCGAATTTTTTTTTTTACTTTCATAAATTTGTCCCTAATATTGATGTTATTGGATTCTTTTTTTTGTTGTCAAAAATGAAGTAGCACAAAATGTCCATTCAAACCCAGACCTGATCAAAAAAGTTTTTTTTTATTAACAAAATGTTTTATTGCATAGCCCAAACTTATATTTTGATAGAATTTTCACATTCAATCATTTTTAAATTGCTATTTGTTCTGAATTTCGAAAAAAAATGTAAGTCCATTTATGTATTTCAGTTTCTAATACGCAATTTTGTAACTGCAATAATAAAACAAATTAATATGACATATAGTTATTATATTTATAATGCGAATATAAATTTCTGTATAATAATATATTCAAGATTTAATATTTCACGTTGCATTACATTTCGGTAAAAATTAAAATGAAGCAAATTATAGAGAAGAAATGTAAACTAATTAAAGGCGTTTATCATCATAATAAATACTTATGTAAACATTCAATTAATATTTATTTACAGTTTTTAATCAATTTAAAGTATTGTAACTATATAAGATATCTTTGTAATAAATAAATGTAAATATAATTTTTAATTAACTACCATTGTGGAATAAAATGTACTTTTTTATTTCAGACAAATATGTAAAATTTACAGTGTTTATAATAAAAACGGAGGGTACGAGTTCTGCCTACAAAAGGTGTGCCACCTTCAGTGGAAAATTTGGTATGAGAAAGTCTTTGAATTAAAAAAAATCACTACAAATTTATATATTTGAAATGTTCAAATGTTTTGAACGTTGAAGTGTTTTTCTTTTTCCTACAAAAGATGCGCCACCTTCAGTGGAAAATTTGGTAGGAAAAAGGCTTTGAAAAAAAAATTAAAAAAAAAATCACTAAAAATTTATATTTTTGAAATGTTATCAAATTTAGTATGGTATTAATATGAAACCAAATTATTATTACTCCATAGACTCCCCAAAAAATGAGTACTTTTAGACAAACTTTAGACTAAAAAAAATTAAAAATACATTTTAAGTTGGTTAATTCACTAACTATGATCATACTTATTATGGAGGATTGCATAAATATTGCAATTGATCAAAAAGCATTTTAATATTTTCGTAGTTAATCCTAAAAAGGGCATAGAAAGTAAATTAACTGATATTAAATTTATATTGAACATAACATACATTATTTGCGGTATTTTTCGCTACTAATATTAGTATTAGTAGCAGTTTAAATATGATTTGCAGAAGAAAAACTAAAAAATTAAAGAGCTATTAGTTTTTATTTTTGATTTATTTAATTTGCAATAATTTATGTCTCCTGTAACAACTAAGGTGTAAGCTTTCGTATTAATTAAGACGTAGTTTAAACAAAATAGGTAATACTACGTGAGTTTCATGATAATTCGTAACACAAGTATACCTCAGTTTTTTTTTTAAAATAAAAATGTCGATATTTTTTAATTTTATAATTTTTTGACACCTAAATTTTTACTTTTGCTTTTATCCTCACGCTATTTCAGAAAAAAAATATCTGATTTACAATACGTTTGTTTAAAGCAATGTGTTTCCCTTTTATATTTTTCAATAGGAACTCAAACTATTGTTCTGGCTTGTGCAGAAGGCAGAGGCATTGAGGGCCAAAAAGTTCATATAGAGGATCATCATCAAACAGAAGGATTTTTCGAACTTTGTGAAGTTGAAGTTCAAGTGGAAAAAGGTCAGAGTAGTACATAAGAGTACGAATACAAATTAATAATAAATTTAATATTTATTTATTAGGTGAGACAGAGGCTCCATGTTTTTTTTAACTGTATATTTTTTTTTACTTTTATATTTATTTTGAAGAAAACAAGACATTATTACATTCTTCATACTTTTATCTACAAACTAGCATTACTACTTTCTCAAAAAATAAATATGATTTTTAACAGCAAAGGCTTAAAGGCAAGCATGTTGAGCTGGAAAACGTATCCCGTTATACGGGGTACATTTTCCCGGTCTTGTTTGTATTTAAATTAATTTATTTAAAAAAATAAAATGATAAAAATATTCTATTGCGACTTCTTAAAATTATAAAATGCTTTGAAAAAAAAAACAGCTTTTCACTTTGGATATCATTAACGGTCATCGGCTCACTAAAGCGAAACAAAATACTTAAGACCCCAAGCGAATTATACATGAATACTACTATAAGTCAAATCAAAGAAAAAACATTTTCTTTGAAATAGTAGTTAAAAAACGAAGTCTTCGTCTTTAAATTTCTTTCTAAAACGAATATAAGGAATCGAAGTTAACCTACTTATACTTATTTCTTGTTAAAACTTTAACTTGCCTTATAATTTTGGAAGAAATATTTTATGACATCTTACATCCTTTTTTTCATACATGCATTTATTCTCGACAAAGTTTTTAAAACTCTAAGACATTTTCATAGTCTTGAAACACATTAAAAAAAAACAAGAATCCTTAACCGGCACTCATATGAATTACCATAATCATTTATTTTTCAGATTCGGGTTACGATTGCGGGATACCTAGCCGCAACTTAAATTCCAATTCAAGTAAACCCATGAACAATATGGTAGAGTACGAATGTTTCAGAGGATATCAATTAAAAGGCAGAGATTTCAGAACCTGTGAAAGCACTGGTCAGTGGTCAGGAGATCCACCGACCTGTGAACGTATGTATACTTGAAGACATTTTATAGCGTAATGTTACTGAATTTTATATAATTAAAAATACGTTTATAAGACATCGCATTAGAAATGTTTAAATTTGTTTAATTGTTAAATCACTTTGATAGTTTTTTTAAAATTTTTTTCATAAAATAAGATAATTTTTTGTTACGTGAGGCAAGTGTAAAATGCTTTGAAAATATGCATTCACTTCAGTTTTCCCCCGCACAAGACAACCTTGATTGAAGCAGGTTCTCTTTGAAAATACAGACTTGTATGAATATTTATTTTTTAAAGTAAGCAAACTAATTTTTCAACAATACCTGATTATAGGTAAGGCACGTGACCTGGGCTCAAAAAAATATAATAGCCCACAAAACGGGGGGAGTACGAGATGCCACTGAAATGTCTTTTAAACAAATGGTTTTCTTCTTTACAATTATTCGTAGTACTAGGGTTTAAGAAGTATCACAACTATTACGTTGCAGTGCAACATAGTTGAACATAATGAAGATACAATTATTTGTCAAAGTAATAACAATGCATCTAAGTTGGTGTATTAATAAAAAATTAAACTAAATATATTTCTCTCTCTCTATGAAAATATCTTGTAATTTATATTGTATCCCAATGTCTTCGAGCTTAAATATGGAACAATTTTGTTCATAATAGGGGTTTATGTTAAAATTGGGGTCCCACTACACTGTAAAAAATTTGTCAGAATGTAGCACCCGTGCTGTAATTTTCAAGTACATGTGACTCAGACACTGCCCTTTTTTGATAATTCAAAAGATGAACACTGACTTAGGTTACGGAGTCTGCGCAAGCCAAGAAATTACAGCAAATTTCTGTAAAATTGTGGTTTATAACACCAGTTGCAATTAAATACATCATAATGAATTGTGAGTGTGCTCCAAATGTGCTGCAGTTTTACAGAAATTATTTAAAGTGCAGTGGTTATGCCCCTATATTGTAAGTCTGGCCTTACTGTTGCATATATTAAGGCATTACAAAGTCACTTTTACGTACAGTGCAAAATTATATGCACATAGATCATTTCATTATTTCCCCCCTGTATTTAAAACATAGATTTCGAAATGTTAAACTACTTAATATAATTTAAAAAACTGATTATCTTTTCAGCCATTGTCTGTGACGATTTAGAGCCCATTGAGAACGGGTTCTATAGTCTTTCCCACACCAAGGACGGCCCACCATTAGAAGGGACAGATGTCATCTATAAATGTGATGAGGGGTATAAGCTTGAAGGGCCTTTCATGCGAAATTGCCTAAGGGATGGATCGTGGAGTAAGGACACACCTGAATGCAAAGGTAAAAGATTTCATTCTGTATTTTCTTAAGTACATTTGTAATTCATTATCTTTAGATGCATATCACTACGCAAAGTTGAAAACTTTAGGCATATAATCTTTTCTAAAAGTATCTGTACGACAAATTATTGTTAAGGGCGAATGAGCCCGAATGGCCTCGGGTTTCCTAACCAAAGTGTCTCTGTGTTAATATAAGGAAAAAAAACCTTTTAAGCCACATGTCTCCGGCTGTATTGAATATTTTTACAAACGGTTTATTATAACCGTTTGTAAAAATTTAACGGTGAAATACCCAATAAAAAGGGAGAAAAATGAATTTTAAAATTAGGGCGAAAAATTAAGCCCGAAAAGCTTGACCGGACCCGCTTGAAAAGACCCGCTTTGTGGCTGTCACGTGGTATCTATGACGTCACTAGTAACTATAAGCAAACTTTGAAACACCATAGGGCCGTAGTGAGCCTAGTGGTCAGTGTCTCGGTCTCGGGATCGGAAGGTCCGGCGATCGAGTCCCGGTACCACTGAAGACCTACCGAGTATATGCGGAGTACGTGCTCGTTAAATCTGTTGGGTCCGAAAGTCCTCTAAGTTCCCATACCAAATCAATACCTCTGGGGGTTACAAGCCAATTCTGGGGATCCTCTAGTTGGCCTCTGTCTCTAAAAATTAGATGGATCCACTTATGTGTGTGTGTTGTCTATTGTGTCTGTCTTACTTGACGAAGGTTTATAAGCGGGTCGCTGACCAAGCACACAAACCTGAATATATATGTCTACCAACCAACCAACACCATTTTGGAATCTACTTTTAGCAAATTTGAACTATCCACTTCTGTAAAACCTCCTTCCATTATCTATATAATTCTTATTTTAATAGTATATTAGATTAAATCCAGTTTAATTGCAAGCAAAAAAACATCACATCGGTTTGTTTATATATATACTAGTGACCTCAGCCAAATCGACGCGTTTGTGATCACGCGACGTACCGATGAAAAATAAGCCATTTTAAAATGATTTTTACTAATTATTTAAACATTTATTTTACAAAAAAATATATGCGTTTGTTATTTTTGGGTTCAAACTATAATTAATTTAATATTGGAAGGTATTTTAGCGATACAGTCAAGTACCCTATCAAGCTAACTGGGGTCGTCACTTGTAGGTTTTTACTGAGACATCCTAGACCATAATTTTCTTTTTGTATCTATTGACTGCATCGTCGATAAATGTAGCTGATTTACGGGTCTCTATCATCCCACATTTGGAGACTGGTCGAATACTGTTTTTGATTTTCAATAAATAATTTTACACAAAATATTCGAATCAATTTCAAAAAGTAGGATTATAGAGCCCTGTAGCCTGTAAGTCAGCTACATTTATAAAAATAACCGTTTGTAAAAATTCTCAATACAGTCGGAGAAATAGGGCTTAGAAAATAATTTTTTCCGTTGGATTAACACATAGGCACTTTGGTTTGGAGACCCGCGGTCGATTGGGATCATTCGCCCTTAAATAAACAAGTAGAATAAATTATCTAAAATAAAATAATTAACCAAAACTAGCAGTGCAATTAAATCTCTGACTCATCCCAAGAAGAAAATATACACCGATTTCTCCCATTATAGCACTGGTTTCTAGTATCCTTATATCCTTATATCAGAATTTTATTTCAATAATATGTTGCATTTATTTGAATTATAAAATATTCATAAATTCTTTCCTTATTTTTTTTATGTGACCAGCAATTCGATGTCCACTTCCCGATGGTAAAGAACTTGGTGGAGTCTATCGAATGATTAACGGGACCAATAGCATGGGAAGCATGGCAATGCTGAGATGCCAAGGTGGAAAAATAGATGGGGATAATATTTACATTACTTGCACAGAGGACGAGACATGGACAAAACCGGAAGCTCGATGTGTTATTCGTAAGTACATTTTTAGCCTACTTTTCTTTTTTTTAATTCGAAAGAATTAAAAAAAATGAAAAAGTAGGTATTGACATGCGGTCGATGTCCGTCCGTCCGTCCGTCTGTCTGTCCGTCTGTCCGTACGCCCCTTCCAAAATCGGTTCTATCATTCGGATCTTAAAAATTCTTTTTTTGTTAGAAAGCTATGACCTCAGAGACCCAACTTTCATACTTTTTGTCCGCCTGTCTGTACGTCCGGACGGACATAAATCTACTATCTGTCGGCGAATTTCCCATTGAATTAGCATTGAAATTCAATTTTGAGTCATTTAAATCACTGTTGCCAAATCAACAATGGCATGAGAAACTTTATTTAAAAATATTTGAAGCAAAATAATTTTTTCATGAATCATTTTGGAATGTCGTATATAATGTAGCATAATGTGATTCTTTCATTGTTCATTAATTGTTTACCAAGAAAGCGGCAAGGCATATTTTTTGCATACAATTCTGCTTAGTTTTAATTTACATTTATTTTTTTAATGCAGTTTGGAGTAGTTTCATTATTTTTGTTATTAATAAATATTTAATTATTCTTCAAACTACAAATAAATCGAGCAGACGATAAATAATATTAAGTTATTTTTGAAAGAATATTAAGGAAAATAGTTGATTTTGGCTTTTAGAAGTTTAAATTATAGCTGGATGCCGTGTTTAGCGATTTTTTTTCTAATGTATGTAAATCTAGTGTAGAAACGATTGTTGATGATATTTACTGTTATGAACCTAGTTGTTTCCCGATTACAATTTCAGTAAGTATTTAAGTAACAGGAAAGTAGAGGCTATTTTAGTTCTTTAAGAACTTCTTGTTTGAAGTTCGAACATCGTTAGCATGAACTTAAATATAGCTGTGATGTCATTAGAATGTTTAAATTAACATGCATTTAAATATTTGCATTTAACTAATGATGTATGTTAGAAAAATTGGATAAACGCTATTAAATGTGTCATCATTTCAGAAAAAAACTGCTTTGGAAAACTTGGATGAAACTTGGGCTTGTGAATTGCAAAGCAGTAGTTTTATGAAACTTAAGATTTTATGTTTACACAGTATTAAAGTAGGAGTCGATAAAAATATTTTTATAATTTGGTGCGATATGTTCTTAGGTACACATTTGCGTAAATTTATAGAAAAAAGTATTGTCTGGTATATAGTTACCAAAATATAGCAAAATTGTATTTCAGTGCCTTTTTATACATAATTGGGACTAATTTGTTTTAAAAATTAGTTTTAAAAGTAATTTTTAAAGCATAAAATGCAGTTCATCAAAATAAGGAAATCTAACGAAGTCGTATATTAATTAACTTGCTATCTAAAAATCCAATTATGTAACAGAAATATAAATGTGTAAAAATCAAAATCAATTCAATAATATGTGTCCGGGTTTTTAATTTTATTTTTTTTATTTTCATGTTTAAGCTGCATTAGCCTCATACGGTAGAACTGATTTAGACCATGTGATAGTAAACCAAGGAGGTATGTGAAGTATTTAATTTTATTTAATTTTGTTCTTTTAATTGATAAACTTACTTTATAAAACTCATCACCCTACTTTAGTTGAGATAAATCTCAATGAAAGTTCTGTGAAACTGATTTGTATTAACTTTGTACATATTTAATTAATTTTTTTTAATGGAAATGCCCGTTATATTCCTTTGTTGTAAAAGATCCGATTTAATTTTTTCCCTTTAGTAATATTAAGTTAAGTATACAAAGCTTCTAAATGATTCATATCACGATTTGGTTGGTTAAATTAATTGCTAAAAATGAATTTAAATTAAACGCTAAAATGCTTTGAAACTATCTTTAAAAATTCTTTTGAAAATGCAATGTTTTTTTAAAAAGATAAACTCAATGGAAACTCTTATTGCGAAAATGGTGTGTTTCTGAGACCAAATAGAACTAAGACTGAATTTTTTTTAAATTTTAGCTATCATATTTGGCATGGTGGTCGCAGCTATTATGATTGTTGTAGCCTTAGTAGGCTTATATCTATATGGTCAAAGAAGGTAATATATTTCATATATTTTGGCGTATTGAAATTATTTGAAATATTTAACGCAGATACGTATTTCTGTGTAGAATGCCCTATATATTCCGGCTTGTGTGCTTGATCAGAGGCTTATATAAGCCTTCGTCAGGTAAGACAGACACAGAAAGGATTTTTACTGTCACAGAGAAAAGAAAGTACACCAGGGCAAAGGCGGGAATCGAACCCACACCCGTTACAGCGCGCAGACTGCTAGCGTAATGGTCCAAACCGCTTGGCCATCCGGGTCCCATTTCTGTGTTCATTCAAGTACTTCTAATGGGGACTGTTGAAGTAACTATTTAATTGCGAAGCTTTGTAAATTTGGAAAAAGTTTCAACCAAACTTGGATTTTAGAGACTATTGTTTTGTCTACATTTCAAATGAAACAAATACTACATATTTTTTTGTTATAAACATTAAATTCGTATTTAAAGACTTAAAAACATTTTCAATAAAACTCAAATGGTTGTTTATATATTGACATTTGAGTTTTACAGTACGGAATTTTTTTTATTATAGTTCTCTTGAAAAAGCAAACGTTTCCGAATTTTTCAATTTTACTTTGCTTTTTGAGTAGTTTAGGTTTTCCTAGTACTAGTTAGGTAGAGTAGTTTAGGTTTTCCTAGTACTAGTTAGTTAGAGTAGTTTAGGAGCGCAGTTATAAAATTGTTCAAAAAGTGGACCCTGGGGTTGGTGTATAAAATCCGACAGATACCACTTTGACAAACACGTAGTTGAAAAAATAGTGACGCCATCCAATGAATTTTTTTTGTATCCATATAGACATTTCCAGGGAAGTTATAAGCTTTAGGTGCAATTGTTTCTAAATTTTTGAGGAAGTTTACTGGCATATTCTAGCACATTAATTGTAAAATTAGGCACATTAATTGCCTAGAATTTCAAAGGAACGTTCCGAATTTCTTTTTTTTTACAGTGAGTCTTAAAGAGCATAAAATATAGGATACAATACAAAATAGTTATTCCATAGTTAAATCACGTAATTTATGTCTAATGGCACTTATGTAATCTATATAATCACTGGTGAACCCGTTGGGGAATTACCTAAAAGAAAGACGTGTTTGATTTTTTCAAAAAAAAATTCATGGACATAAAGTAATTTGTGTAATTATGGTTATGGCCTTAAATTTTCGAGAGATAAACATTGCATTTATTTTTAGCCTAGTAATAAATTTGCGACCTTGAAACTATTAAAAAAGAGAAGCAAATTCTTAATTATTTTTTCAATTCTCACAGAAATGGTAACTCACCAGAGCTTCCAGAACGCCTTATTGGACCTGTAGTACCACCTCCTCGGCCCCCTCCAAGATCTAAAGGTGGTTCATTTAAAAATGCTTTTATGGGTTTCATGAATCGAGATGGTTCAGACAAGAATGAAGAATCTTTGAATTCCTGGAAAACACAAAGCCTTCCTACTAAAAACGAGGATAGCGGAATGTACAGTGCAAAAAGAGCGCTTTCTTATCCTGATAAAGATGGTGCTGCCATTATAGAAGCCGAAGTTCTTCCTCATGTAGAAATTGGAAAGAGTGGACGATATTCTAGCGTACCAGAAGAAAATGAAGAGGCTGATCCTGAAAATGTGGTTATTGACATGAAAGGTAATGTTGAAAGTAAAAGTTAAAGAAAATAGGCGTTGAAAAATATAATTTCTAGTATATATCTAAGAATTTCATCACAAACCTATTGATAATTGCTTTATAAAGCAAAAATCACTACTCAATTCTGATTAAAAATCAAATTTAATTATTTTCAATGCATTTATAAATGTTTTTTTTGATTATGTTTGTGTTTGCTAAGGTAAATAAACAATTCTAGTACATTTATCTATAAAATTTTTTGTAAGATTTCCCTATTTATAAAGATTTATTACACACATTCAGATTTTTTTGAATAAGTTTTAAGGTGCGAAGAATCTAGCCAAAACACAAATTAATTTTACATCCTTGAATATATTTCTTAAAAAACTCAAACACGTCTTTCTTTTAGGTAACTCCCCAACGGGCTCCCCAGTAGATTACGCTTCAGTTGATTACGAAAAAAAGAGACAATCCCGTCTTTTGAAAGAACAAGATTCTGTGGAATCCTCTTCCACGGCCGGAGCTAGCCCATTACCAGCAGACGACTCTGAAGCACGATCTCCAACGCCCCCCAAACACGCAACCCCCAGCGAATCTGAGGAAGAAGAGAGCGAAGAAGAAGAATCTCAAGGTCAAACAAAGGCAGAAGAAGAAAGAAAAGCCAAAGAAGAAGAAGAAAGGAAAGCGAAAGAAGAAGAGGAAAGGAAGGCGAAAGAGGAGGAAGAAAGGAAAAAGAAAGAAGAGGAAGAAAGGAAGGCCAAAGAAGAAGAGGAGAAAAAGAAAGTTGAGATTCCTCGAAGAAGAAGACTCCGAGACGAGCCACCAGCGCCACAACCCGAGGAGAGACCTGCCTTACGTCGAGTCAGAAAATTTAATTAAATTCAATGTGCTCTTAATCTTAAAATTCTGAATAAGTTGGAATGATTTTGCCTGATTGTGGAATCATTGTGTTCTACAAAGTCATTGTTCACACAGGGAGTGTAAAATTATACGTTTTTAGAATGAAGAAGGCTGTTTATGTTAAGAACTTATTGAAAGAAAGAAGAAAGTGTATGACATTCCTTATATCACATAAATTAAGGAATATGTGAATAATATGCAAGAAAATTTTCAGTTATAGTTGAAGTATTGAAAAGTAAAAGAGTGTGAACACATATTGTTTGAGGCTACAAGCAATATTATCTAAGTTTATTGCATTATTACACAGATTTTTATGTATAATAATTTATTAAATATTAGCTTTATTTATTCTTACTCGTTTGTGTTTGTTTTGGATAAAAAATGTTATTTGGAGTTACATGTAACTATCTCCTAATTGACCAGGTCCTACCATCAATTCTGTGGCCCGAATTTGATTAAGTAATTTAATATTTTATTGTTTTCTTTTCATTATTAGAACGAAACAAAGTTCCCAAGCTCAGTTTTCATAATTAATTTCTTTTACCCATAAGACTTTTGTTTCTGTGAGCCTTTATTTCGTATTTCGCCATGTCCATGGATCATCAAGTACGTAGACCTACGCACATCCTACGACATGACACCTCAGTTAATATTGTAATAAAATGTTGTTAATAATTATTAAATTTGTAAAACATGTTTTATTTACAATATACTGCAATTGTGAACATAATTAATTAAATATATGACATATATTACTTAACCCCCTCAAAAACTTTAATTTTAACCCAAATGTGAACTTAATAACTTAAATTATCTGTTTCACATACCTTAATATCACTTATTAATATCTTTTATATCCCAACAACAGCGTTATCCAGTCGCCCACGTAGCCGTTCCCACAGAAAATGTTTAGTCAGCAAATATTTTAAAGTGACCTTAAACATCTCTCATCATCGAGGCTGACCCCTAATTGGTCATCGAAGAACAAGCAATAATAATCGATAGCTGTGAATCACTTTTTCAGTTGACTTCGAGATGTAAGGTTGTGTGCTTTTTGGCGGGCCTAGCTACGGTTCCGGACTCCGTCCCGTTAAATACTCTAAAATGATTTCTTTACAAAAAACTATCTTTGGACGTCCAATCCTTTCCTTTATTTCCTTTATTTATATCCTTATTCCCACCTTATTAATTATCTTTCATTCAAAAGATTTTTTTAAAATTTTGTTAGATCGATGATATTAAAATGATTTGATCCTTGGTAAATTTTAATAAGAAAGTCAAAAGAAAATGTCCGGGCCAACAGTAGTCATGTCCGGGTGTCTGTGAAATGCTAAACTTTTAAATTTAAATTTCATTGCGATTTTTAATTGTATTTTGTTTTTTATACGTCTGGCGTACGTTTTCTGAGGAAAGACTCAAAGCCAGTGTTATACTTATGATTTTGTAATTTTCTTATAGCTCTGGTTCCACTTATTTACAACATATCCCTCCTTTAATACTGCATAAAAAACTGTAAAACAGTAAACTTTTAACAATAAATTTTATGTCAGCTTATTTTATAAAGTGTTACGAAGTATTTAAACGGTAAATTGATATAAGGAAAGTACCAGATGTGAATAACTGTAAATTAAGTTCATTAAGAAAGCCTCACGGATGAAATAAATTACTAATTGTGCGTCATATATGGACATTAATTTCGAGACTAATTAAGGCTTTAACATTCATAAAGGATATTAACTAAAACTTATAAAAAATATCTTAAAAGAAAAGTTTTAAAAAAATCGAAATTAATTTTTTTCTTAACGTGAAATTTGATATTTTTTAATGTACATAAAACACACAAAAATGTAAGCTTCCAATGTTACAGAAAGTCAAGTACGATGTCAAAAAATATTTCTAATGTCATTTTAAAAACATCTCCACAGTTTGACATCATATACACCCAACTAAACGAGATTTACAGCTGAAGATGGCGGATAAATTGTTTCAAATAAATTGAAGCTGCTCCTTCTATGCTTTATTTACGATTTATAACATATGTTTTCAAAACGTAAGATGTTGTTTGTATTTAAGAGAATTTTGTAGCAATTGGAAAAGATATGAATTAAAAAATCGGAATAAACTTATTTTGAGTGAAGCATTAAGAAGTGAGTTATAATAACTGTATTCCTGCAAAACTATTACTGTTTATTAAATAGTTATAGAACTGTATTTAAACTTGTTAATTATTGTAATTATTTATAATGCAAAAAATACAAATATTTTTTTTGCAAATTTTCTAAAATTTTGAATAAAAAGGATGCTACATCGTTTAATGTCTCATGTGACAGATTTTTTTATACACATACACTTATACAAATACATACAACTATTAAACATACCTAAAGCAAAACTAAGTTTAAAACTTTACGGTCTCTGACTATTTTCCCACAGAAATATAGAATTAAGTTAAGCATCATTTACTCCTGTCTGTGAAACTGCTAATATCAAACGACTTGCTGTTTTAGTTAACAATTTTAACCCATAGTAAAATAAAGGCATTCATTCAAATTAAAATATTCCATTTGAGTGTTAAACATAATGACATTAATGAACGTGGTATGTCATATTTCTTAGGTCGTCACGACTTAGTTAGTAGTATCTAATGATTCTATATATGGTTCCACAGTAATTTTAGTTGGTTGGTTGGTAGACATATATATTCAGGTTTGTGTGCTTGGTCAGCGACCCGCTTATAAACCTTCGTCAAGTAAGACAGACACAACAGACAACACACACACATAAGTGGATCCATCTAATTTTTAGAGACAGAGGCCAACTGAGATAATTTTGTACATAGTTATCGTTTGTTGGAACTGGACTCGGCGACCCAACAGTTAAGAACCTCGCAATACTGACAACACAAACAATGCTTACCGACGAACCGAACCTCAAGGCTCAATCGGCATCCTAATCCGTTTAGGACCATCAGGTCACGATTTGAGTTTACAATAGCGTGCATACCTAGATTAACGAGCACCAGGTGCAGTCACCATCAAAACAGGGAAAAACTGATAACAACAAACAATTAAGCTGTACCAGATGACGTAGAAGCCTTCAAAGATGCGGTGCATGTCGGGAAATATCCCTGTGGTTAACCAATCAGGTACATCTGTGAATTTAAGGAAGCGGTGCATGCCGGGAAGTATCACGGTGGTTAACCAATCCAAGTGAGGAAGCGGTGCATGCCGGGAAACATAAAAAGTCAGGTACAGCTGTATATAATTTTGACGTTTAAAACATATATGAAGTGGTAGCGAACAGCAGTCTTGAAAATCATCACTGTTGCTGGAAACATTTCCTTTTTGGCACGGGATATACAGAAATAAACACCGGAATTATTGAAAGAGATTTTATTACTGTAAATAACGCATAAATGATAAGGAGTATAAAGAAGTGTTTCAGGAGACACGTTCTTATATTATCTGATGATTGATTTGCTTGGATAACATGAAATTCGCTAGGATAGAACCGTGAAAACAGATGTGAAGCAAGTTTATGTCATCACCTGATATAATTTTTTTTTGTTTAAAAACTAATGTGAAATGTATCTTTTAATGTTTATATCCTACTTATTTATAATAAAGATCAACGATAAAAACATTGATACATAATAAAAATTGATGAAATCGATAATAGTAATTATTTTGTTTCTGAATTTGTTGTAAAAAGTAGCAGCCTTAGATTTATGGATAAGATACGGAAAGGGATTCGATAGTCTACGAATAAGTTATAGAAATATGTATAAAAGATCTATAGACAATTAGTGCGTTCAGAAATGTATAAAATTTAAATGCTTAAAAAAATATGAGGAAATGTTTCACTCTTTATTTAATTTAAGATAGTAAAGTTTTACTTACGATGTGTTGATGAAGTGAAATACATGTTTTTAACAGTATTACGTGTGGTTTTTACTGAGTTACAACATTTTAACTATTTTAAACTATTATTTAAAATTTAGCTATACATTTACGTACCTTAAAATATACATTGCTTGTCAACAACTGTAAATATATTAAGCTAATTTGAAAGACTATAGACAAATCAGACCAATATAGACCAATTAATTTGAAAGACTATAGTCGCTTTAAATATTCATTGCATGTAATAAGTAGGTACAGCACTAGAAAATGCAGTCTAGAGGGGAGCACATGAATACACGGTACACAGCGGTACATTGAAACACATTGATTAGCTATTAACGAATAAACACAGAAGATCGAAAATTTAGAGAGGAGGTGGTGAAAATGTGGAAACTTTTTTGTTTTAAGGTTATAAAAGGACAACGAATAGCTATAATAGTCCTTATAATGTTAAAAATAGGGGACTGTTTAGACAAAAGTTCAAAAACTAGATACTTAAATAAAAATAGAATTTTCAAGTTTACTACTTTCTGATTTTTGAAAAAGTGAAGGTAATTGTGGAATCACCATAAATTGACATTAAATCAATGTGTAAACCCGATATGTTGTTAGAGTATTGAACTATTAAATTGTTAGAATTGTATGTTGTTCCCTGTATATCCCTTACCAACATTCGTAAATACATCACAAGAACTTCCAAAAATATACGAAAGTAAGCTAATATAGTAGGCTAATTATTAGTGATGCATATAGCACTCTTATTGTTATTTATTTTTAAATAACAATACAAAATAACAATGCTCCCTACTCTCCTCTAATGTGGAAACATATTGAGATAATATAGTAAGCTAATTATTAGTGATGCATATAGCACTCTTAAAGTTATTTATCTACAAATAACATTACAAAATGTGTCCCAAATCTTCTTCCTCCATAGTTAAAACACATTTAAAAATACAGTTTCTACAACATGAACACATGTAAAGATCTTCAAAGAAATTGAAACTCATTTAAAGATACGGTATGCAAATACGGTGCAATACGATTTCTTCCTCAAAAATATCTTTCATCTATATAAGACAAAAATATTATTTTTTTCAGAGACTGTTTCTGCCTATGATAAAAGAATTATAGTATTCGGTTCTTGAATATTTTATTAGTATACCCTGTGAGTTGTTAAAAAGTGAACGACTCCAGCTTCCGGTGTATAAGGCCCCATTGGGTTGTGACTCGCCGAAAGGTTAACGAAGCAATTGAATAGTCACCGTTTGCCTTTGGGAGGTCGAGCATTGCACTTTTACAATTAAATTACGCACAGAGGCCTAAAGGATATGCGTTTCATAATATTTTAACTTGTTTTTTAAATTATATTTAGATATTCAAAATAATGTTGATATATATCCTTAAAATGAAAATCTTTTTTTATATTTATAAAACTTCTTGTAAAGTAACTTAACATCATAAATATTTCCTTTTTGCAAATAGAAGTATTTAGTACTAATTGTTATTCCTATACAGAGCAAAGAGATGTTGAGGATGGTTAAAAACAGCGATCGAATGTTATTTTTTTATATCATTACATAATTAATAAAGCTTTGTGAATATCGAAATAAAAAAGACTGTAATTAAACATATATAAAACCCGGAATTTATTGCAAATGTTTCATTCAACGTCTGTGAAGAGTCAACAATAAAAAGAGAAAACGACAAAGAACAACCTTAATGAAAAAAAAGTTATGGGTTACATTTTATTCAATGATAAATAGGCATATATTGTTTTATTAATGAGCAGTTCCGTTTGGCTTCCTGTTATACGAATGTATTCTACTCAAGCATAAAGTATTAATAAGTGGAATATGCATTGAATCAATCACATTGTGGATTTCATAACCTTCAATACAAATCACTAACCATAACGGTGTATCTACTCTCAATTAAACTCCAATTTAAATAAATATTTTGTCAGTAATTTATTAAATAAAATGCCTAAAAAAATCTTGTAATGTATGTTTAACTATGATGCTGAAGTTGGGAAATATTTATCAATATAATGTTTAGATGAAAGTAGTTTGAGTGAAATCCACCAGGGAATTTAACGTCAATTGAATTATTATTTGAAAAGATATACAATATAATTAATAACAGTAACCCAAATAGTTTTTTCTGTGAATAAATAGATAACTATTAAAAATGTATTAAATTATTAAAAAAAATAAACCAAGAAAATTTCTATCATAATAAGTTTAGTAATATTACTCCGACTCTTAAACTATTAGAAATAAGAACTTAAAAATTATAATGCTTAACTTTAAAAACTTTAAACTGTCATCAAAATGTAGTCGAGTAGACCAACTAGGTAAAAAATAGCGCCAATTTATTTTCTAGCATGTTTGTCAATTTTTAGTGAATGCACAATATAAAAAAAAACAATTTTAAAATTGTATTATTGATGTTGGAAAAAGCTATTAAGAAGTAAAAATGACCATAATTATTACAAAGGAGGATTAAATTTTTTGGAGTAACATTATGAATTCTCAAATGTTAACATTTGCAAAAAATCTAAAGATTACTTTTTCAAAAAGACGGCGTTTCACATTCATTTGTCAACTGAGGAGTCGTAGATAAGGCTTACCAAATTGCAAATAAAGTACGTCGTTGTTCTCGTGTTTTTTGCCTGATGGTGGGAAAGTGTCTCTCATTAAAAAACAACATAAAAAGTCATTCCCAAAGCAAAAAAAAAAGCGGTTTTACTCTTGTCTCTTTATATCAAACAGATTGAGTAACACATTCTTATTAGTGAAATAAATCTTCGTTAATATTTTTTTCGGAAAGGCTAAATAAAAAGCTCATTCAAAAAATTATTGCTATATTGTTTGTATATTTTATGTAATATAAAAATGTACTTCAATTTTATTCCAATTTAAATTGTTTATTTAGTGTTAACTTTTTCAGCGTAGGAACTGCATATTTAGAAATTAAATGAAAACAAAATATTTTTTAATTTAAAAAGTATACGAATAATAATAAAATATCGTAACACAGATTTTCTGTAATGCAAGTTGATAATGATTGAGATAAAATTGCGGCAAAATATATAAGAAATGAAAATACAGTGGAAAAGTGGAATTGACTCTGATGTTTATATGAAACAATGAAGTTCCACTAAACAATTATAGAGGTCATGCTATCCAGACAAAAGAAATTATAAAATTTCTGATTTTAGGAGAAAATATTTAGATAAGTGAAAATGTTTAAAAAAAATTCTTTCATTTTTTAAAATTTCCTTTAAAAATTACTTTAATGAAAATCAAAAGTAATAAAGACTAACAGGAGAAAGATACCTGTCGTAGTTTGAAAACCCTAGATTTTAATTGATAATTTAAACAAAAATACATTTTTTATTATCATATTATGCGGAAATCGACGACAAAAAACACAACATGACGATGTCCGCTTACATCTGATGCTAACTACAATTAATTTCCAAAATAGAAGGAATCTCTAAGAAAGGAAACGTTATTCCGGTTCCTTTTTACTGAGGAAGCAAAAGAAGTCTTCAAGACAAATTGAAACCATCTTAAAAGAGTTAAGTGCCAGGGCCAGCCATAACAAAATTAAAGAAACGTGTGTTCGCCCATAATTTGATACGCAAACATAGAGCTAGAACTCTTTTCTATTAATACAGCGATCTCAAAAAGTTTGCAGCTAGTTTGTGATGGGTAAAATGGAGATGAATCAGAACGAAGAGAAGACCCAATATCGTTGCTGGTCTTTTGACAAACTTGTAACTGATATTTTGATGTAAACAACGTAGATATTATTGGTGCATATAGATTTTTGTACAAATTAAAATTTTTTTGGTGAAATTCAAAACGCTCACCTTCTTCAAAATGACACACAACACAAACTGTTTGTGTTGTATGTCATTCTGAAGAAGTTGAGCGTTTTGAATCTCAACGAAATTTTTTTACCATTAAACTATTTGCGCCAATAATTTACGTTGTTTACTTTATGGATCCTCTCATGTATCATGCGCAACGTTGAAGATTTTTTCTGAATATGATACTTTAATGTTTCATAGCTTAAATCTGTTGATAATAAACAATAAAACTAGATGGTTATTGAAATAAAAAAATACAATTACGTTTAGTTTATGCTTTCTCTCGTTAATAAGTGAAGCTCAATAATTTTAAAGAATCTGCATACGTCATGGGGTAAACACGGATAACTACTCTTCCAATTATCTTGAGGGATAACATTCAAATGCTGCATAGCAAAAACAGGTGTTCTAAGTTATTGTTACTTAACATGTTCTTTTCATCAAACATTTATTATTTAGCTTGTGGCCCGTCCGTGGCCGAGTGGTTAAGGCATCAGCCTAGAGATTCAACCTTCTCAGGAGTGCGGGGGTTCGAATCCCACCTACTGCCAGTCATTCTATAAATCGGATCCGTGCTGGAAATAGTAGAAAAAATCCTCATCACGGATGGGCCCGAGTACACAGGGACAGACGTGCTCGTTAAATCTGTGGAGTCCAAAGTCCCGACGGCGTTAGCGTACGATGTCGCTCGAAGTCCCGCTCAGGTGTCGACCTCGTCACTTGACCAGGGTTCTAAATTACGAGGCGTTATTGGCTGTGGTAAAGCTCCTGAAGGAGGCTAGAAATATACAGTCGGAAACGATTACCTTACCTTACCTTTAGCTTGTTCCTCATCAATTTCCAGGACTATTGCTAATGATATATTACTTTTTAATTAGTGTTAAATTTAATCGCTGCATGTAATGATAATTAATGATCCGTTTGAAATCATTTCTCTAAATAGATAAGGTTCAATTTAGTACAACTTGACGTTTTTAAATGGATACAGACATTTAGTTGCTCGAATCTCTGTCATTTTTCATTAAATCGGACAAGAGAGATGAGCAGTTCAAATATATTTACTAATTGAGGCATAAATACGCCCGTCAACTGACTGTGAATTTTTCCAGCAGCACACAAAATATTTAAAATATATAATTTTTATAACATTATTTCACTTTAGAATTTCAAGCTTAGAGGAGTCTTTTAAAACTATTTTCTGTAGAAATAAAAATTTATAGACATCAAAAAATAATTAAAGGATTGAAAGCTTAAATTTTAAAACTCATCCAAGGAAAGCCACTTTACACATTGACCAAATTGCGTACCTTACAGAAGGCTTATCTTTTTCTTTTGAAGAAAAAAAATAAAAAAAATATACCTTATGTTACTTCTTCGACCATTTTTTTTACAAAGATACAGAAATATAAATTAAATTTTGAAACAAATGTCATTAACAATTTTGTCAAATTAGACACACATCCAGTTAGAGAAGGTGGCGACTTTTTATTCTGTTTGTCGCTCGCTTTGGCGCGATTCCAGAACACGCGAAAAGCCGCAACTTTTTCATTCAGGATAACTAGAAAGCTGCGACGAGTCGCGGATAGCTCCGTTTCACAAGTTTTTATATTTCGAAAAGCGGGAAGTTTTGAATTGTTGTGTGGTTTTATCAATCAACTTAGATATGTCGTCGCGTAATTTTATATTTTTGGTTTTTATTTTACTTTGCATTTTGGTACACACAAATTTTGCTTCTGTTATTACGGTGGAAGATAAAGGATATAAAGGAATTACAGTTGCAATTCATAAGAATGTCCCAGAAGACGTAGAAATTATAAACAATATAAAAGTAAGAATTATATATTTTTTATATGTAATTTACGGCTTCTACCTTTACGTAATGTTTAATAAAACCAATTAATATTTTTATGGAAAAAATAATCGTTAAGTAAGCCATCCTTCTGTTATTATTTATTTCTAAAATAAATTTTATCTGAGAAATATGTATTTAAAATTATCTTTAAAAAGTGAAAGAAGAGTTTAAAGTGAAAAAAATGGTTTCAAAATATAGATAAAACTTTTTGTTGGGGTGTTAGCTGCTATCAAACACAATTCTTGTTATTTAGTTTATAGCTAATAAATATTTAAATCCCTTTATGTAAGTTTTTTTGTCAATATGTGATTTAAATATGGTATCATTATTTATTATTGTATCGTCATTAATGTCATAGAAATTTTGAGGGGTTGCAAAAATGAAAAGAGTCAAACAATTTTCTATTTTTTCAACTTAATTAAACGATTTAAGATTTAAAAATATCGCATTTATCTAATCCTTGATCTTATAAATGAAGTTTCTTTTATATTACTTTTTCTTATCACGTATTTTGTTTTATTTCAGTTAGTTGAAGTTAAAACTTAATGTAATTATATTTTGAAATTTGTTTATAGCCAGTAAAAATAAGACAGGTTCTCGCTTTATATTTTGGAGAGATCACTTTCCAGCACATGTTTCAATTAAGTTTGCAATCAAATATTTGTGTTTTCGTTTCTTTTCTGGAATGTTTTTAATGACAAATATTATCTGAAAACGTATATTTTTTACATTAAAAAACTTTAAAAATATTTCTTGGTGATTTGAACTCTGGCTTACCTACTGTTTGTTAGATCTTAAAAGTCGGATATTCGTTTGTAAAGAATATACAAATCTGCACCCAAAATAAAAATGCATAACTTGTTGGCGCTACTATAAAGAATTTGTCGAATTTTATATCTTAAGTCTAGAATCTCTTTTAACAAATGGATTGAAAGCTTTCTATTATAAAAAAAATTGGTACACAAAAACAGGAACTATTAAACTGTTGACATATTGTAATCGAACATATGCTTTGCTTATAACATATGCGTTAAGTTTGTAGAAATTTTTACTATAATCTAAGAAATTTTATCATTCAATATTGAATGAACAACATTTTTAAAACAGTTAATTACTTAATCTCACAAATTTATGTATTCAGGAATATTAAATTGAATTAACGTCTTAAGTTAATTATATAATATTATTCTAACCTTAAGAACTTTGGGTTTAAAAGCATCAAGTTTTATCTAGGGAACAGTGCATAATTATGTTTTCTAAACACGAAAACTATAGGGGATACACTTGGTTTCTAAGTATAAAATCATATAAAATACATAATTAGAATGCTGAAATTTACAACACCAATAAAATGATTCCGAATTAAACGTTAAAGGTAAGAAATTCCACTCTCAACTTTTATTTATCTAAATGTTTTATATTTATGATATAATAAATTAACAATCTTTACTATTTAAAATAATGTTATTTAACTAAGAAAAAATTCTTTTGATATTATATATATTTTTGTCCAAAAGATAAAATTGGGGAACCATGATCCCATCGAAAGAGGTGTCTTGATCATGGGAAACAAGTTTCCAATTTTAAGCTAAATTAGTGTCAATTTTTTTAAATTGATTCTTATTGCTTGTTTAGATTTTTAGTTGTTATTCAGATAATGTCAACATCAGTTAAATTATAAATTACTTTTTTTCTTTTTCATGATTCGTTTAGTAGTTAATGCTATATGGCTCATAGTTACATTAGCATGCACACTTGTATTTCCAGAGTATGATTATAAGTCTCTTTTATTCAGAAACTGATAAAGATTTAAATAGATTAAAATAAATGTTCAAAAATTATCTAAGGGAGACAAGTTTGGGTGTATTTATTAAAATTGCAGAGCCTTCATCATTTGAAATAATTAATTTTTTATAACATTTATAAAAAAGTTATTTTATCACTAATTTCAACCAAAAAACGAAAACAATCTTATTCATGTGTTTTCCCTTTTTTACTCTTTATATGTAACGTGACAAGAAATTTCATTAATTCTTAGGTAATTTAAATTTATCTGTTTTCAAGATCAAGTAACATTCGAAAAGGATAAAGTCTCTCTTCAAATGGTGACACTCGATCTCATTTTTTAAATTTTGACAAACAGTCGGTTTCAAACATAGATATCATAGTTAAAGTATTAGATTGGCAGATCACGTGACCTCCAATGCTAACGACGGGACGCGCATGGAAGCCAAAATAAGGGGGCAAAATGGCCAGTGTTGCCACCACTTTAAGGAGAAAAATGCCACGGCATCATCGGAAAAATACCATTTAATTCTAAAATTACCAAAAAAATACTGGAAAAGCATTTCAAGTCACTAAAAAGATTCCAAAATGTAGCTAGTATTTTTACGATATTTTTTTGTAATTTTAGAATAATTCTAAAATAAATTCTAAAATTACAAAAAAATATCGTAAAAATACTAGCTGCATTTTGGATTCTTTTTAGTGACTTGAAATGATTTTCTAGTTTTTTTTTTGGTAATTTTAAAATTAAATGGTATTTTTCTGATGATGCCGTAGCATTTTTCTCCTTAAAGTGGTGGCAACACTAGCCATTTTGCCCCCTTATTTTGGCCTCCATGCGCGTCCCGTCGTTAGCATTGGATGTCACGTGATCTGACAATCTAACACTTTAACTATGATATCTATGGTTTTAAATTTCAAAACTAATTAAACAGTCCAAATGAACTTTCAAAACTAATAAATACTTCAAGAAAAAAGATATCTGAAACTTTAATAATAACTAAAACCGTCTCATTTTGGAATGCGTACATTTTTTTGCGAACATAAATTAACAGGTTGGTGGCAGACTGTGCTTACAAAATTTCTTATACTTCAGCAATGGTTTGTTACGTTAAAAAGAAACTATGTAAACATTTTACTGAGTGACGTTTTTTTTATTATTCAAGGATTTGTTCACGGTTTTAAAGCATTTTGTATTCAAAAGTAAGTAAATAAAAAGAAAGACTTCTTAAATGAAACAAGCGCGTGTAGGCGTTGCTTTTTTTGTAATTGTCAAAAAATGTAAAGCAGCTGCGTTTACTTACTCACTCGGTCTGTATTTTTCTAATTAGTATTATAAATAAGTGTTTAGTGAGCAATTCAGATTCAGGCGTTATTGTTATCACTGCTTAAATAGTATGGTAAACATTTGTTTTAATTTGAGAATCAGTATTAGAGATGATATTTAAGAATTTATTTCATTTAAATGATGTCATTTGTACAGATAAATATAAAGTTCCTTATTGAGCATGCAATTTAAAGGCTTAAATACTACTTTCTAAACAAATGAGGATCAAAAGTGTTACTGTAACAAGAAAAAAAGACAAAGGGAATCAATATCCTGTAGGTAATATATTTCTTGTAGAAGAGAAAGCGGAAACACAAAACTTTACTGCCAAAAAATCTATAGTAAAAGGCCTTAGTATTTTAACTCTAACAAATATGTGACAATTTTAGCTCAATGCCCTTTATTTACTTTTTTACAGCAACCTAAATACGGTTGGTTAGCTCCTTATTTGTTTATAAACAAATAAATTTAATAATTTTACCGTAAATAATAGTACATACAACCAGTCAATTTTTGACCAGCTGTCCAAGATATAAGATTTTTATGCCGATAAATCAATTGCATAGAAGCCTCAAAATGGATATTTTTTTCGTTATTGTGAACATTTACATTCGGGTATTCAATGCGCAGGCAGAGAGTACATTCGCATTATTTTTGTTTTAAAGTGCTGTGCATTAGCTTAGAAACATTACTTGATTACTACATTAATGTAAGGAAATCTTGAAATTGTATACGATTATTCAATTATATTGATCGTTAAAAAGGTTGTGAATATTAAACCAAGCAAGTAAGAAACTCATTTTCATGGTAATGGAAAAACTTTTAGATTTCAACTACAAATGAATAAATTCGTTATTATTTAAAAAAAATCTTAGTAAGTCATTTTTACTCAACTTTTTATTATTCAGTGCCATAACAGTTAATAAGAATAACAATTAAATATCTTATTTTCAGGCTTGTCCCTACGCGTATTTGCATACAAATGCTGTTTGATCAGGCGTAAACATCAGGCGTTCTTACAAACGTTTAGAAAAGCTATGAATCATAAATTGCGGTTAGAAAATAGCAAAAGATGTGTTTGGTACCAAAGACAGCACCTACGCCTTCAGTCTACAGATATGTCATTGAAACGTAATGAATAAGAAGTTCATTGTATATTTAGAATTATTCTATATGATTTGTTGCTTGAAGATATGTGAGACAAATTTAATTATCCATAGAAATATGACACAATTGACAAATCATATATGACAATGGTAAATAAATTGTAATAATCCAATGATCAAGCAGGTATTGTTATGATTTGAAAAAAAAACAATATTCCACTTTAAGATAAGAACGTATTTTAAGACCAGCATTTTATTTAAAAACAAGTAAATAAAATATTTACTAGTTGAAAGTATAGTATTCAAATACATTATGGTGTAAAATTATATAAATATTTAAGAAATGTCTTCCTATCATATAGTTCCATACAACCAAATATCTCATATTTTTTTTATTCAAATGACAATTAATCATCCGCGTAACGTTAATTAGACGATGAAAACTTTTCATAAGGATAATGAGAAAAAAAATATTAGGAAATTTATGTAACCTTTTTAAAAAAAACTTGTGACATTGATAAATAAATATCTCTTCAAAATGTGATACTTAATTCGCACAAAACACCGGAAATTAAAAAAAAAATTCCATGCCTTATCGCTAATTGAAACCTGAGGACTAACAGCTTGTAAAATATCTCTCTTCACGTGGTTAAATAGTAAACATTTTATCATTCTTATTTATTCGTATTTTATGATCGTAAAAAGTTTTCGTTTTTTGGTGTCGGCTATGAATCAATATGGTTTCTGTTTAAAATTGTATTTAGATCAGTAGTTAAAACCTAATTAAAGATAGTAGTTTTAAATATTACACCATTCACTAATTTATTTAAGAATACTAACTTACAATCTACTCTTACTTTAATATTTGTCTTTTAAAAACTAAAAATATTCATTATAAAAAATACAAAGCAATAAATGTTTGTTAGGTTTTGTAAGTAAATAATATAACTTTAAAATGATTTTTTAATCTGACCATAATGGTAATATTTGAACATCAATCTCTAAAATATTTGTTGCAAATCACGAAATCTTGAAATATACTAATATAAGAATCGTATTTATTAAAATTGATTAAGATATAGCGTTAATTTTTATAAAAAAAATTCTTTTTAGCAAGTAAAATTGTAGAATTATAAATAATTTAGAAACCAGCAGTATAGTTTATTTCTAAAAAACTTGCTAAATACTCCGAAAACTATTGCCTCATTTTTTCAAAACTGCTTTTTTAAATGTTTTTTTGCAGTCGTTTACGCATATTGTGTTTCGAAAATGCCTGTAAGAAGTTCGAACTATTTTAGAAACCCACAGAAGTTCTCTTTCAATGCAAACAAAGCAGCTTTTCTGTTATTTTAGGGTAACAAAAACTTGCTTGTTATTCGGAATTCCCAATATTGCATTACTGCTGACGTTTGTAAGCTTTGTTTTCTTAATAAAAATGATTGTTACAAGTTAAATACAGGGTCCTTCACGAGATATGTTTGGTCTAAGTTTTCAGGTTTTTAACGTTTCGTAACAACAAAAGGTAACACACAAAGCATAATGTGGGGAACGGAACGCCAATAAAGTCGAATTGTCTAATTAAGGTCGGAACTTTGTGCTAAAAAAATGATTAAGGGAAAGATACTCGCTGTAAATCGGACACTAATGACTGAGTAATTAAGAAAGCTCACAAAATCTGAACATGACGCTGGATTGGAGTCCCAACTTATTGTTTGGACCTTCCTGAAGGATTATTTCGGAATCTTATTTTTCATATGAAACTTGTGCTGTTAACTGTTAAATAACACTTAATAAAACAACAAAAAGTGATGCAATACATTTAAAACAAGAATTGTGTTTGAATCAAAAACGCATAAAATTCATTCATCCATCCATCCATCTATTTATTGATTTATTTATTAATTAAAAATAATACATTTCTAACTAATCTGTTACTTAATTTCTAATAATCCCCCCCTCCAAACAGAAAAAAACCTAACAAAACACCCGTTTTCTCTAGACACTTTTCCAGAGAGCATCCACCTTCCTCTACAATTCCACCAAGAACAGCATATACTTCAGAGAGGTGACCATCATTGTACCTCCAACATGGTCAACCCAGCCCGACTATGAGATTCAGCCTGGCAATTTCTTCAGCAACGCCCACGTACGAATTGACTTACCGAACCCTGAATTCAAGGACACGCCGTATACTTTGCAACCAGGAGGTTGCGGCGAACCGGGCCAGTATATTCATCTGACACCATGGTTTGTCAAGGAGCTCAATGGAGAGACAGTCGAAATGTTTGGGGCCCCAGGTATGTTGAAGGACATATTAATCATGGCGTAATGTACGCAGAAAAGTGGCACGTGTACAAAAAGTTTTTTTAGAAACCCTTTAAGTCCCAATTTTTTGTTTTTTATTCTAAAAATCTAAAATTTGTGAAATAGACTCATTATGCATCCAGAATGAAGCGGTAAAAAGCAGGGAAAAAATTTGATATTTTAACTAAAATGTTTTGGAATCATAACTTTTGATTAATTATACCAATAATTTTTTGAAACTTTTTGTGTTAAAAATAGTTAGAATTCAATTTTGAACCATTTAAAAATGCAAGTATGAAGAATTTATGGTCAATTTATTTAATAAAATTGTTTCAGAATGAATTTTATTTTACCATATTTTTCGTATTTTCCCCATTTAACCAAAACAAATTTTATTTAATTCTTCAAAAGACATGATTCTTCCATCTAATGATACGAAAAGAAAATATAACTTTACAGAAAATTTATGGAGAATTTAATATAATTTATTTGAAATAAGTGCAAGTTTAACTTAGTGAGAAAAAAAATCGCAAGTTTAGCATTCACATTTTATTGCACAAAAATAAGTATTTGTAGCGGGGGCAGAAGTTGCCCAGTTGTATAGCATTAGACATATGTTATTGGCCACTGTCAAACATTCGTTTCTCTCGAATCTATTCCCCCTTAATCCCGACTAACACTGTTTTCCTGTAAACGGAGAGTGCCAGCCGAAATCCAACAAAAACACTCCGTATATTCTGGGACACACATGATCATTAAATCAAGTTCAAAATTGAATAGCTTAATGGAAGAACGTGCTAAGTGAAAAAAAAATTAAGGTGAAAACGAGAAAATGAGCTTTAAAGTTTTTCGTTTGCACTTAGATACGTTAAAAATTGCACTTACAATAGGTAAAAAATATACTAAACTTAAAGTTTATGAAAATGTTGAATCTTGTAATCTTTAAAGGAGGGATTAACATGTTCATTGACACAAAAATCTCAATTTTTCAAAAAATGTCACTTAGCACGTTCTTCCACTAAGCTATTCAATTCTGAAGCTGTGTGTGATGTTGGATGCCAGTTCAGGATTCGGCCACATCACTTTACCGCGGTTACAAATAGCCCTGGTGTAGCTAGCTCTATTGCAACCTAACCAAATAACTGTACCACAACTGCTATTACGATCAATTTAAGATTTGCTTCAATTTATAGATTTTTAAAATTTGGAATATTTTAGTAGTTTTTAAATTCCAAAAGTAATGTGTGTCAGATAAGCCACTTTCCCTCGTAATAAAATAAATAATTTTGTTTGAATGGAAGTTTAGATAAATCTTTCTTTGTTTTTAAGAAATCAGAAGGGGGAGGGGGAGTTAAGTTTATTGTTTGTCTTGATAAATTGTTGCTTTCGTTTGAAACGTTTAAATGCTATCTTGATTTATTTTGCTTCAGTGAAATGAATGGTTATTGTTGGAAGATACTTCTGTTTAGTTGTTTGGATGAAGTTTTTAAGCAATCATAAAATTAAAAAATTCTTTTAGATGCTTTGTAGAATTAAGATACTTTGAAGAGAATATATTTTATTGAAGTTTAAAAACCCATTATGTATTAAAACTATCAATAAAAATAAAACAAATATTATCAATTTCATAAAAGGTTTATTTTGTAAAAATGTACAATTTTAATAATCTAATTACCCTCTACAAGTGAATAATTTAAAAATTAAATGATGTGTAATATTATTTCTTAATGTCTTGTTATAATATAAAATTTAGAATATTAAACTATATGCCGCATTTTTATTATGTATTTCATAATATATATTTCAAACAAAAGTCAAATTGTTAACCTCTTTACTAAAAACAAGAACTTTAAAAGTATTTGTCATAAATTATATCTTTAAGAATGCTCATATAGCGATATATCACTTATTACAAGGCCAAAATCATTATTAGTCGCGCCTGATTCTTGTACAGGTGGCCTTAGCTTTTCTAATATTACATTTAATTGATATAGGTAATATATTACTTTTTAAAAGCGCACGTATAAAGAAATAACCAAAGCCAGTCATCCATAACCCTTTCATAAACAATTAATTAAAGAGTTAAAGAAACAAATAAACCACAATGTGGTAAAAAGAAATAAACAGATTGCTTTCATTTGTAATAAATCTTTTGTGCTATTTACGTGTTTAAATGAGGTATTATTATCTTTTTGGAAGTTTTCCAGCAGTCGCTATCAACGCAGTTTTGGGTATCTTTTTTCTAACCATTAATTATAAAAGGAAAAGTTTTTTAATTGTTTATTGTAGCTATTATTGTCTGCTATTAAAACGTATCTTTAAATGTGTAGTGTTAAAACAAAATAAAGTGTTTTTGTGGGAGTAATTCAAAACAATTTATGCTTAGTTAAATATCATTTAGTGTTTACCAGTGATAAAGGTTTTGTAGTAGTTTTATATAAAAGTTTTCGAATGTAGTTTTTTTTATGAATTTTGCCTATATATTCATGTTCAATAAAGTACTGTTTTATTATGTAATTAAAAAATAAAATTGAGTATGTTAAAATAATAAATTTGGCAATTTTTAGAACGACAGTTAGTTCATGAATGGGCTCATTTAAGATATGGAGTGTTTGATGAATATGGAATGCCAGGAAACAAAAGATTTCCGATGTTTTACCGTGAAAATGGAAAAGTGAGTACATTATAAAATTAAAACTTCATCATACAGGGTGTCCGTAAAGAATGTCCAAATTTTAATGGAATATTACAGAAGTTTATTTTATACTAAATATAACAAATCATACATGACATTGAAGGAAAACTAACCTAGTTTTTCCTATAAGTGCTCAATGTGTGCGCCTTTAGTGATTCAAAAAATTAAGAAATCTTAATGCGTATATAATAAGATAAATCAAATGACTGATTATTTAATAAATATGATTATACAAGTTTCAGAATGCAATACTTTAAGTTTATTTAGTTAACAAAGGTATTTAATTTTTGTTAAAAAAATTATAATGCAAGAGAACTCCTTCTTTAAGTCGTATTTTTCCAATAAACTTTGCTAAAAATCTATCTTGAATTTTGTTAGTTGGAAAATTTATTTAATTTCTAATGAATTAAAATAAATTAATTTTTATATGACTTATACAGAAAAAATATTTAAAAAATTCATATTTTAATTGTTAAGATACTCTTACCAAAAACATTTCCTTTCTTGAAATTTTACCTTTCATATATATATTCTATTGATTCTTTAATGGAAGAGCTTAGTTTAAGGAAATGCTAAGTGACATTTAAAAAAAAAACTAGATTTTGTGTCCACGAACATATTACTAACTTCTTTAACTATAACAAGTTTATCCTTTTTCATCAACTTTAAGTTTACTATATTTTTACGGTTTGCAAGTATCATTTTTAACAGATCTGAATCCAAACTAAAAACTTTAAAGCTCATTTTCATCTTTTTGTCACTTAGCCCGTTCTTCCACTAAGCTCTTCAATTGATTACATCAATTATGGGTTTATTCTATCAAGCAATTTCTAACAGATACGTCCAACCAGTTGTGTACGGGATATAAAAGGCTGGATAGAATCCCGAGATGGGGGCCCTTGCACCATGACTGCTAATGGTGAAGTAGATAGGGATTGCATATTCATTCCTAATATGCATAGTAGTGATGCGAAAGCCTCTATAATGTACATGCCTTTCATACCATCGGTAAGTAGTAACGAACACTATTAGCATTTCGTAAGTTTGAGGTATATAAAATGACTATGTTGAAATAGTTCTCATGAGGCCCTCGGAGGGTAGATTTCGTAGCAGGTTCGTAACAATTTACTGAATTTTAGAATAGGTTTCAATACATTTTTCACGATATTTATGGATTTTTTTTTATTAAATCACAATGTTTGTGAAAATTAAATATACATAATTTATTAATTATGCAAAATGTAATAAAGACTAACAAAAGAACGTATTGCGAGTAATTGTAACTTACAGAAATAATTTTTAATTTCTGTCACGTAAAATTGAAAAAATCTGCTTTCATTTCGGATTTTAGCTTTTATGCATTGTTAATACGGTATTTTTTTATTTAAATGTGATAAAAGTGGATTTAGTTCACTTGTGAAAGGAAAGCTTCATACTGCTAAAAAAATGAAGCACCAGTACAACTGCAGGATTTTTTAAAAATGGACTAACGCTATTTTTTTGTTAAGTTATAGATAAGTATGACTAATTACTAAAGTTATTTCTTATGGGAAGTAAAATAAGTAAGGTACAGATAAATATAAATTATAATACAACTACGCGACTATTTTGCTTAATGTATATTTTTAATTTTTTTTTTTAATTTAGGCTAATATTGGGCAATCGACAATTTTTTTTCAATAAATATCATATTCTTCCTTCTCCGATTCAAAAAAAGAATATTTTCAACTGAGTTTTTTAAATCATAGCTTGAGCTACAAATGTAGCTACGAATTGAAGAATTAATAAAGAAGCTAACATTAGCGAAAATTTCAATATTTTATAGTGATTGTGGTGGATTTTATGTTAAACTTTTTAATTATGCTAACCACTTTTGTTGTTTTATTCAAATATTTAAATCTTATATTACAGATGGAAGGTTTCTGTGATGATGAAAGTCATCGTCACAATGTATTAGCTCCAACAAAACATAACACCCTTTGCAACTACAGAAGCACTTGGGATGTTATATTTAGTCATAGTGATTTCCAGAATCTTCGGTAATAAATTATAATTCAAATTAAATTTTAGGTATTGCAGCTTTATATTTACAGAAAATTCAAGAATTAGATAATCTAGATGTTTTATGTATTGTATAAGTTTAAATGAAATAGATGTAAAAAAAAATTAAATTCGTTGTAGTGTTTTTAAGTTTTTTTTCAACCCTCTGAGAGATATAGATGTATATACTCAATCAGGTTTTCCAGCAACGCACATAACTTTTAAAAAATTAAAAGTTTTAAAATTTAAAGTATGTAGCAGTCATTTTTATATTCATCTGCTACATAAATAAAATTTAAAACAAATTAAAGAAATTAAATTTTTATTTTAAATTATTAATTTAAATCTCGTGCAGTGAAAACAACACGCAAACAAATTGCGTATCCCTCAAAAGTTTTGGAATATACTAGAAACTTGTGTTTAAAGGATGGTAAATATGAATAGCAGACAAAATACGGAAGCTTCCTTTTCCGTCATTAAAGTGAAATGAGAATGATTAAGCGGAAGATTAAAGAGGGTGCTGAAAGTGCGCATTTATTTGCTATGTAAATTTACTATTGAGGTTTATATTTTGAGCGAGGCAACGGAAGTTTAACAAAAAAATAGTGTTAAAAGTTGTTACATAAAATTGCTCTGATCAAATTTGGTATTTCACAAATTAAATTTTTTTATTAATTATAAATACTTTTTTATAAATAATTGTAAATGAAGTTTAACTATTTTAGAGATTATTACTAATCTTTTAAAAATTAAAAGTGCAATACTTTACTTTCAAAAATTTAAATAATGAAAAATGGAAATTGCTTCGTTCATATATCAATGTTATGTAATTGTTTTATTTTATGAGTTGCGAATTCAACAACTTCCATTGTTTATGCACAATAATGAAAACTTGTTTAGCAGCTTAATCTCCTTACACGCTATGCGGTATTAATATTCAATTAATACTTTTCGCCTTTGTGTATTTGCTAATCCACAAAGAGATCAACTTTTTAAACTGATGTTGCTCTCTAATGTATTTCATAAACAACCTAGGAAAAAACATCTGCTACATAAAAATACGCAATTTTTTTTATGCATGTGGAAGGGAACGACTTTCATTCTTATTATTTTTTAAGATCTATTATCATACAGCAGGCTTAAGTTATATTAGGTTTTTTTTGCAATTATCGAAAGCCATTAGTCGTAATTTCGAACCACAGTCAAGTGACAATATTAAAAAATAAACCATTGCATTTCAATGTATTTTTCAACTTATTTTCTATGCATTTTTATAAGCATAAATCATTAATAAGCTAAAATTCTAAAATTTTAAAATCATATATCAAACAATCATTAAACGGTATCGTAACTCTATCGACTCAAGAAAATAAAATAATAAGGTAAAAAAGATTTAAAAAAAAAGTAATTGCGTAAGTAAGTTTAATTAAGTTTCAAGTTATAATTAAGTTTCAAGTTGTAATTAAGTTTCAAGTTATAATTAAGTTTCAAGTTATAATTAAGTTGTTTTAATATATTATTGTTTCTCAACATGTCAGAAACTTTAAATATATTTTTTCTAACGAATTAATTCTTAAATTAAATCATAAAACATTTAGGGTTAGATTGAATTATTGTTGCACTAGAGATGCACTAGGGTTTTTAGTGACGGGCGTCATAATTTAGAACCACAGTCAAGTGACGAGCAGACACCTGAGTAGGCACGCAACGTAACTTTTAAAATAAAATATTTAAAAAAATTTAAGTGATTCTGAAAATATATAAATTTTTTTGGCCAAAAAACTATATTTTATTTAAAAAGTATGAAATTGATGTTAAATGCAATTTTTTTTTATTTCCTTATAATTATTTCAGTCGCAAAAGGGATGTTTCGACAGAATTGACAGAAACTTTGTTTCGGGTATTGCAATCACCGAAAAATCCAGTTTCACGCTATATTATCGTTTTGGATGTGTCTGGAAGTATGAATGTGAGTAAAGTTTAAATTTGTTTTAATCACAATTTCCAATTATATATATTTTGATATTTTATTTCTAGCATTTTTATATGTTTGTAGTCTTAAAAAATAAACTACAAAAAATGGTTAAGTTACTTAATAATAATATAATGAATGTTACTAAATTATAAGTAATAATTTGTCTTAAATCCAACATGCATTGGATTTTTCCGATATTTTATTTCGCGAAGACAAATCCCATTATGTAATGTTTCATGCATAAATAAATATTTCCCCAATTATTTATTTTAGAAATTATACTTATATAAAACAAATGTTACCTTTTAAGGGACAACCAATGAAGCTCCTTCACAGTGCAGCTACTAGACTAGTGGAGGACAGGATTCCAGATGGCGCCTATATAGGTTTAGTTCAGTTTAGTACAGAAGCTAGTATTCTGAAGAATATGACAAAAGTTGATAATCGCACAAGAATAGAAATTAGTCGCAGTTTACCAGCTAAGGATGACGGAGGAAGAACTGCTATTGGAAAAGGATTACGGGAAGCAATTAAAGTGAATATTCATAGATATTAGTATAGTAGATTATTAATGATTTCATTACATAATGTAATTGGTTTGGTTGTTACGTAACACTTCACTGTAAATAAGGTTTATAGAATAAAATCATAAAGCCCTACGTATTATTTTGTGCTTAAATTAATTTATTTGAATTTGATAGTTAGTTTGAGATTTTTTCAAATGGAAAACTTAATTTAAATCAATTAATAATTAAGTTAAAATTTTGAATTTAGGGAATTTTTTTTTTGTTATTTCGAAAGAAAGTTTTGTGAATCACGCTGAAATTTTGTAAGCAATCATTTAAATTATTTCGAATGGAAAATAGTTTGTTGGAACTTAAATACAAATAAGGTAAGATTTAACTTTAAATGTAATTTAAATACAAACTAACTTGCATTGATATGTGAATTATAATTTAAAAACCTTGTTTAAATGTGTGTTACTAAAAATTATTTTTATTCCGTCAGATTATTATTTACTTTTTCTTGGTATTGGCTGTCTGTTATTACGACTGACGTTCTCTCATTAACTCATTGCGTGTTGAAAATTTCAGTCGTTGTTTCTCGGATTCCCCGTCTCATATCCAAAACCGACTATTTAATCATCATTTCATTTTAGCTAATTGATTAAAATTATGAAAATAAAATAAACTTGAAAATAAAATTATTAAAATAAACTTTTTGTTTGCTTAATTAAATAAACTTTTGAGTGGATGATTAACCAAATACATGAGTTGACAAAAAAACCTTAATTTCAATTCCCGTATAAATTGAATAAAAATAATAATTAAGTATACTTTAAAAATATCGCATAAAATCGATTTTTTTACATTAGGTATTGACCAATGACGAAAACACTGATGAATCTACACTAATAATGCTGATAACTGATGGTGAAGAAAATGTCCCACCCTTCATAAAAGATGTTCTACCTGAAGTGTTGGAGTACAATGTGATAATAAACGCAGTGGCCTTTGGAGTAAATGCCAGTGAAAAACTTGAACATATGACAGCCATCACCGGGGGAAGAGGTTATTTCTTTTCCAACAATGGCACCCGCCCAGCGTCTGCTTTGGACTCAGCCTTTTTGGAATCAATTACGTCCCAAGCTGATATTGAGCTACAGCCTGTACAGGTACTAGTAAAAAATATATGACATATTATAACTTAACCCTGTCTCTCCTTAATCTTATATTTTTTTTAACTTAATAACTTATATTACCTTTTTCATACATCCTTAATATCACTTAGTACTTTAACATCCCAAACACACCCTGTCGGCGACAAACAGTCGCCTAGATCAATCGTTCCCACAGAAACTGTTTATTCATCGCATTTTAAAGTTGACCTTTTCAAACTTACTCATACTCTGATTGGTCAGTGGAAGAGGGCTCGAGATTTTTCGCCATTTTTGTGAGCATTCGGTCACACTCTCTCGTCGACTGCAGACGACAAATCAATCGTCTCCTGATGACTAGCTGTTAAATAAAAGAGTATTTAATTACGCAGAAGTTTCCCTGTCGACTTATTTTACATATATATGTAAAAAAACAAGGTACAAGTCAAAAGTTAAAAATATGACATGATTTAAACCCCTCAAAAACATATATTTTTAATCCCAATTAAAACTTCGTAATTTAAATTACCTATTTCACATATCTTTACTATTACTTATTAATATCTTTAACATCCTAGTGGCGTCTCTAAGGTCGCCTCACCCAGTCATTCCCTTAGAAAATGTTTAGTCAGCAAATAACTTTCTAATGATCTTATAACCTTTAGCATCATCCATTCTTGCACCTAATTGTTCAATCGAACTGAACAAGCAATTACAACCGGCATCTGTGAATCACTTGGCCACTAACTCCCAAAGATTAAACACTCCAAAAAGCTACTGCCCATATAAAATAAAAGATTTTCAATTACTCCGTTTTCTACTAGTTTAACCTTATCAGTCTATTAATACGCAATCGTGCATGATGCATACCTTTTTCTAAGTTATTTTTCATTTAATTTTCAATTGGTATTTGTACTTTTAACAGGTTAATAGATGGTTTTTAATTTATAAATCGTTAAACATCATTCTACAAACCAGAACATTTTTATAAGGTTAAAACCCGTTTTATTAAACTTACAAGAATTTAAATTATGAAATATTTAAGTCATTTTGATTTCTATATTTTTATACTAATGTCAGAATTTAATAAAAAAATTATTTTCTTATAGTTGAAAGATGAAATATTCAATTTAGATAACGAAGTCATGACGAAGCAAGTCTATATTGACGAAGAACTTGGTAAAAGCTCTAGTTTTACTGTAACTTCCCGTCGAATAGAACGAGTTGAAGATGTTACCCTTAGGAGTCCTTCTGGAATCATGTACGATGCAACAAATCCACTCTATGATCGAGATGATGAAGTGAGGCAAAGAATTCAAATTATAGTTCCAGAAGCTGAGGTAACTTTGTTTTTTTTTAAATGTCCACATTATTTATATTATATTGTCCACATTATACATATTTTATAGTTCATTAAAAAGGGGGAATTTTGTCCATTAGTATGTGTCGTGGTGTAATTTGACTGCTGGTCATTTGTGTCACGTGACTTCTGGTTTAATTTCTCGAGAAAGAAAAAGGAATTTATTTTCCTTCAGCATTTCAGTTGCCACTTAAGGCCTGAAACAGGTCCACATTGTAATATTTTAACCAATGGTTGCCTACTACTAGCAGATTTACACTAGGGGTATCAAGTAATTGAAGATAATTGGTTTGAAATTAAAATCGGTCCTTTAATTTGACGTCTTTTTATTCGGTCACTTTTTTTGTCAGGGAGGATAGTACTTTTTATTCAATTTTTTAATTATTATTATTTATTTATTCATTAATTGCCGTCATTTTTTAAGCAAAATATCATGTGATTTTTAATTTTATCTTTAAAGTTCCATTATTGTTGATTAGATTATAATGCATATGAAGTCATATTACGTATTTTTTCGAATATTGAAAGCCTTCAGTTACAATCATTATACAGTCCCCTCTCGCCGATCCGACGCATGCGGTGCCACAAATTGATAATGAAATCTAGTTCATTAAACATATATCAAACATACGTCGGTGTATATAGAAGGGGACGACGGATTATTACTATTACTACTAGTATATGACTGTAATAATATTCTTTATTGGGCTTAATTAATATTTATAGGCATTTAAATAAACCCTCAGAAATGATAATATATTTCAAATAAATTAATGTCACCAATTTAAGTAAATAATCCAATTAAAGTGAACTTAATTACAGAGGAAATATGTAAAACCTTTTTTAAACTCAAACATTCAAATTACCTGAGGCTGATACCTAAAGGGTGATGTTGTTTTTTATTTAACAAAATATGGCTTATTTTTTACAGCCTGGAAAATGGATTGTTTATATCCGACGAAGAGGAGACCACCCCATATCAGTCGGATTTTCCGTGACGTCGGAACCCAAAGACATTCGAAACCAGCCAGTTCGGGTTCGATCTTGGTTAAATGAGATTCAACTTACTTTTCCTGCACATGCCAAGGTTTATTCCGAAGTTAAGAAGGGTTACCTCGCAGTTATAGGTGCTACAGTCACTGCTACTGTGGAGAGGCCTATGGGCGCGGCTGTTGATATTGAACTCCGTGATGATGGATTAGGTATGAGGGTCATTTCAATTTTAACAGCCGATTTCCATTTTGAAAGATGTAGAAATTAATTCTTTTAATTTATCCATAATAATTCCACCATAGTCCCGACGCGTGGGTCGTAGTTATGGAATGGTATTAAGAGTGGACCCTGAGGAGGCTGGATAGAATCCGAGCAACCCTTAGTTCCGAAACTAGAAGGAAAATTTATTGGCTATCGAGTGTATAGTTTTTGCATACTGCATGGCAAAAACCGCCATAGGCAATGGAGTTTTGCTTATGGGGTTTTTTTGACATTTCTATGGAACTTACTACTGGCTTTATGTGAAATTGTTTCTAAATTTTTGGGGAAGGTTACTGATATATTCTAGGGTTAGGGCTATATTGAATCATCATCGCACTTTATCCACACGAGGTCTATTGGCGACGGGAGTCATATTTTAGAACCCCAGTCAAATGACGCTGATATGTTCTAGAAACACTAATGTTAAAATTTATGCACATTAGTAGCCCAAAATTTTCCAGGAACTTTTCTGAATTTTTTTGCAGTTTAGTTTTATGGATCATTTCTCGATGACATACAAGGGAACTTTCTTATTGCAATATTGATTAAAAAGTTGTTGAAAACTTTGGAATATATATAGTTTTCAAACTCTTATTTTAAGATTCATAAAATTATAAAGGTTAAGGTATCAACTTAAAAATTAACTAAAATCAGCGACACTAATTTTCATATTTTTACAAAATCCCTTTTGACACACACTCTTGACAAAATCTTTTTTTTATTTTAAATTGGAATAATTGTCTTTCTTTTTAAACTTGATCACTTTACCTCAAAATAATAATTATATTTGGTAAAAATACAGGTGCCGATGTGACACCCAATGACGGAGTTTACGCTGGATATTTTACTCAGTTTAATGGAAATGGACGTTATGCTGTTGTTGCGAGAGTTTCGAGCGATGGGCAAGCAAAATTGAAACATGGAAGTTCTGGTTCTGCATCACCACGAATGCCGGTGCTTAAAGGTACGATTTTTGACTGTTAAAAAATATTTTAGCTTTAAATGTTACTCTCTATACTTAAAAAGGGTTTTCTAAATCAAACATAACTTTTTTTTTCAGATTAAAAAGTAATTTGAATGGATGTTCACTTGACGCGAAATTTCTACATTCGTTTCTGTTTTAAACAGTTTCAGATATTATGGGATGTTATAGAAAATCCCAGGATTTTAAGTAATAAATGATATAGTGAGACAAAAAATGTGGAAATTTTTAAATGACATTAAGGGGGTATGGGACACAAAATCGTCCAAAATATCGAAAAAAAATTATTTTAAGCTAACTATATTAAGCTTAGGTATGAATTGTTTGAATTTTGTAACTTTGAACCCATTTTTCTCATTGATGTTTTTTTTCATATTTTACCAAGTTCAAATTGATATAACTTCAGATCTATTTGAAGAATATTTTTAAAACTTGCGCTACAGTATATTTTCAAACATATTACTTTAATTTGTCTTTAGGGAATAGTTGTAAATAAATTGTTTTTTTATTATTAGTTTTTTAAAAAATAGCGAACCTGTGAAATTATTAAAAAAATTTCAATAATTAAAAAAAAACTTGACAAATAACAAAATTCCGTAAAGACAGTTTGTTAAGTACATTTTCCTGTTTATAAAAATGCTAAATTTTTGTTTGTCAATAAATAATTTTTTGACTTATAACAAAAATAAGAAACGTCACTTTTTGACACATTTTATTTTTTTTAAACAAAATTAATAATTTTTTAAAACCTTTAACTATCTAAAAGTGTTAGTATATTTAGTATGCATTTATGGAGAAAAAATTATAATGACATCTGCAATATTAAAAAAAAAAAGTTAAAAGTGTCCCGTACGCCCTAAATCAACTTTACTCCATTTAACAGTATTTATTTTTATTATCATAACTACATAATGATATTTTAATAAAATGAAATTATTTAAAAGTATTTTTTTAAAGATTAATATTCAAGAAGACATTTTATAGAAAAATAAATCTATATTCAAGAAGATGTTTTTTTAATGGAGAAAAATAATTGGTTTCGGCGATGTATGAAAATAGTACCAGAAATAAGACTTAAAAAATCAAATAATTTTTTTTAGGTCCAGTTGAAACAGAACCAATGGTAGAATTCGCTACGGAAAATTTTGTATTTTCGGAAAAGAATGCAACTGATGATGAAGAAGAGATTGAAGCTGAACCAGCAAGTCCCTTTGACCGTTCATCTAATGGTGGATCTTTACGATTAGAAGCTTGGACATCGGAAGCAGGGGACGTTATACCACCTGGCAATGTGGTGGATTTAATAGCACTGTTAAATGAAATAGAATCAGAAGAAGAAGAGGATTATTATGTTACTCTTGAGTTTACTACACCGGGAGATGATCTAGATGTTGGCCAAGGTAGGTGGACATAAGCTTTGTTTTATTCTTGTAGTTATTACTTAAACTGATGATTATGTTCAAAATGTAGATTTTAGTGCCTTAAAAAAATTCCATTATTTTACCTTCGAAATTGATGCTACAGACTTTAATGTCTTATTTTATCTTAAGATTAGGACTAAGGAGGGATTGTTGTTTATTACTACCAACAATTACACAAAACCTTTGGTCTAATTCACAAAATTTAAGCTAGTATAATATAGATTGCATTAAAGTTTCGCTCCTTATTCTTTTGCTTATGTATATAATTATAATTATTAAGTAAATCCAGTCATTTTTATTGCAGTTTCTTCAATCGAAATTAGAATGAGCAAAGACAAAGCACAAATAATCACGAACTTTAAAAATGCAGAAATTATTACTGAAGCCCATGTTAAAAAAGGTTCACTAAAACCGTTAGGTCCTGGTGAAAAAGCATCTGTTACCATACAAATTCCCGAATCATTCAAACCCACGAAATCAGAATCTTCTACGATATACTATGCAGTAAAGGCTAAGGACGATGCAGGAAGCTTATCATATCGTTTTAATATTGCATCAACAACTTTGGGATTTAAATTTACAGAAACAATTGCCATTACTGAAAGCCATGAGTTCGAAGAAGCAACAGAACAAACTGAAAACCATGATATAGAAGAAAAAACAGAAACGGTTGCAGACCATGAAGTTCATGAAATTGAAGAAGGCCATGAGCCCAAAGTAGATGGAAGAAAGAAGAGCTTGAATTTTGAGAACGAAGATGAAAGCCACGAAGTTCAACTAGGTTCAAGGGGAGAACTTGATGAAGCTGGTGGTCTTACAGGAAACAAAAGCTATGGGTGGTGGCCTATAATTATTGGAGTTATAAGTGGTATCACGCTGTTAATGCTTTTTGTTTTAACAATCATTGTGGTTATAAAGTTAAAACGAAAGCGAAGATACTCTTCGGTTCAGAGTCAGCAGTGTTAAGCATTCCAATATGAAATGGACTTCATAAGTAACGAACACATGTATGAGAAATTGTAAATGCACAGCATTTGATATATAGAGTTAAAAAAAAACATTTGGAGAATGTTAGTAAAAATGACTAATAAACTTTCATACGGTTGTTTAAATAAGTCTTTATTTTTTTGGTTTGAGGCTTTTTGAACAGACTACATCGCACCATGCGTGCAAAAGCAATGGATCTCCTATGTTTACTCAGAGATACGTAACTATATTCCGCTAACTGTGTAATATTTTCTAATAAAATTAATATTAGTTAAAAAAACGTTTCATTTAACTCAAATATGTAAATTTTACGTCATAGCATTGGCAGATACCTTTTATTGACTTTAAATTAAATTGAATTAAATATTCATTTCAAATATATCATTCATGACATCTGCTGTTTGTAAAATAAATACAACTTGTTACGAAATTTTAGGAGCGGACAGAGCATTGTGGATTAAAAGGCAATCACCTTAAGGGTGAATGAGCCTGATCAACCGCGGGTCTCCAAATTAAAGTGCCTCAGTGGGAGTGGTCGTCTGTTTCATCCAATGGGAAAAAAAATATTTTCTAAGCCATATTTCTCCGGCTGCATTGAATACTTTTGCAAACGGTTTTTTTTTAATGATAAATGCAAATAACTTACAGGTCTCTATAATCCCACTTTCTGAAATTACTTCGAATATTTTGTGTCAAATTATTGATTGAAAATTGAAATAAATATTCGAACCAATTTTAAAAAGTGGGATTGTTGCGACCAGTAAGTCACCTACATTTATCACATAAAACACCCGTTTGTAAAAATATTTAATACAGCCGGAGAAATGTGGCTTAGAAAATATTTTTTTCTTCATTGTATTAATACTGAGGCACTTTGGTTTGGAGACCAGTGAGCTCATTCCCCCTTAACCACTCGACCACCACGTTATATGACAATTTTCTTGTCCATAATAATCATAGTTGTTATCAACAGGTTAACTCATCTTAACAACGAGCGTTTTAATCAGTTATTTAATTCCACCTTTCGTGCCGAAAATGCATTCCTATAGAGTGAATTCACTCTTTTTCGGAGTGTAAAAAATAAGAAAACAATATGCGTCTACATCTAACAGCGGTTACTCGTCTGAGTAATTTCCACTCATTCGTGCGAATGCACTCCTTAGAGTGAATTTCTCTTGTTAAGAGTGATGCACATATATTTATCTCATTGACTATGTTAAAATAACTCGAACCCTAACAGCGACAGAGCGAATGTAAGAAGCCTACACATACAAATAATATTTTTCTTATTTTAAAGAGTAAGAAGTGATAGAAACACTAATATGCCAGTATTTCAAGTATTAGCAAATGAACAAATGTTTTAATAAGTTTTTAAATTGATCCATCGTGGCATTCCCTTAAAAATCTAAATATTAACAATTTAATGATTATAATATAGTTAATAGGGTTTTTTTTACATTATTCTTAGGCTTTAAAACAAATTGAACAGTTCTCAATCATAAATAAAGAAAAAAACACAATAAGTATGTATAGTTTAAACAAATTTTATAAAGTATCAGTCATGATTATACTGATCATAACTGCAACAGTTAAGAGAAAATACATATTTACAGGTTTTGAATACATTTTCTTCTCAAATAATTTTAATTTATTATGTTCTCCTTCCATTTCCAATTCAACTGTCATATTTGGACCTTGCTAATAATTTTCAAATAAAGAACAGCGGTTATTAAATATTGTCTAAGATTAGGCTATGTAAATTACAATTAAATAACAGAATTTTAATTTTATTATTTTTAAAAAATAATATAGCGTTATATCTTGAGAAAAATAACAAATCGGCGATGCATCTTTAGGAAATTTCGCAAATCGGGTGTGATATTTTTACATTTTGAATCAAACAAATCGTTCTATTAATGTACAGTTTCAATTAACTCATTAATAAAGTTCATTTGGGAACATCTATTAGTCTACTATCCCCACATATCACACAGTGCGCGAAAAGTGACCGATCTCCCATTTTAACTCAATGGGAGATCCGTCACTTTTCCGCGAACGGTGCGATATTTTCTAACCCTACCTTAATATTAGTTTTAAAAACAAATACGATGAATTTCGTGTAAATATTTATATTTTAATTCTTAGCATTAAGAATTATTTTAACAGCCGTTTTATAATCAATGATATATTGTGTTTTGATAAGTCTGTGTTGCTCCTCCCCCTCCCTCGATATCGAAATTTTTTTTTAAAAATACGCCGAGTTTCATGTAAATATATATATTTTATATAATAGAACTAAGAATTATTTTAAAAGCTGATTTAAAATCAATGATATATTGTATTTTGATTAGTCTGTGCTCCCCACTTCCTCGATATCATCTTCATAATTAATCGCGACTTATCCCCTCACCTTGAATAAAGCCATCATTGACGAAATCTCCAAGGCAACGCCAGGGAAGGGATGGGGAGGGGGTGAGAAGAGAGATTCTACCGCATTATTCCGGTGATAAAAACCAGATGGCGCTGGCTGTCTGGGATGGTCCCAGATCCGAAACAACATCCCGCAATCTCTCTCCGTCCCTTCATGAGTCCCTTTGCTCCCCATCCTCTTTCCGCAAAATGCAGGGATTCGCTGACAGGAACGCGACGTCCCCAAACACTTCCCAGAGTAGCAGGACTCTGTTCCAGTTCATCTCTCTGGGACTCATCATCGCCGTAGGAAGCGCGGGAAACTCCATCGTCATCTATGCTTTCGGGAAGTTCCTTCGGGTCCGGAGGCGGACACCGCACACTTTCGTCGTCGGCTTCGTGTCCCTGGACATGCTGCGGGTCCTGGTCTGTATGCCCCTTATTTTCGTCTCGGCGGTTCATCCGTTGAAGCTCAAGTACGGCCCTGAGGTATGTCAGATGATAGCGTTCACCAATGTTCTGTGTATGGTGGGGAACAGCCTGAATGTGTGCGGGATGGCCTTCGATCGGTACTTTGACAACAAATACCACGCGGCTTACAGGAGGAGGTGCCGCAGCTCTTTCGGCACTGCCATCCTGCTGATTGTCCTCAGTCTGTCTTTCACGTTCTCCATTCCGGCGGTCTACAGTGGTCCAGCTCGACAGTCCATAGTGCAGCCCCAGTGCACCTTCCCCAACTATTACTACGTGGAAGAACTGGAGACGTTACTTGTCCCTATGGGTGTCACTATAACTTTTATAATCACAAATGTCATCTACGCCAAGCTTTTTCTCCTGCTTCGTAGTCGAAGAAAAATGCGTCCAGTGATCTACGAACCGGCTGTAAGTGACAATTGGGGGTTCTACGATCCTCGGGTACCCACTGTCAGAAATAGATGGCTAGCCGATTCCTTATCTGATACTCCGATTGCTGTTGTTAGTCGTCCTATGTACCAGAGCCACCCAATACCAACCAATTACGATATAGCGGTGTTTAGAAGTAATAAGCAAAAGGACAGTGAGAAAATAACAAAGCTATGTTTTACGGTTCACGTCATATTTTCCGTTATGTGGCTACCCTACGTAGTGTCGCTGTATTATGTCGCTTTTGACAGCAAAAATGAAGGAAAGGGGTTACCAGAATGGATCGAAATAACCGTCACGTGGGTGACATTTTTACAAGCAACAATCACTCCCTCAGCGTTCGCTTCTTTTTCTGGTTTAACTAGAAGGAAATTTAGGGTCCTCAATGGTACAAGGTTTTCTCCCACTTTAAGTAGTTCAAGCACTTAGGTAAAGAGCACCAAATATAACTCACTAAAAAATAAAGCTGCAAATCCGTTATCATTGATAAACGACATCCAGTCCGAAAGGGAGTGTGTAAAACTAAAAGTAAAAGGGATAAATAGAAGGGGAGCACATTTTTACAATTTAATATTATATAACTGCGTGACAAAATCAAAAAAACAAAAACATCATTTTTGAAAAACTCTCAGAAATAAAAATACCAGTTTATACGGATTTTTTAATCATCAAAGCGAATTTCTTTATTTTGACAATCCTTTCCTCACGAGGTAATGCGACTTTTGACACTTCACAAGATCTCTAATTTCCAACTAAATTATTTCCACAATTTTTTACTTCTTAAGTAGTCAAGTTCAAAATTAACTTGAAATCAGAAAAAAACTAATAACGATATTTAAATAAAGAATCTAATTGACGACGTTACTTTACGGTATCAATCTAATTTAAAATAAAGATTTTTTTTTACTTTTTGACGAAGTTCATTTCGTCAAATAGAAACATTTCGTTATTTTATATGACGAAACTCATTTCGGCAAATAGGTGAAGAAATAAATTCCGTTAATTTGATGGGGTTTAATCGGAGCATTTCTCACGACATCATTCATCGAAAATGACGAAAACTTCATATTTAAAACGTCATATTTGAGCATTCATTTCTGAGAAAATATAAAAATGAATTCTAAATTTTAATAAACGCTTAATATACACTTACAATGGAAAAGAAAATTTAAATCTGCGTATTTTATATTAGTTATGTCGTAATAAAATCTTGATGTTGATATTTTCACATATTTTGATATAAAATTTAATTGGGTAAATAAGAGTTAGTATTTCTCGTATTCTATAAAAAAAATGGTGGTTGGTTAAATCAAAGTAGATTTATGATACAAATTCCTATAAAATCTTAAAATCTGCTATGAGTTCTAAAATTATATCTAGCAAAATTACTTCTTCTTAAACAGATGATGTGTACAAATGATTTTTTTAAATGATAAACAACATATATTTTCTAAATAGTGAAACCAAAAAGTTTTCTAAACGAACATAATTTTGGAAATTAAATGCTGAAAAGAAACAACAACTAACTACGAAATTTTTCTGAGTTTTTCAATATTAACTCTAGATTACAAATATTTAAAATGGGCACCGTGATATATTAGCCCCAAACTTGGTGGACCATGTTTCTGTCTATATATTTCAACATTGAGAGGAGAAGAATTCGATATGAAATTTTTTTCCAGGGATATCTTAGCAAAATTTACAGAACATCAAAAGCTTAATTCAACCATCGGGAACGCGCGCTTAGCACATAATTCATATTTTAACTTCTCTGAAATACCAAACAGCAATTATACATAAATTTAACATAACAAGCTTGAAACACCTATTGAGCAAAAAATAAAAGATAAGAGAAAATGTATACAACTCACTTATTCATAACAAGATAAATTCAACTAAATACAACTATGATGTATTTCTCAATTACGCGTACGTTCCCAATAATTAAGGCAGGTAAAAAGTTCACAAACAATGCTCTTTTGGAAGTTGTACAGGTAGAATTTTCTTCTCCTTCATACTTAAGGTAGTTTTAAATACAGGTACAGAGTAATGTGAATTGTAAACTATTTTATTACAGTCGACTCTCGGTTAAGAGGCTCTCAGAAATTCGTTATGCCAGATTTTGAAAATACTTATAATAACAATGGTTTAAAAAAAAAGTAAGGAATTTAGTTCGATAAATTGTCAAGTATCTCTAGACCTGTTCTGTTTATTTAAATGACGATTGGTAGGAATATTGATTGATATAATAAAAAAACGCCACAAAAAAGGTTACTGGCTAACGTGCGTTTACTAGCTAGTTTTCTCTAGGCAATATTCAATCGTAAGGTTTGTCGGATCTTCTATGCACTAATAAATGTTCGTAGCACCTATTTAGCTTCATAGTTGTTGCCAATGACCATATATTGTTTTTTCAAGACTAAATAAAAAAAAGAAAACCAGTTTTGTAATAATGGTGTTAGAAACCCCTCGAAACTAGGGAGTCGACTAAAAATTGTAGAATAGTAGTTTCAATTGTGCTGAGACTTTTGTGATAGAGAATCGCTTTTAAAAGTTATATATAGAAGCTATACAGAATTCATAAATGTTATTTTCATATTTTACACAAAATTTATTTTTTACTTTACATTTTGTAAATGTCCTGCACTGTGATGTACATATATTAACAATCAACTTCACGGTTTTTAACATTGTAAATGAAAAATATATATTAAGTTGAATATGTGTTGAAATGAGACTTTATTGTAAATACATTGTTTAAGTTTTAAAATTGTCTTATAATGTTTAAAGTAAATACTTCTATTATTTTAAATCTAATCAAAACGTTAAAGAATTTAAATCTTATTGCTATCTAATAGTGATAGTTAAGTTGAATGTATATACATGTCTATTATGAAGCTTCCTTTCCTATGTCTAAGATAAAAGTCGTCCAGCTTTTAATAAATTTTTACCAACTGCAATCACTTAGCATAACTGCAAGAAATGTCATCACCAGTATTCAAGAAAGCATATAATAACTTTTAAAATACTGTCGTCTAGATTAAAGAGACAGTAGTGCTGCTTCTGCTTGGGACAATGTCAAATTACATTATAATGCATTTTTGATGACACAATCTGTAGTTTCAAATTTTTCTACATACTAAAATTATGTTTAGGATGCTTATTGTCGATTAAATGGCTTTGTCTAGAGTAGTCTGATGATAAACTGCAGTTAGAATTAGTGTCTCGTAATTTTGCCACATGTAAGGGTAATTATGAGCAGTGTTTTTTCTCTCCAGTTTAAGCTTTAAGTAAAATGAATGAAAATAATGCTAGTTAATTCCAGCATATAGTGAAATTTCTGAATATAAATTTCACTGCATTTTATTCATTTATTTACCAAATTATAAATGGGGAAAGTAATATTTTTGTCTAAACATTACCCCAATCAACCCTAGATTTTAAAAATATTTATGTAAGTTTGTCTCTAAGCTCACGATTAACTGGTTATTCGTTACATAAAATGAGTATAAGTAACATTGACCAACTTGATTTCTAGCGTCCTTATTATAATGTATTTATTATCTTCATTATTGAGAAATGGTCAAGATTAAGATGTTGGCTCTTAGAAGAGTAGTATTTAGAATTAAAAAGATAATTTGTGAAAAAAAAGTATACATGGTGGTGGTATCAACTAAAAGGCTGCTTGGTTTTATAAGGGTAATTTAAATATATTCTCTTGTAACCTGAGATGCCAATTTGAGAACATTTTTTAAAAAAGCCTCTTCAACTAGAATTTACTGTGTTAATTAGCAACGAAACTGATATGGTTCGATAGATAAAGATATGAAAATTAGTTTCCAGGCTTTTTATTACATATATGAGTCTTTTATTTCTATAAAGTTGTACGAGGGTTTTTTCATCAGTAAAATTTAAAGACATTTGGCATTTAAAAACAAGGTTAGAATTATCTAGTAACTACAAAAAACTGATACAGCTTGTTTTTGCATCTATAGCAACAAGAAATCTACTTTTTTTAGGCTTATGGAGAGTCGGATGGGTGTTTGGGTCAAAAATGTCGATTTTCTGTTTTTCTTTTATTTTTAATCTGCATAAAACAAAACTAAATAAAAATTATTTTAAAAAAATAGCACGAGTTGAACAAATAGACGACTTTGTTATCGTAAATTATATATTAACATATGAATTCTTTTATCATTCATTTTATTCTATTTAATGAAAGCAAAATATCTAATTGATTTGGGTTTTTGAAGTTTATTGAAGTTATGTTATGACCCATATCTATAGCTTTAATTTAAAACCAATATTACCGATTTCTGTTTAGTAGTTTTCTTTTTATAAGCATATTTCAGAAACTCTGTATATCAGTTCTTACCTATACCTTACTTTTCTTTTGCTTTTCCTCAAATATAAGGTTTTTCAACAGTTAGGAACATTTTTCTCAGGAACTACTATAAAAGATATCAACATATTTTGTTCTATTATTTCTTCCCCATTAATATGTCTTTGATTTAAACTGGGGAATTTTAAATATCTCTGCTCAAAAAAAAGTTATAAAGCTTTAAATCGGATTTTTTGGGTTTTTTTAATACATAGTTTTTTTTTAAAAAAATCACTGTAATAGTATTTTTTATACTGTGAAATATCCTCATTTTAAATCCTCATTATCCTCAGTTAAGGGGACGCGGTACCCAAAACATTATTTCTAGAAATAATAACATTAATTTGTAAATTATGTTGGTTTTATTTAATGTTAACTCCAAATAAACATTTTCTAGCAATAAAAACAAATATTTACAAGTAGTTTTTCATTTATTTAAAAAAAAGTCAAAATTTTGAACTTTTTTTTAAAACGCTACTCCTCTTTCAATTTTGAGAATAACTCTACCAAATTTTTATAGTTTGTTTTTAGTACTATTTGTTCAAGAACTGTGCATGGATTTTAAAATGTGAGCTACAGTTAAAAAGTAACATGCATTTATACTGAAAATCACAAAAAAATACAAATTATTAAATTCAACATTTAAAAAAAAAACAACTATACATAGTAGACCTTATTCCATGCAAAATTTTGTGCACTATATATATAAGAATACAGGTTAAAAATTTCAAAATTCTAACTTAATTAGCAAAAAAGTCTTTTTTTTTTATTAAACACAAGAATTGAAAAACGCGAAACAGAGAAAAAAAGGTTGAAAGCAGATGAAATACGTATTCAAACTTATAGGAATGACCCCAGAAAATATTTAATAACTTTTTTTCTACAGCAGATATCATTAAGAAACTTCCAGTAAATGTCCAGAAAAATATTGTGAATAATAAGAAGTAAAAACCAATTTTTGGGTACCGCGTCCCCTTAAGGGCGACATAGAACCACCCGACTCCCCTTGAGACTTTCTCCCGCCCGCCATGGTGAGGTTGTAAATTAACTTTATCATTGGTTTTTAAGTGTGTTTTTGAAAAGATAAATTATTGAATACATTAAAAATCGTATTTCGTCTTCTTTAAATGATTAATTAAATATTAATTATAAATATTTCTTTTTAATTAAGAATTGAAAAAGGTAGTAAAATTGTGTTTATCAAATGAAAAAAAACGTATTAAAAATATAACTATTACTTAATTAAAATATATTTTATTATTTTAATTACTAATCCTTTATTTTGGGTCATTTTGAAGTGTTTATTGAGGAAATTTGAGTTTGGCATAAAAAAAATTTCGCTGAAGAAAAATAGAACTGCCCCAAAATTATCCTAGTTATCAACCAAAAAAGTATAATAAATGCCTAAAAAAATTCACAAGCTACTACTAGCCATAGACTTCGAGATAACAGCTTCTAAAGATGTGCAATTTTGGTACTATTTTATTCTACGAAACCCGACCTCAAAATGGATGCTGCTTTGGCACAAATTGGTTCCTCATTACGCGTTTCTCTTCTATAAAGTGTGTGATAGCGAGCGGTTTTACTATCTCCATGCCACAAATTTCTTGAAATTGGCGTTCCTCTCAGTAAATATTAAACATTATTTTTTCAAAAATCACTTACAAAACATACTTTTTAGAATATATTTGTTTGAAAAATATGTTTATAGGAAGAAAATATATGTTGGGTTTGGCTGGAGTCTCAGGAGGATATAAAAATTGTTGATTTTGTATAGTGTTAAAGTGTGCTAATAACTGTTCATTAAAAATCTATATGAATTATATTTCAATCGAATGTTTATTGCTTAAACAAACCTGTTAACTCTTCGTATTTAACCCAGCAATGCCGGATTTTTAATTACATTCTGGATTTCCGTGTCGTACAATATGTACCAATTACCGGATTTTCGTAAGGAGAAACAAACTTTCTTTTGGCGCCCGGAATCCGGAAAATAGTTTTTGACAAGTTAAATCCGAAAGAGTTGGCAGGTTAGTTGGTTGAATCAACTTTGCACTAGAGCCATAGTTGGCAGGTCTGCTTAAATTGTATCTCTTTTGTATTAGCACAAAATATTATAATCACATCGCGATATTATTTCATCAAAGATCAAAGCGATATCGGAAAGATATAAGATTATAATACGATATCGTGTGATATACTGCGGCTTATAATACTCATTTATAGTTCAAATAAGCGTGATTTTAATTAATATAATAAAACAGAGACAAAGTTTTCAGGCTCAGGTAAAACAAGTTATTGTACATAAAAATAAGATAAAGAATACGATTCATATGGAATGTCGAGTCCGAATCCTGCATTCACAGAAAAGACGAACTAGATTGAAGAAAATAAATAATTTTTTATATAAGAAAAGTTATTCAAATGGTTTTATTGGAAAATAAAATAGTTACTCAAATGGTTATTGGCTACCATAAAACAGTTAAACCTCTTTCATCTTAAAAACAGTGTTCATACAAAAGTGTCTATAGAAGCAAATTTTAATAAGGCTGTGAATGTGAAAAATGATGCAGTATAATAATGGTATGAGAATTTATTTGTCAAGGAACGAAAATTAGACGAGAGATGGAGCTTTGTCAGTCAAGTCGGACAGCAATGTCGAATGCGAACCCAGGTGGGATATTACTTCATCTTGACTTGATTGTGACAACAATACCTCTCAGTGGAATTTTGGTTCCAGTACTGCAGTACATTGTTTTAATAGTCCATAGTTCGATTGAAATTTGTCAAATAAATTCCCAACCCATTATGCACGTCACGAAGGTTCATATTTTGACAAATAGTTGCGTCTGCATAGACCTTTGAAACTAAGAACTATTTTTTTTGTGGACACTCTTTTGATTATTCATTTCATACCCTAAAAAACTTAAACACGGGGTATTCTTTTGTTTTGTATAATTACGCAACAATTAGTAACATTGAACATTTGTCCTGGCGTCAAATAAATGAATTGTTCAGCACATGGAATAGACATACCTAGTAAAGTTCATGGTAGCTGTTTCTCTATCAAATTAAGAATTAATGACATCTCTTACAGTGCACAAACATTTAAGCTGCCCAGCCCTTCTACCTCAGAAACTGGGTACGCCCTTGGCACTCAATGTTAATGCATACGTATACCAAACAATTCTTACATTCATCGATTGATGAGTCTCACCATAACGTGACGTATATATTTACTATAGTACAGCACTAAATGTAACTACACTATACAAGTTTTGGAGTAACGTCCCAGTATAAAGCGGTGAAAGCTTACACCAAACCTGGATAATCTTACACTACAGAAATGGAGCAAAAAACCAAGTGGCACCAAAGCTGCCTCCAAATTTACATTGGAACTTAAAGGCTTTTTACTATCCCTAGGGATACAGACGTATAAACCCATCACCTGGCTTTCAGGTTTTCCAGCAAAGCACATAGTTTTTAAATAAGGGAGAGTGGGGCTATACCGTACACATAAGGGAGATTCGTCTATACATAGCAAATTACAAAGTACAGGTTATATGAACAAAATCAATATAAAATTTGATTATTTGGCTACTGATCATACATAAACATTTTGGAACTATTCTACTTTTTGTATATAAAAATTGGTGATTAAAAAAAGTTACTTTCGTACGAAATAGCCCATACTGGGGCTATACCATACAGTAGAAGGGGCTATACCGTACAGTTTAAAAATCTTCTGTTTAGGTAAGTAATGATTGTAATGCAATAGAGATTACTGTACAAAAACTTTTTATTACTTATAAAGGTCGTAATTAAGAAACTGTGTATTACAATTGTAAAATTTTAGAAGATTTTAGAAAGTCTTAGAAATTTAGAAAATTTTAGAAATTCAGAAAGTTTTAGAAATTCAGAAAATTTTAGAAATTCAGAAATTTTAGAAATTTAGAAAATTTTAAAAATTTAGAAAATTTTAAAAATTTAGAAAATTTTAGAAATTTAGAAAATTTTAGAAATTTAGAAAATTTTAGAAATTTACTTTATTATTTTATTTTTTTGTACCTCGCGGCAATATATTAAAATAACCTTAAATTATATCACTTAACCAATCATATCGCTAACAGTTTCCAGTTACTAGCATAAAAGAAAAGATTCTTCACTTACCTTTTATTTAGTACTGGACGAAAATTATAAGAAAAAAAGAGTAAAAACAGTTTCTTTTACTGAGACACTGATACACATAGCATAGCGAAACGATATCTATACTGTAAACTTGCGCGATCTGCCTCTATACTATATAGCACTTGAAGGGATCGTCTAGCTTGGAATCTAGGCCAAAAAAAATGGGTGTACGGTTTAGCCTCGCTGTACGGTTTAGCCCCGCTCTCCCCTATTTATAAATTTAATAATTTTATTAAATTTTAAAATTTAAAGCATGGAGGAGCTATCTATAACCATATACTACAGAAATATTCTTAAAAAATTTAAGAAATAAAATTTTCAGTTGAAAGTTTTCATTTAAATCTCATGCAGTGAAAACCAGTTTACACTTCAGCCAATTTCCTTATCCTTCAAAGGGCTATAGTACACATACAAGTGAAATATGGTCGCGATATTATGTGGCTATATTTTTACAGTTTTATTCCTAAGTCAAAGTTAAGACTAAGACCAGGCTCATCCTTATAATCCTTTGATTTCAAGAACATAGCGTTACCGACCACTCAATGACGGCTTGACAGAGAATCTGCAATTTATTTTATTTTCGTTTTACAATATTTATGACTGCACATGAGCTTAGACTCTGTGGAAGGTTACAGAGTGTTTTGGGGAAACTGCCTCCTAATTTGGAGTTTGGTAACTTTACTCCAAAATAGGTGAAATGTTACATCGAAAAATAATGGTAACGGTGCACCAAGGCTTTACAGTGTATATGAATAGAATACTCAATGAAAACTGAGAAAGCAATATTGACCAAAAAAGTTACTTCCGTAATGGTTTTACCTAATACAGAACCTATTACATGACCAAAGAAAAATATTACCTAAGTTGTTCAAGTTAAGGAAGAAAATTATTCTAACTCAAAAATGTCCACTGTTATATCTTCACATCATCATATATAATACCCAACAAAATTTTACTCTCATATCTATAATAATAAAAGAAAGAGTCTGTGTGTGTGTGTCTGTGTGTTTGTATTCGGATCGTAAAAAAACTACTTATACTGCCCTCAGAAATTCGAAATTTTTAAGATAGATTCCCTTTAATACTAACGTGTGCACCTGCGGCTTAGTTTTTTCATATTTGTTCCATTTTTAGAGAAAATTCGAATTTTATGAAAAAAATACACCATTTTCGCTCAAATCCGATCATTTTTTCTCTTTCCTAATGCCATCGGCTGAAAAAATTAAATAAAACTTTTAACGAAAACATTTAAAATTCAAAATGTTTATTTTATTCTTTTGCCATTACTTTCAGAAACTAAATTCATTATTTGAAAAATAATTGACATGTTTCAAGTGACGTAATTCCGCCAGTCTTCATTCCCGGATTTTATTGTGAGTTTATTTGATGATTTTTTTCATTGATTTTTCTGTTGACTGCATGTATGCATATTTAAGCAATAAATGTATATAGTTAAGCTATTACTGAAATATGATGGTTAATAAAAGCCATCGCACTAGAGCTATTAGTGTTTTGTGTCTTTATTTTTTCGCCAAATACGTTGCCAAACTCGCCAAATTATTAACTAAAATTTGCCAAATAGGCAATTTCTTTTATAAATAATTTATAAGCTGGTCGGTTGTTCGAAGGTCATTTTGTTAGAGCTGTATAATGGGTGTGGGTAGCTATATCTATTTTCTCGCCAAATTATTTCCCAAAACACGCCAAATGAGCTAAAGGGTTTTATGTATTTATGAGGGAATAGACAAGTTGCATGAAACGCGAAATTCATAATATATGTGTTTTTCTGATACATTAGAAGCTGCAGATTCCGAATGTAAGGTTAAATATTCACAAATATGTTTAATTTCAACAAAAAATGCATTTGAAATTTGCCGAAAATGTACGTCACTGAAAACAGCTATGACGTCAACTGTTATGTTTTTGGCGATGTTTTTCGATCTATGCTGTAATACACTTTATAAAATAGTAAACCTTACAATTTCTGCGAAACCTCATTAAAAGAAGAAGACAATATTATTTGTAACCAGTTCATATCAAGGAAGTTAAACAGCTTGTTCCAAGTTTGGTTGTTAGTTAAAATACACACACTAGAGCGCGTATGAGCTATTGCAGAACTATTGACTGTTGGATCTGATCGGAATAGTCGAGTGAAATCGTTCAACGTTTGAAGAAATTAACTGGAATGAACATGACATGTTTCTGTAAAATAGCATAACTTTTTTAAAGAGTTTGATAAGGATGAAAGCACGTTTCACAGTTTCAAAAGCGGTACAGTGAAACGTGATACGAAATTACACGCCAAGAAAATAAAAAAAAGCCAACCGTGACGTCATCTGTTATGCTAAGAGAGGTTTAACAGGAGTGACGTATCATTAACTTAAAAAATGAATTTAAAAATAAATACATATTTAAAACCAGAAATACTTGAGTTTTAGAGGTTTTTTAATATGCTTAATCGAATAAATATGTTTGTGGAAAACGCTGCAATTGTCCATTGTTATGACATTTATGAGTGCATTTTATAGCGTATTTTTCATTTTGGAATTTTAAGGCAATGAAACGGGATTTTATAATTTATAACCAGTGGAAACAATGATAAGTTTATGATCCTATAACAGGGTATATGGTACACATATTTGGAATCTATTTGATATTTTTTTATTCTGTGCAAAGAACGGGTATAAGTTTGCTAGTCTTAAATAAGATAAAGACAATTGTTTATTGACTCTTTTGAATTTATGTTTAAAAAAAAAAAATGTTTGAGTCTGTATTATAACGACAGCTATCTTAAATATCAATATCTTTTGGATTATTTTGTAGAGGCAGGTCATAGTGGCAACTTTTAGGGATTTGAATTCATATCGGAGATAAATTTATAAGTTTGACATGCTATTAAACTAGTGTTAGGCCCTAGTTAGGTAACATAATCGTATATCTGCAATGTTAGCTACAGCTTACTACTATGTGTTAGTAACTGAATAAAATAATTTTGGCTAAACATGCGAATCATATCGCTATAAAAGCGTTGAAATAGGTATAAAAAATTTAACAATGCAAAATATTAATAAAGATGTTGATTTTATTTAACATTTTGCAAGACTTCATATCAAACATCATGTCACCTTTGAGCTATGTTATTCTATAAAAAATTAACGAATTAAACTAGCTTGAAGGTTAAAAAGTGATTAAATAAGTTGAAAAACATTCTGTAGTAACAGAAAAAAAAATAATTGAAGGATGAGTAGAGATATGGAGACTGGCCTTCAGCAATCAAGCTGTAAATTTGGCAATTATTTAATTGCAAAAAGTTATATGATTTTAAAACTTGCAAATTTTCCCATTAAATCCATCTGGCCTGTTCTTAATTTTATGTAAGATCTGAACATAAAATGTGTAGTATTGGTGCTTGTTATAGCAAAGGTAAAAAATGTTTATTAATTACTTTAGCTTATACATTATGGTAATTGTTTCTTTTCAACAGTAAAAAAAAGTTTCAATTCACATTTTAATATATTGTTACATTCAAGTTTGCCATGACATGCTACATTCTTTAAGTAAATTAGGCGGCTGAATGGTCAAGGAGCTGGCCAGGTAGTCAGAAGGTCCCGGGTTCGAATCCCGACATATGGGCATAGATTACTGTGTTGTATTGTCTTTCAAATTTGATTAGAAGGGGTCACTCAAACAACTTAACTCTTACATTTGTCTTTGTCTCAAATATGCAAAGATAGTTCGCAATATCCAAATTTATAAAAGTATCTAAAGCATCATGTTAAGGGTGAATGAGCCCAAATGACAGTAAGTCTCTAAACCAAATTGCCTCTGTGGTAATCCAATGGAAAAAATATATTCTAAGCCACATTTCTCTGGCTTATTGAATATTTTTACAAACGATTTTTTTAGATGATTAATGTAACTAACATACAGCTCTCTATAATCCCACTTTTTCAATTGCTTCAAATATTTTGTACAAAATTATTTATTGAAAATTTTTAAAAAATACTCCAATTTCAAAAAGTCAGCTACATTTATCATACAAAAAACTGTTTGTAAAAATATTCAATACAGCCAGAGAAATGTGGCTTAGAAAATAATTTTTCTCCCATTGGATTAACACAGAGGCACTTTGGTTTGGGGACCTGCGGTCAATGGGGCTCTTTTGCCCTTAAGTAAAAAACACAATGCAGAAGAACACGATAGATTTCTATTGATGGCATTTAAAGAAATTCAATTGCTAAACTAAATAAACTATACCTGGCACATTTAGTATCTCATTTTATCTTGCTGCAGAGAAATAAATCAAATTTTAATTAGGCCATAAAGTTCATAAATTTCAAATTCCAAATTATTTTTATGATACATAATTATTAAAAATTATAATTGAATTAAATTGAAGAATCTTAATTTTTTAAAATAATCTGTCACTCAAACTAAGGTTACATAATTTCCTCACTTATGTTTTTGAATTGGCAATAAGCTAAATTAAAAGTAAATGCATAGAGTACTTTGATTTATATCAAAAATATATCTCACTAGTTTGATTTAAATGAAACTTCTAATGAAAAGGGATTGAAAGAGTAAAGAGTAGTACAGACAAGCTAAAAAAAGGGACCAATGGCAAAAATCTGTAAATTCAATATCAAAGTGAAATTTGAAGTAAACAACCATGAGGAAAATTAAAATTCGAACATCCTAAAGTTTATAATGGTAAAAATTAAGCAAACAAGAAATTGCACCAAGTACTAAAAAATAGTTTATTAGAGAATGATTTGGTACAGTAAAAATGTCACAGTTAAGTAAACAATGAATCTTTGATTCCAAAATATAATTTTTAAAAAATTGGGAAATATTGAGATATCAAGTTAAGATTATAAATTGATTTCAGTGTTGTAAATGGGTAAATATATGACCTTTTAAAATAAATAATATGAATGAAAAAAAATAAAGCTTATAACATCAAAAAAGAAATATATAATTATAAAAGTAGAAAATGATGAAAGCAACTCGAATAATTAGGTTACATTTTATAATACCTTTGGTTTTTAATAAGTACAGAACTATAGGTGACTATGTAAATGATTTCTGATTATAATCATTGGAATTTAAAAAAAGGAAGGATGCATTGTTTGATACAAAAATTATAAACAAGTGTTAAAGAATTGCTCACCATTTCAAAATTAGATATTTTCTTTTGTTTTGTTAAACCAAATAATTTTTTTAAACAATTAAAAAAAATCATTACAACTCTTCTCTGCTATGAAGTGGTTTCAGCTCTTCAATTCTCTTTATGAAATCGGTTTTTTCAATACAGCCATCACATTTTTCATCCCAATCAGCCAAAATTTTCTTCAGATCTCTTACTTTAAGCTTTTTTAAGTCAACTGTTTTCAAGTCAATAGTTTTTTCTAAAAGAACAATATTTGGTTTACTATATAAATAAAAATACAATCGTCTATATAAGGTGATAAAAAGGAAGTATCTAAACAATACACTGCATCAAGAATAGCAACTCTACCCCTATTCAGTTAACATGGTAAAAAAAAATCAGTGCAATATCTGGGTGGAGTATATACACCTCCAAGTTCATAGCTTTTTTTCAAAAAGTAAAATAATGAAATAAAATTTAAGTAGTTCTTTGGTTTTTTTTCCTTGTATAGAAGTTCTAAAAAAACAAAAATGGTCAGCTAAATAAATTTGGAATGCAAGTATTTAAAAACAGGCATAATAGGAGAGAAAAAACACCAAGCAGTGGTTTCACAGTAAGTAAAAAATAAAAAAAAAATCCATGCATAACTTTTAGGAAATAGTATAATAATGAACTCTGAATGAAAAAAAATGTAGAAACAATTTAATATTTATCAGACTATTTTGGGAGGAAAACAATGTTAAAATTAAAGAGAAAAAAATGAGAAGCATTAAAGAAAAACATGTACTTGTATCATTATATAAATCTTTAACTTATTAATTAAACTATTAACATTTTAACTATTAATATTATTCTATACCAATCTGACGGCACAGTTCACCAGCACAGTACAAATTATACTTATTAATTCTTTTCTAATTTAAGCTGACAAACAATAAAGTTTGAAGATATTTCCAGGTGAAAAAGTACTATTTAATAACAGTATACATTACACTATAGCCCATGACTTAATCATCTCCAGGAGCATTAATGTCTTGTGGCAAGCAGTTTAATTTATCTCCAAACCAGTTAAACACAATTAGGTTATTTTACAATTAATAATCTGTATATTTATTTTAACCTATGAATCCTTGTTCGATTGCTTGCATCCAAATTAATAGCCTCTGTGTCTTATTGCTTTATAAGTTGAAATAATTATTTTTTTGTATCCTCTCTCTTACCAGTTCTTCAACTATTGTAACTTTTCAATGTTTATGTTAGTGTCTCATTATTTTATTATAAATTTCTAAAATCGAAAAGCTTTATACAAGTTGAGTTTCAGAAAATTGTGTTCTATTAGTTTTTAAAATTAATAACAATATTTATTTTGACTTAATATTTGTTATATACGGTTGTTGATCTACATAGTAAGAATTTTAGCTTTATAGGAAATTGGTGGGCATCTATATAAATAATAATGCTTGATTTACTTTGTCTTTTATTGGACATTTGGAAGTTAAACTAACACATCTTTGCATTACTTAATCAATGTTAGAAAGGACTATAAAAAACTATACCATCTGTAAAAATAGTACAATTACACTGCCAAGAAATAGCAAGACTTAAATAAACAAATACTGACTTGTTTTTCACAAACCACAGTTAATAAATAGTTGTATTAGTTTTTTAATTATTTACACAATTTAATTTTACTTCTATGTTATTTTTTGTTTGTTTCTTTTGTTATTTTAAAGTGTAGCATGTATCATTTACTATCTAAAATATTTATTACGCTTTATTTAAAAAGGGAAGAACGATTATTAAAATATATATTACCATAACGAAGATCGCAAATCTGTACGTCTTTCTTTTTAAGCTTCTCGCACACTTTATCTACAGGAAGACTCCAGCTTAAGGGCTTTGCCATCTCTGTTACAATTTTAGTGGCAGATTCCTCAAGACCACCCAAGTAATAACACTGAAAACAATATTTTTTTATGTGATTTAAAATCTATAAATAAAAATGCAAAAAATACTTTCTGAATTGCTGTACATATTGGGGCACTAAAGCCCAATGTGACAACAAATGCAATACACCATACAATTCAACTACATTAAAAAATTATATTTTAATGATATTAAATAATAATACGTAATAATAGATAAATAATATTTTTTCATGCACTTAAACCAAAGATGAGAATTGCTAGATCCAGTTTGAATATATTTTTAGAGCAGCAAAATCGAACTTTTGGAGCAGAAATACAAAACAGACTTGTGTATAAGAGCTTGTTTATCACATTTGAAGTGGTTGTAAAGCAAAATTGGCCTATAATTGTACGGTTTTGTCTTAATTTGGGACAGGATACCACTTTGGAGAATGAACGCAGATTATCCATAGATTAATTTTGATCGGCACAGAATTCCCATTACTGGTTTAAACCCTAGGTACATATTAGTAATATAGCTGATAAAGACAATAATAATAAAAATCAAAGGTTATAGTTACCACATTATCTGAAATTAAAAAAATATACCATTAAGATGTTACTTTATTTGTTCTATACTTATAACTCAATATAAAGCAGCTTTTTAGCTTAATTTGTTTATATTTATGAAGATTCTGTCAAAATATTTTATGGGTAATACTCTCTAGTAGCAATAGTTCTGGGTATTTGCTTAATCAGTTAATGATCATGGTTAGATTTTTAATAACTGACAGATGATTACATACACAAGACAACATAGGCACCTGGCAATTGAATACCCATAGAGAATAGTCTGATTCGTTATTGGTAAATGGTAAAAATACATGTTAAAATGGTATTGAATGGATATCACAATCGAAAAGGAAACAAGAAGTCCTTTGTATATTTCAATTAGTTAATGAATTAATATTTTTTAATCTTTATTTGAAGAAAGTAACGTTAATATTTATAATGCTTTTTAGAAAATTGGCAAATGTTTGTTTCACTTAAATTTGTCCAAAATGTGTGTTATAACAATACATATTAAAAATCTTGACTGTGAAGGAAAAATACATTTTAAATATCTATTTAATTTGCTTATTCATAATTTTTTTGTTTAATACAGTGCAAAGATTTGCCAGTGTTTGCAAAAAAAAGGTACTGCTAGCGTATTGTGGCCGGTCTCGATTTGGCGACTTTCCTTTTGAAGCCAAGTAGCGAAAACGTACTTAAATTAGTAAACATTCCAGTTCAACTCAATAGATGTTTACATCAATCTTGTTGCTATATCAACTCTGTTAAATTTTCACGAACCAAAAAGTCGCCAAATAGCATTCCGGCCATAATACGCTAGCTGTTCCAAAAAAAAAAAAAAATTAGTGAGGAACACTAGGTGTTAAAATGATTATTTTGCAATTTATCATATTTCCGTAAGTGTAAATGGACTAAATTTTTTAGTATTGAAATTAATTTTAAAAATAATTCTTACAATCCAACAATTTTTTTTACTAATAATATGTTAAATTTGTTAATCAATACTATAAACTTGTCTAATAAACATTGTTGGAATAAGTTAAACTAACCTCTTTCTTCTTAGTGTTGTTAAGGATTGTGGTTACCCATTCTTATTTTTTTTAATTAAAAATATATCAGGGGCTGTAGGCACCCCTGAAATACCAAAAGAAAGTGGCCTTACAATGAACATAATTTACTACACAGTTAAAATACTTACAAATCTTTCTTCAGATTTTTTTGCAGTTTTGCAGAACTGTTTGAATTTTTCTTCAATTTTTGCAGCTGATGACTTTTCTGAATCCGATAATGTTTTAGAAAATTTGTTTAAAACGCCAACACATACTGCAATACAAAAAAAAAAGCTTTCATATGATAAATTTAAAGTTAGAAGAATATGATACTCTTTTCCAGTATACAAATTGCTTTTTATTATGTGCAAGTTATAAAAGTAAAAACTGTTGCTTACACCATTTTCAGAAAAACTGACAATTTATATGACATTAAGACCAATGTTACCATTTAGGTTCTATTTTGCAAAAAAAAAGGAACTGTAGAACTGTATTTTACATTAAAAACCTATTTTAATTGTGCCTCACGTTTGCTTTGAGAAATAAATAAAAATTAAAAAATTTATATTAATAAAAATAAACTTAAAATTTGTTAAGTCCACAGTAACTACTGTTACAGCCCGATTTAGTCACGATTCCAAATGGCATTAAAAGTGAGTGACTTTAAAGGGTTTGATATAATTATAAAGGTAAATAATTTATGGAAAGTGAACAATCTTAATAATAGACTTTCATAACACATTAATGTAATTTTAGCTTTCTTGTCAACATAAACTTGCTAAGAAAATAAATTTTAAAACATAATTGTTATTAATACATTTAGTATGGAATTCAATGAGGCATTTTAATTAAATGTTTTAACTAGGGATGCACCGAATACCAAATTTGGCCGAATACCGAATATTCGGCCTACCCAAACCAATTTTTATTTTTTGTAGGATCTAAGTAAGTTGTATTTATTATTTATCAATTTCAATTAAACATAAAAATATAAGTACACAAACACACAATAATTTTAATACAATATAGATATTAAATTTTTAATTGAAGCAACATAGAATAAAGAAGTACTCGTTTGTTTAAAACAAGCCTTTTAGAAAGTGTAAATTGGTAAAATCACAACACGAAAACGGAAGTATGAAAACAAAAACAGAAGTAGGTGGATCCGGTGTAGAATGAAAATCAGAAAAAAATAAAACCATGGCTTACAATATTATTTACAATTAAAATTAATTTTTTTATCTTTTAGTGAAAAAAATTACAATTGTGATATATATATAGTAACACAGCTCTACAAAAAAAAGTTTTGTTTTGTTGCCCTGGATATCATCGCAAATTTTTACGTTTTCAAGTGCCCAGATTACGAATATATTCATGAAAGTTCTCAATGTGCTCGTATTTTCATGACACCATTTACATACCATTACCATCACCATTTTTTATTCACCATTGCATACTAAGTTAGGTATGATAAAGCAATTTGTAAAAACGTTGAACAAGGACGGAGAATGTTTTAATTACGAGTACATTTGCGGAAAATTTCCAAAGCTTAGTATGGAAAAATTGAAATGTGGAATATTTGATGGTCCTCAAATATGGCAATTGATGAAAGACTCAGATTTTATCAAAGTTATGACTGTTCCGGAAAGTAAAGCTTGGAAAAGTTTGTGTTGGTTATCGAAAATTTCCTAGGTAACCATAAAGCAGCAAATTATGAAGAAATTGTGCAAAACATGCTGACAAACTTTCAGACTTTAGGAGCAAATATGAGTATTAATTTGCACTCCGCAATCATCTAGATAAATTTCCCGATAATTTAGGAAATTATAGTGAGGAACAGGGAGAGCGGTTCAACCAAGATCTGAAAGTGATGGAGGAAGATATCAGGGTCTATTGGATTGTCACATGGCAGATTACTGCTGGTCTTTGAAAAGAGATTGTCCCCTGAAAAATTATAAAAGAAAAGCCCATAAAAGGCGTTTTATAAAAATATAAAATATATTTTCGAAATTTTCCTCTTTATTTACTTCGATGTATCCTAATTTCTCAAAATATTACTGACATTATAAATATATCTGTTATTTTATTTCTCGTTTTTTGATTTTTGTAATGTAAAATGAAAATAACGATTTAAAAAAAAATCAGAGCAAATCTAACAAAATCATTGATAGTTTCATGAATTGTGTTCATAAATGGACTCGAAATCATTTTCATATCTAGGGCAACAATATCACTGTGTGTGTGTGTGTAGACCAGTGTAATTATTGTTTTTTTAAAGCCCACTCATTGTAACTGTGAACTTAAAGAGACATGTTTATTTAATATAACTTGAGTAAAGCTTGATTTAACATTATAAATAACTAAAACTTAAGAATTTGATTCTATTATAAAAGAAAACAAGTCATGTTTGGGAATTTTTCGACGTTTTATAACATAACTTGAAGAAATTTGGAAATTTTTTAATTTCACTATTCGGACGAATAGTTAAGCTACTCTATTCGGCTAAAGTGGTCGTATACCGAATAGTAACCGAATATTCGGTGCATCCCTAGTTTTAACATGGTAAGTTGCTTGATGCATGTTTAAAGCAAATGAAGCATACACCTAGCAAGCAAAACTAAAAACCATTATTAAGTATTTACTAATATTACATTAAGCAGACATATTATTTCTTTAAGGCTTGTTTAAGTTAATTAAAAGAAAAAATGAATGTACAATGTAAACAAAAGTTTAGGCCGATTGCCATAAACTGCTCTTTTATACTGGCACTCTCAACTCATAATAAATATTTTTTGTAGTTAATACCCTTTTATTACTGGTGTATAGACGCATGCTCAATGATATTTAAACATATTAAAAAAAACTTACCTTCACATTCGCCTTCTTTCAGCCCGTTTGTTATATTTATTATGTACAATAGCGGTATAAAATACTTTAAAAAAGAAGTAACTTGAGCCATCATCATTTTGGCGATCAGAAAATTTCACAGTAATGTTGAATCAATAATGACTGTTATAAAATAATAGGGGACAGCTGAGGAAAATTCTTAGAAAGCGATTTTAATAATATTTAATTATACGCATGTAGTTATTTACATCTGTTTAAAGAATGAAAAGATTTTGACAACGCATAACAAAACCGGCAAGAAAGACGGAAAGTCTTAGGGTTGGTACATATATATTTCGGCTTCATCTAATACCTCAACCTATCCCATAGACAAGACAACAACAACAAGTAAGACAGACACAGACAAGAATATTTACTGACATAAAGAGAGAAATTACACCCAGGGCAAATTCGGAAATTGAGCTCGCACCCGGTACAGTGCGCAAACTGTAAATGTAAGGCTGTGTCCTGACTACGACATCAAATGCAACAAAACTTGGCGACTGCCAAGGGCGCCAAGCGATGCAATAGCATGTCGCTGACTCTGCCAAGTCGCCAAGTTTTGTTGCATTTGTGGCATTTGATGTCGTAGTCATCACACAGCCTAAAAGTCAGCGATCAACCACGCCACCCGGGACCCAACTTCAGAGTTGTCGGCGGATGATTGGTCTAAAACTTGAATATTATGATGCCACTTTGAAAATTTGTAATATGTTAGCTAAAAAAATTATCAGGCTGATGAGGTCAATATTCAGGTCTTCGCATTTGAAAAGGCAGCGGGCTATTTGTAACGGTTCGAAATTCGGGGTATTTGTGACGACAGGGAGGCTTGAGCCCCCCACGCTCCATCGGGATATTTTGAAATTCGTCGGGGGGAATATAACTTATATGACTATTTATTTATTTATTTATTTATTATATATTTGTTTGGTTGGAATGTCGGAAATTTTCGGTTTATAAAACAGAATTCAAACAGTCTCACCCTCAATTAGTTCCTCCATCTCAAAAAAAATCCTGCTAGTATTTTTAAAATCGTTTAAAGATTCGAGAGCAAATTTTTGGTTAATAAATAATTCTATATTAAACATTCAGATGCTAAATTTGGCTAGTTTTATTTTTTTATTTCGAAAATTCAATAATTATTACTTATTGTTTGCAAAAATTAATATTTCAAAGAATAAATATCTAATATTACTCGCCTTTAAATAGAATTAAAAACATTTCATATCAACGTACAAAGAATCTCGTAGTGAAATATATTTGACGTCATTTCAATCTGATCGATGTGGCAAATATAAATTTATTTTAATTTATTGTCTAAAAGAATTAAAGTTTCTCGAGCGATTGTTGCGAATGGCAATGGTGATTTTGCAGTTTTTTTAAATAATTGAAGTACTTCGAATTCGAATTCTTTTCTGAAATTTTCAATGTATTCTAATTTCCATGCGCTGAATTTTTTGACGTATCACACTTGTCCGTAGCATTTGTAGTTTGGGCTATGAAAGTGGGTGACGGACAGACAGACAGACTGAACGATTATAATACCTTTCCACTTTTTACGTTATAAAGGTAGTGTGGAAGCTAAAACGATGAAAGAAAAAAATATATTCATCCTTAGATAGCACGTGTCAGGGAGGGAGGGGTGAGTTTTTTGTTTGTTATTTCTTCTCTTTTACATTGCGTAATACCGTGACCTTTATAGATTTGTGAGTACACACACAATATATAACTCATAAAAAAAAGGCAAAACAAATGAAAAAGAGCGGTCCAGATATCTTTCGATCAGATGGCGCCTTTTTTATATAATCCCCTCCACATTAGAAGAGTTACAACTTTCGTTTTACACAGATTTACTAAATGCGAAGTGGTTTTTCCTTACGGATTTTTTTTCACTTTGGAATTTTTGAAAATTAAAAAAAAATTGACTTTAATACGGTTCTGGAGTGGGGGTGGGGTTCCGTGGTTACGCGCCAGGTTCAGAGCGCTTTAAGTAGGACGGGATTAAAAAGAAAAGTTTGTCAAATAGGACAGGGGGTCAGCTGACCCCTCCCCCCCTGGATCCGCGCCTGAGCAAAATAATATACATATTCTTAAACTACACCTGAAAAATACTTTTCATGGAACTCTGCCGTGGGCAGATAAACACAACAATGAATTGCACCATTTTTGCTATGAAAAAATAAGTCTTCCAGTTTACTTTCTTAAGGGTTAGAGTTATTGAATGCTTGAAATAATGGGCTAAGTCATTAGTTTAGATGCCACAGTTTACCTACCCACGGCAGAACTGTTATTGACAACAAAAATTTTATTCACATTTGCTTTCCCAAAACACCTAAAAACTAATTTTTTTAAGAAGAAGAAGAAAGAAACTTAATTTAAGTTTGATGTTGGCCTTCAAGGGCCGTGCAGACGACACAATACGTAGTTACAATTTGAAAAAAAAAATACTAAACATAAAAAATACGGCACTAGCATGGCAAAATAATATAATATAAATATTATTTTTACACACACACAAAGAGGTCGGATATTACATAAATGAATCTATATAAAAAGCAACACTGCAGCCTGCAGCTTTAGCTTAATAAATGCCTCAACATTTACATAAGTCATAAGTAATATTACTAGTTATTTGGCGAAGGTGTATAAGCAGGTCTCTGATCAAGCACACAAACCGGAATATATATGTACCAACCATCATCATCATCAATATTAATAGCCGACAAAAATTTACATGCATTATTTACAACTAAAAACCAGCATAATAGAATTATTGGGCCCCTATTTAAATTATTTCAGACTTCATTAATAATTCTTCGTCAGATTGTAGAATATAAATTTTAATTCTTGTTTAAATTAGTTTAAATTTCTTCAATTTTATATATCTTCTGGTAGCGAATTCAAAATTTTAAGAGCTAAATATGCAAAACTTTTAGAAATATTTCTTTATTAGCCTTTGATATGTCAAGTATAGGTTTATTTCTAAAACTATAATTTATTGGGTCTTTAAATTTACAAACTGATCTATTTTTATAAAGGTAAATAAGTATATTATATAAATATTCTAATATTTTATATTGGGTCGAAGTGTTTGAAGCGGCGAAATATTTTTCGGTTCTCACCAAAACAGCAGTAATGTCTCTAAAATGTATTTTTGTACAGTTTTAGTTAGGACGGGTCCTTGGACGCTGAAATTTTAAACGAATGTAGTTATGTAATGTTTTTATGTAGTTCAAAATGCCAACGAAAGAAAATATCCTCATAGAAAAACCCAGTACACATTAAATCCTTCGTGGTCCAAACAAATTTATTTCGTATAAAATTATCTTATTGTCAGTAATTTGTATATAAGTAAATTAATAATGTTCTCTAAGGCATTGTGAAATCTCTTATCAGATTAATATTCAGAATTCTTACTACTATATTTAAATAACATTTAAAACCAATTTTATAGATTTATAAACAATTATATGTAGATTATTATATATTTATAAACAATAGTTAATAAAAGCAATTTTGTTTAAAATTAACTGCAATTGATTTGATTTCCTTTTTCTTCTTTGATTTTAATAACAATCCTTTTTTAAATTCAGATTTAAGCTTTTTTCAATTTAATATTAAAAAGGTTCTTTGAATTAATTATAAAAGTGAATTAAATAAAGTGGGGAATTTTGTTTGTTTGTTTGAAAGGAGGGAAAAGGGCGGGGGTAGGTTGTTAAAGATTGTGGAGGGGTTTGGGTCGGTACTACTTTGTTTTAGAAATCTTGTCGACACACCTTAATATGCATAGTTATTCATTCATTTCGATTGACATCTTGCCAGCTAAAGGATTCTATCGAACTTCCAATACCCAGCGTTAGAAATTGCATAAAGAAATTTAGGAGCAATCCTTGCTACTAACTAAAAAAAACTAGGAGCAAATGCGCATTATCTAGGAGCATTTTTAATAATAAAATAGTTATTATTTTTGTTTATTTATCCAAAAATTCCGAAGTATATAGTGCTAACCTGGAAAATTATAATATTGTCGAGTTTCGTGATTATAGAATCACCAGAGTTTCGCGATTTGAGGAATTACAGGATGTGAGGAATTTAGGATGGCGAGAGTTCTTCAATTTTTTGATCGTCTGAATTTCTGAATTTTTCAATAGCTGCAATTTAGACATTTCACGATCGCCGGAGAGTTTCACAATTTAAAGATCGCCGAAGTTTCGCAATTTATAAATGCTCGAAGTTTTGCCATTTATAGATAGTCGAAGCTGTGCGGTTTTAATTCGATTTTTTCGTTTTTAGGCTTACAGTAGAGCGGTGGACAAATTTAGGATAAGCCAAGATTTGCGATTTCAAAAAGATTATTCTTGGTGAGATTTTTGGGAGCCAGGATAAAACTAATGACATTGAGGATTCTGAAAAACGAGGTGCAAAAACTGCGATTTAATTTATTTTGCTGTAGCATTATTGGAGGATTCAGTCGCATTTTGCTACTAGCTACCTTTAATTTCGAACCCTGCCCACACCAAACTATAGTTATTCTAAAATAACAAAAACCAACAAATGAGATAAGTGCATATCATTTGCTTTTCCGTGAGATATCAGTTCCAATAGACCAGAGGAGGGTCAAATATGGACATTGATGATACGGATTGCCGTATCGTCAAGAACGTTTCGACTCTTTCTAATTTTCTGTCAAGAAATTTTTGACCTAGTGACACTTTTGTATTATTCTATTATTAAAATGATTTTTAATAAATCAAATATTTGATGATACGGTTCGCCGTATCATCAAGAACGTTTCGACTCTTTCTATTTTTCTGTCAAGAAATTTTTGACCTAGTGACACTTTTGTATTATTCTATTATTAAAATGATTTTTAATAAATCAAATATTTGATGATACGGTTCGCCGTATCGTCAAGAACGTTTCGACTCTTTCTAATTTTCTGTCAAGAAATTTTTGACCTAGCGACACTCTTTTCTATTATTCTATTATTGAAATGATTTTTAATAAATCAAATATTAAAAAAAAACTTTATCGATCTTTGCAACGTGCCACAAATGCCTTGATCATTTTTTCATAATTGTAGACAAGTAATACTTATTTTTGAGCCATTCTTAGTTACATGTTTAACTATAATCACTCTATTTTAACAAACACGTAATAAAAATTGCCCATATATTTTTAAAATTTGATTTTAGTTCGTAAAATATCAAATCTTTCGAAAGGGATATAAAAATAATCAGAAGAGAATTAAAGTGACATACGTTTTTTTAGACAATTTTGGTTAAAGCAAAAATTTATGTATGATATTTTTATCTTCAGTTGAAAAAGAGCATTTAAACTGAGTTTAAGTTTCACTGACTTTAATAATTATTTTTATTAATTTTTCAAATGTGACCGGTGACTCACTTTTATTTAAAAAAAAAATCTTTAAACTTACTTTAAGTAAAGTTTTAGATATTTTTTCGTAAATTAATTAAAAAAAATTTATCGTGATATCTTTGCTTTTCAAGTCAAGAAAACATTTTCTATTGTATTATGTATTAATTTCCTTAGATCTTATTTTTTAAAAACTAAAAACAAAAAAGAATTATTTGAACTAATAAAAAAACAATTAAAAACATTTTTTTGGTTTTTATAATCAATAATATTATAATCGATCGTTATTTTATAATCAATCGACGCAACTTTTCAGCACAATCGTCGATTTTATTTAAATTGTTGACATTTTGAAACGATTCTTTGAAATTTTATAATTGATTCGAAATAATTGATGCACATTTTTAAGGGTGAATGAGCCCTATCGACCGCTCCAAACTAAAGTACCTCATCGTTAATACAATGGGAAAAATTATTTTATAAAGCCCGCTGGACCGCGGGTCTCCAAACCAAAGTGCCTCAGTGTTAATCCAACGGAGAAAAAAAAATTAAGCCACATTTCTCCGGTTGTATTGAATATTTTTACAAACGTTTTTTTTTAAATGATAAATGTAGATAACTTACAGGTATCTATAATCCCACTTTTTGAACTTGCTTCGAATATTTTGTGTAAAATTACTTATTGAAAATTAAAAAATATTCGAAACAATTTCAAAAAGTGAGATTGTCAAGACCTGTAAGTCAACTATATTTATGACATAAAAAAACCCGTTTTTATAAGAATTCAATACAGATGGAGAAATGTGGCTTAATTTTTTTTCTATAGTGAATCAACACTGAGGCACTTTGGTTTGGAGACCCGCGGTCCAGCGGGCTCATCCCCTCGTAAGAGATGTTGCTAGAGAAATAACGAACACAGGCTCTTGAATTCAGTGAAACATAAAATCTTTGCCCGAGAGAGAATTCTTGAAATTATTTAGTATTTCCACATATATTTTTAAGGTATATATTTATTTAAAGTCATAAATTTAAAAATAAAGTGCGACATGCAAGAAAAATTATTAATTGATAATTAATAATTTTTCTTGTTACTTGATTATTAATTAAAAGATAAGCTAAAAAGAATTCAGCATTTAGAAATAAAATAGTGAATCCTAAAAAAATTGAAATGATGTAGCATTTTTTTAGAAAATAAATTAATTAAGGGAAGTTTTTTTTTAAATGATATATAGGTGTCTAAATGTATGTCTTATTTACGTAATTTACGTTTTTTGTAATTACTCAATTATAATTTTGCGACGAATATGATTATAAAATTAATTTTTAAGATGTTTTTGAATTTGTATATTTTTATCATTTGGTATTAACTCATTTAATATAATTAAAAATATATTTTATAACGATATATTTCCCGATTTTTAAGCCTTTTCAAATTCGCAATTTTTGACAATGTAATTGCAAAATTAGTTTTTACCTCTGCAAGTCGTTTATAATATTTCTTGACAATTCTCTCACCACCACAAATAAATTTTAGACAAATGTTAGAACTTATTAAAATGTTGATCTTATTGAAATGAGATTTATCTTTAGAAATGTTGAAAACTTAATTAAAATGTGAATGTAAGAGAAAATTGTAACTAACGATTACATCGTTTTACGGTCTTTCTAAAGAACAATATTTTTATGTATTGTATCCTAGATAAATTTTCTAGACAACTAAAAACCCAATAAAATTATAGAAATGACCAATGAAACCAAGTTTAGAAAAAAATTTAAATATTAATATTAAATAATGGGTTTTGAAAATGAATGTGCACTAAATTAAAAAAAATATGTACAACCTATTAACTCGTAAACGATTTTACAGTAAAGAATTAAAAATCACTAGCACTCTTGTTTACACTTTTTACACGATACGCTACAACTTGCATTCATTAAATAAGTGAAACTCTCATAATTTGATTTTTTTTCAGTTTTTAAATTTTATATTTGGAAAATATAATAACTTATCAATAAAAATTTCAACCGTCATTTAAGGCTACAATGTATTTTTTTTAATATACAAACAATTTATAAATTCAAATAGTCTGTTTTATAATAATTAAAAACAGATATCAACTTTCCCCATTTGCAAGGAAAATGGTCCTTATCCAAGTATAAGACTGGGGCCCGGATGGCCGAGATATTGGACCATTATGCTAGCAGTCTGCGCGCTGTAACGGGTGCGGGTTCGATTCCCGCCTTCACCCTGGGTGTATATTCCTTTCTCTGTGACAGTAAAAATTCTTTCTGTGTCTGTCTTACTTGACGAAGGCTTCATAAGCTGGTCTCTGATCAAGCACACCAAGCCGGAATATATATGTAATAGTAGTAGTAGCAAGTAAAACTGGATTCTTTAAAAAGTTGAATTTAAATGTTTCAAATTAAATATAAAAGAACTATTTTTTTTTAAAATTGCCATTACAGGTTTACAATAATTTATAAAGAAGAAGCATTCCTAATTTAAGGGATGATACTTGCTTCTTTTTCAAGGAAGACTTTATCCTATAACATATGAATTTAAATGAATACATTTGAGTATTAGATATCAAATAAATTGTTGTTTGAAATATAAAGTGTAAAGTTAGGAGCAAAGTACATAAATAAAATTTTTCTTAACGCTTAAAGTAATTATAAAATAACTTTATCAAATCATAAAAAAGTTCAAACATGCAAGTTGCAAAATGCTTTTTATACAAGTTAAAAAGTTAAAGGTTTCAGTAAACATGGTTGATTAAAAATGTTTTTGATACTTTCTTAATGTTCACAACACTAACGTCAATATTTTCTGAATAAATGAAGCCATAAATGGGCAGCCATATAAGTGGTTCGTATTTAATTAAACTTTTATTAACTCTTAATTTTTTCCAAATATACGCAAGGACGGTAATAACATTGTAACTGATATTGATGCGACATAAATGAAAATTAACACAATCTAGTCTCGATGGGTTAATAAAATTGTTAACCCTAATTTAACTCAACTTTAGAGGTACTTCATCTCCAGGATCAACTCTTTCCATTTATATGTTGGAAAAATGTTTAAAGAATTAACAGATTTCATTGAAGAACAGTGATATAAAAATTTTGGTATTTAGGTTGTTAAAATTATTTTTCGTTTCTTTTTTTTCGATACACGATCTGTTTATAGAATAACTGGAGCACAGGACTGGCAAAAAGGCAACCTCTGTACTTTTTACCAAGGGAGACTTGATCTTACAAATATATGCTTTTTAATGACCAACCATACAAAATGAAGGTTGTTGTTGTTGTTGTCGTGTCCATGATGTGTGCAAAAACTAGATGGATCCGAAGCTGTCGTAGACAGCTTTCGCTATTTCTTCTGCATCTTCGGAGAGAATTAAAATTTCTGGGTCTTCAAAGCCAATCCTGAAGAGCCTGGCTTGAATTGCTGGGCAGCCAAAGATATGCTGCGGGGACAGTTGGACACCAGGACAGTTTGGGCAGTGTGTGGAGAAGCTTCTTTATCCTTCCGTTGAGATTTTCATTCCTTTTAAATGTTTTGTTCGTAGTCTGGCTATTATTGAAGATATTGTACGGTTACAATTTAGAGCAGGGATGGAATATTTAAAATTATTTTTGATAAGTCTACGGCTAGCAACTGCATTGGCGTCAACGAGAGTTATGAGGTTAGATGATTGGGGGAATCATGAAAATGAAGGTAATTTACATTAAATTAATATTTAAATTACTTAAAAGAGACTTAACAATCTCTATATGCAGTGGGTGGTCAAAATAAATTGTTCAATTCTAACTTAAAACTGCCATTATTACAAATTACATAATTAGCCCTAATGAGTGTTAGTATATGTTGCCCAAAAAATACAAGTGATTAATTCGTTAAGAAAAAAAATAACATACACTATCTACTCCAAAAGAAGTTTGACATCACAAAAACCGGGATTCTTTTATAACCACACAAGTAAAAATTTTTAGTTGAATTTATTTTTCCAGTACTGTTAAATAAAGAATTAATTTATTAGTGTACCGTCAAAGCGGGTATTTTTGGCCATGGAGGGTAACTTTGGCCAACGCGTCGGAAAAAGATTTGTTCTAAAATTTCTCTGCTCAAAATCATCAGACTTTAAATTAGTTAGCATTTTTAGAAAGGTGGCAACATTGGCTTTAATTTAATATAAGATTTTTTTCTATTTTAGTTTTGGCAACACCAAAAAAGTGTGTTTTATTTCTGCAAGCGTTGAAGAACAAAAAACTACTTCAGTAAACTTTCATTTAGAATTGTTCGAAAATTATTGAAAATTGAGCAAGTAAATACTCTATGCGATTCTTTAATCTATTGGGAATAATATCCCACCATTTATTTTATTCTATGTTGAATATTTCGAAAGCTGTATTTAATTGTTGGTCACCGGGAAACTTTTGACCACGAATGCGGCTAACTTTGGCCATAGCTACAATGATTTCCTTATGCTATATTACACTTTAAAAAATGAATGAAAAGCGAGATTCTTTTAACTTAATTTTAAATAATACATTTTAATCTTATTCTTATGGATATTCTATATTATTATGTCTTTTTAAAACTGTTTTTTAAGCATAATATAGAACGACATTTAAAATTGCTAATGCTAGAAATGTAAACTTTTTTGAATTCCAAATTACTAATATGTTATTTTCTTTTCATTATAATATCGTTTGCGTTTTGATTATGAAAATAATTATCATTAAATCTGGTTTTCAAAAATACTTTAGTTGATTTTCTTATTAAAACTGTAAATTAATTTTTTAAAATGTCAGCTAAAAGTGTTCTAAAGTATTGCGGCTAAATCATTGGGCGATGCAGCATAAACTGAAACAAATAAGAATTTTTCTTGTATTTATCCTGAAATCACCTAATAAACTTTAAAAACTAATAATTCTAATGTTAAGTAGTTTTATTATTGTAATTTAAATCTATTAGACAGCCCAAAAAGCAGTAAATGATACGTTTGGTGAGTATTTCGTGCTTGTGGCCAATGTTACCCTCCTGGACTCGAATCGTATCCTAATTTTTTAAAACTAGTACCATTTTTTTTAAACTTATAAAATGTAACAAAAATGCCTGCAAATTATTCCTAAAAGTACAATACTTAAAATGCATAGGGATTTTAAAACGTTTAAATCAGTTTTGTAGTTTAATTTTTCTTCTTTTGTAAAAAAACCCAATGATTTTGGCCAAAGTTACCCGCACTGACGGTAGTAAATTTTAGAAATTTAACTGCACACAAATTTTATGCTTACTACCTAATTTCCATAAGATCAAGAGACTTCAGTCTCCTCTTCATCTTTATCAATGCATCTAACGTAAATTTCTTTAAAATTTCTTGAAATTTGTTTTCACAATTAAAACTAGGATTCTTACATAGATTACACATATTCTTTGATTTATAAGATTCCAGATAGATTATAAATATGTTCAAAATACAAAAATTGTTAGACCACTTGACCTTTAGATGAGTCTTTTCCTTATAGTTATCAGAAAACAAATCAGAAAAAAAAACTGACGCAAAATTTAAAACTTTTTTTCAGTTATTTCAATGCAATAAATTTTAATTTTAACTTTGCACTAAAATAATTTCATAAATTTCTTTTGAAATTCGAAAAGTTTTACAACGTATAAATAAGACCCTTTTCTTAGTTAATGCTCTACTCGTTAGATGGCGCAGATGTCGAAGTATTCAGTTCAAGTAAAAAACGCCGTGCTTTGCAGGAAAGTGTCATTCATAAGGTCGTCTTCTCGATGAGTTTACTCGCAAAAGCTTTTTCCGTTCCACATGGTAAGTTTTTAATTAATTTTTTTGTAAAAGCTTGGTTAATAAAAATTGCATGCAATTCATAAAATGTTATATGTGTGCATCTAAAGTTGGGATATGTTTTAGAAATGTTTATTAAGCCTAATCGTAACTGATTTGTGTCTGTGAAGATACAATTTAGAGTCCCACAAAGTTTGACCAAAGTTTTCTCTCGGTAAAGAAGCGGGCGTTACTAGTGTAAATTAAAAATTCATCAGCACTAAACATTTATTTGTCGAGAATTATTTAAATGGGAAAGTTTTAAAACTTTCCAAACCTGCAGAGAGAAACTGTCCCAGTTTTAAAGAAAGAAACTTTGATGCTGTTGAATAAGCGAAACCTATGTTTTAAAACATGAATAATTTTTTTTGAGTAAATAGTCATAAACAATAAGAGAGTAAAAATTCAATTAATAAACATGATTTTATGTTTTACATCAAAAAAGTTTCTTATTTGGATTTAAAAGTTTGAAATTCGTGCATTTTGTGAAACAAAAGCTACATATTTAAACAAATTTTTTTTTGGTTAATATACATGTATTTTCTAATGCTTACTTTATGAAGATCATAATTGCTTTCCAATTGAGATGTTTTATTTTTTGGTTTAGTTAAAGAAAGTAGGTAGTTGACAATTAACAAAATAATACTCATGCCCCAGAGACATTAAAATTGGAGAATTTTTTTTGAGCCAGAAAATTCAATATTTCAATGGAGTTATTTGTAAAACCTAAAACTCAAACATTTTGTTGATTCTTGTTCAATGCTAAAATTTTATTAAAACTTTTGAGTACGAATAGTCATTTTGAACCAAAATCTTTCATTATGTAGAACAAATTCTTCAATCTTTTTAATGGAGTTATTTGTAAAACCTAAAACTCAAACATTTTGTTGATTCTTGTTCAATGCTAAAATTTTATTAAAACTTTTGAGTACGAATCATTATTTTGAAACAAAATCTTTCATTATGTAGAACAAAGTAGTGAAATGAATGAACAAAAAATATGTTTACAAACAGTATTTAAATCTAGTTAATGTATAATATTTTTAACTAAAAATCAATTACGTTACATTATATTTTATGTTTTAAAAATGTTTTAGTAGTTGATGATAAATAAATCGTCATTTTTAAAAGGTGAATAAAAAATATTATTCACCTTGTAGAAAAACATATAACATAAGATCGTCACGAATTTTCGTTTTGGGCGTCTTTTTCAGTCACGCGTTTATCCATCCAAGCAATATAATATTAAAGCTTAAACAAAAATATAATTAATAACTTTATTTAACTGAGTTATAAATAAATTTACTGAAATGTATATCGAAACAAAAGTACAGCTATGACAATTTTAATAGCTGATTTGCGTGTCCAGTAGTTTTTAAGGTTATTTTTATCTGCACATGGTAGTCATAATTTATCTAATGTAATTTTTTGTTTCATATACTTTTAATGAAAACCCTCAAGTTATTTAAAAAATATTTTTATGTATTTTCTACGCTTTTTTATATTTTACTGTTTAACTAAGTTAATTTGTGTGATACTAATTTATATAAGTTATATAAATAAACTGATATATAATAAGTGACTTGAATAAGGTGAGATACATAATTTTTCGACTCATACGATTACTGAACTGTGTAAATAGTATGTCGTGGTGAAATTATAGTTATAATTTACTTTCCATAAACTTTTAGTTATTAAACAAATTAATTTTAATCTGTTAAATATTTCATTTTTTTCATTATAAACTTATATAATGAGTTCGTATGTATTCATTTGGTTGAATTGTTCAGAACTGGTAATTTTATTTAATTATTTAATAGTGTTAAACTTTACATTATCATCTATATACAGACAACTCTAAATATACGACAAAAAATCGAAAAAATATCCTAGGTATATGAATTTCTTTTCCTAACTGCTAGCTATTTGCTTTTTGCTTCATCCCAATATAATGTCGGTAGAGAAAATCGAATTATAGTGTCCGCCCAACCCTTTTTATCGAATCCTAAACTCTTGGGCATTGAATATTGTTTATGTTAAGGATATGTAGAATACCTTTTATATTATTATGTGTGTAGAAGAGAAAATTTGATAGGCTGTTTTCTGCAACATGTTTTGATGATACCGATAAATTTTCTTTTAAAAGGCATAGACGATTCACGAATATTTATTTAAAAACAAAATTGCCGAAGCTAGTTATACAAATAAATATGGATTAGTTTTTAAATTGAGTACTGGTGGTATTTAAATTTTAAATATAATGATCATGGAATATTTTTTTAAGCACATCAGTTACTTTAGGGTAAATTTAGAAGCAATTTTCGTAATATCGAGATCATCGATAGTTAGTTTTCTTATTATTAATGTTTTAAAAATAAATCATTTTTATAAAACCTTTTGAGCAATAAATGAATAATATCGCACCAAACGCGTTCGGTAACAATCAACGAAGAAAAAAAAGTCAAGTACATTACAATACATTGGACTCGGAAAAAAATTATTTCATAAATTCAAGAAATGAAAATATCTAACCTTAAATTGCAATACTTATTTGATTTAACTTTATCTTTAATGTGGACATTCTTAGAAATCATTATTTTCAGGGAATCTACATAAAAGTAAGCAGTTTAGTTTAAAAATTACGAACCATTTGTTAAATAATCCCACAAGACATTCAAATTTAATGCACCAGAAGTTTCTGACACACGGAGACTTCCAAGGGGGGAGCGCTGCATTGAAGCGATAAAACTTGTCATCTTAACTTTCAAACTATATTTGCTTTGTTGAGTATTAAATGTATCGTTAATCCAATGCATTCAAAACATAGAGTTTTCACTTCAAATAAATTGCAATTAAACTATATATTCTTTATTTTACGGCGTTTACAATAAAAAAAAACTATCTTTGTTAACTTATTTACAGCTGCCGAAAAACTATTTTATTTATATATACCGACTAACAAACTCATCATCATTCTCTTGTAAAATAAAACTAGGCAGCAACTTTTCAAAAATTCTGGAGCCGAGAATGGAAAGTACCAAATTCTAAAAGAATTCAATTTAACATGTTCAACACGAATATTACATTTTTCTTCTTACTCTAGTTTTTGAGGTAGTCATGTTTTTTGCGTTATAAAGGAGCGATAAATCAATGTTAAAGAAAAAATAGTTTCAATTTTTCTTGGAGCAATTTTTCAATGCAAGTTTTTTTTAAGTAACATACAATTCTTATGAATGTTTTGATGCTGAGGAAGAATATGGTCTAGGATTTTCTCTGCCTTTTGTCGGTTTTTTAACAATTCGACATTTTTTTAAAACAAAAAGTCACATTATCCGGAAATTTTTGTGGATGGTTCGATTAATATTTTTGTAAAAAAACAAGCTTATTGGGTTAAAATTAGATATTAGTAACCCTTAAAATATAAATGTAAAAAAAAAATTGGAAGTCAATCATATATTAGAGGATTGCCACTTATTTTATGTCTTTAGAGGAGGGGTTGGTACATATATATTCCGGCTTGTGTGCTTGATCAGAGACCCGCTTATGAAGCCTTCGTCAAGTAAGACAGACACAGAAATAATTTTTACTGTCACAGAGAAGAAATATACACCCAGAGCGAAGGCGGGAAACGAACCCACACCCGTTACAGCGCGCAGACTGCTAGCGTAAGGGTCCAAACCATTTGGCCATCCGGGCCCCGTCTTTAGAGTAATGATGTGGTTCTTAATTACGACGCCCGTCGACAATGGGCCTCCTTGTAGACGAAAGTTCATCTCTTTGCTCAACTCAAGTTAAGAGTTACTACAAACTAACATTCATTCAATAATCTCGTTTTTTAAAAAAAAAAATATTAGTTTTATTATAAGCCATTTCAAAAACCGGAGAGTACTATTTTTTTCAGTTAAAAAGTCACATTGTGACAAAACTACTAAGAGTAGAGAAAAATAGAAGCCAGATTCTTATTTAGCATTAAAAAATACATAAGAGCCACATATTAGTTTAAATTTAAAAATTGATTTTTTGGCTTCAACATTGATTTATTTCTCTCTCTCGATTCATTTTAACACAAAAACGTAAATGTATCAAAACGTAGAGATGAGAAAAAAATTTATTATGATACTCGAGCACAGCACACTTAAGTCTTTTTGGAATTCGGTACTCTCCTTCTTAGGGTTGTTTTACTGTTGCCTAGTGTATGCGTAGTTTCGCCTATTCAACTTTAAGGTGGCCGCACACGTTGAAAATTTCATTTTCGAAAAAAAAATGATATATTTTTTTACTTGTTTATATTATAACCCTGGTTTTTGTGTTTCTAAAACTGTCATCATTTTAACTGTGCCGCAACTAGAACGAACGCAGTGATTAATTTAGTAAAAGTCAGTAGCACTAGAATCAAACAGATGTTGAAACTTTAATTGCGTTTTTCTCGCATTTCAGTTTTTCAATAAATAGCTTCATTTGGAAAAGATAACTCAAATAGTTCTTGAGGAATTTTAAAAATTATTTTTTCTACTAATTTAAGAAATTGTTGTTTAGAGAATATACCTAAAAAACTTGGAAGAAATATGTTTTTTAATTTTGTTTTGACCTATTAATCATTTTGACACGCCGTAAAAAATTTTGAAAATCTTTTTTCGACTGCTAATAAAAATTTTATTTTAAAATCTTTTGAATTTAAGTATAGTCCCTAGATATAAGTTTACAGTTTAACTTGGTGGTTTTATTTTATAAATTCAATAAATTATTCAATAAATTAAAATAAATTTATTTTTGCGACATCGATCAGTTTGAAATGACGTCAAATATATTTCACTACGAGATTCTTTGTACGTTGATATGAAATGTTTTAATTCTAGTTAAAAGCGAGGAATATTACATATTTATTCTTTGAAATATAAATTAATTTTTGCAAACGATAAGTAATAATTATTGAATTTTCGAAATAAAATAAATAAAACTAGACAAATTTAGAATGTAAATGTTAAATATAAAATATTAATGCTGTGTTTGTCGCCTTTTTACCTGTTAAACACAACTGTTGTGTGGAAGCGGGTTAAGTGACAGATTCTGTTATTTTACAAAAAATATTAATTTTGTTATCAGTTACCGGAAAACCGGAAAGTGCGACTTCTTTCGGTTAAAAGTCCCATTGTGAAAAAAAAATGATAAAGGTAAAAAACAACAACAGAAGCCATATTCTTACTAAGTATCAAAAACTGCATAAGAATCACATATTACATTTTTTAAAATAAAAAAATGTTATTATTTTTGCTTTAACATTGCTTTTTCTCTCGTTTTTTGTAACGGAAAAAACGTGAATATTTTAAAACGTAAACCGAGAAAAAAAAATTCAGTGTGATATTAAAGTTCAGTGTGATATTAAAGTTCAGCACACTAAATTCTTTCAGAATGTGGTACTTTCCTCTGTAAACCTTTTTCACTATTGTTCAGTGGGTCTAGTTGTTGCCTATTCATTTAAAAACAATTCTCATTCATTCACAACACAGTTTTGTTAATAATGAACTTAGAAATAATCTAGATCTCTCTCCCTTAGAAATAATGTACTTTGTTCCACCACAATTACGGTTAAATTCATTGAAGATTAATTTTTGTAGAGTTACCTATAGCTTATAAAAGCACTAACTTATTTCAATACCGATTACCAAACTCATATTTCCCATACGAAATAATTCGTCAAACTTAAACTGCTCATATAGCTTATATAGAATTATATAAAGAGCATTAAAAAATTCTGAATATGGTACCATATAGTACTATACACAAATACGGATATAGTTACGCGTACACTGTTAAAAATTAGGCACTTTGTTTCACCAAAAATACTGTTCCTAGTAGCTGCAACGGCTGTGTGGTGAAACGTTAAACCATATTTTTGGTATTCGGTTGAACCATTTCTCAGGTTTTTGTTTCCAAATCCAGAAAAATGCTTCAACCAAACACCGAAAAAAAGGTGAAACATTTCACCACACAGCCGTGGCAGCTACTAGGAACCAATATCATGGTGAAACCAAGCACAAAATTTTGAACAGTGTAATTCAATGTGAAAAACGTTACTTTTCCGCGTACTGTGTCATATCTTCTATTCATATAACGCTACGTGCTTATCAAACAGCCGTAGAGTTTGTTCCTTGGCAAGAAGTCAATGGCTGCCGAGAAAACAGCCCCCTTCTCCTTTCAACGAATGGGTTTCGTTTCTTAATGGAATGCTGGGTTATACTTAAAGGAAAGATTGAAATGCTATGTTTCGCGTGTTACCTTTATTTTATATAAATAACTTTTTGTTAATATAAAGAGAGATTGCATTCAAGTTAAACTGCAATTGCAGGCTCTTTATTTGCTTCAATATATATGATTAATAAGTAGTTGAAAAGTAGTTTATTGTATTGAAAGTTTAATTTAATTTTGGGTTCTATTGTTTGCTTTATCAAATTTTAGTTTATTATATATATTTTACATTAACTCAACCATAATGCTAAAAATAACCCATTATTTTAACAGTTTTTAGTTATAAATTGCTTACAAGCACACATTTACTCTTTATCTATAGGTCTTTAATTTTGTTGTTTTTATAATTATTAATAATGTCATGCTGGTTTTTTAATACAATATCTATTTTTGTTATTTTTTAAAACTAATTCTACCTTTTTACAAAGACAAAACTTTCATATATTTCACGCATGTTTAACTTTTCATATTCAATTGCAAGAGAAAAAAACTTATTATCAGAAACGTGTACAATGTAATAATCTATAAAGTTTTTAAGTTATTATACCTTAAATACACATTTTAGTTCCACAAAAATCGTTTTATTAAATAGCTTTTTAAACAAAGCAGTGCCATCTCAGGTAGCTCCAATGATGGATGGGGCTTTACAAACGTTATTTCCCTTTACAAAGTAGGATTTTTTTTTTGGAATATGACCGGATTTGTGGAAAAATTGAAAGTACTGTAAAATATTTTCTTTATAATCCAGAGCCCAAAAAGACTCTTTGTCATATTTTCGTCACACAGATTAGGATTTTTTTTCGTTCTTGATAGAAGTAACAATATACATTCATGTACTTATTCTTTTATCCTGAAATCTGCTATCTATGATTTTTTTTAAAGAAGAAAGCAATATGTTTTAGTTATCGATTGTGGATTTAACATATTAGATAAAATAAAAGTGTATTTTTAAACACTAATTCAATAGCAGTAATCTTTTCACAACTTTTCTTATTATTTACAATAATTAAAATAATGCTTATTTTCAAATAAGAGCTATTTATAAAACATGCATTAAAATACAAATAAGAAAACCTAAGAAAATATATAAATTATTTAATAAATAAAGAATTTTCATTTGATAAAAAAATGTAAAATTAGAATATTTGGTGCCAACTCTTAAGTGCAAAAAAATGTTTTCGTATTATATTTGTTTGCTACTTTTTAAAGGAATAGCTAATAAGAAACTAAGCAGCTTTATTAATTTCTAATTATTTGCTTCACTGAAGAATTTAATTAGAACTTTATACCAATAAATATTTGATCTTCGCTGCAATAATATATATTTTATCAAATAAATAGTGATACAAAAAGAAGTCATTAAAATATATATTTCTTTAAATGATGAGAATATGATAGTATTCAATTAATTTTCTGAAAATCTGCTTTATTTTAACTCCAAATAATCCAAGAAAGTCAAATATATATTTATTTGGGATTCATTTTATAAAATAATTTTTAGAATAAATGTTTTAAATGATTTATGTGACGATAATTATAGAAACATCAAAAATTGCTTTCAATTCGATAAACACTTACGTAATGACTATTTTATTTTAAAATTCTTTTAATATACCAATCATCCCCAACAAATTTTATCCCAAAGAGATAATTATATTTAAACAATTGCATCTTTAGTCTTGAATATCTATTAAACATTTGCTAGTTGCTAGCATGCATTTTCAATCCCCACTCTATTTATGAATATGAATTGTAAATTGATAATGCCACGAGGGTTAGAAAGTGGTTATATATTCTCAAACGATTAAAGTTTCTAAAATCAATTTATCTTGTAATAAGATATTTGGGTTCCTAATGTAATAAGCCCGTCACAGAGAGTCAACTGCAGCATATTATAATATTGCCATATATCAAGGCCTTAACACATATTCTAATCCTTGGTAATATATATGAGAATAAATGAGGGATCTATTTTTAAAACTGACATTCTCCAAAGTATAATTAATATAAAAGGTCTGGTCTGTTCGTTGGCGGCTTTTGATAATGGTAAATTCAATCGGATGAAGTCGCCAATGAACGGGCCGTATCCTATATCTTAGTTATATGTCTTAATTATACTTTAGAGAATGTGAGTGTTGCAACTAGAGCCTTCAAATATCATTTATAAATCATCTAGATATTATTTATCTGTTAGAGACGCGGTATATTTTATGTCTAGTACAACTGAAAATTAATAAATAAATGATTTTGTTAAAAAAAAATTATCATTCCAATCTCACTGAAAGTGACCCTTGCTTACGCTTCATTTGAGGAACCTAAATAAAATCAATGCTTCAACACTTTATCATTATTTAAAAATTTATTTGTGAACAAATTAAATTACAAACTTACATATTTTCTTATAAAGTTTTTTATAATGGAAAAGTCAAATTCGTGTCGAAATATATTTTGGAATTGTAAAACAATTCAACGAATGTACAACAATGTCTGAAAAATCGTCTTTTTATGCAAAATTTTTCCTCAATTTAACAAATAATTTCCGTTTTGGTCAAATAGATTATCTTTCCGTAATTTGCCGAATTGTTTTCGGTTTTGAAGAAACTGTGCATGTGCATGAACATTCGTCTAAAACGAAAATAATGTCAATCCACAAAAATATTTCGGCAACAAAGTTACTAGTGAAATTTCCGCAAATTGAAATTTTTTGAGAGTGCAATATTTGTTCTAAAAGAAACTATGATACAAAATTTAAACGTTTATTTAAAAAGAAAATCAATTTTTATGACTAATCATGAAAGTGTTAACAATTTTCACGAGTTCGGGATATTAGCACTTGTAAATGAAAGGCAAAAAAAAAAAAAAAGAGTTCATATGATTCTAGTGAACTGCTAAATAAATTATACACACTTAAAATATCTAGAAATACATTTTATGTAATCTATTCTGAAATGCAAGAGTAACATATAATAAAATACAAAATAGCTTTAAATCAGAGATTTGCATTATCCTCCTTTCATCAAAATTCAATCATTTTAAAGAGCTGAAATACAATAAATTAAATATAAAAATGTATATTATCGCCAAATCATTTGACAATTTCCTCGTGTTCAAGTATTATGGAACTTTAAAACGACAAGAAATGCAATAGATTTTATTCTTACTACCCAATTTACAAAACATGAAATATAAAAAAGTGCGAACACGTTATTAGAAAAGGCGTTCATGATGTCGTAATTAGATGATTTATATTCGCTCCTATCTTTTACCAAATTAAATCAAGGACTGAGTTGTGCCTTTATGCAGAGAATTCGGTCGTCCAATTTTTTTTATGTTTTCGCGAATGCAATAAGCGGAAATTGGATTATCACCAAAGTTTTGCACTTTTGGTGGCACTAACAGAAGTAACTCGAATAGTTTTCACGGAGTGTGTTATACAATTTTTATTGGCATCCACCATGATTTATTTCGCAAATTGAATCTTATTCATTTTTTTTTATTTCACTTACAAGAAACTTTCTCGTAATAAATTTAAAAAGTTTTTTTTAAAGTGTTTTTAAATTAAAGTTTTCAAACTCTTTTGTGTTTAAAAACTTGATATAATACTGTAAACATGTTTCCGATTGTTACTTGTCATAGTAAAGATGCATGCAATATTTTAAACTTTTATTTGTAAACTAAAAAAATAATATCTTTCCCCAATTTATTCGCGGCAGATATAATTTGGGAATTCGGAATTTCTAACGTCTATTTTTATTTTTACAAAAACACTTTAGGGAAAATATCGACAAAAGCGCTTTTTTAAACCTAAAAGATAGTTCAAGAAAATATGTTTACTTTGATGTGAATATTTAAATTATATTTTTAGTTTCAAATTTTATTCGAAAAAATTACATTAGAATTGACGTAAAAGACCCGCAAACTAATTGAAATATGTCACCATTAATTACTGTCAAATCCATAAAGTAAAAACTTATTTTAAATGCCAGCATTTATTATTCTCAAAGCAATTTTATTTTAAATTCTATATTCTTTTATAAATATTAGTCCCACTTTTGTTATCAATTTTTTATATTACCATTTTAATGGTTGCAATTTAGCATTTCATTTTTAAAAATGCTGAATAGAATTTTATATTTCAAAAACACTGTATCTACTAAAGAATTTACCGGGTTTTGTCATTAAAATAAGAGGCCCAGTGGTTTAGTGGTAGGGCTTCGCATTACCACGCCACAGGTCCGGGGATCGAATCCAGGATTGGGCGAGGTTGACCCATCCTTTCATCCCTTGAGTGGGTCTATAAAATGGGTACCAAGCATGGTTGGGAACTAAACACTGGGGGTTCCGCGTGAGGCTAACCACCTTACCGGGACATATGCCTAGCACCCCAGAGCCCTAGGTCACGAAAGATGAAATGTGCACGGCAGGCCTTGGCCCAGTAATGGGCTGTTGTGCCGAGGAGTTTAGTTTAGTTCATTAAAATAAAATTGTTAACCAATTTAAATGCCAGTACCATTAACCTTCAAATCAACACAACTAAGTAAAAATGAAGTTTATATGTACATAATTAACGCAATAGTTAATTAGATCATGGTAATAATACACCCAGCTATGTAACGAAAGTTTCTTCTGCAACCCTTGCATAAAGTAAATATATTGTGTTATCATATCGCAAAATACTAGCTTTGATGCTCAACATGTGGCTTTGCTTTCATTTGCATGTATATTAAAAAGTAAACAAGATCTAGTTATATTTGAGCAACAATGATGTAGGTCTACTTCTGCTATATTTCTTTTGAAAATATTCATTATTTAATAATTTTCTTATCTATTAATATCTTTATTAACATTTAATAGTCATATAGAGAAAAAACGAAAATATATATTAACTTCAAGGGAAGATCAACTAAATCCCACCCAGACGACAAAATGGGTAAAAATTACCAAAGGGATGGATAATTTCCTGGCCACTTTCAGGGTTATTACTAGTCAATTACTTAATAGATGCATATCGATAAGTTTTTATGGATATTATTACTAGTTAAGGTCCAAATAAATGCAGATAATTGAAATAAATGAAATATTGCAAAAATAGACAAAATAATAGGGCATGAATGATGATACCAAAATTGACCAAAAATTACCCCAGGGATTGATGCACTTTTGCAAATTATTTAAATAGAATAAAAAAATATAAAACCAATATTAGTTGCTAAATTAGCTCACAATTCAACCAAAAAGAAAAAAATATTCAAAACTTTGTAAAAATGTGTCAGGGTTAAGGCAAATGTTATTAAAAAAATTTAATAAGAACTATCAAAACTATTTTTCTTTTTAAAATAAATAAACATTTAACTCAGAATTTAGTGATAAATTCTACAGTAGATAGTTCAGAGTATCTCTATGATTTTTTTTCATTTTGGTGAAGAGTTTTTAACATAACAAGTAGGTTTGTAACAGAATCTGTCACTTAACCCGTTTCCACACAACAGTTGTGTTTAACAGGTAAAAAGGCGCCAAACACAGCTTGATATTCTATATTAAAAATTTACATGCTAAATTTGGCTAGTTTCATTTATTTTATTTTGAAAATTGAATAATTATTACTTATCGTTTGCAAAAATTAATTTATATTTCAAAGAATAAATATGTAATATTCCTCGCTTTTAAATAGAATGAAAATATTTCATATCAACATACAAAGAATCTCGTAGTGAAATATATTTGACGTCATTTCAAACTGATCGATGTCGCAAAAATAATTTTAAAAAAAAATTATTGTCTAAAAGTATTCAAGTTTCTCGATCCATTTTTGCAAATGGCAATGGCGATTTAATTCTAATACAAATGGTTTCCTATGCTTTTTAAATGAGCATTAAATGTTGCAGTTTTTTTTAAATAATTGAAGTACTTCGAATTCTTTTCTGAAATTTTCAATGTATTCTAATTTCGATGCGCTGAATTTTTTGACTTATCACACTTGTCCGTAGCATTTATAGTTTGGGATATGAAAGTGGGTGACGGAAAGACAGACAGACAGACGGACTGAACTATTATAATACCTTCCACTTTTTTACGTTATAAAAGTAGTATGGAAGCTAAAAGCGGACTTGGTTCTTTGTGGCTCTGACACATCATTTTCATAATACAGATAGCCAACAGTGTTGTATCAACTCACGCACAAGACAATGGACAAGTTGCATGAAACGCGTAATTCATAATATATGTGTTTTTCTGGTACATTAGAAGCTGCAGATTCCGAATGTAAGGTTAAATATTCACAAATATGTTTAATTTCAACAAAAAATGCATTTGAAATTTGCCGAAAATGTACGTCACTGAAAACAGCTCTGACGTCAACTGTTATGTTTTTGGCGATGTTTCGATCTATGCTGTAATACACTTTATAAAATAGTAAACCTTACAATTTCTGCGAAACCTCATTAAAAGACGAATACAATATTATTTGTAACCAGTTCATATCAAGGAAGTTAAACAGCTTGTTCCAAGTTTGGTTGTTCGTTAAAATACACACACTAGAGCGTGTATGAGCTATTGCAGAACTATTGACTGTTGGATCTGATCGGAATAGTCGAGTGAAATCGTTCAATGTTTGAAGAAATTAACTGGAATGAACATGACATGTTTCTGTAAAATAGCATAATTTTTTAAGAGTTTAATAAGGATGAAAGCACGTTTCACAGTTTCAAAAGCGATAGAGTGAAACGTGATACGAAATAACACGCCAAGAACAAAAAAAAGCCAACCGTGACGTCATCTGTTATGCTAAGAGAGGTTTAACAAGAGTGACGTATCATTAACTTTAAAAATGAATTTAAAAATAAATACATCTTTAAAACCAGAAATACTTGAGTTTTAGAGGTTTTTTAATATGCTTAATCGAATAAATATGTTTGTGGAAAACGCTGTAATTGTCCATTGTGTCGAGATGATGTATTGTTTTTTCTGCAGTTGTAAGGACTTTCATTTATTCGTAACAATGTTGTGCAACATTTATTTGCTTATCTTAATTTAAATAGAAATATATTTAAAAATATGGAATTTTGTTATAGAAAAATTATCGATTTATTCTAGCTTAGTGATTTTTTTTATTTTTCCACCTGAATTATATAACTATTAACTGTAGTATAGAAGTATCTAGTAGTAAATGATTGCAAAATAGAAAAAAGTATATTTTTTTAAGGTTTTTAGGATAAATGTTTTGGTAGGGGATTGGTAAGCATTTACAGTTCTTTCAGGCAGAAGTCTCTCTTTTCTAATACCATTATATACAATAACAAACAAGGCAGGATTTGGTGTCACATGAAAAAGCTTATCCATTCGAAAAAGTAATCCTCTGCGGTCTTTTACGTAATGCATCTCCAACAAATACAGCTGTTGACGATGATGTATTATACTAATCAAATCCAGTGTATGTATAGCTTTTCTATTTCAATCAGCTTTATATTGAACTGAATAAAGCCAGCTAAAAAGCATTAACAGCTGCTGATAACAGTGTGTTGGGGAGGGTAAACAAAGTAAATCCAAAAGAATTATCCGTTATTTTTTGTTCAATTTTACAAACATCGCAAAATAGTGGAAATTCACGCCATCCTTTTAGGTTCTTTCTTTTTATTTCTGATATTTTAAAGACAGCTCAACTCTAATCTCCAAGATAAAGCAATAACATTGCTATAATAAGTTTTTTTTTTATATGTAAATATTTTTCGGTGATGTTCTTTTATTATTCGGTATGTCTACATGTTCCAAGAGAGAAAATCAATCCAAGTAGCTATACTCTTCTTGATGAGAAAATCCAATACATATTGCTTGAAATAACATTTAGAATATACTTATAGAAAAAAAATGGTCAGTTGATTTTAATTCACTCTACTTGGACCAGGGTTCTAAATTACGAGGCGCACGTGGTTGTGTTAAAACTTCCCATGATATCTAATAAAAGACAGCCTTAATCGTTGAAACAAACGAATTTTGGGAATCCCAGTTTAGGGACTGCGTCCTTCCCTTAAACTGATAGTAATGTCACAAAGTTAGGTGATTAAAAAGTACGCAGTTGTTCGTACAAATCTTGTAAAATTTTCCATTTTTCTACCAAATGAAATATATATTTAGGCTCTCATTATAAGACGTCTAATAATGTATTTAAATTATATTTTAAATTCATTTTGAAACATAAAATAAATAATTATCATTTACAAACCCTTAACCTTTTTTTAAATAACATATTATAATCATTCAGTGCATAATTTTCTTGTGTGTGCATATCAACTAGCATTTAGTACCTTAAGTCAGCCATATTACTTGGAAGTTTCTTTTAATGATTCGTTTATTCGTAACCACTCAAATCGCTGATTAATTTGAAAAGTGTTTAGTTGAAAATACCTCCCCCAAAAGGAAAAAAACTACACACTTGTTTTAAAAGATCCAAACTCTTACTCAAATAAATGTAAAAAAAGCAAATAAGAACTAACAGACTTTGTCAATTTACAGTTAATAAAATAATAAATATAATAATAATTACTCAAGGGTTAATCTCCAAAGGATAATTTTCCAACACTTTCCTGTGTTTGAATATTATAGCGAAAAAAGGATACCACATAAAAACTTGCCTGTGTGGACATGAGCTATTTTTACATTTGAAGTTAAATACAAACTACAAAAGAAATCAATAAATATACAATACAGTATATACGAATAAACTAAGAAAACTTTTTATTTTTCTCTTTAGAAACTGTATCGATTAAATGATTAGTTTTGTAGCTCACACTGCAACACTGCAATACACATATGGGTAGTATGTTTTAAACAATGAAATTTCCTAACGTTACTTGGTCACGTAATGGGCATATAAATACCTTTGAGGTTTCTAAGTAGTTGCATTTAATTTGTAACTTCCTAAAATAAAGTATAGTTATAATAGTTTTAGGACTTATTTCTTTACTTCGTGACAATTTCAAATGGATATTTAGAAAATAGCTAAGTAAGTTCTATTGAAAAATAAGTACGAGCAATGAAATATAAATAATAGTTTCATTAAAAGGTCTGTTTTTGATATTTAAAAGAAAAGTAATTATAGCTGACAATTTACTAGTTGTGCACTTGTTGCAAAAAAAAAAATAATGTGTGCAAATGTGTAAAATATAAAAATATCTGCTTCTGCAAAATTGAAGCTTATAGGGAAAGGTTATATACCAAAAGTTGAAAGGTTAATAAATTCTATAAATATGCTAAAAATATTATGTATTAGAAAGGAATCAGGTATTATCTAAGTTTATATTTTTTAATGTTTTTATTACTTGAAGCAAAGTTAAATGCATAAGAAGTAAGGTTTTATTGAAAATCGCATTTGTCCCTCTTGCCCAATCTGGTGGGACAAGATGTTATACCTTTTATAAAATTCTTAAAAATAATTTAATTCGAATTCTTACTATTATTTTTTTTCCTTCGGAGAAAATTCGTGTGAAAAAAAATAAACCATTGTGAAAATACTTTGGATATGAAATGCTGCAATTTTTTTTTTTTGTATATTTTATATTTTCAGATTTTGTATCGTGTAACATTGAATTTAAATGGTTTTTATTAAACATCTGGTTATAGCAATGGTATAACAAAAAAACAATAACATATCAAAAGCATAAATTTTACGCACTTTTCTAGGACATGAGTATCAAGTAACTAGAGCTATAAATCTTTTATTTTACCCATTGAAGCTTACCGTTACCATATGGTCACCTTATTTACAGCCTACTCTAAAAGTTATGACCTTATCTGCTAGGTTTTCATTAATTACTGAGTTAGCAGCTTAAGTATCCCATCAACGACTTACCATCCTCTTAGCTACAAAAGTGCACCAATAAATATTAATTATATACGTAACATTTTTCCGATTGCTGTCAGATTATTCTGCCTTTACTGCTTTGTTGTAATAAGTTTAAACATTGCATATCCTTTTTCGAAGACATTTCGACAGCTTAAACGCCCACATGCAGATTATTTCGTCAAAAGTCCATTGTCTAGTGATAACAAAGGCAATTTAAACAATTAATATTGAATCAAACTTCTTGATTGGTAAAAATAAAGAATTATTTTTTCCAATAAAAAACCAACTAATTAAAAGTCCAAACTGCCTTTGGAATATTATTTTTCTAGGAATATTTTTTAATTAATTTCTTCGGGGATTAACAATTATATGCCTTTAACTGTAAAAAAACATGACTTTTTAAGCTGACTGCAGTTCAATATTTTATAATTAAAACTCGTTATGCATTTGAATTATTTTTTTCCATAACGAAGTTGAACGATCTCGTGAAGACAAAAGCTTCACTAATGAGGAAAACTCCTACTAAAATTAAAGAAATTGATTTGAATTGAATGCTTAACGTTGAGTAATATTTAGTTAAACCTTTGAACTGTAAATTGAAAACTTCATACTCGTTAAACTTATGCACGCATATTTTTTCTAATACAAGAAGTGCGTATGAGGAGATTTTAATTAATAGAAAGAGTGGCGCTGTTAAAATATAAATGAAGTTAGAGCTTTAATAAAAAAAATTATTAATTTATTTTACTTTAAAGATTTATCTGATATCTAAATGACAATGAGTTTATAATGAAATACATGATCATTAGTTTTTAAAAAAGAATGAAACAACAGGTTAATTTTCTGTTGATTTCAGAATAGTTTTACGAAAAATATAAATAGTTTTTTGAACTTTATGTTCTATTAATTATTTACAATCTCTTACTTTATACCTTTATTCTTTCAAACACATTAATAAAAAAGTCTCGAGAAAATATCTTTCGGTATTAAAGACGTATTTATAGAATAATAATCTGAAAAGAAATAAAATAAAAATAACTTTAATTAGAAGATTTTTATTTTAAAATATTTTTTTGTCGATTCGAAAATATAACCAATCACGGATAACTAAATCGAGTAATATCATATAAAATTATTTTTTTAAAAAAAATTCAATGAATTTTTAGTGGAAGTAGAATATATTCTAATGTGGAAGTAGAATTCATAATATATCAATAATAATAAACTGACATTTTTCTGTAAAAATTTATAATTTAACCACGAAAACTAGTTTTGCTATAGGCAAAAATGGGGAACTTGTGACCTCATTTCTAAATTCTACCACGTGTAGTCATAACCTTGGAAATGATCTATATATGGAAATATAATGGCTATTACAAGAAAACATAGAAGAGATTACATTTTTACTAACGTTTTATTCTAAAAAAACTGTATATAATGTAACTATTACGGTCCAACAACAAATCAATAGAAATATGATGGATAACAGATGAATATATTGGTAAACTATTTATTTACTTATTTTCAGATACCGAGCTTTACCACGTCAGATACCTAAATATTTCTCAGAAATTTTAAAAAATTTCAAAAGGCATGATTCCAAATTTTAGAACATTTTATTCGGAGATAATATGAATCAATGATGTGCTAAAAATGAGAACCCTTCAGATTAAGACGGTCGTGCGAATTACGAATTCTATCAGAACTCAAGAAATATACTAATTCAAGCTCTTAAAAAAAGGAAAACTTAAAAATGAGTAACTTATGCAATTGTATTACAGTTACTTAATATGAAAAGTAACTTTTTACAGTTACTCATTACGAAAAGTAACTAATTACAGTTACTTTTAGAGATTTCAAGTTATAAGAAAAATTGAAATTTAGCCATCTTACCGTTTTTCAAAGAGAAGCAAGGCTAAAGAAACAGGTAATTAAAAAATAAAGTTAAGAACGAAAAATCAACGTTGTTTAAAGTTAAAATTAAATAAAAAAAAATTAAATTGAAGCCAAACTCCGAACTGTGCCTAAAATCTCCTTGAAGATCGGCATGAGAAGTAACGGAAAAGTAACGAAATTTCTTGTTACTTCGTTACCTCTATAAGTAACTAAGTTACAGTTACTTTCTGAAATATCTAACTGCGTTACCCGGCATTACCTAAAAAAGTAACTGTTACAAGTAACTGTTACAAGTAACTGTTACAAGTAACTGTTACAAGTAACTGTTACAAGTAACTGTTACAAGTAACTGTTACAAGTAACTGTTACAAGTAACTGTTACAAGTAACTGCTACAAGTAACTGTTACAAGTAACTGTTACAAGTAACTGTTACAAGTAACTGTTAGAAGTAACTGTTACAAGTAACTGTTATAAGTAACGCGTTACTCCAAACCCTGCGTTCAAAGTAACTTCAGTTTAGTATGCCCACCCAATTTTTTGTCACCGATTAAGTCTGTCGTGCTTATTACGAATTCTATCACAGGCTGACAGGAAAAGGCCTACGAAATGTGAGTCAATGTCCCGGTCGATACCTGTGGGGGATTGCCTGTCCATTTAACCGTTTGACGGCCTTCTTCCAGTGACGTCATTTCTTTGGATCGATGGCTATGGAAGAGCCCTACAAATCTCAAGGGCCATGACTTCGTAAAAAAATGGTTGTAAAAGGTTTGGGTTTAATTGTTTTGGGCATTTGTATTCGATCAGGGTTTCTGTTCACTTGCGGTTTTTCTTCGTTTAATCGGAATTGGAGTCGTGGATGAGGATTAGTGGGAATTGCAATGGAATAAGGGTATTGGTTTTATTTGCTTTTAAACTGATGGTGGTAATGGATTTTGTTAGCTGAATAGATTTATTTGAACTTGAATAAGACTAAAATGTGAAGAAAATGGTTATTTTTGGATTTTTATTTTATATAGAGTAACATAAAGGGACTATAAAAGTCTTGAATTAAAGTAATTAAGCGTCTGGAATATATTAGAATAAGAATATTAGTTTGATGTTCTTGTAGACTGATGAGAAGTATTAGTTTTCTGAGAGGCAGTTAATCTACAAAACTAATCATTTAACATAATTAACTTAATTAAATAAACATGATCTTCTTTTTAAACAATTATTTTAACACTTTAGAAGGCGTAGAATTAAAATACTATTTAAGAACAAAAGCAACTCAGATCATCTTAGAAGATACTGCAAGACAACTGTTAATAATGCTGTTGAGACACTTTAAGAATTTGAATTAAATAATAAAATATTTTAGTGTGTCAAACTTATTTAGGAACACAAATAAATGAACACACTCAAACTAGGGTCCCAGAGGGCCGAGTGGTTTGGACCATTACGCTAGCAGTCTGCGCGCTGTAACGGGTGCGGGTTCGATTTCCGCCTTCGCCTTGTGTGAATATTCCTTTTATCTGTGACAGTAAAAAAAATTCTTTCTGTGTGTCTTACTTGACGAAGGCTTCATAAGCGGGTCTCTGATCTAGCACACAAGCCGGAATATGTATGTACCTACCCCCTCACTCAAACTAAATGAATCAAACCTGGTTACTGATCAAAATTAAATTTAAACGAATATGTTTATTGTTCAATGTTGGACTAGAATGTTAAACTGAATTTGATACAAATTCTTGTTTCACAAATTTAATTTTCCATAATACAATGTAAATAATGGGTGAAACAGATGTATTAAATCAAATTTAGAGTTATTTCATGTATTGGGAATAGTAGTTAGTAGTTTGAATGCGACAAGTTTAATATTGCTTAGCGCTCGGTTAATCTAGCTTAAATTAGGTGGCGAATTGGGGCCATTAACAAAGATCAGTCGACTGAAATAATATCGGTTTCAATTAGAATTAGCAATTGTTCGTGCGGAAAGACATTTATTTCACATCGAAAAAACCTTTTAGGTGTTATTTGCTAACGAAATCCAATAGAGTTTTCTGTTAAATTATCATTTCATGTGATGTAAAGTACTACTATGGATATATTTTTCTTTCAGTTTAAAATCAACTTTAACATATCTCGATATTCTAATACCATTAATACTTGTATTAGAATTAAAGTTTTTTAAATTTTATTGCAAATAACTTTAAAAAAATAAAACTGACTAACAATTTCGTGCAGGACAAGTTTTAGTGGACACTAGTTCTACTTTTGTATCTATATTTTATTTAGGTTATTTTCACACATCAGAAATATCTTTAGTTTTAACTTCCTTCACATACAAACATCACATTAAGATATTCGTTCTCAAAGCTTTTTTAGATTATATTTGTTTAGGCATTAACGTAAATACTCAATATTGTTCAAGGAACGATAAAAGCTTTTAATTTTTAAGTGCACTCCCAAATGCTTTCAAACGGGAACTGCATAAAAAGTGAGCTTAATGGTACGTGTCTTTGGTTAATCCAAGGTTTCAAAATCGGAGTTCCTAATTTGGAAAAAGAGAAATATTTATTCTTAGTTTGTTCAATAAACTTTTATATTTATATTTGAAAAAATTGGTTAGTTTTAGTATTTTTGATGTGGTGGGAAAGGTCTAATACTTAACGGTAGTAAAACTAAACTAAACTCCTGCAACCCGTTGCAGGCCCCCAAACAGCCCTGGTTAGTGGACCAAAGCCGCCGGGGTGCTGCTGCTGTCATTCCAGCTTACATGACCAAGGCTCTGGTGCTAGCCTGCGTGCTCATTCAGCTTACAGACAGGGCTCGGGTGCTAGGCATATATCCCGGTAAGGTGGTCAGCCTCACGCGGAACCCCCAAGGTTTAGCTCCCAGGCATGCTTGGTAATCATTTTATCGATCCACTTTAGAGATGAAAGGCTGAAACAACCTCGCCCAATCCGGGATTCGATCCCCAGACCTGTGGCGTGGCAATGCGAAGCACTACCACTAAGCCACTGAGCCTCACTTAACGGTAGTAAATACTATAAATATGCGAAAAGAATTCATTCATGAATTGCAATAGGATGAAATAAGATATTAGTTAAGTTTATGTTTTACTATGGTTTTTATTACTTGAAGTAAAGTTTAATACTTAAGAAGTAAAGTTTAACTGTAAAAAATCTGTGGAATATTTTTCCCCATCAGATTTGGCAATGCTATAGAAAATCACAAAAAAAAAAAAGATTTGATCTGATCATAAAAGCATATTTTTTGCTCCGCAGTGTTTTTTAAAACTTTCCTGTTTTTCATATTTAGGCTTGGTAAAGGTTAAAACTATTCCTAACCTATTTCTCTATTATCTAGGATTTTTTAGAGTTTTTGTAGTTTTTTTTAAAATTAAAGTGAAAATATAATTTAGGATTTAATGAGTTTAAAACTATGAACCGTGAAAATGAATGGATTAAAAATCAGAATTGCATAAAAAAATTAAACTTTCCAGGAATCAAAATTATACAATTTTTCACTTCAACCCAGGCTATATATTCGAAATAAATTTTGTCAATATACTAAAAAATCAATATTTTCTGTACTATATTATTTATTACGCCATTAAAATACTTTTTAGTGTGAAAAAAATTAACAAAAATCTTACTCATACCGATATTTTACTTTGTCGAAAAATTTAGGGTTAAAGATTTTTAAAAAAAAAAACACGATTATATATTGCATAAACTATTATTAGTAGTCATTAAATAAGGGATTTGATTGCATTTAAATAGAAAAAGGCCATGGTAAAGAAGATGTCCCTACTTTTACTCCACCCAATTAAGAGCGTGACTTCATTTTTCCCCACTCCAAATGCCCCATATTGTCCCACTTATGCTTTGGGGGAATTAAAAGAACACATTTCAAGTTAGATTATACTTGACCTTGAAATAATCTTAAAAAGCAATAGCATTCATAGATGTAAATAAAGTTAAGGAAATTCATTGTATTTTATCTGTAAAGGCTTACACAATAAGCAAAACAACAAATTTGCTTTATGCAAAAATTTCACGAATTGAAACAAACACGCCATGTTTTGTTATTATAAAAACGACTGATATTTACAAGGCACCTTATTCACAACTCTAAAACTAATTACCTTGTTCATTAATTACTGAGTTAGCAAGTCCAGGTATCCCATCTTACCCAACGACATTATCTTGTCCCACCATCCACTACATGCATTTTAATTCTTCATTAAATTGAAAAAAATATGCTTTTGTAAAACTTTTTAAAAGTTAAAAAAAAAGTTTTTTCAATTGAATTAAATTTTTTTTAAAAAATTTTAAAAATTAAAAAAAATTCAATTAAAAAAAGTTTTTTCAATTGAACTCTTTTTCTGACAAAACAATGAAATTTAGAGCTTGCGAAATGTATAACTCAATAGGGGAAAACTTTTGAATCTTTTTTGTTTTAAATATATAGCTTTTAAAACCTGGAATCTTATAAAACTAGTTTTATTCTGTCAAGACGATTTTTAACTGATTACTATAGTTAAAACCATTTTTCACTCGCTAGCAAAACCTACATATACCACAGTTTAACAAAAGAGATTAGTGATAACTAGTTTTAAATTGCAAAAAACAAACAAACTAACCTGACTAGACTAAAATAAAATTAGATATTTCAACTAAGAATAAAAAGAATTCCATTTCATTAAAAATAAATGGAAATGTCTTAATTTTCAAAAATGAAAGCTTTGAAAGCAGTGCAAAAATATGAATATCATTTTTTTCTAAGTATCATAATTTTAATGATATTATTGAAAATGACAAACTGATTCATTATTAAATTTTGCGATTTCAATTATGGCATCAGTACTTTCTAGTAACGATAGAGTTTTAGTCTTTAAAAAATATTATTTTCTACTATTTCTAGTTTGGCGTTTTAGTGTGTTCGGTTAAAACTAGTATTAACTAAGAAGATCTCGTTTCAGTTAGTGAAAACTAGTTATTACTAAAAAGCTCATTTTAAAGTAACTTAATAATGGTTATCCCTAATCAAGTTATTATTGCAAAAAAAACTATAATTTACATTGTTAATTTATTTAAATGTAATATTTTTTTGTTTATAAATGAAAATTATATTAATAATTAATTTTTCCAGTCAGAAATAAATTACACATAATTTTCATTCTTTTCTTGCTATATAGTAGGAAAGCAATGAAATTTATCAAATACACTGCTCAAAACAATTAGGGGAACGCATGGTTTAAACCCTTTTACCCCCAATGATTCCATTTGGTATCATCAGCTTCCGATTTTTTTCTCACTAAGTTGAGCTCACACTTATTTATCGTTAGATGGAAGAATCATGTCTTTTGAAGAATTAAATAACATTTATTTTAATCAATTGAAAATATGAAAAACATGGTAAAATAAAATTCCCTCCCAAAAAAAATTATGAAATAACTTGACCCTAAATTCTTCACGCTGGCATTACTAGATGTTTAAAAATTGATTTTACTTTTACTTTACAAATAAAGTTTTGAAAAAAATATTCTAAAAATTTATTCAAAAGTTATGATTCCAATATTTCCCCCCTTAAATTTTAGTTAAAAAATAAAGATTTTTTTCCCCTGTTTTTTAACATTTCATTCTGGATGCATAATGAATCTATTTAACAAATTATAGATTTCTATAATAAAAATAAGAAGTTGGAACTGAAAGGGTAAACAAAAGTACGCAAAGTGCTCCCCTAATTCTTTTGAGCAGTGTACTTTATTACGATACAAATACTTCCACAAAATTACAAATTAAATTAGTAATACTCATTACAAGTACATGTAGATAATTGTGTACCCTAGGGCTTAAATTGTTTAATTATTAAATTATATGCTAGATTTAGCTGATTTCACTTTGCTGTCAGTAATGATGCACGAAAAGTATTAACTATAGATGAAATTCACAAAGAATGACATCATTCTCTCAAAGTTACAAAGTTTTCCCTAGAAGCACACAATATCGAATAATATCATTCCGATAACATTATAATATGACGATATCGAGCCTGCATCAATGAGTTATCGTACTATATCGTATGCCTCTGGGGGTAGGGGGATTTATTCCGAATATCTATTCTATTTCTATTTCGATCGATCTTGGGTTGGATGACCGGGAAAAGGGTCAATGGAGATCTTGTCCTTTACAGGCAACTTCATTTCTAATGCTTTTGATAATATTCAGTTTAGAAGTGCAATAAATCTTACTTGATGGTGCTGGAGTTGATTTATGTATGTAGTTAAAAAAGAGATCAATGTTATTTTGAAGAATATACTTTTTTTTATTAGAAATAGTAAATAGTTAGTGGTGTTTTCCAATTGATGTAAGAATTCACTAATGTAATTTAAATTTATAGATTAAACATTCAAATACAAATACAAATACAAAAATTGTCGACCAACAACAGGCCAGAGGCCCAGCAAGGTTGGTCCAAAATAAATCTAATACATTACCAGTTTCCAATGTCCGTCAAGTTTCTTCTTAAAATCTTCTACTCTCTTCGAATGCACAACATAATCTGGTAAAGCATTCCACTCATTGACAACTCTATTGTAAAAATAATGTTTTCTTACCTCCCTTCTAAAGCTCGATTTATTCAATTTCTGATCATGACCTCTGGTCCGGCTATTTAAAGTAAAATCTAAGCCCTCCATGTCTCCCTGTTTTATGAACTTGAATAACTGTATTAAATCACCCCTAGCTCTTCTGTTTTCCAGGGAATACATGTTTAAAGATCTTAATCTGTTATCATAATCAATACCAGATAGACCCTTAATCATTTTTGTAGCCCTATGCTGAACTTTTTCAAGCAACTCTATATCTTTTCTGAGGAAGGGAGACCAAAACTGAACAGCATATTCCAGATGTGGCCTTACCAATCCCCTATACAATGGCAAAATAATCTCCTTAGATTTAGAAGTGATACTTTTTCTAATATATCCCAACATTCGATTGGCATTTCTTACTTGCCTCAACACACTGCTTACTCATTTTGAAATCATTTGCTCACCAAAACTCCTAAATCTCTAACGAACTCACTATCTTGGATACTTTCTCCCTGTAAAACATAAGAATGATTAACATTGTTCTTACTCAAATGCAAGGTTTGACATTTGTTAACACTGAACGACATGCCCCAGCGTGAAGCCCATTCAGTAATTTTCGTAAGATCATTTTGTAACTGCTCAAATGCTCAACAGAATTTACTGTACTCGTCACTTTTAAGTCATCTGCAAAAATACTTAACTTGCTATTCAACCCCCAGCTGATATCATCAATAAACATAATAAATAAAATTGGTCCTAGTACAGAGCCCTGAGGCACTCCACTTACAACCTCATTCCAATCAGAGTACTTACCATTAATGTGAACCCGTTGTTTTCTATTGGTCAACCAATTTTTAATCCAACGGACCACGCAGTCCCTAACCCAAATCTTTTCAATTAAATAACAAAGCTTCATGAGGAACTTTATCAAAAGCCTTTTGGAAATCGATGTAAATAACATCAACCATATTGCCTTTATCAATCTCTTCTGTAACAGTATCATAAAATTTTAAAAGATTAGTTGTACAAGACCTACCTTTTCTAAAGCCATATTGATTATCTGAAAGTAAATTATTAGTTTCCAAAAAAGTCATTATACGCATTTTCAACAATGCCTCAAAAACTTTACCTAAAACAGATGTAAGACTAACTGGTCTGTAATTACCTGGTCAGATTTAGGCCCTTTCTTGTACAATGGAGTAACATTCGCAATTTCCAGTCTGCTGGCACCTGTCCAGAAATAAATGATGACCTAAAAATAGTCAGAATTGCATCCCCCAACTCTTCTGCACATTCAACTAAAATTTTAGGATACATATCATCAGGGCCAGGTGCTTTGTTAGGTTTCATAGTTTTTAATAGACGAATAATCTCCTCCTTAGAAAAATCACACTCAATACAATCCAGTTCTTCAGTTACTTCCCCTGAAACATGCACATTTTTAAAATCTTTACTAAAAACATTAATAAAAAAGTTATTCAAAAGATTAGCCATTTTCATGTCGTCATGGATTAACTGTCCTTGACTATCTTTAAATGGTCCATGAGCTACCCTGTTTTACATTACCTCTAGCATAAGCAAAAAAATCTTAGGGTTATCCTTAATACCCCTAGCTAGATTCTCCTCTAATGCAGATTTGTGTTTTCTACTAAGATTCTTAAACTCTCTCCTGGCAACTCTGTAAGCTTCCTGATCAACCTCTCTACCAGTTTGCTTAGCATATTTGTAAGCCTTTTGCTTTGACCTAAGGGACTTTTTAATATCCTTGGAAATCCACATAGGATACAATTCCTTTGTGAACTTTTACGTTTGAATTTAACATGCTTTTTCACCACATCATTTAGTTTTTCCTTGAACTCATCCCATAGCTCAAGAGTATGGGTACCTACCAGTCCTTTATCAAAACCTAAAGCTACATCATGTCTCAAGTTGTCAAAATTAACATCTCTGAAACATGGGATGACTCTTTCACTATTAATCTGTATAACCTGAAAAATAATATCAAATTTAATACTATTATGATCACTCTCCCCTAAGTGATCACTGACAATAAGGTTATGAACTCTATTTTCACAGCTACTTAAAACTAAATAATTGTATCAGTTTGACATGTTGTTATTTACAAAGTTTTTTTTCATAAATCACTTTGGTATTTAGTTCTCCTTATTTTTGTACTATAATTATCAATTGGGAATTGTTTACAAATTCAGTGAAAGCTCATGCGAGTATCCTATATAGTTTTAAAGCAAAGTATTGAATGGAATCGACGTACTTTGTATTGAAGTTCAAAATAGATTTCATGAATTGTTTCCATTGTGGGTATAAACCATTAAGATTTTCTAAATTGTTACTTTTAAGAAGAACAAACATATTTCCTTTTAGTGATGCAACATATAAATTGTTTTTCAAGTTAAGGTTAGTTGGATTGAATTGTAGGTAACCCCTAAACGACTACCTACAATTTACCTTTTGCGATAAGATTTTTTTTTTTGGTAAAATGTATTTTTTCTCAATGTGAAATTTAAGTTACATGCCCTTAAATCTTAAAAAAATGTTGTTTATGCAAAGATAAGATAAAAATTTAAAACTTTATCTGGTAATTTTTTTTGGAATACCAGTTTAAAAGTTTAACAATTCACAATCAAAATTGTTTTAAACACTTAAAATGCAATCATTTTTAATCTAAAAAGTAAAAACAATTTTTTTTAAAATGTTAAATTTTATACTTTATCATACAGTACAAACTCACAATTTTTTAATTGATTTAAACTATTCAAAAGTATTTTTGTCAAACATAAAAGGGCATCTGTTAATTAAAGGGTGTAGTTGCAAAAAAAAATAATAATTTCTCCCAATCATAACCAAGGTATAGGGTCCGGACCGTTCATTGGCAAATTCGTCCACTTAAATTTCTCATTATCAGAAGTCGCCAATAAACGGACCGGACCCAATATATTACGAGTAGTTAGACTTTCTAAATTCCAGTTTTGCAACTACACGCTTCAATTGGTCCCAAAGCAAGTGCAAGGAATTATCCCAACTATCCTTATGTCGATAGTTTTTCAACGGAAAAATAAATCAGGAACTGATAACCCTATTAAAACTTTTGTTCAAAAGTAAGGGCCATTCTTTGAGATTACGATTTTTATGGACGTTGTCTGCTTTTTTTTTGGAATCTGTCCAAAAGAACAACAGCGAAACCCCCGAAAAAGAACCCGAATTATTTATTCACAACACATTCTTTTGGGATCTTCTGAGAATAATTTTGTGGCTACTTTGCCAGGGTGCGAATGGTAGCATTAAATGCTATTTGTTGTGTTTATTGGGAATCGTATGTTCTTAGGCTGGGTTAAGTTTTATTTTTGTGGGTTGCTCTGTACATCGAATAAATGTATAGTAAGCATTACTTCTTCTACATTCTTTATATTTTGTTCAAATTATTGTAAACTGATAATGACTGTTAGTATGATGTGAAATTTTACAGGAATATAATAAGAATTTATTCGGTGAAAGCATTGTGCTATTGAGAAATAGAACATTTCTAGAATTTTGTTCTATAAACAATTGTATAAACTTATGGTTATTGCAAAAAATAATAAACATTCATTAAGTTTAAGTAAATACACCTATCCACCAAATTTAAGATATTCTTGGCAAAATTTTAACACACACATTTTGGTATTTTTTTAAACGCTTCAACTAATATTTTTAAAGAAAAATTATTTTGCAACCTTATAAACAAAGAGAATTGCAGAAACTATCTCATATAAAAACATTTTCTAATGATATGTTCTGTATTTTTCAGAATATTTAATAGGTATATGATATTTCCAAGACAATATGTCACACGAATTTGAGTTGTCTGTGTGACTAGTATGTTTTCTTTTTTTTAAACTCTAAAAAGTATATTGTGACAAAATATAATCTTGTTAACCTTAAATTCTTGCACTGAGCAATATTTTTTTAAAAGTTCTAAAAACATGTAGCGTGTATGAGAAAGCATGTATGAGAAATAATTATATTGCTGAGTTCACTGTCATTCTTAATCAGTAGTAACTAAAGAATTATACAAGAGAGAGAACTTTGTTACGAAATTGCACAAAACTTACAAAAAAAAACCTAATAACTAAGATAATACAGAAAACCAGTCGAAGTCTACTGCTATTAGATATTGAGGTTTCTTTAAGCAAAATATTTGAGAATACTAATTTTGCATAATCATTAATAAATTAACCTATGCTGACTAAAAAAACTGACATTTAAAACTAAATATGACCTCTTACATTTTTTAAGCTTTTAGCTAATCGCTTAAATATATTTTTAATGTTGGAAAATATTTTTGGTCTTTTTTTATAATATATATGAGCTTATGAAATGTAGTGGTATTATATTTTATAATTCTGTTCTTTTTTATAATTCTCTTTTTCCTTTCGTAAGACTTCCATTGCTTAAAGCAACATAAGGGAGAACTGCAGTGAAAAACTTAACTTGAGGCTTTTATTAACTTAATAATGGAATGAAATACCTAAAATTTAATTTTACTTCCCTTATAGCGTAAATTGGAAGGATAATTCCACTTGATCGTGGTTCAAATTACGATGATTATAGATGCAATAAAGCTTTGTCAGATAAAAGAGGCAGGGATAGTTTGCTATTTAAGTGTTGGATGGGGCCCGGATGGCCGAATGGTTCGGACCATTACGCTAGCAGTCTGCGCGCTGTAACGGGTGCGGGTTCGATTACCGCCTTCGCCCTGGGTGTACTTTCCTTTCTCTGTGACAGTAAAAATTATTTCTGTGTCTGTCTTACTTGAAGAAGGCTTCATAAGCGGGTCTCTTTTCAAGCACACAAGCCGGAATATATATGCAATAGTAGTAGAAGAAGTAGTAGTAGTGTTGGATACAAACATAAAAGAAAAAAGCCCTGTTAATTGGATTTACCCGTTATCCTCCACATTTGGTGTGTTATTGCACATCAATGGCATTTCGAATACTATTCAAATGCAGTTCAGAAGATTTTTTAAAGCTTCAAAGAATAAATTTCTTAATCAAGAAATGCTAAGACTGAAAAAAATAGCGTACTTTTTAATGATAAATAAAAAGGGTTGAATTTAAATTAGTTGTATCGATTTTGAAAAAAACCTATTTAAATCGAATACGTGACCTTTTTTTACTTATTTAAAAGTTCCTCGGCATAAGATGGTGTTTTTTATTTGAATTTTTCATGCAAAAACCGATAAGGCTGGGGAAAAACTGAAAGCTTGTTATCTAGCGTTTCAATATACATCTTTTTTTTGTTCCGGGTACAAGTAAACTATTTTATGGAGAATGTTAAAAAAAACTTGATAAGCAACTTGGATGCAATCTGCTCTCTTGTGTTTTCAGGTAGATAAATAAGTTCTGATAGGTAAGTCTGCATGTTAGCTGAAGAATATCAATGCATATTAATCAATAAATAATAGTTTTGTAAAGAGTAACATTTCGTTTTAACTTTAGATATAATAAAAATATCTTCTTACAACTACTGTGGAAACGTTTTTGAAGAGATATTTTTTAAAAAAAATCTCTACAACATATTTTAGAGAAAAAAGACAAATGCGTCTTGTTAGTAAGCAATTTGCTTTGCTGAAATCGTATTTCATTTGAAATTGACGATCATGTTCAAATTTAATTAAATGTATTACAGTTTCTAACATATTAAATAAAAAGTTATTTCAGCTATAACTCTAATTTAAGGCAAAACATTTTTAGTAAAAACATAAGGGCGGTTACACTGACTAAAAAATAAAATAGAACACAGAAAGATATCCTACTTTCGTAAAAATATGTATTATTAAACGGATTCATGTGTACCTAAAGCCTGAATTTTAATTTGTGAAACAGAACCTGTTAATTTAAATTGTGAACCTAAGAACAAAACTTCGAACCGATTAATTCACATTATAACCACGACCGATACGTGAAATCATAAATTGTGTGAAATATCTAAAGCCTATTGACGTTGATTGACTAAGATCCGAATTGAGGTTGATCGACTAAAACCCCAAAAAATATATTGATTTCGTTGTTTCTATTCCTTAACTCTAATCTAATCGTTTAAATATGTAACTCAAATTATTATTAATGGCAATTTAACAGGTTTCTTTTCCAATATTTAAAATTGTACACTGTTAAAAATTTTGTGCTTGGTTTCACCATGATATTGGTTCCTAGTAGCTGCAACGGCTGTGTGGTGAAACGTTAAACCATATTTTTGGTATTCGGTTGAACCATTTCTCAGGTTTTTGCTTCCAAATCCAGAAAAATGGCTCAACCAAACATCGAAAAAAAGGTGAAACATTTCACCACACAGCCGTTGCAGCTACTTAGGAACCAATATCATGGTGAAACCAAGCACAAAATTTTTAACAGTGTACCACCAAATAGAAATTGTAATAACATTCAATTGCATGAGCTAAACTACAGAGCTAAAATTGTTTATTTAGATGTAAGATAAAAAAAATGTTTTTAAATCAATGACCAAACCCACAATTATAGTTTTTAACGAAATGAAAACTTTATTTCGTTATTATCGTTAAACTATCGTTCGTTCGCCTAAACTTTACTTCATTTACTTACGCATCAAAGAAAACCTGCACAAGTTTAGTTTTATATGTTTTTTTGTAAACAAAAGAACTTAAATTATAGTAAATTAATCTCAATTCATCATTCACGAATCTTTTAAAAGTTTTAGGATTTTGAGAAGATAATAGCATTTAAGTTTTTTTTGCATATAAATATTTATGCTGCACGAACGTCATAGGAATTAATTTTAAAACTTGGGGGGAAAGTTTAATCGCATCATTTATTTTTTTTTAAATAAGAAATTTATAAAGTTTTTAGAAATATATTGAATGATTAAATATAAGTCTAGACTAAATTTTCAATATGTGGATATTATATATGTTTCGAAACGAAATATATAGGAAGTATAATAAATAGAGAAATAGTGAATCATAGCAAACTTCAAAAATTCATACCATATTTTATTATTAAAACATTATAAATATATGTATATTTTTTAAAATCTTAACCACATGCAGCATGTTTATAAGAGAAATATTTAATCGATACGATTGAAAATTGAATTTTTATTTCAATTTAGATGCCTTAATGAAACTGAGTAAAAGAAGTATCAAATCAAATTTATTATTTTACAAAGACAAAAGTTATCAATCAAGTATATAAATTTTTAACAATTAATATACAAATAAATTGTTCTATTTATTATAGAATTGGCAATCACCAAACTTATGGTCCAATAAACCATTTGGACACATTTAAATTGAATTCTATTAGATGTGCAATCTTTGTTTTAAGCCCTTCTTTCTTCAACGGTCCAATTAGAATTAAATGCCTTGACATTAATGAAGAAAATATTTCATTTGTTCGAAGATTCTAAAACATTCTATCAACAGGAATTTAAATATCAGTCACATGCATCTAAGAACTAAATGAATACTCTAATTAGTTTTTAACGACATGTGAATGCTGAAATTCCTAAAATTAATGATGTCACTTAGAATTAGGAAAACAAACCAATCCTCTTTATTTATATTGTTGCGTCCATTTAATAGCTTTGAAAGACATTTAATAATAATGCTGGTTAAAACGTTTTACTTTTTTAAAGAAAATATTTGTACGTGAAAGATATTTTTCAACAAAGAAATAAAGTATTGTTTAATCTTATTATAAGTTTCTGGATTTCCTGGGTAAATTGTCAGAAATTAATTGCATTGCAAATTAACTTAATTGTTGTATAATTTTAATTTGAAATATTGCATTTTAAATCTGTAATGTAACTTAAATAAAACGTTAGCAAATACATTTCTGTTGAATTTATAATTATGTTTTTAAATATTCAAAACATATCAATTTCGTAGTTATATATGTACTTTGAAAGCAAACAAATTGTTGTCAGAAAGATTCTAGTCTGGTACAACTTTAGTTTTTGTACAAATAACTACAGTTAATTCAGTACTGTTAAACTGTAAGTTTAATGCAACATTTTTTATATAAATTCTTAACAAAAGTAATAAATACACTTTCAAATTATAAATTTTCTATCAGCCAAAAATATTATTAATTTTCTTTCAACTAAAAATATTTAAAATACCTACGTACTGTCAATTTTGAACCATTTCGAAGAATAACAAATGTACTGCAAAAAAAAAGTTTTTTTTTTGTAACTTCAAAAGATGCACAAGCAGTCGAATTATATATTCCCCATGAATTGCTTACTAAACAAGATTTCTGTATTCGACAAGCGTTACATCGTAAAAGAATTATTTCAATAAATAACAAATGGTGCCGAGTTGGTTACATACATATTTTGTCAAATGCTCTTATCCAGTCCAATTACGGATTTCCGTACATGAAGAGTCTAGTTGCAAAACTCACATTCTCCCTAGTATAACTAAGATATAGTGTCCGGTCTGGTCATTGGCGGCTTTTGATATTGGTAAATTCAATTGCACAAAATCTATTATAAAGAGGCCTGACCCTGTAACTTAGTTATACTTTGAAGAATTTGTATTTTTTTTTGCAACTAGACCCTTTATAAAAAACAAATGGATTGGACCATTTTTATTTTCCCAATCCTATTTTCCAGAAATTCCACGGATACGTAAACGAAGAAGGCGATGCATGATCAGAAAGCAAAAAGCCGAATTCATTCACTTAAATATTTTGAAAAAACCGGAGCACGAATTCGCTTTTTGTAAAAAATATAAACCCAACATAATAAAGAAGAAAGAAATCATTATCCTTTTATGTTCTGAAATGGAACCGCCAAAAACTTCTTCCTAGAAAAGTACTTTGACAGCTCCACTTTTGTCATGATATCTTTACACTTCTTTTAGTAAGGTGTGAAAAGCAGTTTTTATAGTGTTATTACAAAAGGGTTTTAAAAGGCAATCCAGTTTATTCTGGCACTCAATTTTCAGGAAATGTGTCGCGGAAAAGTCAAGCTTCTGCCTTGTTAAGTCCATGGAAGGAACATCTCTTTACGCGTTCAGTATGATTTATTCTAGTTTTGTGAATTTATCTTGTTAACTTGAAATCTAGAATTTGCGAACTCCAATATCTGTCACTATTAAATCCAATAAAAGACTTGTATGTGCATTAAAAATAAAAAGTACTAGTTTTTATATTATTATTCTATTAATTAAAAAGTTAAAATTTTATTTAAACGGAGTTCAATATTTTGTACAAACATTGGTATATGTGTGATTTCAGAATCTTATTTCATAAAACTCAAATTTAAAAATGTATTTTTGATATTTCTTTTACCTTTTCATAGTATAATTGCAATAGAAGTTTAAAAATAACCATTGCAACCCTTAAAATAATAACATTATTTTGTCAACAGTTTTTAAATAGGAGGAAAAACTACTTTCTATTTTGTTTTTATAAAACACATATTTTTTAAATAAAGAGTGAATGTGTTGCCTTAAAGTTGTATTCCATTACTTAATTTGGAAATTTTTTTCAAATATGACACTTTGAAAACTTAAAAAATTCGAGTATACTATAATTGAACCTGGGGACCCTTGGCCATAAGGGAGGCTTGGCCCACATTTAAATTTTAGTATTTAAAAATATTTTAGCATTGTTTTCAATAGATGTACTCAAAGCTACTGTTTTTAGCAGACATCCACCTTACTTTCATTGATAAACTTCTTAGCAGTGAGGAGAAAATAAAAAAAAGAAAGTTTTTCATCCCAAAAAGTAAACATTTTAAACATAATTTCTAAGACTTTTTCAGACAAACCAATTGAATTAAGTTTAAATATGTGGTATTTTATGAATACTGTTATATTAAGGTTTTACTTAAATTGTAAAGTTTTTGCAATGTAGTAGGCTGAAAATCCCCATGTTCTTTACAAAATAGCTAGGTGGGGAGGCTTGACCCATCTATGTAAGGGAGGGTTGGCCACTGGACCAAAGCCCGCTAAGTTAACTAGTTATGAAAATCTAGAAATAATATTTATAATAAGGTATGATAATAACTTTGTGAAGGTAATAGATTGATTATCAATATTTTTACTTGTTTAGAATAAAACCAAAACCTCAACAAAACTAACTTATGTCAGCTATGACCAAATATCAAACTCTTTTTCTGCAAACACTAAATTATTACTTCAAGTATAATAACACTCCAGATTAATATAAGATATGATCTGATTTTCTTTTCTTTTCGGGAAGGGAGGGGGGCACTGAACGAGTGAACGAGTAGCTTTGAAAGTGCACTTTGAATTTGACTTTTTTCCAATTTGTGCCGTTAAACTAAAAAAAATCAAACTAAGGCAGTTATATCTTGTGCATTTTAATATGTGTACAAACTAAATAAAGTATATTTACCATAAATAAAAAATACTTGATACAATATTCAAATCAAATTCAATATTGTCTATACTTGAGACAATTTTAGAATTTTTAATACAGATAATACTATAAAAATGTATTACTCTAAATATTAATTCTGGTGAACATGATTTTTAAATGATTCTAGGCTGTCGAATTATAATATAATTTTTTTGACATTTAATGTTTACAAAAATAATTTGAAATATTTATCATTGTGCACTTTAAAATTATGCATTTTTGTATGGGTCAAGCCTGTCTTACCATGGGACAAGCCTCCCTTATAAAGGGATGTTTGGCCCAGGTGTCTATGTTTTAAAAAACCATAAATTTATAAAAGAAAAAAGTTAAATCTGGATTAGTACTTTTCAATTAGAATTTTTTGTTTCTTATCTGATAATGTAAATTAGATATCTGCAATGCATTCTAGTTTTTTATAATGTTTCTATGTTTTTATGGGTAAAAATATCTTTGTTCTCGTTTTTTAATTAGAATTTAAAGTATTTTCCCTGTTAAAAAAGAGTTCTCATTTTTGTGAATAATGTTCTCAAAATTGAGAATAATATTCTCAAATATGAGAAAAAGTATCTCTGACTGGGGTGACAAGCTATGCTAAGTAGATTATGCGTTATTCGACTGTGCCATACCATATGTGTAATTTTTTAAAATTTAACAAACAGAATGATAGGGGAGACCGGGGCTAGTTTTCCCATGGGGTAAGTTTGCCACCAGGCCGTATATTGGAAATGAGCAATTAGGGGGAGGCAACTGGTGGCTTGATTTATGAAGCAACACGTCATAGACCACCCACAACAATCTTTGTTCGTATGGTGTTGTAATATTGTCGCTAGATCTGTTTTATGATTTTTTTTAACTCTAAGTTCCTATAAGGGGTACGTACGTTAGGGGTCGATGCTCAACGTGCTTGCATTTAATCCCAAAATTGTGCTTGCATTTAATTCCCAAAGTTGCAAAAATTTATAGTTATTTTTTTGAAAAGTTGTAATGCTAGTTTGTAGCTAAGAATGTAAGGAAGTCAATGATGTTATGTTTTCTTGAAAATATATAAAAGTAAAAAATATACAACAAAAAGAAAAACAATCATGGAAAACTAAACTAGCCCTGGTCTCCCCTACTCTTCTAAGATATTTATTTTCATTTTCTAGCCAACTGATGTTCAAGAAATTAAAAAAAATATTCAAAATAGAATACAGCATGTATACCGTTTTGAAAAGAATGTTTATTCAAATAATATGTATCACATAAAAACTATTTGTTTGCGTTCTACCTTAAGAAATTCTTTTTAAATTTCAAAATATAAGATATTCTCGAAAACCGAAATGTTTATGCACGTGTTCCTAAAACGTTAAATACAAATATTTATTTTATTGTTTTAACTCATGAAACTCTAACAACAAGGCTTTAGTTTTACTTTAAATTTTTACTGCAAACAAATAAAACTGGATATAACATTTCCCCTATTTCTAAACGTTTTGTGTTTATCCTAACTTAAAAGAATGAAATTTGTGCAAGATGCGTCACAAATCTTTTTTACAACAAAACGTATATTTTTATAGGATTAATAAAATTCTTATACTGTCTTATACAAGCGAAATAAATAATTTTTAACATTGTAATCATATTCAAAATATTTAGCTATTCATCAAATGATAAATGAAACAAAATATATTATTTATATTAAAGCTCTGACTGTCCCGCTTATACGTTTTGTTTAGTTCATGTAAAAAAACGTAGATTAGAAGTTTGTGAATTTTTGCCCAGAATTGTTATTCTTTTGATGATTTTAACACAAGTTATATGTATTTACATGCAACTGATTCAACTAAACCTGTAAAATTGAACCCTGATTCTTTATTTAAGCTTAAAACATACATTCTACATAATATAAGATATAGATATAGAAAATATAGAATATAACATAGATGTTATTACTGTTAAGGTATTATACTTTAAATAGCTTCCTGTAATTTTTAATTCATTAGAATATTTTCTCACATTGCTACATTTTTCTTATTTTTACCCAAAGATAATAAAACATAATTTATACTATATGCTTATAAATTTATTTATCGTTTTGTAGGATTTTAATAATGATAATATACATTATTGCATTTTAGGGGACACAGTACCTCAAAAATGGCAAAAAATTGCCATTATTTTTTTTATTTGCTAACATTAAAGTTTTAAATCTTTTAAATAAGTCTACCAAGTTTTAAAAGTCTAGCTATATTGTAAAAAAAGTTATTCCCCTTTTTATTAGGAAAGGTAGGATAAAAATGCAAACGAATGAAAACTTTAAATGTGTTTTTCTCGGTGTTCATTTTTCCTTGATGACAAGTTTTTCAAAACGCTAAGGCTTTTTTAATTATTGATAAAAGTCTAAGGAATTTTGTATGCAGTCTGTCAAATATGTTAACATTAAGAATTGGTATTAAAATTGTTTTCAAAAGTAATACTTTTTTTATAAAAAAAAATACTAAAGTCGAAATTTTTCAAATATGCTAAAATAATTTGGGATTTTCTAGATAAATATTTTTTATAAAACAACTACTGAAGATAAATCAAATTTGGATACCAATTCTTATGTAAAACAGTTTAAAGTACATGAGAAAAAAATTGTGTGTGTGTTTGTTAAAATATTTGTATTTAAAAAAAGATTTGTATTTAAATAACTTAAAAAATTAAACTATTTTTAATTTTTTCTTGTCATATATTGTTTTTAAATACAGATTGAAGTAATAAAACATCAATTTTATAGTAAATATGACAAAATTAAAGATTTTTTGAAAAGTGGTACTGTGTCCCTTTTACTTATTCTACCAAACTTGTAGATTATGAACCCATCATTTTATATTTAAGCTTTAAGTGTGTATTCTACGAGATCATTGTTTAGATATTCTACACGAAACTTCCTGAAGGCGTCAAAACAGATGCTTCGGATGCAATGCCAGGTCAAACAAACTGTTGACCGTACGTGATAGTCTTACTGAAACTACACATTGGCCGGATGCCAGTGCTTAGACAGATATCTTAAGAATATACTTGAAATATGGAATAGTCGGGAAATGTGTATCATAAGATTTTAAATCCGAAATCTCTGGAGTTTAAATTTTTTTCAATGTAACAAAACATTTCTGGAAAATTTGATGTGTAGGGGCTCGAAAGTATTGTTGCTTTTAAAAAATGCAATGAAAAGCTACGTTTTGATTGATGAGTTTATTTGTTAGTAGTAGTATTGATCCGACATGAAGCTATATAGTGATGAAATACGTTTTAGTTCTTAAAATATTTACCCGTACTGCATAAATTCATAACGCTCTGTATAATAATAGAAATACAAGTGATAATATATATCTTATAAAGTCTTATTAAAATGTAGAATGAGAAACTTTTATTCTTTGCATGTTATAATGTGAAAATAATTATGATAATACAATATAATGCAAAATAAAAAAGAATAAAGTGACATGAATATATTACTTACTTTTCAAATGTATTGAAATAATTCTTTCTCTAACTTGAATATTTCTCAAATGTAGTTTGTCAATTAGAATGATACATATTGATTATTATCAAAATTGATAACTAATAGAAAAATAAATATTCCAAAACTTTTTTTTTTTTAATCTATTTTTATATTACAAATTATGAAGCAAGTTCAAAATGCAAGTGTTTACTACAATTATGAGGTGATAAAAAATGATTATTCTTAAAAAAGTTTACATTTATTTTTTCATTAAAATAGCTTGTTATCTAAATTTATAATTAATAAAAGAATAAAATATTTCAATATTATTTGTTTGATTAATAATTTATATTCTTACTTTACAAATTGTTAGGCAAGTTCAAAATGCAAGTGTTTAACATAATTTGAGCTGCTTAAAAATTATTATGCTTTAAAAATGTTTGTTTATTTTTCCAAAAAAATGTATAACTAAATATTATAAGATTTTGCTTTTTATATGACTTTTTTCAAAAAATTTAAAATTACAAAATGTATTGAATGTATTGCAGAACCGAATTAACACAATAAATCTTAAATAAAAAAAAATCAACAATAAACATTAAAAAACTATTTTATACCCACAATTACATTTATCCAACTTAAAACAAATCACTGTTCTTTTATCCAACACTTCCTTAAAACCAAATTTATTAAAAACAAACACTTAAATCGTTTTCTTGTATCAATATCAATACCGCCCCAGACGAAAAACGTCCCAAACCGGTTTTTAATAATTAAGTCCAAAACCCCCTTACAACACCCCCAAAAGCTACCCTCCTCCCCTTTGGAGTAAGACTTGGGCTCGTCCGGCATTGATCGTATTCGAGCCTTTACATGCTGCTACTCGTAGAACTGGCTCCTGTAGTAAAACCAGATATCGTAAACTTTCCTTCCATTCATGGATTGTAGGACAGTGAAAACTGGATTGTTGTACTAGTATTGCATTGTAAAAAAATCCTGTTACGATACAGAAATTTTTGGCAGCAAAGTTGCCAGAAAATATCCATTGCTACGGAAACATATTATTGACTTGATAGAACTTTCTCGTAGCAATATAGAAAATATTTGTGTATAATATATACTTGCTGTAGCGCGGACTATGTTAAAAATAAAAAGGTGAAAAATGACCAGCAAAAAAAAACGAACCCATGCAGACGGCATAGGTGCCAGGTTCAGATCGCTACCATCACGGCGGGGACATAGTTTGTCTATTTCAAATTGTGCTTTTGTAATCAAAACTGAAAAAGCCTATTCTTACTGGTGCAATATGTAACAGTGATTGCATATTTTATATCTTTGAAGAGTAAATGTGTGTTTTGACAAATTAGGATGTAAAGTTTCAGTAAATTTCAGTTCTTTAAGAAAACATAAATTTTTTGTAGGAAAATAACAGAAATATTATATTTTATTGCATTTTTTGCAGTGTTTTGTTTAAATTACTACTTTGAACTGAAGTGTATTGTGTTGCAAAAGAAAATCTAGCCCTTTAATGTTAATTAAAGGGCTAGATAATATAATTAATTGATTTGATGATAAAATAATTGATCCCTAATTTGTTTGATAAAAACTTTTGATGCAAAAAAACTATTTTGCATTAAAAGAATGATACAGAGAATACTTTTACATATTCTTTTGTATTATTAAAGCTGGGGTATGTTACAAAAATGTATTTGCGAATGTCTATATGGCATATTTTTAATATAAAGCATTACAAAATTACTACTACTTTACTTGATTAGGAACAAATATTTTTCTGATAATCTTTAGAAATTAAAAGTCGTTAAAAGGGATAGTAAATATTTTATTACAAGTTCCATGGAAAAGCATTGAAATATGATATATGTAATTAAGTCTACTGTAAATGAGTCTGCATACTGCATTCATCAAAAATATGCTTGTTGTAAAAATTAAAAGTAACATTCAAATAATACCTTAATCTTTATAATTATAAGAAAAATATATCACACATATCCTTGCAAACAAACTACAAATGATATTTAATATTATTAAAATTTAAATACTGAAACTTTCCCGGTTTTTGTCAAATAATTAAGACTTATGTTATCCTTACTGATTAAGCATCTTCCGCTTAAGCCAATTTTTGTTGTAGTTTTTTTAAAAAAAATCCTCTGCTTATTGAGAAAAGCGTTTGCATGGCTTTAAAGACGGGTTGAACACATTTAATTATGTATCATTATCAAGATAGTGCAATAAATTACTATTTAATTGAAAATAAACAGCCGTTGACTGACACATCGTATTAGTGACAGCGTCTCTAGTAAAGAAACGTCTCTCATATTTTAAATAAATCTGACTCGTGTGCTGTACGAAAATTAGTCTAATAGCATTATCGTAATCCCATATACAATTGCGAATAGGCCTTATTAAGGCAGTAAGCAACCAATCCAAATGAATTGTTCCATATACAATATACCAAAAAAAATTAAGCATAATACAACATTTAAAGATATGTTGAATCCTATAAATGTCTAAGAAAATTTACACGGAACGTAACAAATTACAGTAGGTATTCTTTTACGTGTTTCGTTTCTGTACATCATCCATTTCGTGTTATTTTCCAAAACGTTAATAACATTTTCTTTCACTATTTAAACTAATTCCAATTTATAACCCTAGAACTCTGAAGCAGAATACGTTATGGAATGCGTGATACATATCTATTATCTTATCTTGAATTTGTGTCTGAAGCTGGTAGTGTTAAAATAAATAATTAAATATTCATTCACATTTTGTACCTTGTATTTTAGATATGTCTTAAAAGATAAAGTTAAAGTGTGTTGTTTTCTTTATATTTAAAATCATTAAACATTATAAACTTACTTTTAGACGTTTTCAACTCTAAATTAATATTAAAAATGTTAGTATAATTGAATATATTTTATGGTGAAAACATCAAGAAACTGTTTCGTTTTTTTGAAATGATTTTCTTTGCAATTGTATATCGTAACAGTTAACTAACATACCATAAATGTAATGATATTTAACTTTTAAAAATAGCTTTCAAGCCAGTGTATCTGAAATGCGCAAACTTTTGTGTTGGATTAGATATCACGTGTTTTCGATGATTAACAATCAATACAAAAATACGTAAAAAAGTTGTTTGAACAAAAAGAAACTATTTTGTAAATAAAAATTTTTATGTAGTATAACTATGATAAATTGTAAAAATATTTTTAGGAATTTAGGAATTTAGTAGGAAGGTTTTATTTTTAGAAAAACTTTTAGTCCAACGTTTTATGTGAAGGTTATAGTCGACTTTTATTTGAAAACATAAAATTAGTAATGCTTTAATCTGCGATATCACGAATTTCGTGACAAATTTATTAAAACAAAAAGTAATGTGCTGTGTTCTTTTATATAATAGAACCCTTTAACTTTCATCATTTAGAAGAAAGGAATCTTTTGATTTATCGGATGTCATTTTAGTGACATAAGAAATTGCCATAACTATAAAAGTGTCTCTGGACATGTCGGTGTTACAGTATATTTTCTTTTAGTTTTATTTTCGACTTTAGTGTCGTTCATTCGTTGCAGTGATGCCCTATTACATTCAAGATATCTTTTTTTTAAATATTTTCTTTTCAAAACAACTACTAATAAAAGCATTGATAGTTATTCTAATAGTATGCACAGACGAGTTGCCATAGTTAAGTTTGTTATAAGATAAGTTGAATATAAATTGTGGTTAAATATAAGCAAAAAGACACAAATTTGTTTGAAACGAGCATAAAAGTATTATTATAATATATTATTTCTTGAGAATGATACTCCTTATACCATTTTTGTTTCGCGTTTTCACTGCTTGATAGATTATAAATTTAAGTTCGAAACGAATTTCCATACATTTTTATGGATATTTTAGACTTAATACAACAACAAAACAACAAAGACAAAAAAAAACAAAGTTTTGTGGAATATTTTCTACACTATTTTTTAATACAAATATACTCTATATATCCTGACAGGGAAGCTTAATAATTTTTTTAAAACTTGCCTTAAATTATTTTTTCAACCTTCATATTCATTCACACACACAATTTAAAAAAAATTACTCAAAACTTTTTGTTTTATAAATCAATCTATTTAAAAATTAGATTACTATGTATTTATCTAAATTTATGATAAAATTCAAAATAATTATTTAATATGTAGAGTTACCAAAGTCAAATTTTTTATGTACGCAAAATTATTTTTTATCAGATTAATTTTGTAATAGCATATTAATAATCTTTAGAAATCACGTGAATCAGTTGGTACAAATTTCAAATATCAACTCTACATATATCGTATCTCGTTTCATGAACGTTTTATTCGTTGTGAAACAAAAATTATTACGATCTATACAACTCATCTTTCCATTTTGAATATTTTTACTTGAGTCTAATTAAAAACGCGGAAGTCAGAAAAATAAATATTTGCTAATGTTTTCAAGAATAAAAAATTGAAATTGGGTTCGAAAATGAAAGAATTCTCAAACAAACCATGGCCTTTTTGTTATTATTCTGCAAAAATAAGTTAGCATTTGAGATATTTTTTGTACTGTTTTACTACTGGTTGTAAGTTGCCTTTGAAACCAGTGTATCTAAAACGAACACCCTTTTGTGTTGGATTATGTTCGATAGTAAAGAATGAAAAAATATGGAAAAAAAGTGTGATGAACTATGAATTTTAATAATTTGTAAAACTGTATCTTTATATGTTTATCTAATGACTGTTGTTTAGCGATATTTTTTGCTAAACAAAATGTTTTTTTTATATAAATAAATTGATAAGTTTAATAATAAAGTGACTTTTTATTTAAAAAATATATTGCTGTTCTATACAATAAACATCCTGATAAAAATTGTCATTTTTCTCACTAGAGATAGGAATATAGTAGAAAGGTTTTTTTTTTTAGAAAAAATTTTAGTCCAACGTTTAATGTGAGGGTTAGTTGATTTATATTTGAAAACATAAAATTGGTAATGCTTTAATCTGTGTTATCACGAATTTCCTGACAAATTTATTTAGACATAAAATAATGCAGTGTTTCTTTATGTAATAGAATTTATAAAACTAGAGTTCCTTTAACTTTCTTCATTTAGAAAAAAAGAATCTTTTCACTTTTCAGATGTAATTTTAATGAAACAAAAAATGTTCTAACAACAAATTGCGATAAAGTATAGAAGTGTCTTTGGACATGTCGGTGTTCCAGTATTTTTTTTAAATTTTATTCTAGACTTTAGTGTCATTCACTCGTTGCAGTCATGCCCTATTACTTTCAAGATATCTTTGTAGAAATATATTCTTAGTTTATACACTTTTTATTGCAATAATATGCACAAACTTGTAACCATATTTAAATTCCTTATTATGAGATAATTTAAACATAAATTGTGATTAAAAACCATATTACTACACTATGATAAGGAAGAAAAGCTATTGAAATTAAATATTTTAACTTAACTCATGATAATGATTTTTATCTAAAATACTGAAACTTTCAGAAGGGGAATTAATTTGTGACCTTTAAAACAGTATTATTAAAAACATTAATTTATCAAAAAATATCTTTAAGTCAACTGACACAAACGTGAAACGAACTTAAATTGTTAATATATTTATTTATCAAAAATGATAATCCTTTATACCAATTTTGTTTCCCGTTTTTTATTTCTTGAAAAAATATAAATTTTTATTTGAAACATTATTCTGTACATCCGAATCGTAAGACTTTAGTAGTTTTTTTTTTTTTAAATTGAGGTAATAATTTTGTTTAACACTTTATTCATATTTTTTTTTAATATAAATAAGTCCGGATATTCAAGCTAATAAAATCTTTTTCAAAAATTATTTTTGTAATCTTTCTAATTTTTTTTAATTCTATTTTCTTACTAACGAATTTGTGTCTTACTTTCATATTTATTATAATAAAACATTTTCTCAAAAACTTATTATTATTAAACTCATATTGCTATTATATAAAAAAATTAAAACCATTTTTCTCACTAGAGATAGGAATATAGTAGAAAGGCTTTATTTTTTGAAAAACTTTTAGTCCAACGTTTAATGTGAAGGTTAGTCGACTTTTATTTGAAAACATAAAATTAGTAATGGTTTAATCTGTATTATCACGAATTTCGTGACAAATTTATTTGTGGAAATAAAATAATGCAGTGTTCTTTTATATAATAGAATTTATAAAAATAAAGTTCCGTTAACTTTCTTCATTTCGATGAAAAGAATCTTTTCATTTTTTAGATGTCATTTTAGTGACACAAGAAATGTCCCACCAACAAATTGCGATAACTATCTGCCTTTGTCTTTGGATATATCGATGTTCTAATATGTTTTATTTTAGTTTTATTTTTGACTTTTGTGTCGTTCATTTGTTGCAGTGATGTCCTATTACAGTCAATATATCTTTGGAGAATATACTCTCTTCAAAATAATCAATAATTAATTAACGTATTTGACATTTATTGTAATAGTATGTACAAACGTTTATTTTTTATTCAAAATATATTCTATTTATCCTTACAGGCAAACTAATATTTTTTTAAAAAAGTATTTTTGTAATATTTATTATTGTATTTCAAAATTCTCTTTTCTTGTAACGAAAATTTTATCTTACTTTCATATATATATTCTAATTTAAAAAATACTTACTCAAAAACTTTTTGTTTTACAAATAAATCTTTTTTAAAATGAGATTACTCTAGCTATTTATCTAAATTTATGATAAAAGTCGAATAAACTATTTAAAAAAAACTCCTCGACGCAACAGCCCATTAGTGGTCCAAGGCCTGCCGTGCCCATTTCAGCGTTCGTGACCTAGGGCTCTGGGGTGCTAGGCATATGTCCCGGTAAGGTGGTCAGCCTCACAAGGAACCCCCAGTGTTTAGTTCCCAAGCATGCTTGGTACCACTTAAGGGATGAAATCGACCCACTTAAGGGATGAAAGGATGGGTCAACCTCGCCCAATCCGGGATTCGATGCCCGGACCTGTGGCGTGGCAGTGCGAAGCTCTACCACTAAGCCACTGGGCCTCTATAGGGAAGCCCTCACAGGGAATAAACTATTTAATAAGTAATAATTTCCCAAGTTAAAGTTTGTATCTATACAAAACTATTCTTTAAAAAATTGATTTTTGTTATAACATATCAATACTCTTTAGAAATACGTTAGTAGGTACACATTTCAAATATCAACTCTGCATATCGTATCTCGTTTCATGAATGTTTTATTCGTTGTGAAACAAACTTTGATACGATCGATAACCTATCTTTCAATTTTGAATATTTTTACTTGAGCCTAATTAAAAACGGAAGTAAGGAAAATTAAAGCTCAATGCTTTCAAGAATAAAAAATTGAAAATGGGTTCGAAAATGGAAAAAATTCTTAAACAACCCAAGGCATTTTTTTGTTATTTTCTACATGAATAAGTTGGGATTTGAGACAGTTTTCATGTTATGTTATCCAAAAAGTAGATACCCTTCGTCAAGAAATCAATTGACGAAAATGTACTGGAAAGAATTTTCTGAATTGGTATATTTGAGTTTGGTTTAAATTTTTGAAAAGAATTCAATGTACTAGGAATAAAAACTTTGTCCGGTAAAATATCTGACACGAAAATGTATCGATTTTACATTGGAACATGAATAGTTTTAGTTGGATTTGAGCATTTATAGTGGTTGTTACAAATTTGAAAAAAATAAACAAGGATAGTAATATTTTTTACCCTATCAAGGCTATTGAAATATAATATTATTCCAGTGAAATAACTGATTATTTCTCAATGTTTTAGTCTTAATGGTGGACTACTGTAAAATTCTATACAAAAACACATTACTGTAACGAAATTGTTTACTGCCTAAAAAGTAAAGAGTTTTAAATTAAATAGCATAAATGTAAAAATTCAGCATTTCAATGTAACTTTTGCCTATTTGATTTACGTTGTGGATAGGTCAAAATTTTTAAGCGTTTCAATCGATGGATAAAGACTAAAATTAAAATTAATAATTTATATTTGGACTATTGAAAATTATATTAGCCAACTTATTTTTCCCCGACATGCAACGCATTACAGATTTTGAAAAACTAAGGAGGTTTTTTGAAAATTCTGTATTTTTTTTTTATAATCTTCCTATTGTACTAATATCAGTATTCGGAAAATCAAATCATGGAAGTAACCACGGATCATGTAACTCATGAAGTCGGGATGTTTTAATTTTCCATTTAAACCTTATTCACAAATAGCTTTTAATCAACTCAGAGAATAATCCTCATTTTAGATGTGAATTATATAGTCATTTGGTATTTGACGAAATTTCTTAGAATATTATTGTTTAAGACACATAACATTGTTTTGCAAGACATAATCGTTTATCTTTCTTAAATTGTAACTGATGTGCAAACCATCAATACGAGATTATGTGCGAAACGTTTTAGAGTAGACAATCTTCTGATTTGGAGAATTTATCGTAAATTAATAACATTTTGTAAAAATCCACAGATGTCAACACTGTATTTCACATTTATGATTTGATCACAAAAAGGAAATACGCCTGTAAAAGTAAATCACTGGTTTGTAATCTTCTTATTCTTATTTCGAGAATTTATTGCATATAATAATATTTTGTGGAAAACCACTAAGGTTAACTATATTTCGTTTATGTTTTGATCAAGTCAAGCGAATAGGACTGTAAAAGTAAATCGCTGGATTGTAATCATCTGTTTTGGAGAATTTATCGTAAATTAATAAAATTTTGTAGAAAACCACTAATGTCGACTATATTTTGTTTATGATTTGATCATGTGAAGTGAAGACGACTGTTAAAATAAATCAATATTTTGTAGTGTCTGTATGTCAAATAAAAAAAGTACTTGGATATGAAATGTGGATAGCTAACTAAAAAAGATGTGTAAGATTGTGTAAAGATTTGTTTTCAAAACGTAGACATGCAAAAAAAGTACTTGGATATGAAATGTGGATAGCTATCTAAAAGATGGTACGATTGTGTAAAGTTTGTTTCAAAACGTAGCATCAAAAAAAGTACTTGGATATGAAATGTGGATAGCTATCTAAAAAGATGTGTAAAGATTGTGTAAAGATTTGTTTTCAAAACGTAGACATGCTCAAAAATGAGCAGTAGGAGTTTCATTCCTGAGTATCAGTACAGTTTCAGATACGAGTATATGCAAGTATCGAACTTGAGAAAAATTTTCTTGGATCTCTAATATTTACTCGAGTCTTATATTGACTATACTCAGATTTGAGTATTTTCATTCATGTTTAAAATGCATTTTTAGAGTGTATGATACATTTTAAATAATTTAATTTTTTTTTAAATTTCAGATCTGTGATAGATGATGTCAAGGTGACGAGAGCTTTTTTTATAGAAATAGAAAGCCCCGAATTCTTACACAATAGTACTCAAGTGAATGTGCACAAAAATATCACTTGAAATATAAAAGTAAGTTTATTGCATTATTCAACTTTCTTGCGTTATCAAATCAAAACGTATAATCTTATATGTTACTAGATGTGAGAAAATGACATACTACTGGATAAAGTACGTAAATTATCAAAATATTCATTTAATTTTAGTAATATTCAAATAATTGGCAAAGATAATTAAAGTTCTTGAACTGATTTGGCTGATAAAAATATTTAAGTATTTTTAGATGAATTGTTAGTTTTTAGCCCAAAAACTCAGCTTTTAGTTGGATTCGAACTTTATTAAACAATCTTCAACTTTTCTTTAAAAAATTTCTAGTATAAGGTATAAGTAATTTTAAAAATAGCGACTTCTTATTTTCACAATTTCTAGTTTTGTTTGAAAAGAACGAAAATTCTGCTTTCTTTATTCAAAATTCATGTATTATAAATCACTTCTACAAAAAAACTTAACTTTATTTCAATTCAACTTAAATAATCTACTTAACATAAGCTTTTAAAAAAGTTTAAATATATTTAGCTAACAATTTTTTTTTTTAAATGAAGCAAAATATCCTATTTTACTTTTTTAAAAACAATCACCATTATATCAGATATAAAATATACTCAATGGGCTATTTTATTTATCCGCAATTCACACATACAATAAAGAATATTCGGACAGTAGAAACAGTTAAAAGTTCAACACTTTAAAGTTAAAACTGTGGATCATAAAGTTTTATACTTCCCGGAAGCGGAACTATAAACGAAGTTGTTTTCCATAAAGGAAGAAAGATTTTTTCTCAAGAACGATTTTATAGTTTTTTTATATTGTATTTTTATCGATCGATCCAAGTTGAAATCTTTGCAAAAATTGTAGACTTCAGTTATATTTCACTTATTTAAGCAAATTTTAAAACATATTTCAGATTTTCACAAATACCTTTAGCAAAATAATTAGCTAACTAGAAATTCATACTTATTTATTTATTTAGAACAAACACACACTACAGATAAAAATCCAATTACAGTGGTGCAAAAAAAAACACAGACAAATATAAAACACGAAAATAAAACCGCAAACAAACTAAAAATACTATAAAAAGACATATAATCAGTTAAAAATTCGAACACATGTAGCTTTAAAAACTTTAAAAGACATATTAAAAATATCCAGATCATTGGAGAGCTTATTGTATAATTTATAAAATTTATATTAATAACATTTAAAAAATGTTGCTACAAATATTTTTTTTGCTTTAAATATAGATTTTTTATGATCTAAATAACAAAGCTGATTAATATGTACATTGGTTTATTTTAAATGTAAGTCGATGCAACATTGAAGTAATCAAAAATTCTTGTTTTATATTTTAGTTTCATTAGTCAACAAATTTTTCGATAAATCTTTACATCTAAGTTGGATTAAATGGCTTTTCCTATAATAATATATTATGCTGAAAAAATGTTGGTTAGCTAATTTAAGGCGTGTATATTTTTTCCAGAACAAATTCACGTACATTATAACTCTGTCATATAAATCAATATTGCAGGCCCACAATTTTTTTTAAACTTTATTATTTATTGCATTTTAAACTTTACTATTTTTGTAAATGTAAATGTTTTAATATTCTAAAAACATATAAATATATTGTCCCCATATTTTATGCAGAGTTCACTGTGAAAAAAATCTGTAACCATTACAAAAAAAAATTGTAAAAAGCTTTTGCTAGAAAATTTCTAGTAAAATATTACTAAAAATAGTGCTGTAAAAACATATAATATTTTTTTTTGCATTACATATATATGGGGATATATCTTGTAGATTTACAAGACTATTTTATGTATCACACACAAGTAATGTTTCTATAACTTTACAAGAGCACTTTATGTATCCTACACAAGAAATGTTTTTGTAACTTTACAAGAGCATTTTACGTACTCTATACAAATAATGTTTTTGTAACTTTACAAGACCAATTTATGTAGCCTACACAAGTAATGCTTCTTAGCAAATTCATCTTTAAATAAATGAATTTCGGCAAGTTCCTTTTTTTCAACTTACACTTATGTTGCCAAAAATTTCTTACGAACCGACCAATGTATGTTCTAGAAATATAAATGCTTAGATTAACATTTTGGTTTGCCGCAAAAGACTTGTACATTTTACAATTCAAATCCCTTGTGGTAAACGAAATCAAGCAAAGAATGTATGAATTTCATATTTCCAGTACATAATAAATAGGTACACAAGAAGTTTTTGACGACAAATATATATTTTAAAAGTCTAATAAATGTAAATCATGTTTAAAAAACTGAAAACTTTCAAAAATTCACTCCACACTAACTCACGAACCTGTTGGAATAAATTAAACACCTAAAACTACAGAAAAATTAGTTGAGATAGATATATAGAGAATTATCGTTTCATATCATTTAACACTTTAGAGACAGAATTAGGAATTTTGAATCGAAACACCAAATACACCAAATTGAGAGAACTTCTGAAAAAGTTTAACAAGTTCTAAATACCGCAAACACAATATCCATACAAAACCAAAAAGCAACTTTAAAAAAATCAAATTGCTTTTTCTTTGCTTAATAAACATAGCTATTTTTTCCGCAAATTTATCACCCATCGCAGAATATATTTTGTTTATAATTACTCCGCGAAACTAAACACGATCAAAAAAGCGGTAATTCAATTGTTATAATTCTACGCTTTTTATAATACACTGCGATGCAAAAGTTTAGACAATGACGTTTTTTAGCTATAAAATTTAGAATTGTGATAGTAGAATTACAAAACACCCCTAAACAAACTAAATAAATATTTTGAAATGCTATAATTGAAACATAATTGTTTGATTTGCTATAAATTTTTTTTCATAAAATAAAAATTTGTACGATGCAAAAGTTAGACACAAATATGATATTATGCTAATTTAAAGTAGATAATGGCCTAGTTTCGCATATTTATTGATGAATTGAATTTGATAAATTGAAAAAACACGATATCCGGTGAACTAAACAGATTTAATAACGATATTGGTTCAATTTTACACCAAAAAGACAATATAGCCACTTTAAATATTTATTCAAATCATATTTGCTTCAAATGTACAATTTAACATCTCTAAACACGAACCGAATACCTACCAGTCCATCACCTTAATGTTTTGCCACGAATTCGTGGATTTAGAGACATGCATTGACCGATTTCCTTGATGAAAAGTGCAGTCTTTCCCATATAAAATTACAAAATAGCAGCATATTATTCTTTTTTGCACTTTAGTACAATGAAGAGATAGTCACCTCTTCAAAAACGACAAAAAAAGCCGTTCTTTTTTTATCGTAAATTCACTCCACGCCATTACAAAAGTTCCTTCTTTATGCTAGGGTTCTTTCGTAATGAATTTCGTATATAGGAACTTTCGTAATGGTGTGGAGTGAATTTACGTTAAAATGAACGACTTTTTTTGTCGTTTTTGAAGAGGTGACTATCTCTTCATTGTACTAAAGTGCAAAAAAGAATAATATGCTGCTATTTTGTGATTTTATATGGGAAAGACTGCACTTTTCATCAAGAAAATCGGTCAATGCATGTATCTAAATCCACGAATTCGTGCCAAAACTTTAAGGTGATGGACTGGTAAGTATTCGGTTCGTGTTTAGAGATGTTAAATTGTACATTTGAAGCAAATGTGATTTGAATAAATATTTAAAGTGGCTATATTGTCTTTTTGGTGTAAAATTGAACCAATATCGTTATTAAATCTGTTTAGTTCACCGGATATCGTGTTTTTTTCAATTTATCAAATTCAATTCACCAATAAATATGCGAAATTAGGCCATTATCTACTTTAAATTAGCATGGTATCGTATTTGTGTCTAAACTTTTGCATCGTACAAATTTTTATTTTATGAAAAAAAAATTATAGCAAATCAAACAATTATGTTTCAATTATAGCATTTCAAAATATTTAATTAATATGTTTAGGGGTGTTTTGTAATTCTACTATCACAATTCTAAATTTTACAGCTAAAAAACGTCATTGTCTAAACTTTTGCATCGCAGTGTACTATCTAGCAAAACAGAACAATTTTCATTACATATTCACGAAAGTTTAATGAACATAAAACATTGAACAATCAGGAACAATGCTGGATACCCTAATAAGAATTACAAATAGTATAATAGAAAGAAATACGAGTCTTACCTATTTTTAGATTTGTAACGCGAGTTGCGAAAATAAATTTTATTTTTTTTTTAAATGGCGACGATCCAGACCAGAATCAAAACTTTAGAAGCGATGCGCGCACAACTTCATGTCGAAGAACATGATTGGTTGGAAGAAATTGCAAATACTAGAAAAAGTTTTGTAACTTTGTAGAAATGAAGAATTTGTGTTTTTCTTTGTAGAATTTGTGTTTTTGTAGAAATGAAGATTTCTGTTCAGAATTACAAAAACTTTTTTTGTAAAATTGGTTATCACAATTTTACAACATTACACAACATCACAATTTTTTTTGTATGTTTACAGTATTTTTTTCACAGTGTTTCTCTGTTCTTAAAAACCCATTAAGCGGTTGCACCAAGCCCACTGCCCACGTGACTTGTCTAATGATGCTAGTATCCTTTTAAGTTTGCCAATGCCCATTCTAATATTTTTTTATCAGTGAAAGCAAAGTAAAAGTCAATTTAAATCAACTCAAATGTCGTATTTTTACATCTTACTACAATGTAGGTGATAGCTCGAAATCTCCAGCTTTTCATTTTTTTAACACTGTGAACATATATATTTCAATTTTGATTTGCAATTACACAGTTTTTACACAAAATACTTTAGTAAAGTCAAGTAACATGAATGTAAAATCGTCTTCTTCCTTTTGAGCTGACAAATTGTTTCCGAAAAATCCATTTAACACTGGCAAAAACTTAAAATTGCACAACTATCACCAAAAATTTCTTTAAAATAATAGATAAAATTGATGCCAATTTTGGTTTTACGCTCTTCCTTAGTCAAAGACAACAAAATTTAACAGCTGAAAAATTGGATTCCTTCCAAAAAACCATCTGACTCTTTCAACTGGCCGGTGATGAGACACATTTCAACAATCATCAATTGCAATCAGGAAACAGCCTCGCTTTCTTCCGATTCTTACAGTTTCAATTACCTTTCACAAATCACAGAAAAACGATTAGAAACATTTCCTTTAAAATCATTTAGGACGATAATTTTTCCACCAGAAATAACAACAAAGTCACCGCATCAATCTGTTAATGGAACCAGCAGCGACGACGTATGTGTTCAATAAAGGAAGACTGAGAGAGAGAGTTTCTGCTTCGGTGGAAGAGAAGAGAAAATTCATTCTTTGTTGCTCTCTTGGTTGGAATCAATCGAAGATTTTTTCGCTTATTGCTTTTTGCTTAGTAGTCCAATGGAAAATGGTTTTGCTTAAAGAAAGAGTTTTTTTATTATTTTGTTTGGTTAGTTTAATTAAAATTCTGAGGAGGGATTGCTCGCTTCCTATTTCTTGTTTTTGCATTTGGAATGTTTTTCGGTTTGATTAAACTGGAGAAAATGGTATTTTAATTATTTCAATTAGATATGTAATTGTTTTAATAGCATTGATTCGCCTAAATAGGTAAACTAGTTTGAAAAGCATTAATATGCTTAAATATAAAAGGTATTTTTGAAAATACTTTTTGATACTACACTGTATCTCGAAGGGAAAATACGCATTAACCATACAAATTCGGACATTTATCTGTATAATACTGCGAAATTTGTTTCATATTATCGCAAGGATTTTCACCCTACATACCCTACGCAAATATTCCTTGCTAGTTCTTGCTTTAGTACATTAATTTTAATAGCTTTGGATATCCAAGATAAAGCTCACACTTGTCACCGCGTGACTTTCGATTAAAAGTCTCTTAATTATCTGCTAAAAGCAAGTTTTGCGTCAATGCACAAGAATATTTTCGTGGATTACTAGAGATTTCTTCGTTATCTCACTTTATTAAAAATATGTCACTGCTGTCATGTAAAGTCAATGGCAGATATGTCACTTTTCAACGTAAATTGTGATACGACATTTTTCTTGACAGGAACCGGGAACTTAGCAGTATGCCAAGAATATTATTTTACGATTTTTAGGAATAAAATTGATTCGATATGAATTTTAAACATCAGAAATATAAAAAGTTTATTTATTTTTAGAAACATCAATTCTACAATATAAACATTTAAAATTTTAAAATTTTTAACCGACGATGATATTTTAACGCCATTTGTTCCCTTGTGCTTATTTTTTAAACAACACAAAATATAAAAAGATTTATTTGTATTTTATTAAATACATCAATTCTAATATAAAATGTAAAATTTATAAATTGTGTTAGCTATTTTTCTCGTAAACTGGTAAAGCACGTCATCTATAAACCAACACGAAAGGTCGCGTGCATTTTTCTTATGTACACTAGTACAGCACAATTTTTTTTAAGATCAAACAAACATTTATGTTACATCAGCTAAAAGTTAATACATACATTTCCAGAATAAAGCTTAAAAATATTAAAAATCAATGAAAAAGTTTGTGAAAATGTTCCAACAATAAAATAAGTGGACTTTTGTTGGAAGTAAAATTTTTTTTCGGGTTTAAAGTTTAAGAGGTTCTGTAGATAAAAGAATAATATTATACTTTTAAAATTTATTCTATAAGTATTTAATCGATGGGGAAAAAACGCTTAAGAGTGATTGACATTAAAAGCCGCCGGGTAAAATATTTAATGTAAATACACCATGGCATTAAAAAAAACATGTTGCTGTTTTTTTTTAAAGTTAACTGACATGTTATTTCCGCAGGTGTAGACAGCAGTTTGTGAAGGAGGTACTCTGTGCAGCAGTAGAAGCAGCGGTGTTTGAAACAGTTTTCCAAAACGGACCCGAGAACCACCCCCGGCGCCAAAATTTCGTTCTCAAGCTTCAAACAGAGTTTCGCCTCCACCACAAGCTACTTGCGGAGGCGATTCTCTTCAGGAGATCTATCAGGTAATTTGGCAATATTCGTTCCGAAAAAAAGAATTTAAAGTATATATGTAGCGTTTTAACACGGCACTTGTTAAAAAATGTTCGGCCGCGAGTAAGAATAAAGAACAATCTTGTCACCAAGAGGTAATCACTGAGAATTACTCCTTTCTGCAAAATGCCTCCCTAAGGATCACTTTTGTAAGAGTGATTCACCACTTTTGCGGTGCATGGAAGTTATGGTTTTACCACGAAATTGGTAAATTCACGCTCCAAATAGTGGTGGCAGTTAGAAAGTTCCAGGATTCCGGTGAAGTTTTAAGCCAAATTTTTAATTGTGCATATAGTTAGACTATACGAAATTTAGGAAAAGGGGATCATTTGACTTTTTTATACATGTGTAACCATTAAAAGATACGAGACTACGAAAAAATGGATCACAAGACGGATATATACGTTGAGGTAACCACGGTAAAATCCACTACTAAGGGGAATGAATTTTCACCAAAAGCCGTGGAGGAAATTGACTCATAGTTCCGAGTCGTTGTTTCGAAGATGAGAACCTGCATTTAAAACGCGAAGATTTATGGAGTCGAATGCATCTGACTGTTTATCATTTCGCACTTCGAACAGGGACGTCCATATTCGACGGTGGCTCATGCTTGGAGAGAGACTTCTCTGGCATTGAATTAGAATTGGGTGATCCAACTCGTAAAACGAGAGGATGGATTTTATGGCGAAGGACTCATGCGGCTGTTGAACTATGTGTGATAACCCATTAAACGACATGCGACTAAGATGAGTTAGCAACTTATCCTTACATTATAAAACACTAATTTTAAAATAAATCCGAAGCAAATGTAGAGCGATTTATGAGCGACACATGTTATTTTTTTAAAATTTAAAGTTTGTTAATTTAAACAAACATTATTTGCATCCTGAATGCACTATAATTCATTTTTAGAATAAATAGAATGTTTTTGCGAGTTAACTAATTAGTAACATACCTAATTGAATTTTCCATTTTAACGACACTATAATTGAGTTTGGTTTTCACAAATTGCAAATTGGATCCACTGTGCACCCTCATAAAAAATCTTTTCTAACTAATAATATGTTTCAATTCAGAAAATACCAATTATGATAATCTTACATGATACAAGATTTTAACGCAATTATTAAAAAGAGATCAAAGGTATTTTTATTGCAGTAATAGGAACCAAGCGGGGATTGCGTCAAGTAAAGCGCTTTAAATTAATTTAAAATAATTTACATACAACCCACTCCTTTATGATACTTTAATTAGTCTTGGTTTTAGTGCGACAATATTTGTAAATTTGTTAAAAATACATTTTAATGCAAATCTTGTTGTATACAAAGTAATTACGTTTAAATTATGAGAATACTGAATCAAATACTAAAAGTTTAACTTCTGTTCACATTCTAAAAAAATGTTGAGAGAGAGAGAGAGAAACGCCAATGATTCACTCTTCGAGTGACGCTTCAAAATTTAAGAAAATTAGCAAAAAAACTGTATTAGAGCAACGGGGCATTAACATTCACGCAACAATAACAAATATTTCTACAAAAAAAACTGCTAATCAATATCAAAATAATACATATCTTCCCATTGTTAGCATTATAATTTCCTTCAATACCATATATAGTCAACAAAATAAAACAGCCTTTGAAACCATTTCAATATTTAGTAATTATGAATCATAATTTTTTAGCGGCAGTTCACCATTAAAATAAGCCGCATTTTAAATATAGGAATAGTTTATAACAACTTAGAATACAGTCCCACACACATTGCGTTGCTATATGCAGCTAAACTTAAAACTGCAAAAAATTCCCAAATGTTATGAACATTGTCTGATTTAAAAGTAAATCGTACATCTTTTTCATAATACATTCTAAAAAGTAAACCTAATGTTCCCAAAACGAGTTCGATTTTAAAATTGATTGGTTGTTAAGTTTAGGCAATAATACTCTACAAATTCCCATTGAATACAAAAATAATATGTTTAAATTTTAATCTTCTTATCTTTTTTAGATTTTACACTGCTAAAATTTCTGCTTTTTCACATGTTTAATTAGTAGCTAGACTTGAATAGGATTTAATTTATGAACATCCTTTTTGTTAAAAGAAAATATGTTTAAAAACCGATGAAACATTTCACCAAACAGCCGTTGCAGCCGTTAGTAGCCGTTGCTACTAGGAACCAATATCATGGTGAAAGGAACCAATATCATGGTAAAACCCAAGCATAAAATTTTTAACAGTGTAGCACACCATAATACTTTCAGAACATTTACTTAAGCATGTTTAAATTAGTCTAGACTTGATAGATAATTTATGAAATCCTTTTTTAAAAGAAAATATGTTTTAAAAACGTAAAATAAAATTACTAGCGAATAAGAAAGGGAAATGAAGGGAAGGAAAAATGAACAAAACTTTTGAAATTCGTATTGAGTAAAAAAGATTTTTTACTTCAGATTTTAATTTAAAAGCAGATTATTTTATTTGTCCTTTCACACGTTTTTTCCATATAAAATGTTGCATTAATATGCGGCACTTGTAGCAGATTTTAAAATAGAAATGAAATTACGAAAGATAAGAGAAATGTAATGTTAAATAAATGCAGTTTTGGAAAAAAAACTTAGATTTCTTCTAGAAACAATTGGTATTTCAATTTGTGTGTTGAAACGAATATTTTAAGGATTCAATTTCGAACGAATATTATAATAAGTGCTAAAAATATTGCTTATAAAGATTGAAGAATTCTTTGTATGTACGCAAAACTTTTGTTTTTATTTGTTTTTTTATTATAATCGCAGTGTTTCTTAGTTTTTCATTTTTCAAACTATTAAATTCTGTATTTGGTTCCATGCAATCCTAAGAAAATCCAGTAATGCTGTGATAAAAAAATAAACAGCTAGTAAAAAAGGTTAAGAATAATATTGTGCAACTATTCAAAATCATATACAGAATCTAACGAATAACCATGTCTAAAATATACGAAAGAGTTATTTTATATATAAGTTTCGATAAAAAACTCTATACGCTTTCTCAGTTCATATTTACATTTTGAAAGCAGCACCAGCAGATATGTTTATTTTATTTGAAGTTTTTAAAATAGCATAAAAGCCATCTTTATTATCAGATTTACTGCATTTCTTTTGAGATCAGTGAAAATGCTTATTTTCATTCTTTGTCCCACAACTATTTGCATTGGCTTGGGATCATGTTTCTATAAAAAGAATTTTCATCTGCCTCTTTTCTTTTAACATTTAGTGAAAGAATGAGCATGTATGAAAATATTCTATGTGTACATGACTATTTTTGATATGAAGCGATTTATTCATGCTAAAGACTAAAATGATCATTTAAGAACTGAAATGTTTTTCTTATCAATCAAGCAATATTTTAACTAAATGAAGATTTTGTGGTTGGTCTGAATTCATTTAAATCTTGCGTATCCCAAATAAAAACAAGAAGTTCTTAAAGAACTAAAATAGTCTACATTCCTGTTACTTAAATACTTACTGAAATTCTAATCGGGAAACAACTAGGTTCATAATAGTAAATATCATCAACAATCGTTTCTACACTAGATTTACACACATTAGAAAAAAATCGGTAAACACAGCATCTAGCTATAATTTAATTTTCAAAAAGCCAAAATAAACTATTTTCCTTAATATTCTTTCACAAATTACCTAATATTATTTATCGTCTGCTCGATTTATTTGTAGTTCGAAGAATAATTAAATATTTATTAATAGCAGAAATAATGAAACTACTCCAAATTGCATTAAAAAATAAATGTAAATTAAAACTAAGCAGATTTGTATGCAAAAAATATGCCTTGCCGCTTTCTTGGTAAACAATTAATGACCATCAAAGAATCACATTGTGCTACATTTTATGAAGTAATTCCAAAATGATTCATGAAAAAATTATTTTTCTTCAAATATTTTTAAATTAAGTTTTTCATGCCATTTTTAGCTTCTAAAATTGAAACTGCAGTGTAGCAAGAAATATACCAGATGTTACAGTTAACGCAAATCAGAGTACTTTCAAAGTGACTATGGATTTACACTATTAATAAAATACATATATTGTATAATTGTTTTTAAAAAAATTATTAGTTAGGAAAAAAGACACAAATGATTCATGTTTTGTATATGAAAATGGTAATTTTGCGCAACTATTACTTACAGCTATTATCCAACTTAGTTGGTATTTTATTGTGAGAATTGAATAATTGAGTTATTTTCGCACTATATCATGCATATGGTCTATCGTGAGAAAATATCTTATCACGTTAAAACTATTTACCATGTTTTAATTATCAAAATTAAAAAATCTTAACGTAAAATTTAAATTATTTTCTTTTTTTAATAGCATTGCTTACCTTCTTTTAAACTATAATATTTTGGTTAAACTCAAATAAAAAAATGCTTATATAAAGCAAAAGTTAGTATTTTCCTTTGTGTTTCTGAAAAGAAAAATATATATTAGTTGTACCGAAGTAAATTATGGCTTCTCTATATTTCAAAACTTACAAAAGCAGTTGAAAGAAGCAGCATACAATAATGAATGTAGACAAAGTCTGAAGAAAACATTTTCTAGATCCTTTTCAAAGAAGAAATTTCTATGTTATTTCGATAATTTTTACTCTAAAATAATTAATGCTATAATATACCATAAAAAATAAGAATATATTATAAAGAATAATGTGTCCCTATCAATATAAAGCAACACAACAATGCCATTCTTCCCATTGATATTTTTTGTTTTGGTTAAATATAAAGAGACAATATAGTTTTTTAGGTACTAAACTTTTAAAAAAATAGTTTGGTTTTAAGCTTTTTCATTTCGGCATAGCCATTTTTATAGCATTTGGGACACGTTAAAGAAGTCTACAAATGTGCGTAATGTGTTTCTCATAAGTAAGATTTTAACTTGAACTTGTTCTGATATAATTTTTTCACACTAAAAAGTTAGACAAGTTCAAGAAAATTCGCCAAAAGTGCGAAAAATTTATTTTTTAGTGATTTTTATACAGTTTGGTTGCCCGAAAGTCATCAACCTAGAGAAATATTCTAATGGGCCTCTTGTGTCGATATTCACCTTATTATCAAATTTCTCATCAATCTAGCCAAATTATTGCCATATAACGGGCCAAATGATTTAAATATGCGTTTTTTTTACCACATAACTGAGATTTTGATTTGAAATCAAGTTATCATACAATTATGGTTTAACTTATATATTTATGAGGGAAATTAAGGTGACAATCAAATCATATTTAGGACGATTTTAGTTTGTGGGAATGAGCATTATAAAGCGTATTTTAGATTTTTGTGTTATAAGTTAATATAAGTAACATGGGATATAATACTACGAGAATAATAATAGCGTATTAAATGGCACGTATACTTGGATCGATTTTATATTTTTAGTCCATGAGAAAAACGGGCATTCATTTGCTAGTAACAAAAAATATAGCCTTTTAAATAAATATATATTTTTTAATTTTAATTAAACTCTATATCATAAAAGTATATATAAATTTCTTTTAGTAATAAATCACTCCGAGCCATTCTCATGAAACCAGATAAAAATACAATTAACTACATTTGGGAATCCAAATTCCCTAAGTTTATTACGAACGATTTCGTTTACACTAATACGACAAAAGTAACTGCAGTTAATTAAGTGTATGATACGAATTCCGAATTCCCTATAGAATTAATTAAACTTTCGGCATAACTACTCATATATTGCGAAAGTAGAAGATTTGTTGCGTACAAATGTTAGATTACAAAATACTTAATGAAAGACATATTTCCAGCTTCGTAAAATGATGGAAATCTAATACTTCACCGTTAAAGTTCTTGTCAAAAGTTATGTTATATATCTATTAACGATTTCTTGATGGAGTAAATTGTAGAAGAAAGTAAAAGTAAATTGTTTAGCATTCTAGATTTATAATTGATAAATTGATGATTGCATGTAGGTTATGTTATTTGTTTATACGTTTTAATAAATGTTCAATATATAAAATTACACAATTTACTTTCTTAAAATGTTTTCCTTAATAACAAAGCTATTTCGTCCTCTGCCCCTCTAGGCTATATTTTATTATCAAAAGAATATATTAAACTTAAGTTTATGTGTGCTTTTAATGTTGGTTTATTGTTGTATTATAATAGAATATTTTATGAAGCAATAAATTAAAGTCAGATAGAAACTAATTCAGTGAAAGAGTCAAATCTGAAGTAATACAGTTGAAATTTTAAAATCCTCGTCTGAGATTGTTCTACGTTATCATATGAATACATAGTCTTAAAAAATTCAAAAGGAGACATTTAGGAAACTAGTAGAATTTATCAAATTAGGGATGTCAATAAATAAAATTCCAGATTAAACTACTTTTTAAGACTTTTATATACTTTCAAATAGCAGAAATGGTTTCAAAGCAAATTTCTAAAATAAATTAAATCTGATTAATGCATAGTGTGTTCGTCTGGTGTAGTGTACCCTTTCTAAAACATGGAAATTACCAGATAAATTAAAGATAAAAGTTTATATCATGTATTTAGTTGTCGGCGGTTGGCATACACCTAGCCGCCAAATAAAACTCGTACAGTAACAAAAAATTCTGTCAGCAGGTAAATATTTCCTATCAACGTTTTCTACTTTTTTCCATAAGGAGCTACTATATAAAAGGTCACGGATCACGGATTCAATCTTCTCCCGTGCGCGTACAAAAGGGCCTATCTCGCATTGAATTACTATACGATATCTGTCACTCTTCCGCGTACAGTTCCATTTAAACCGGTGATACATGATCAGATATTGGATGTCAGCCAACTGTTTGCTATTTATCAAATACTCTAGTCTTTTACATAAGGTGAGAAAATGGCTTTGCTATAAATCAAAATATATATTAGTTTTTTGGCGCTTATAGGGTGACCAGGCGTAATGCATGTGCAGAGTTTAGTTTGTTAATCAACTATCTATCTATAAAAAATGTGCAAATGGTCCCCGTTATTTTATAGTTCTTCAAATAAAAACAACATAAATAAAATATGAATCATGAAATTATGAAAATTTAATGAAGATTTCATAGTCGAAAAGTTAATCGCTGAAACAAATTTGGTCAGGCTACGCACATATTGTTTATCATGGTGCTTATTCAGTAGGAATATATGCAAATGCATGGCGTTAGTTTTAAAAAAAGGTAGGAAAGGGTTAAAATTGTATGTGTAATTGATTTATAAACTACTTTGAAACAAATTTGGTCAGGCTACGCACTTATTGTTTATCATGGTGCTTATTCAGTAAGACTATATGCAAATGCATGGCGTTAGTTTTAAAAAAAATAGGTAGGAAAGGGTTAAAAATTGTATGTGTAATTGATTTATAAACTACTTTGATAAATTCCATAATAATTTCATTGCTAGCTGACATACTAATTAGCACTGAAAAACTTCTGAACATTATTTTATTTTATGTAGAGACACTTAACAAAATATTTCAAGAATGTTAATGAGAAAATGATGAAGACAATATTAACTCAAACGCGTCTAATTAAATATCGTAAACTCCACTGATTTCCCTGCCAGAGTAGGTAATTTGACAAAGCATTTGTCTGGGTGCACGCGAGTAATATTGATGACAAACTTGAACGATGACTAAATTTAAAGAATAATTTCCATTCTAAACAGCGTTCATTTAATGGGAAACCTTTTCACGATACCAATATTGCCAGATATTACGTGGCTTTTTTTTCTCGGTTTCTTGCCTTTTGTTTCCTTCGTGGCTTTGTTTCCTTGTTTTCCACATTCGGCGAATAGACTATAAATGATAACAGTAGAGAATCCACAAATTTCTTTGAGAGAGGGGGCCAAGGTATATTTTCAATTATTTTAATTAGGAAGCTAAAATTGCCCATTAAATATAAGTCTAATTTAATATTAAAATTTTCCAAATAACCATTTTAATTAATTAAAATTCGTTTATTATACATGTATTCGATTTCATTGAAATTTTATTTATTTGCCTTGCTTTCAAAGTCGTCGCGTCTTATAGGCGCATGAGGCCGCTATCGTTGAAACTCAGTCCCGCCGGTTCAGTACGGCCCTCCTGGCAACTGCCCAACTTGGCCAACCAAGATTGTCTCTGTCTTTTCATACACTTCGTCGCCTTGTCAGCCTTGGTCGGCCTCTCTTTCCGTCAAGAGACCATGTTAGAGCGATCCGTTCGTTAGAATCGGGCTCCTTCTTAGCACATGATCGACCCAATACCACCTTTTTCTCATAATGTCATTAGTTAAGAGTTTATTTGCTATTTTTATAGATAGATCATCGTTTGAAATTTTTGATGGCCAATAAATTTTAATTTTATTTATTTAGTACAAGATAATTTCACTTTGGGGAGGAGACTAAAGCCACTGGATCCTTTACTGGATGGTAAGACTTATGTTCAATTCTTTTTTTTTCTAGGCGAACTCGATGAAGAAGGTCAAAGGATCGAAGGCCAGGAAGGCGAAGATGGTCGGGTTGAAGTCCAGCAGTCTCAGGAACCATCAGACGTGGCTGGTGGCCGTGGGCGTGGGACCACGATCAGTGCCCCAACCTCCCCTTCCAAGAATTTGCCGGCATTCCAACAGAGGGCCAACTCAGTCACCGCTGGCTCTGTGATGAAAGGCGCTCCTTCGGCTAAAGATAAACACAAGACCTTGCTGGTTATTGATGACCAGCACACAGATTGGTGAGTTAATGATAGTTGTTGGTAACTAAGATTAGTACCGGTAATTTTGAGGTATTTTAAATTAATACTGCAAGTATTTTTTTAAGCCGTGAATAGAAGAATGACCTTTTTAATACTACTACTACTATTACATATATATTCCGGTTTGTGTTCTTGGTCAGAGACCCGCTTATGAAGCCTTCTTCAAGTAAGAGACAGACACGGAAAGTATTTTTACTGACACAGAGAAAGGAATATACACCCAGGGTGAAGGCGGGAATCGTACCCGCACCCGTTACAGCGCGCAGACTGCTAGCGTAATGGTCCAAACCACTCAGCCATCCGGGCCCCACCTTTTTAATACATAAATCGACATAAAAAAGGTCCATCATGTCTATTAGAACAAATTCTCTTATATATCCGTCAATGGACAACTGGAATGACCACGCCTGCCTTGAAGTAACATCAAAGTCAAGAGTTGTCTTAAACCCCACAAATCAACCACCTGACAGCTAATTAATTTAAACTATAACGGACACATCTATGATGGCGTCGCAGCAGCGTCACACGTTCGCCTTCTATTCCCACTAACAGTAATCCACGTCCCAACCTCGTTCAAATCGTTTATAGTTCACGGTTTTAAATTTAAAGGTATATTTAGCTGCATTAAAGCTACCGGGAACGTTCAAATCCAACTAAACCAGTTTTTTCTGAATAAAAGAGAGGTGTTAGAGAAGGATTATGAAAGAAAAAGTGTTGTGCTTTTATTTCATTGAAAAGAAAGGTATTTGATATAATCAAAATACCATTAAAAAAATGTCTTTACGATTAATGAATAAAAGCAATATTAAATGCATTACTTTATGAGTAATCAAATATGCAATAAAATCACTTAAAGATTATTTCGATTAAATTTTATAATAGTAAAAGACATAAAAGCAACTGCTTTATTCGCTTAAATGATCAATAATGAATTACAACAAGATAATTAATAAAAATGTCTGAATTTGAATTCTCTTTTATTTACTATACATATATTTCCTAAAGTCTTTCAACGACTTTTTATGATTTCGGTAACTAAAATAGAATTTAAAAAGTATGCTTGTAATTATTTTTATATCTGGTTCTACAAGGAATTCCTAAGGGGTCTCAAACTTATGTCAGTGTAATAAATAGCAAAAATAGCATATTTTCTCTTTGCCACATTCCACTCAACGGCTGTATTGAATATTTTTACAATATCGTTTTTTTAATAGTAAATCGTTAGATTAACTAGTACAGTGTACTTAAGGTCTCTCCCACTTTTTGAAATTGCTTCGAATATTTTGTGTAAAATTATTTATTGAAAATTTAAAAAAAATATTCGAACCAATCTCAAAAAGTGGGAAGGTCGGGACCAGTAAGTCAGCTACATTTATCACATAAAAAAATCCGCTTGTAAAAATATTCAATACAGCCGGAGAAATGTGGCAGAGAAAATAGTTTTTTCGCCATAGGATGACGATCCATACGCCACTGATGCACTTTGCTTTGGAGACCCCCGTCCAACGTGCCCATTCCCCCTTATTAGAAAATATAGTCACATTTAAATAATTAAGCGTGGAAATAATACATTAAAGAGTAAACTTTTTAATGAAGTTTCAAATTCAAAAACAAAATTTTTAAACATGCAAAAAATGCTTCTATCAATGGATATTTCTTATTTATTAAAAAAACATTAAGAGTAAGATGATTGATTTGTATAACTTAAAAGATATATATTTAATTAATGCGTTCATTGCCATAATTTTTTAATGTTCCCATAACGTTAAAAAACAAATCAGTTACATCTTTAACCATCCAACATTTTTTTATTAAATTAATTAAATTTTAGCTTTTACTCGCCCACATAATAAATAACCTCTTCAAAAAATAAACTTTTAAGAAAGTATGGTATGTCGAACAACACCATTCTGCATACAAGTAGCAGATGCTATCTAGACACAGCTAGATGCAGCGCCTTATTTGCAATTCTACAATTATCATGTCAAGTTTCAAAATATAACACTGACAGATTAAATGGAATAATACTTTGAAAAGTTAATTTATAAGTGACAAGTTTTTTTTAGTTGCTTAGAAAAAAAAATTTCATCTGCATTTCAAAAATTTAAGCTGCAATATTACTCTAGCTAAATAATTTGAAATATTTTTTTTTAATGTTTTACGGCAATTTTTAATGAGTTTTATCATAGTTAATCTAAAAAATGTCAACCCAACTAATTTTTTTGCAGCTGAAGAGTCTTCCAAAAATGCTTTGTTTAATTACGATCAAACTGTGGATAAGAATATAAATTAAAAGATAATGTCACCCACATCGTATTGAGTTTATTTTATCTTTTTAAATGATCATATTTAATAATTTAAAAACCCTTCATATTGGCATTTTATTTATATTGTAAAAATAAGTACATAATGCGAGCACTTGTATATTTTTTGCTGTCCTCTATCCATCCCTTTTAAAAAATTTGACATTTGAGAGCTCTATTTGAATATAATAAAATAGTTTAAGCAAATGTGTATAAATAAGTATAAATTAACCAATCCAAAAAAATCTTTTGTAAATAATTATCTATTTAAGAATTTGAAATATTTAAAAGTATTATCTTATATCATGTCCGGAATACTTTTAGGTAATTTAAATCAAAGTTTTGTTAATATTTTATTTTTAATTACTGATTCTTGTAGTTATTAAAATACTTTTAGAAATTTTATAGTAATAAATGTAAAATACATAATTTGTAATTGTTTTCCTTGAATAATTAAAGTCAATACCCCAATAATTTATATTAACACAATTTAAAACTAATTTACACAAAAATTTAAACAGTATGCAGGACAAAATTTTTACTACCCTAAAATGTATCTATTTTAGCTTTGAAAATCTGCGACCACTACATACTTTGACAAATTGTTGTTTTAACTGTTTATCTAATTGTACAAACCAAGATATACCGATATATATTTCATTTAAAACTATTTCTTAAAGTTTACTAATGAAACTTAATGTAATAACGTGAACAACTCCTAGAAGGTTTCCAATGTAAACCAATGTAAAAAGGAATAACTACATTATGCTGCGTTGTTGGCCTTGGTTTGTCAAAATTGAAACTGATGCAAGATGTGAAAATGTTTTTGAATTCATAGTTATTTATTCCTGTTAAAAATAAACTTATATTTTTATATGAAGGATATTCATTTTGTGAAAATGAGTTTTATATTCTTATTCATCATTTTTCGTGCTTATGAAATAGGAATTGTAGACTTGTATCAGTACTATTAGTCAGAAGTTTTACACTAACTATGATTGTTATACAAAAGAAAAGTTATATAGAGGTACATAAATTTTTTTTCTATCGTCAAAAGTTTCTATTATTTAGTGTGGCTATAAATACGGTTCCTATTCAATATGACTATAGAATTAGAACTACCAGAAAGATAGTAAATTAAACAGGAATATTCGTGTTGATAGTTGGTTTGATGACAAACAATATGAGAATTGATTATCAGCCGAGAGATTTCCATTTTCTAAATACTTACAATAAATATTGATAATGGATCCATGCGAGATAATTCCTGGAGATTTTACGAGTACAAGTTATCAGTTAATTCCTTCTCAACTCCAGTTATTCCATTGCTCCCACATTCCATTGGTTACGGCTATCAAAATGTATCGCCTCTTTTACGATAACCACATTTTTTCTGACCAGCTGTTCTCATTTTACAACCGTGTTAAATCACGGCCAACTTCAATAACAAGGCCAGAGAAGCTCTCTCAAACATGAGCGTAGACGGAAATTTTGACGTCACTGTTCCCAGTGCCGAAGATCGAGAAACTAGTTCGCACGCATTCGGAACCCTAAAATTGTGGTCAGCCGAGAACGAGTAGTTCCGAACAGGTTTCGAGACAGGTTGTCTTCATCTTCGGAATAACGTCATTCGCAACTATGACGTCAAAATTTCCGTCCCCGAGCTTGTTTGAGAAAGCTTCTTCGGCCTTAGTAGTTGAGTAGGCCGTGGTTAAATCAAAACTCTTTGTACAATCAGTAAAATTTTATTTTCAAGCTAAATTTAATAAAATAAGTAGAACATCTGTCTGGTTTGGTTAGTTGCAGAACGTGTCATTGGAGAACGAATCCAGTTACTCTCTTTGTCCACCCAACACAACTATTAGCATATCAAACGCAGTGAATCTACAGGCCTGGTACTCACATCAAATCTTAATTGAATTACACCAGAGCATCTTCATTACACTTGAATAATCAAGTACGCTTATTTGGAAAACAACTAGGGGAAACAGGCAAATATTGGGAGAGTTTCGTAAAACTCTTGCAATTGGATTTAAATAGCATCTTTACACCAGGGACACGGTGCAACTCAGTTTCACAGCTTCATGTCTAGATTCTTTTAGATAAATTTCAACTCTTTGAGTACTTTTGCTTGTTTAAACCTATTAAACATTCGGGAAGTTTGTGAGTTAGAATGTGAAAACAAGAAATTTAATTCGTATGTTACGATTCAGTGTCAATAAATTGCTTAATTTTTGGCTTTTGATTACAAAAAGTTATAACAGTTAGAAAATTATTTGTCATATTATGTGAAAACACCACAAGTACTTAGTTAATTCACCCAACATGCCAGAGTCCTCCCCAATGTGGAAAAGCCTCATACAAACAGAATAACGTTCCGTTTCTCTCAAGCACTTTCCCCTCTCCCTCTACACCCCTTTTCCGGATATCATGTTTCAAAGGTTAGCGTCGTCGACTATTAGTTTATGTTGTGTGTCTTTCTGAAGAAGGCGAGCGTTTTGAGATTCGCCGAAACATGTAGAATATGTTACTTACTTACTTATCCCTCTTTTGCACTCCATCGCTGGAGCATAGGGCCTTAGTCAGGTTCTTCCATCTCACTCTGTTGGTGGCCAGATGTTTCGCGTCTCGCCATGTTGTCCCCACCTCCTTCAGTTCGTTTTCGATAGTTCGCCTCCAAGTGTTTCTTGGTCTTCCCCTCTTTCGGTGTCCCTGGGGATTCCAATCAAAAGCCTGTCTTGTCTTGAATTTTTCATTTTTTCGCAATACATGCCCAATCCAACGCCACTTTCTTTTCTTAATTTCAAATTCTATTGGTATCTGTTTTGCTCTCCTTAGAAGCTCTTCATTATTAATTTTATGGTACCACTTTATGTCAAGAATCCTTCTTAGGCACTTGTTAATGAAAACCTGGAGCTTCCTCATGTTGGTTTTATTGCAGTGCCATGTTTCAGCTCCATAGAGAAGGACGGACTTCACATTAGTGTTAAATACTCTGATCTTAGTTGCGATAGAAATTGCCTTATTTTTCCAAAATTTAATTAACATTTCAAAGCAACTACGTGCCTTATTTAGTCTGTTAGTGATATCCTCGGCCGTTCCACCGTTATTGTTGATGGAGCTACCAAGATATGTAAAGCTGTTCACTTCTTCTAGTTTTTGATTCTCAAGTAGGATATCATTTGATTGTTTAGGGTTGATTTTCAAAATTTTTGTTTTCTGTAGAATTTGTACCAACAAACAAATTATTTGCGCCAATAATCTACGTTGGTTCCTACGTGAATCCTCTCATGTTTCATGCGCAAAGTTCAAGATATTTTCTGAATATAGTATGTACTATTAAAATTATCCTGACTTATCAAAATTCTATTTAAGATACTGTCTGCCGATGGGCATGTTTTGAATTACATATTGCCTGGGTGTTAAACTAACATAGTAGAGTGATCGCCGATAAAACTCACTCAGGTTATCTTACAATAATTATACCGTTCGCTTGGTTAATTACAATTGTTTCTTTATAGTCCAAACTACAAATAGATGAGACAAACACTACTCAATTCTAGCATCGGTGAGGTTCTATGCAGACATTACATGAATTGGTTTGGTTGTAAAACCGTTGCTAAAATGCTAAATCACTAGTTTTGTAGCTTTGCTATGGGAGGCTATGAATTTGGAAAACAATAAAAAATATCTGTTAAACTTTGATGTTTGATTTTTGTAACACAACAACCCCAGCGTCATTTGGTATAGTTTATAATATTTCAGAAAGCGGATTTTTAAATGTGGGAGTCTGTGAAGTATATATTGTAAATTTAATTAATTTATTATTTTCTTTTTTATACAACAAGGCACTCGAAATATGTATTTTTTAAACAAATTCTTACGAGTAATTAAATATCATGTAAAAAAGTATATTTCCAAATTTTACAATTTCTTTATTATGTATAATATTAATAAAAATAGAATATTTAATGTAGTATAGAAATTATTTATGACAATTCCCCATTTTGAAACTAAAAACAATTTTAATAGAGTTTAAAAATAAAACTTTTGAATATAGCCTCTCATAAAAAATATTGCCTTTTACTTTAAAACACATTTTATGATCATTTTTAAAGTACCTATGCATCCTAATCGATTGAAAGTCGTTCGAGTAAAAATGAAAATTCACAATTTTAAAGCATAGAACAAGTCACGTAGATACTTTTTTAGCAATTTTAAGCTTAAACTCACCCTTTGGAACAAAAATCATAAATCAAAAACTTCTTTTACTGAATAGTCGCATGGAAAAGAACCATTCATGCAGTATATTCGAATGAATTATAAATGGATATGTATCCAATATTTGCCGTTTCATTTCATGCTTCTATCAACTCCATGAATGTGACTTGAAATATACAGAACCATTCACTGAAAACTTTTTGGAATTTAAAGATAAATGCAATCTTAATAATCACTTAAACAGAAATTTGTTTTTCATCAAAGTATTTCAAAGAAATAAGACATTTTTTAAACAGCTATAAAATATAACAAGTTTGTTTTGAATTAAAATAATTTAAATTCTAGAAATTATCACTCGATAATTATTTTTATGAATATTGCTTTTACAGTTAAATAAATAAATTTTCTTTTGAAAAACGCATTTCAATAATTTGTAATTTCTTTCATCTGAAAATATTTCATTGCATGCGGATGAAAATGTTTCTCCAAAATTATACGGCATTGTTGAAATTACCTTAATTATATTGTATAGTTTTTTATTCTAAAACTTTTTTAACAAAGAGAAATTCCCAAACAAAACGAAAATGCAGAATGAAAGGGTACATAGGTTAGTGAAAATAAAAATAATTATATGTATTGTTGCTTAAACAACAGTTTTAAATACAACAAAACAGCATACAATCGCCAAAGAATTGTGTTTAATAAGAATTATAAATTTGTCATCTTTTAAACTAAACTCGATTATAAAACACATTGCATTCACAAATATTTAATTATGCATTCAAAGTGGTTTCGTTCATTCTATTTGTTGTGTTTTTAAAAAATGTGACAGTGTAATTAGAATGACACTATTGCTTATTTTTTTATACTTATATTTTAATATTTAAACAACGATGTTGTGTATTTCATTTTTGAAACAGTATTAAAAGTTACATTACATTTAAAGCAACTCAATCTACAAATGATTTTTTTTGCATTCTTGTTTTATGCATTTTTCTGTTGAGAATTTTCCTTAAAAGTTTTGAATGGTTAAAAAAATATATGTTAAAAACGCCGTTAAAGAGAGCATTGGTGACCACATTTCGGTTTCAACTTGAAAATAATTAAAAGTAAAAATAATAGCTTTTAAAATAATTTTTTTAAAAATATTTTTAAGATAAATGCAAAAACTTCATCATAATATCATATGTTATTTTTACATCATATTTTTTTACAATGATATAAGCACACAAGTTTAAATATTTATGACAAAATGTATCAACGTTTGTGTTTACACACGATAAGCATGCTATTGAAATTAGTATATGAATAAGAATGACATTTTCACATAGATTAATGGTTTCAAACACGAAAAGCAACTTACTTGTGTTTCATATTTTTAAATAAGATATATCATGTTATTATTACTTTTTTTGACAGAGTAAGAGATTGCTTGATGCAATGCTTGCCCTTAACAAATAACTTACGCAACTATTATAATAAGTTATTAATCTCCAGAGAGAATTAAAATAATTAATAAATAACAATAGCATCCAAACTACCCTCACCTCTTTAATACATTTTATATCATCTTATTTTATCTTTGATTTTAGCAATTGACTTATTAAAAATCATAGCGTATCTTATTATAAAATTTAGGATGTAATATTTAAATATTTCATTTTCTTTATCGAATTAGTATTTCATTTATGTTTATATTTACAGTCATTTCTTAGAAATTTGTTTCCTTTTAAATGATTCTCATTATGCTCTCACTATAAATTTCCGTTATTTTCACAATACATTTTTTCTTTAATAGGAGTATAAGTAGTTGAAGAATTTCAACAGTTTTTGTGAAAAAAATATAAACTCCTTTTGAACTCAACAGTGAAAAAATTACGCTTCCAAATAATTCGTCTAGAATAATTCATTTTAGAACTCGTATCATTTAACTTCTAATTTAACTTCTAATAACACAAAAAGAATTGAAAATTCTGCATGACAAGTTTAAAAGGATTAATAAACCTCAGTGAATTTTATAATGCATTAATAAACAACTAAAAAAAAATATAAAAAAGACAATGAATTACCAACTCTTTCTTTATAACTAATCAATTAAATTCAAAGTCATTTTCAGACATTTTATTATATACTTTTCTATGATTGAATACATAAAGATAAGTACATAATGAAATGTCCGAAACGTCTTCTCTTCTCTATGATTGAATACTGTCTGGGCATTAGAAAAAAAGAAGATTGAATACACGTAAATTAAACTACGACAATGACGAAAAATATCACCAAGGAAACCATGTATGAGGTCCTCTGACGAATACACAAGAAAATTAGAAAACAAAAGATAAGGACGTAATTTCCGCGAGTATTTCTTAGGGAATTTGGGAATGTGTTCGTATCCCCTATTTGCTTTTGTGTGAGTGTAAGACATGTCCCCTATGACATTAGGAAGCGTCTGAATGGTTTATTATTGTCAATGGGGCCCAATTGGAATTCCGTAGCTGAAGTACAATAGATATGTGATTTGTTGGGCAAGCTATACAACTAAAATATTGTTGTTCAGCCGAACAACTAGAATTTTTTTTGGCTTCCTAGATATGGCCAGAATAGCCAGTTAAGCTTTTTTATTGTTTAGAAACTTATATCTAGAGTTGTTTACGCAGAACACGTTTTACCAGTGGGGGATTGCCGCTTAGTGTGTGGAAGAATACTTTTTAATGTAATATTGAGTTTTTAACGGTTTAAGAACAACGGTGAAAGGTGAAAAGAATTCAGAATAATATAAAGAATAATTAAAAGCTTTGGTTACTTATAGGAAAAGTTCAGGTGAAAATTTTAAAACTCCACCTTTATGGAAGTCATTTGAAATTGTCTAAATGTTGCATATTAGTTGTGATGATTTACGTTTGAAACTGTGGATTAAAGAACGGGTTCTTTGATATTACATTGACAAAATTTGAGTTGTATCTTACGTCTTTTAACGTCTATTTAACTTCTTTTAACGAAAATAGACAGAAAATTAACTATGGAATAAAAATTGCACATGCTAATTGTGAATATCGCATATTACGACAGTTGGCTCATGGTTTTAGTTTCCCAAAAATTTAACACTTTCGAAAGTTAGAAATATAGTTCTTAAAAATAAATCTTAAAAAATCAAAAATTAATCTGATAGAGATTTGTAATTTTTGCATTAGTTGAAACAACTAATATCCATACTACTAAGATCGTTCATATTTTCTAAAAAAATAATCTAATAAATATTCACTTTGATGTGTATTTATCTGCAATAAAAAGTTTTCACGTATCTAGGATCCATCTTTTAATGTGTTCGTTCCAATAGAAATGAGTTAATTTGGTTTGAAATACTAACCAGAAGCTTTGTTTGATTTATACAACAATATTACTCGATTGTAGTGGCAAGGCTTCGAAATAATATTATTATAAATTGCGCGTATCAATGTTTCATTGAATACAAAAGCCTTTCAAAAGAAAAGGCACGATCCACTAAAAGAAAGACGAATTCCTAGTAAAATTTTTTTTGCATTATCAAGTTTAATATTAACCGCAGATCTTTTTTTAAAATTTTAAATTACTAAATAACTAATATGTTGGTTTCATTAACTTCAAAAATATTTATGTTCACATTTTTTTTTTATTTGTTTAGGTCCAAGTACTTTCGAGGTAAAAGGATACATGGAGACTGGGACATACGAATGGAACAAGTAAGTAAATGTTTCCACCTAATTTTTATCAAAAAAACCCTAATTAATCAATATTTAAAGAGAAATAATGTGTAAAGAAAGCATCTCTCTAATTATACTACGAAAGTTAGTATTAAATGTGTAAATCGATAAATATCATGGAAAATAAAATTTTATTAAAATCTTTATGTTTAATATTTTTTCGATTAGAAAAATAATAAAAACTTATTGTTGATAAGAGAGTATGGTCTATACCAATATAATTTATCACGATCATCGGATAATAATGATTCTTTTCAATCTCGTGACGGTTTACTTACTTCTGTTTTCAGAAATAAATCAATACTTTAAAACGTTATGTGCTGTAGTAAAAAAATATCTATTAACGATAATCATGAATTTCTATTGAAAGTAACTAATAAAATAGATTATCTGGAAGGAAAAACAGTTTTTAAAATGAAAACTTAAACAAAATGTAACCTTCAAACAAATATGGACTTTAAATAAAAAATTCTTGACAAGCGAGGCGTCTAAACGCTTATAATTATCTAACCAATTGCGTTTGTTTAATGATGATCGTTAGAGGTACGTGACCTCTCACACATTTTACTTAACTTTCCAGAAGAGAAATCAATAATCTGACGCCTTAAATTCTCTAGGCGAAACAATTTATTCCAATGTCTAAGCATCAGAATAACTGTGTATACAATACAATAACGTGTACAGCTGTAACCGTTTATTTCACGTACAATGTTGTGTAAAACGTAAATTTCAGTTTGATTGCTCAATTTATAACGTTAATTTGTTTGGGGTTGAGGCTCAAACAAACGAGTTTTTAGTTGCCACTATTTATTAAATCTTCCCCTTCCAAAAAGATCAATACTTCGGCGCCGCTTCGGATACCGGAGAGAAATCAATTTATTTCTCAGATTCATAAACGATTGGATTCACCACAGAAATTTATATACAAGATACACGGTGGAAATAATTCGTTTAAAGAAAAACATTAAGCAATGTTCTAAATATTTACAATAGTAAAATTCTTAAGTTTGCAGTTTTGCAATCAATCCTCCGTGTCGTTTGATTATAATTATAAGTTCTCGGCTTGTTATCTCTAGATCAATGCAACTGATTAGAATTTCAATCTACTAACATGCGAAACACTTACTTTAACGGTTGGTAACAGCAGCAATTGCAAAACAAGCACTCTGAATAATAAATATTAAAGTCTACAATATTATATATGAATTTAATTTTAAAAACTTAATTACAACTCGAAATTCTATCAACAATTCAATCCAAAATATTATTCCATTGCTCTTCGATCAAAGTTTATGGCCTATAATTCATTTATATAATTTTCTAATAAGTAAATTATATAAATATTTTATAAGCCTATTATTTTTCCTATTATATTTTATAAGCCAAATATTTTTATTTTGAATAAACCAATGCATTCGACATTAAGGAAAGTATTCATCCAACCCTCGGTCAACGCAACTCTTACTTGAGTTTGGATAAATGTGGCCTCAATCCAAAAAATATATGCTAGTTTTAATAAACTATTACTCGTTTATAGCTAGTTTTAATAAACTATTACTCGTTTATAGCTAGTTTTAATAAACTATTACTCGTTTATAGCTAGTTTTAATAAACTATTACTCGTTTATAGCTAGTTTTATTAAACTATTACTCGTTTATAACGCAACTAAAAATACAAATATATATTTGAAATGGTTTCTTTGCATATCGCGGCTATCCAGTCAACCGCAAATATTCCTTGGTGCGGGGTCAAAGTCCATAACCTCTCTGAATCCCTACAATTTGTGAAGCAGCTTATAAAAAAAATCAATAAACCAACGCATTGGCCGTTCAGGCGAACCGATTCATTCAAGTCAGTAGCCGCGCCAAATTACCAAGCAGGATAACTCCGAATAATCAAAATGCCAAACCATCAACCAAGCCGAGAGGAATCCTTATAAGCACGTTATTTGGTGCAGACCTAACCTAGGACACAATCACCAAGGCTGGGCACACCCAGAACCCTAGGGAGCTTTAATGATGAGAAGTGTTTGCAAAGCAAATAAATCAAATCCCGGGGCGTTATATGGGGCTCATAAAGCTGGTTTGTGTAGAGGGTTTTAATGTTTAAGGCACATGTTGCGATGATGAAAGAGGTTTTAGAGGCATCCAAATCAGGGGGAATGTCGTTAACGTGTGTTAGACTAACTTTGATCATCTTTTTAGAGATGCCTTGTATTGAATATGGACATAAATCACGAATTTTTAGTTTGTTTTTAATATTGGGTAGTACTGTTTGAAGCAGGGTAAGAAAATATGAAAACTTTCATTTGTCCGATTGGGTAAGTTGTTAAAAAAATATTTGCACAACCAAATATTTTAGTTGTCCCAACTTGTTTTATACTTATATAATACGTAATTATTTACCAAACAATAATATTGTCCCAACTGTTTAGCTTACTGATTTGCCATATTTTTATTCTAAAATAGTAAAAATATCAATACCAATATTGAAATGTTTTACAAAAATAAAGCTTAGGTCTTTTTTTGTAAGATAGTAGTCTTAGTTGATTTGTAAAAGTAGATTTTTATAACCCTGGTCTATAATAAACTCTATTTGACCTGATGTTGTCCATACTGTACGAAATCTTTGAGATAATTATGTATAAATTATAAACTGTACACTGTTAAAAATTTTGTGCTTGGTTTCACATGATATTGGTTCCTAGTAGCTGCAACGGCTGAATGGTGAAACGTTCCACCATATTTTTGGTATTCGTTGAACCATTTCACAGGTTATTGTTTCCAAATCCAGAAAAATGGTTCAACCAAAACCGAAAAAAAGGTGAAACATTTCACCACTCAGCCGTTGCAGCTACTAGGAACCAATATCATGGTGAAACCAACCAATATCATGGTGAAACCTAGCACCAAATTTTTAACATGTAAGCTTATTAAAAAGTTTTCATAAAAATTACTACTGAAACAAAAATTTAGTTAGGTGTGGCAGTTTCAGTATTATTGTATTTAGTTTTCGTGAAAAAATACAAATGTTATGTTAGACACCAAGTCTAAAGGGGTTAACGCCACTTTTGTATGCTTTTAGTACTTCAATACATAATCAAAATAGGGGGAACCAGGGACACATGACCCAACTTGTAGTTTTTGGCTTGTAACTTTTAAAAAACACTATTTATGGATATGCAAATGCAGTCAATTTATACTTTAATAAGTCTTACACAATATATTTGAGTATTTTTCTGAAGTATTAACTGCAATATTAGTAAAATATAAATTGTTTAAAACTTTAGTTTTGGGTCATGTATCCCAATGTATAGGCATACATGACCCACCCATTAGGGATACGTGACCCAACCCATATATTTATTAGTAGGACTTTTAATTATCAAAACAATTTTACATGATAACAAAACTAACATCATATAAAGCTTATATGTATGTTTTTTAATTTTTGTCAGACAAAATTATTACTTCCTATTTTTATTTCATTAATTATTCTTATTTTAACGAACTTTTCAAATTTAAACGTAAAGACTTTTTAAATACACAAAACTGGGGATCCTTTTATTTTACAGAGAAAACACAAGTGGTTGAAGAATCGCTTCTATATTATTAACTTGGGATATATTATCCATTTCTCTCTCAGGCCATTTAAAACATTTTCCATCTCTATTATTCTATTTGCAAACTGAGAGTTCTAGGCTCATCAGAATTTTGTCTTGTTCCTTCTCAAAAAATCTTCTTATTTTCCGTTTTCCCCGATATTTGGTAAGAACCCAGACATTTTCTGGTACTTCCGTGATTTTTAAAAAATGTAGTTGGTGTACTTTGCTGCTTTTTGTATTTACTTGGGTCACGTATCCCTAATTGACTTGGGTTAAGTATCCCTAGTTGCCTTTTTCTTATTATATTATATTTATATATATATATATATATATATATATATATATATATATATATATATATGTATATATATATATATATATATATATATATAATAATATATATATATATATATATATATATATATATATATATATATATATATATATATATATATATATATAATATATATATATATATATATATATATATATATATATATATATATATATATATATATATATATATAAACCCCAAAACAAAGTATTTTGCAAATAAATACATTGACACTATCATGCATGTAATTGTAGCTAAAAGCATGAACTAAACAAGTAACTAATTGAAAAATATTTCCTTCAAACCAAAACATGTAGACCGAAAAACCTTACACGGCTTCAAAAATTTACTTTAAGTGCATGAAAACGTATTTCTTCCCATAACTAAACACATACGCAATGATTCGGCTCGATTTTTTCACCATGTGATCAGCTGGCTGAAAGGAAAAAAGTGATGCCACTTTCAACTAACAAAACTTTTCCATTGCTGGGAAAAAGGCATTGGGTCATGTATCCTTATGGGTCAAATGTCCCTGGTTCCCCCTATAGAAATAATAAAGTACGAAAATGTAAAAAAAAAAAAACTCGACTCGTATTTTAGATAATTTTATCTAACCCCCTGATAGTTAGATCCGGCTTTTTCTGTATTTTAAGCATCAGTTTTTCTTACAATTACTTTAAATTTCAAAATTTTATAAATATCAATTTTTTATTCAGAATGTACTTTTTTCATTTGGGAATGATTTTAAGATCATCTCTTCAAAACTGAAACTAATTCTGATTTTTTAAACAAATATGTTATATGAAATTAATTGAATTTAAAATGTGTACAGTGAAAACAACCATACATTTTTGCCAATTTCCAGGCCGTTGGTTATAATGAATGCAATACCAAAATAAAAATATATATCTGAATTTCAAATGAAATCTCATTTATTAATGCCTCGAACATCCCCCTACTTATTTTTTGTTACAATTTTTGCAACACGAGTACAGAATAACACTATATTTACTTATATAAAATAAATACAAAAAAACGAAGTTATATTTTTAGCAATAAAAAAAATTGCCTTTAACAAAAACAAGCCTTTAGGTGGTTTTTCAGTAAAGTCTCAAATTAAAGTGAAAAATAAATTAATTATAGAAAAGCAATACGATATATATAAAAGTAAACAAATTTATTCAAAATTGCAACAGCGGATAATTCATAATTGAAAATATTTATTTTTAGCATTTTAAAAACAAAATATATATGTGTTAATAAAATAGAAGTATTCAAACTCCAGAAAATATCCTAAATCCAATTATAGATATAACTCTCATTCGACATTTTAATGAATTAA